>CM017560.1:42939783-43682814 GCA_007844125.1 Sinonovacula constricta
TAGTTCGCACAAAATATAAACAATTGCCTCCTTTGACAGCTGTTTTGTTTGCTGCGCTGGGTAAATTAAACTTGGATGATTTAAATTTGAAGCCGCCACAAATTAAAGTTTTACAGGCATCATACTATAGTGAGCTGTCATCCAAGCTGCCATCTTTGTTTTGGCGTCTGTCACAAAAGAAATCCCATTTAGGGAAATGGCCGAGGTGATCCGACTACCTACATACATCCGAGAGATGATTCGTGAATTATCTGAGGTGTTCCGATTGTAAGCTATCGGAATAGGTGTTTGTGGCATGCTTTAACAAATAAAGGTAGCATTGTATCTGCTGCATTAATCACCGCTCCTTAGGGTTAACTAGTAAATACTGCTTCTTCCAGCTGGAAAGTAAATAGTGCTTCGTTCGGCTGGGGGCGCCCGTGGCGTAGTAGTAGAATCGCCGATTTGTAACTCCTCTGACTGCTTAGCCTCCCACCGTATGGGTTCGAGTCCCATTCGGGGCGAAGGACTCAATGGGGTCTTCAGGCTGTGTGCCGGTGGTTCTACCGTGGCATTTGTCTGGGGGTCTTCCTCCACCAAAACAGCTGGACGTAGTTATAATGATCATAATGGGTCGCCGCGATATATCTCAGAAACAAAGCACACAACACAAATATCTCACGGCTGGAAAGTTAATACAGCTCCGTACGGCTGGCAAGTAAATATTGCTCCGTACGGCTGGCCACTAAATACTGCTCTGTAAGGCTGGCTGGTAAATACTGCTATGAACGGCTGGCAAGTAAATATTGCTCCGTACGGCTGGCCACTAAATACTGCTCTGTAAGGCTGGCTGGTAAATGCTGCTATGAACGGCTGGCAAGTAAATATTGCTCCGTACCGCTGGCCAGTAAATGCTACTCAGTACTGCTGGCAGGTAAATACTGCTCTGAACGGCTGGCAAGTAAATATTGCTCCGTACCGCTGGCCAGTAAATGCTACTCAGTACTGCTGGCAGGTAAATACTGCTCTGAACGGCTGGCAAGTAAATATTGCTCTGTACGACTGGCCAGTAAACGCTTCTCAGTACTGCTGGCCAGTAAATACTGCTCTGAACGGCTGGCAAGTAAATATTGCTCTGTACGGCTGGCAAGTAAATCGTGCTTTGTACGGCTGGCAGGTAAATCGTGCTTTGTACGGCTGGCAAGGAAATACTGCTCTGTAAGGCTGGCAAGTAAATCGTGCTTTGTACGGCTGGCAAGTAAATCGTGCTTTGTACGGCTGGCAAGTAAATCGTGCTTTGTACGGCTGGCAAGGAAATACTGCTCTGTAAGGCTGGCAAGTAAATATTGCTCTGTAAGAGTTACAAGTAAACACTGATCCGTACGGCTGCCAAATTATAACAACTTCGTACGGCAGGCAAGTAACCACAACTCCATACGACTGGGAAATTATGGTAGGACATAGAACAGGCTCTTATGCAATTTTATTTAGGTTTTTAGGTCAAGGTCACTGAACGAAGCTAAAAACGCTGAATTGCGACAAAATCAATTTGCATCTACTTTCACAGGCTTTGAACGAGAATAATTAATTTACTCGTAGAGATAACCTAGTAATGGAAGAAGCTTCCTGTTCCAATGCTCAGAACTTAGAACTTCATTATTGACTCAAACTGTTTTTAACAATTCATGAGTCTAAAAATAAGAGGAACGAAACAGTAAAAAAACATGGTGAAGATGGCACATAACTGATTGATAGATACCATTTATTTTGAGTCGGCAAGATTTTAACAAGCAACATAAGCTGTAATGAGCTTTTACAACCGACTCTAATGGAGAAGGTATGCATGCTGGGAATTTTAATACCAAGTTTTTTCGTATGGTCTTGAATGAATGCAGGAAAATGGTATTGTGAATGCTATAACAGAGTAGATATTAAAGGGTAGAAATATTAATACGAAGTATATTGTTTTATGAGTACAATGAAGGTGATAAAGGACATTTGACAAGAACACTATGTGGTAAAAACAACATAAATGCTGTCTGATATGGCTGGAACAACAGGACCACAGCGTATACACCTCATCAACAGACATGTACATCTTTCTTAAGTAAAACAAAGGAAACTGAATAATGCCAAAGGTAAGTAACTGGCCGGCCGTTTTGTGACATACATGTAAATATTTTAGCCATTTTCATTACTAGACAAAACATTTTATTTATTTATTTGGGTTTTACGGCACACCGACACTTAACAGGTCATACGGCGCCGAAAGACAAAACATTACATTTTTTATATTTAAATGAAGTTAAGTTGGGCCCAAATGAGTTATGTTGACTACATGGTATAACTAATCATAACTGTGTGCGTGCATTCGTGCATGCGTATGTGTGTGTGTTTGTGCTGAACATGGGACTCTGAATGTTCTTTGAATTGTTCCTTTACTTAGTGGATTACTTTTTTGGATAGTTTTTTATCCAATAATTGTTCCTTTACTTAGTGGATTACTTTTTTGGATAGTTTTTTATCCAATAATTGTTCTTTTACTTAGTGGATTACTTTTTTGGATAGTTTTTTTATCCAATAATTGTTCTTTTACTTAGTAGATTACTGTTTTGGATAGTTTTTTATCCAATAATTGTTCCTTTACTTAGTAGATTACTGTTTTGGATAGTTTTTTATCCAATAATTGTTCTTTTACTTAGTGGATTACTTTTTTGGATAGTTTTTTTTATCCAATAATTGTTCCTTTACTTAGTAGATTACTGTTTTGGATAGTTTTTTATCCAATAATTGTTCTTTTACTTAGTGGATTACTTTTTTGGATAGTCCCAGTGGAATTAAGGACTTATTGTGAGATGGTCCTCCAGCTTGCAAGAAGTGCGCCGGTGGTTCTACCCATATATTTTGTCTGTGATCTTCCTCCACCAAAATAGTTCGACTTTGCTATAATGACCGTAATTTTTGTTCCGATTTACTCAAATTCAGCAAACTTTGTTGAATTTTTAAAACTCGTGTGGTAATACATGTATGCAGATTCGGTAGCAGAGTGCTCAAAGACATCATTTTTTTAAGAATACCATTATTCATAACGAAGAAGATTGTCTGTATTTGGTTCGATATAGTTAAAGCACGACTTTTCATCTCTGTTTGCCTGGGACGAAATGCCCCGTGGCAGTTAACAAACTTAATGCCGCGTCGATTGACCAAATGGGGACACAAACAAGACCAATGAGAGCTGATTGGTCCAATTATAGCACGTCTAGGATGTAACTGACGTCTAACCACCTCGTTTGCTGCCCATACTTCCGCTGAAAAAAGTAGACATTTATGGCAATTTGCATAATGCCTACTTCAAAATTAACTAAATGTGACAAAGAAGTTTTAGTATTTTTATCACGAAATCAATATACTTACATGTAAATGCCCCTGTATAAACGCCCATAACAAAAAAAAAAAAAAAAAAACAAAAAAAAAAAAAAATGAACGTGGCTAAGCGTTTAATGAAAGAGAATTATACTTAAAATTACGCAAAATGATCCATTTTTACCTGTGAAATAACGTTTCTGTTTCACCTCATGATTCGTGTTCTACGAAATTGTTAACATCCTTCTGTCTCTAGAGACAATGGAGTCTGCACCTGAGTGTTTATTTAGTTGTGGGGCAGCAACGGCGACTGTGGCTGTAATAAGCCAATGCGGGAGCTGCAGCTTCTGCCGCACTTGCTGCAAGTGTGGTCCTCGTTGATTCTACGTGTGAATATCAGACATTTGTAAGGTATTGCATTTTTATTTATCCAAAATTCAATAAAAGGACATTTACTGTTTTGCTTTGAAACAAGATTTACATTATATGAACGGTCACGCACAGTCAATTGTCGGTTTAAATATAACAAATAAACCATCAACTTTTCTTATTAATAAAGCCACTTACTCCGGAGAGCTATATTGTAACAGTTCTAAATCGTATAGCCAAAATTGATCTTCCGTAAAAATCTGTTAAAACTCCATATCTGATCATTCAAGGGCGTAAAAAGACACGAATTCCTGACAATTTGGCTACTAACGGATTCTTTATGGTCCGTGCCTAATGAACGGACTAGAGGGCTTTACTTTTATTGTCTTCCGAGGAAATCCGACTTAACAGAATTTACCACTTAACGACCATGTAAGATGTTCGCAACTATTTTTTAAATATGTATTCGTTTTTACCGCTGTCTTTCTTTGTGGTATATCTTTACCCCCGAAGTGCTATATTGGTTGAGGTCTGTCTTTTCTTACAAGAACGATCAGGATTGGACTCGTAGATTTTCATTTAAAATCATAAAAAATACTTAGTTGAAGAAGGCATGTATTTGCATCATAGTAATTATAATACTACATGAAGAATTTTATTAACATAGTTAGGTGCATTCGTAGATTGATGTTCGTGTTTTTTTTAAAATAATAGACATGTATCTAAATTTAATAACATACAAAAAATGACAATATTTTAAAGTTAACTACAAATATGAAACAAAAAGTACAGCAAAGAAGAACGTAAGCCTTTAGACATCGCCGAATGGATAATTGTAATATCCTCGCAATTCGGAAAACAAAATAACTTATCTCGTAAATTAGACACCACTTGCGGATGCAAATACGCGTTCCACTGTAGGCATTATCTGAAAAACACATTACAGGCCTGTGTCAACAAGATACAGACAGATATTCTGAGACACATACAGATGGAAACCGTCAGGCAGGCCAATAAACAGACAATACCAGTGACAGATTCTTTGTGGGCACATTGGTTCACAGGAATATTTGAGACTGTATATGTTTACAGGTCTTGCTAGATCGTAAATGCATCTGTCCGCTCATCTGATGAAAAAAAGAAACAAATCTGAAGTATATGCTTCCAAAGTCGATTCCAAAGCAGTGGTTTGATTGTGAACTGAAATGTATTTGCATCCGCAAGTGGTGATTAATTTACAAGATAAATTATTTAGTTTTCAGTTGGTACACTTCTGTAATACAAAAATGAAAACACAACGATTTACAAGATATGTGTTTATTGTACGATTAATTAAGCGATATGAATGTTAGATAATGTACTTATTCTTAAAACAGTTTGAAAGTTATTGAAACATACCAATTGCTATGGTAAGAAATGCATCTGTAAACACAATGAAGGTTAAATAGACAAAGTCTGCACCAGAAAAGAGAATCATATACCCACCTAGAGCTGAAAGGTACACATATCGAAGCGCAATATTTGACTGGTTCGTGTAGTTGTAGTATACAGCATATGTCGAGTGACTGCGTCAAAACATACGACCGCAGTCACGCATGCAACAGTATACATTGTCTGACGAACACATTTAGACTTGTGTCGACACAGGTCGTGACAAATGTCGGAAATTTGACTCATGCATAAATTTTGCAATAGTACCGATTCATTGATTAAAAAAACAAACTTGTACAATATAACGAAAGAATGAAAAAAGTCATACTAATATTACCAAAATAACAACATATATTGAAATTTGAAGAAAATCAAAAGCATGCATACACCAGTTAAATGTAAAAGTGACTAAACAGTGGGACGAGACATTGCACAGAAATATAGAACTACACACAACCAATTCCGCCTTGGACAGCTTGTCGGCGAAAGAAGCGACTCGGATACATAAACCGCTTTATAGAGGTCTCCCTTTCATAACACGTCTTGAGGCTTTCTTCAAAGAAAAGCAATGGCAATAATGTACATGAACTTGGAACAAAATCAATACATTGACGTTGAATTAAAACTAAGTAAATGACGTCACACAATAAAAAAGAAACTTATTCTGAGCATATGCTTATATATTTTTTACAATTTCTAATATTATCTTGTAAGAGATAATCGTTATTCGAGATTACCATTGCAAGAAAACAAAATATATATACTTTATATTAGTGATGCGCCGATGATTGGAAGATATAGATTAGCGGCGTGTAAAAGCTTCTTGTCATCGATGTCATTCTCTCATAATCGATTAACAGAAGAAGGCGAACGCACAACAAATAAAGGTACAGGTTCCGTCTTTTACACTTATCCGGCCGTAAAGGGAAATCACTCATTAATATGGCGGCCCGTGAGATTTACGAGCATATAAAAATAGAAAGCAAGTGAAAATTTGTATTTTGTCCTTGAAACTGATGTCAAGGTGATGTCATAGTAGTTTTTAAGCAGGAAAAAGTAATAACAGTAATCAGTTTCATTAAAGTATGTAAATATTTAAATAAGGCTGGATATGCGTACATGTATATCCCTAAATAAAAACTATATTCTCATAACAAAAGAAAAAAGTCCCGGTCCGGGACGAACAAAAGTCATTAAAAATGGTAGTGGTATGGTTCCCTTGCTAACGCTCAAGCAAATATAATGATAGTTTCACGACTGGCTGACACGGTATCAGGATAACGTGACTGGGCGTGGTATCATGCCAGGTGTTTACAGCATGATTTACACAGTGAAGGCAGCACTATATCTGCTTAAAGTAGACACCGTCTCCAGATAACTTAAAAGCTTTTTGTGGGGCAATAAAACCAGTAAATAAAAACAAAAACAAAAGAAAGAATATAACAAAGGCATATAAACAAGCATATTTGAGACATTTTCTGATAATATTTTATAATGGAGTCAAAACTTTCTTACTTAAATTTCTTTGGCTTCCGACCTTTGTCTATCCACAATGATGATTTTAACTATAACTTTGTCTGTAGACTATAAATATGTTTACTCCACAATTCAGAGTGTCTGGTGTTTAAATGTTTACTGTTTGGATTTCACTTGGAAAACCATTTTATTCATAATAGGCGGCAACAACGTTTTATGGAGGAAGGGACAGACATTGTGTCTGCTTGAAAAATATAACCGTCATTTCATCTCAAAAGACACGTTTTATACATATAACAGTACGTATAAATATTTAACAAACCTAAAAAGTAAGTTATGCCATTGATGGTCATGTATCACTTTTTAATTTATGTTGTGTTTAATTGCTGCAATTTTACTTACCCAAAAACTACATGTAGTAACAAAATAAACATCGTACCTTCATCTTCAAAATCTTTCAAATTTTTAATATTTAGCCTTTTTGCCTTTATCTAGAGGTAGTTTAGATTTAAATATCTGTGGAAGTTTTGATAGGACCTTTTCTAATTTACTTTTTTAAATCCATTTAGATTAAAATGATTTCAATACATGTGTCAAACCTGATCCTTTTTTATTTCAATTTATAGTTATTTTGAGGAACTTCTTGTTTCACATGGCAACATTCTGCTTATTTTTGCAACAAAGTTGCTTTGATACAGCCAGAATGCATTGAATTGAATGTTAAAATACCATTTATGTCAGTTTAAAAAGATACGTCGGCACCGCACTTTGATTATGTTTGTCTTATATAAATAGTAAAATAAATTAGTTAATATTTTAAGATACTCTTATGACATATGTGAATTGATAGAACATAAATAAAACAATTTATAATACGAAATAAACATTCTGGCAAGTGATTTTAATAATTTTGGTTTGATTACACATCTAATGTTCATTTCTCTGTACTTTATGGCATATGTGTATGCATTTATTTCAAATGAACACTGGCTAAACGTTGCTTAATGTTAGGTGAACTTATTATTCAGACTAGTTTGATGCCATGTATGAAATATTTTAATTTGCTTAATACAAGATAATAAAGCAGACATAATTTCATGGTTATAATTTCAACTAATAACTTCGGAGGGAAATTCCCTCTTTTAAGGTAAACAATTATTTGAAAATGATTTGTGTTTTCAACATTTTCAGAAATCTCCCTACTTGTAAACAAATTACTTCCTTCTTTGTTAATATGAAAAAAAAACTCCCACTTTACAAGTGAAAATCTCACACTTTGTCTTGAACTTTTTTTTCACATATATGCAACTGCAATATCTTCACAAATGAACATTGTCAATGTGACCCTAAATCAAACCAAAATTTGATGGGCTAGAAATTACAAGACTCTAACATCTAGTTCTCAGGTGTCCAAATAGCTGTCTGGAAACATTATGCTGATTTGTTGGAGCTTTTATTTTTGTTTTTTCAAACCGTATTATAACCCTCTTTAATAAGTAGTTTACAGTCACTAATTTGCATATGGATAACCAGTTTATCAACTTGTAAGAGATAATCGTAATTCCTGATAACCATTGTAAGAAAACAATATATATATATATATATATATGATCGGAAGATATCGATTAGCGGCGTGTAAAAGCTTCTTGATGTCGATAATCGATGTCATTCTCTCATAATCGATTAACAGAAAAGTGCGAACGCACTCCATGTAAAGGTACAGGTTCCGTCTTTTACACTTATCCGGCTGTAAAGGGAAATCACCCCGAAAATTAAAATGGCGGCCCGTGAGATTTATGAGCATATAAAAATAGAAAGCAAGTGAAAAATTTGTCCATGCAACACCAAAAGTTTTGTAGAAAGTGGCACCAAGTACACTATAGTATCGAGTAATCATGTAAGCTACTAATCAAAAACAATTCGTAAACGTAGCACTGCGTAGATAACCAGTTAATCAACTAAACTCAAATTTAAGTGTCAATTTGAGTGATCATTTTTACTTACAACATTTTCGCCAAATTGCGTCTGGATATTGACAAGTTGAACAACCAAAAGTAATTGCCTGCATGATTTTTAATAAAAAGCTTTCAAAACTGGTGCCACTCGATTTGCTGAACACTTTTTATAGTTCGTTTTTTCGCACTTGCATATTTTTCCTAGAAATGTTGTCTGCAGTCAATAAATAAAGTCTTTAGCGCCACTCAAAAAAGTTTTCTGATTTCTCTTGTTTATATTCAGGAATTCGCCAACGTTAACATTGTCTGCATACACTGTCTGGGTGAATGTTTTATAGAAAACAATAACGAACACTCTGTCTGCAAGAAGTCTTTTCTCAACAAACTGTTTCATTTCTATAGATAGTCAAAGCTGGTAATTTCAACAACTGAACAATACCAGGAAGGATAAATTGTTTATTCGCTGTTTTGCCTAAAGTCCATACTACACATTACTATGCAAAATTAAAATGACAAAAAGGATTTATCTTATTCATAAAATTGTAATGTTAGTCAAGTTTCGTACGTTTCGAGCCTTATTAAAATGTCCTTATTGCCAAAAAATATTGAAAATCTACTGACTTTCTTCAGGGCGTATTTGCGTATTTTACTTATAGACAAAATACTCAAAATATTTTACTTCTAGACTTAACAGATACGCCCAAGAAAATCCAATTTGCGAAACGTTGTGGATAGTTGTGCGTAACCTATTTTATCATCTATTTTCTTACAAAAATCACAAGTGAATGTTATCTTAAACGACTAAACCTGTAGTACAATCAATCGACGCCCTTGATTGGTTACTCTATTTATCTAGAGTAAAATCCCAGTTAACAACCCTTTCATTTCACTTTGTAAATACAGTAGACCCTATTCGAGCAGTTTAACAAATGAAGGTAGAAATTTTTACTCAGTCATTTTTTTTATTCCAGCTGTTAAAAGAAACACACAGGAAAAATCATTGTGATTTGATCCTATGTTTGCGTTTGTCTAGTATTTGTTAAACTGCATGAATGTTTATCTGTAGGATGTGCTGTACGTGAAAGTCATTCTTTTTCCAACAAAGTTCAGAAAAACTTGAAGCTGTACGATAATGAAGAAAACGGTTGGATCCGAAGAAGTTAGTTTATGATAAACATTGCTGTGTAAACAAGTTGGTGTTAACAAATGTCGGTCGTAAAAATCACCCCGTGCATATAATCTATGTTATCATTTAATTCATCCTATAAGGATTATAGGGAATTATTACGTGTATTTCCTTTGATGGACATTGGTTCCTCAATTCCATCTTCACATTAACGGGATGCTACAACCATTGGCTCTTCTATGGTCATTTGTTTCTTGGTTCAAAAAGTTAATTTTATTTGTAATCAACAATTATTGTGTAGTTCTTCTGGTCGAAATAATACCTCTCTCTTCTTAACACTATGTGGAAATTATTTTCTCTAAATTATCCAGTTACGGAGTAAGTCTTCTTCGAACCCCCCTGGAGACACGTGCGTAACAATCTTAATTACCGTAATTAAGGAACACATGTTCATGCAAACACACGAAATGATATACAAATTGGTTAAACAACAAAACGTACGCCTATTTCAACGAGATACTGGCAATATGTTTGTGGCAATCAAGATTCTGCATCTCAATCTGAAAAAAATGCCAAAGGCCCCGGACGACATACATGTACATATTTATTTTCCCGCTGCTAAGGATATTGTGAGACATGTTGACGTCAGTGTCAGTGGAATTACCAATCCCCAAAAGTATAAAAATACGATTAAACAAAGAAACTAAACAATGGACATGCATGTGAACTTTTTCTGAGGCCAAATTGGGAGATTTGTTGTTTCATATAAACATGTTATAAGTGGGACTCTTCAACCCCCCCGCCCCCCCCCCACCCCACCCCAACCGCAAAAGTGGGAGAGTTCACATGTATGAATGTGTTTCAAACTGCCGCCTGTTTCATTGTTAAAAAAACTGTAATTCATTCCGAAAGTATTTAGTTGGTCCACGGTACGTTCATGCCAATTTGACAAAAATATTTGACACAAAGTAACATATAGAGGACCTGACACTAGTTGTCATATGATACAAACATTTATTAAACGAATTCGGGTAAAATGCTATTTAGCGAGCCTATGGCGAGCCTATCATTTTTCCTGGACGAGTTCTATAAATGTTTGTCTTAAATTACACAACGAGTAAAAGATTCTTTATATCACATGATTTTAATCGCCAATATACGAAATTTTAACAATACTTGATGAAATAATCGTATGAGATGATCTGCATTATGATGACGCCGATGACGTCAAAAGTAACAAAAAACTGTATTACACTATTGTAGTGTAACAAAATATGTAATAAGTGTATTGAATGGAAAACACGAGGAATCGTTTGATAAATTTGTCTTTGTGATTAGACTCGATATGCGTAAGTTACCACTGTTCAACCAGTAGTTACGAGCTTTGTTTTACCACAGCTGTGCTGTTGTTCTTTTTAGATATCAACATGCATTGAAGTCATGTGACTTATTATACTAAATCGTTGGCTGATTGAAGGTCGTGGAACGATGCTAAATGTTGTTCGATTGGGACATCGTGGGCCGATCGTACATCGACAACTGATTTGAAAATGGGGGACCGATCGTAAATCGAAACCCATAATAAATCGTTGGTCGATTTCTGCCCAAATTGTTTTTATTTATTGGAGAAATAATATGAAGTTACAAGAAAACGACGTTAAATAGCAGACGATTATTTTCAAATACAAACGATAAACCCGACAGCATCTAAGTCGTAATTTTTAGTTATTTGAATATAAACCTCATAGCATTGTCCTATTTATAAGATTATTTTCAGACTATATCCCTATTATCCGAAATTACTTTAAGGATTGGAGAAGCAGACATATGCATACATTAATTTAAAATAAATTGACTTTCTTTGACACGTTTAACAATAAAATTGCGTCTTGTACATTTATTATTGAAAGATGTTACACCTATGTGTGAAAATAGACTTCCCGGTGGTGTCGTACCACATGATGCTGGATAATGTTGTAACTTATAGGTTGTTTTTGACATTTTGGACAGTTATTTATTTCTTAAATGAACAAATAATTCATTGTTATATGACAAGGTCCTTCAAAATACTGTTCATTGATGCCATAGATCTGTGTAATTCTTGTAACTCGCCATTGCTACCAGGAACTTCTTATAATTTGCAGAAATCTCTAATTTTAAACTAAAAAAACTCGGAGATCTTAGTATAAAAATATGGCTTATGTATCTTTAAAAGTTTATCCTAAAATACTGAAAATTAATGTACGTGTTATTCGAAAAAAACAAACATTTTTTTTTCTTAAAACTGTCAACAAAATTAAACTATATCTATATTGTTAAACGAAAAATGTATTTTAAATGGATCTCAGCCATGGTTCAAGTACTTGTTAACGTGTTTTAACCATGTATTTTAAAATCCCTATTTTTTATCAAATGATTCTCCTTTTTTCCATTCAATACACCCAATATATATCTTGTTATATTACACTAGTGTAATACAGCTTATTTTGACTGATAACGTCATCGATGACATCATAATTCAGATCGTCTCATGTTACTATTTCACTAGGTAGTGTTGTTAAAATTATCGTAAAATCGTGTATTGTCGATTAAAATCATTTGAAGAAAAAACTGACATTCGTTGTCATTTAATTCATACATTTATAAAACTCGTCCAGGAAAAATGATAGTAAACACTCCATAGGCTCGCTTAATATCAGTTTTCCTGAACTCTTTTAATAGATATTTGTATTAAATGACAACTCGTGTCAGATCCACTGTATGTGCAAACATGATTTAATAAATATGTTTAACTTGATGTCTGGTAATTTGCTGGTGAATTTTAAAGAAAAGTCGATCGTATAAAGAGCTTCTGTTATAACTTTCTACCGCGTATTTGAGACTCCTACATTCGACATAAGAAAAAGAATGCTAAAATTATATATTGGTATTGCAACTATCATAAAAATGTATATTATGTCTTCAATAGTCGCGGTCGACTTCCAATAACATTTGCGTAACGTGGCGATTGTTTCCAAGTGATATGTGGGTAAATATATTGGTACATTTTTATTACAATCCGTTTATTAATTAAATTGTACATAAACAGGCATATTTATGCTACACAAAAGAAATTATAATAAAGAAGGGGAGGCATAGTATAAAAACACACTGAATTTTGATTCAAAAACTTAAGTTAAATATCTGGAAGATAACAACATTAAGTCTTTATACCTTATGATGTATCTTTTCATTGATAGATTCTTATAAATATATATTGTCTAGTGTTTAAAATACTGTAATTGTACATTTATGCCATAGAAAATATGTTTTTATATTACATATATTGTTCCACGTTGTCTACTTAGTTTAGGGTTTACTCTGTATTGAGTCAAGGGTGTACTGTTCAGATGTGTCATTTTGCTAAAAAAAAATGTTGTGACAAGCATAGATAAATTAATAAAGTTAGATCATGAATATTCAGTGCGGCCAGTATCCTTATTGTATGTCATTATGCCAGTTAATTTGTATTATGTGTTATTTAAGCAACTGACTGTGTGCTCTTCGTCTTTATCATCTACTCTGTTGAAAATTCCCTGCATCTTGCATATTCTAAGTGTTAAATACAAGTGTGGCCTTTCTTTGTCGACACTTGTTTCCTTAATTAAGGACCGGGTTGTTCATGCAAATTCGGACAATATGTCTTGTGACGGTCAGTAATGGCGAAAGTCTGTAGCGCCATCATTAGAAAACTCAGACAATAGAGACTACCTATCGGAATATTCGCTGTCTTGGTTCTTATAGCATCGTGTGACACATTGCTATCAATATTTGCCGCTTAGGTCGTTGTATGTATTAAAACAACAACAACAACACGCGCATTAATTCATGGTACATTTGGTTAACATTTTTGCGCGAGGACAACCTGACAGAGCTGAATGTACATATAACGTCACATTGTCCATTTTTGATACATTAATGCAACAAATGCTGTAGATTTCCAGGCTTTAGCTACAGCAGTGATGCCTGCGATTGAAAACATTTCTGTTGAAATACCAATCACTTTAAAACATTTTCTTACACACTGCCCTCGTATTTAGTAGAGTGTATATAGATAGTTTCTACATCGGTGAAGATCCCTTATCTTGGCACCCATCTTTGATGGCAACTTCAAGGGATCTTCAGATGAATTATATAGAAGCTCAAATTATATTTTTTTGTTATTTCTTAATTTGTGGTCCAAAATTTAAAAGCTATACACCATTGGAAAGTACTTGAAATTCATATTGTTTAGAATACAATATTTTTAAAATTGATAAACGCATAAAGAATTAATACAAATAAATAAATAAAACTATTGGCCCATCCGTAAACAAAATAAACAGTGTATTTTTTTGGTTGTATTTTTTTTACCTTTTAAACTTTTTTAAACAAATATAGTTTTGATACTTAAAATACCTCCTAAAAGCTGTTAAATTTGATATAAAATTCAGTGAAATAGATTGAAAAATAAAAACACAGTGGTGAGTTTAATACATCACATATTTCCAGATTTAGGCCTGCATTAGCTTCTGCCTTCAAAGATGGCTGCCTTAAACTATCTTATCAGTGCCCATGACATCACATGGAAACTATCTATACCAACTTGTTACATCTTTTACAGTACATTTTTAAATGTATTTTTTTTTTTCAAGTCTTCTTCCGAAAAATCGTAATGTTTAACAAACACGCATAAACAATTGTATATATGCTTTTATTACTAAATACTGAACAACTTAAGTCCAGATATTGTGTGCATTGATATTCATATGCTTTCCTTAAATGTGAGTACATATAAGATAATAGCCTGCAAAATATTCCTCACTCCCTGTCTTGTACTTATTTTCCTTTCATCTGAGTATCTTAAAGATATTGTCTGTAGACTGTAAGAATTTTACAACCTCCCAAAGCGTGTGACCGAACTTTCCTTGTTTATGTTCAGAAGTTAGCCAGCAATAACATTTTAAAAAATGGAGTGGACGTTCTATTGACAAGCGAGCGGAGGACACAGCGTGTCTAGAAGTGTTTTCTCTTGGTGCAGTTATACCCAGTTATACTAGTAAAGCAGACTTTATTTAAAACACAGTGCTGAGTGCTTACCGTCCAGATTTGTTTGTTGGATATCGCTGACGGCTTAATCCAATGGTATTTTTTAAGCCCAAACATGACATGCATTTTATTTTGTTGAAATAGTATGAGTTAAGGTGTGGCACTTCAATTACACCAGACACGCGCAATCTAAACGCGGACTTCTTGTCAGTACTAACATTTCTATATAGTATAAAAATTATCAAACTGGTTTTATATTTGTCTTAAACAAATGGCATATAATTGTTAAAAGAAAGCATAATTTATTAAGGCATTACATTAATGAACAGTTAGTTGATTTTGATATCATTTCATTTCTTCATCAAATGTGTGTCAGAACCCTACCAATATGGCGCGTGTTGTTGAAAATAATATATAAGATTATTTTATAACAACAAGTTGGTTACAATCTACAAATATCTCTTTTTTGACTGTTTAAGAGTTACAGAATGACTATACAACACTTCATGTATGTTTATTGTCAGAAACGGATCCAGAAACTTGTGTTGGAGTGGGGTGGGGTGGGGGTGGGACGGGGGTGGTGGTGGTGGAGTATGAATCAAGATCCATTCCACCTTATCGCAGTAAATACTAGATGCATATATATATACACACAGTAAGGGACCCTAACTTCGACCGAATAATCAGTCACCAGACAAAAATTACTTTAAAAGCTTAGTATTTTTTATCTTACACGTATGTGTTTTCGTAACTCTACACTTTTACCTGGTTGGTGGGGGAGGCATCCCCGCCCCCTGGATCCATCCCTGGTTTTTGTTGACATTTTGCACATTTCAGCTTTGTTATTTACACCCACTACCAACTTCCCGCAAGAAACAATCACCGTTTCCAACTTTATCTACGTTCACAAAATTACCTTGAAAAAATGACTTAGTGCTTATTTAGATGCATGGAAGAGTTTACAAATCAACTAAACACGTGCCCACATAATATAATGTCTGTGGCAAAAAGCAATGGAAAATTGTATACCGTCGTCAGAGACAGGTCAGACCAAGTATATATATTTTAATGTTTTATATTAGTCGCCCTGCTGCTGTTGTGTTGTGTTTTTAAGCTATTTTCGAGACATGAATCTGTACCAGTTAAAAAAAACAACTTACTGGATCAATGAAGTCAGAGTGCCTGTAAGTATTAAACTACTTACGTGGAAACTAGTTCACACAATTTACAGTACTCTACAGTCATCGCATGCTACGCGTGAACGCTTGTTGTAAGTACTTTATTCTACCTCTATGCGTTTGTAAGAGATGTACTTTACATACAAAGGAACTCGTCATCTTCATGTGCAATGAAAAGATATAAGTGTATGGCTACGTAAAATAATTCAATTCTTTATAAATGACCTCTCATTTTACATTTTAGTTATTTCAATATCCTGTAAGATACACTTATATATTTTATGTTGACTACACTTTTAGTGCTGTTAAAATTGCTGATGATTCAAACTTTGGTCTTGTGTTGATACATTGTAATTCGATATCTGGTACCCACGTCGTATTTCGATATCTGATACTTACGTCGTTATCATGTCATATTTCGATATCTGGTATCACGTCGTATTTCGATATCTGGTACTCACGTCGTATTTCGATATCTGGTACTCACGTTGTATTGCGATATATGGTACTCACGTCGTATTTCGATATCTGGTACTCACGTTGTATTGCGATATATAGTACTCACGTCGTTTTTCGATATCTCGTCGTATTTCGATATATCGTCGTATGTCGATATCTGGTAGTCACGTCATATTTCGATATCTCGTCGTATTTCGATATCTGGTACTCACGTCGTATTTCGATATCTCGTCGGATTTCGATATCTTGTAGTCACGTCGTATTATTTACGTCGTATTTCTATATCTTCGATATCTGGTGCTCACTTCGTATAGATATCTTCGATATCTGGTACTCACGTCGTATTTCGATATCCGGTACTTACGTCGTATTTCAATATCTTCTCAATCTGGTACCCACGTCGTATTTGGATATCTGGTATTCTTTTTGTATTTCGATATCTGGTACTCACGTCGTTTTTTGATATCTGGTACTCACCGCGTATTTCGATATCTGGTACTCACGTCGTATTTCGATATCTGGTACTCACCGCGTATTTCGATATCTGGTACTCACGTCGTATTTCGATATCTGATACTCACGTCGTATTTCGATATCTCGTCGTATTTCGATATCTGATACTCACGTCGTATTTCGATATCTGATACTCACGTCGTATTTCGATATCTGATACTCACGTCGTATGTCGATATCTGGTACTTACGTCGTATTTCGATATTTGGTTCTCACGTCGTATGTCGATATCTGGTACTTACGTCGTATTTCGATATTTGGTACTTACGTCGCAATTCGATATCTTATACTTGTCTTATTTCTTCCAAACGCGTTGCGTCATAAATGCCGCCACTTGCTAATGGTGTATCTATCATAATGTCTTCATTTCTAATGCCAATGTGGTTTAGATTTGGAAAAAAACAACCTCTAGTGGTCTAGGAATATAATGGACGTTGTCAAATTAGGAATCCCCAGATCTCCCACTCAAACCCGGAGACACACACTTACCCCGTTAGAGGATTATCCGTTTCTCATGGTAATGCATAACACAGTAGACACATTGAAGAAACAATTTGTTGTAAACTATGTCAGCATGATACTGTCAATATGTATGTGACAATTATTATTATTATACATCACTTTTTATGTTAAATCACCATTTACACGCCAATTGACAATTCGTTATGTCCCGATCGAGGATCCTCGCGTGGCGCTGACTCAAGGGAGGTAACTGTATAAAACATGGTAGAATAATTTGTTGTTGCAAAATATTTTCGTGTTCTTTAATATTCTTTCGACAATTTTATAAAATAAAGCAGCAGTAAATTAAGCAGCCGTACATTCAGAAAACTGTGGCACTTTTGTTTTAGCATCATGGCAGGGATGGATCCAGGTGGTGGGGATGCACTCCCGCTCCACCAAATAGTTAAAACAGTAGAGTTGTGAAAAAATACATGTTAGCTTAAAAATACTAAGCTTTTAAACTAGTTTTGTATGCTGACGGCTTATGTCGAAGTTAGGGTCCCTTTCTGTGTACATATATCTAGTATTTACTGCGATATAGTTTAATGGATCTTTATTCATACCGCCCCCCCCTCCCCCCCCCACACACACCACGCCCCAAAACAATTTCCGGATCAGCCCCTGATAAACAGATAAACAGGGTAATCCGTTGGATCACTTCAAAGGTGGTATCTGACAGTTTAGACCAGTCGTTTCTTCAAAAAGCAAATGAGTCATTGTTACCTGAAAAGGTACCGGCCGCAATAGCTCAGATGGTAGAGCGTCGACTTGCGGATCTGGAGGTCGTGGGTTGAAACCCCGGCCGGGTCAAACCAAAAACTTTCAAGTTGGTAGTAGTGGCTTCACTCCTAACGCTCGGGGCTAAGGGGACAGCATTACGTCTGACTCGTCGGTGTCAGTATAATGAACTGGGTGGGTTCAGTCCCTGGGACCTCATAACTGCCAATGATAGAAATGTCGCTGCACAGTATCGGCAAAAATGCCGGCAAATCCATTCCCTGAAAACATAACAATTGATGTTCTATATTTGCGTGAGAAGTGAAACATAAATCCTCACTTGTCATTGCAAAATCTGAGCCACGCTATAGAGATAGCTATTTTTAAACTAAGTAAACAATATGACAACAAAGCAGAGGTAAGATATTATTACATATATTTGGTATAGACAAACTCTCGGATACAACCTTTAATGCAGACTGATACATAACAACAAACGTTGCAATTAGTCGGAACAAAAACTACTTGGTTCTACTTATGTATAAGAGCGTTCACCTATTAAACGCCTCTTCATTAAGTGTGCAAAATCTACCATTTTCGCTTCACTCTGATAATGGCGAACCTACGTAGATCTTTTGACATTTGGAAACACTTGTTAAGAGTACTAACCATTTGCTTTGATTTTAAATACAACAGTATCACGGTGTGCTTAATGCGAGTAGATGTCAATGTACCATATGTTTCATTTATTTCCTAATATTCGGTTTCATTAGGTTTCCGCGGATGCATTTTCAACAGGTCTGCAATTAATGAAAACATTTCCCATTTCTTCTTTGCAGTTAATGAATATTTACCGATACATATCAATTTTGGTAAATGAAGTTTTAATATCACGGAACCTATTAAAACATTAAAGATACACGAATCCATATCATGCTTAACTTGGCAGAATTGAAAGTTCTGATTATTTAATCTTTGAAATTAGGATGTTATTTGCAGGAATGGATCCATGCAGGGAGAGGGCAGGATGGATGCATCCCCCCCCCCCCACCCCCACCCCCACCACCACCAACCAGGTTAAAGAGTTAAGGTGGAAAAACACATACATGTAAGCTTAAAATTTACAAAGCTTTTAAAGTAAATTCTTTCTGTTGACTGCTTAGGTCGAAGTTAGGGTCCCTAACTGTGTATGTATATCCGGTATTTACTGCGATAAAGTTGAATGGATCCTGATTCATACCCCGCCTCCCACGAAAATTTTCTGGATCCTGATCTTTCGGCTTTACGATAGTGCGCCCATCATGTCGTATCACTAATGTTGTTACGGTATCTACGTAAATATATTTGAAATAACCACATTTCCTAACGTAAACTGAGCTAAGATCTCTAGAGCTTTAGACGTAAAATAAGCACTGTCTTATTGCATATGTCTGTTTTCCCGCTTGTGGATAATGCACTTGTCTAACATACGGGGATTTATATTTATAAAGAACCTAATATAAACTTTGTCTTTAACTAAGACATTTTTCTTCAAATCTAGAAATATTTCCATTATACATGGCCGTTTCTGAAATTTCATTCATTTAAATTTTAAATTTAAAGAAAGTCTGAATATTAAAAAAAGAATTTCTTTAATTTAAGTCAGAAAGAAACAAACAGATTATTTATGAATACCACCTAGCTGCTCATGGAATTACACACAAAATCATACAAATTGGAGAAAAGGTACCTCGAAGACCTGTGTAAAATGATTCTAATCAGGTTGGTGTGTCCATCAGCAATATTGAAGGTATTTTACACTCTTAATCTTCCTTCATCATTTGCTGGTCCGGCCGCTATAGCTCAAGCGGTAGAGCGTTTGCTTTGGGATCGGGAGGTCGCGGGTTCAAACCCCGGCCGGGTCAAACCAAAGACTTTAAAGTTGGTAGAAGTGGCTTCTCTTCTAACGCTCGGGGCTAAGGGGACAGCTTACGCCTGACTCGTCGGTGTCAGTATAATGGACCGGGCGGGTTCAGTCCCTGGGCACCTCATAAGTGCCCCTGTGCTATAATGATAGAAATGTCGCTGCACAGTATCGGCAAAAATGCCGGCAAATCCCAATCCCAATCCCCCATTTGCCGGAGAAGTCATATATACGGTATATTGTTTAGAACAACCATCGGCTGTCTGCGTTCACACACATTACCTTATTAACTCGCAGTTTTTCATGCAAATGCACGGAACGGTATACCAATTAGAGGAACGACGCGATGTGAGCCTGTGTCAACATGATAAGAGCATATCTGTGACAATCAGCGAATGCTGCACCGTCATCAATTTAAATCTTTGCCCATTGTCGACCGACATTTATCGGAGGATTTGATATCATGTTTTATTCTAAACAATGTGCGACACTCTAAAGACTGATCCACTAAGACGTGCAATTTATACGACTTGTTTCTATGTATATACATATATGTTGTACATCATCAGTTGGCCAAATCGCTACCTTTCTCTTGCCTTTGATGGCCAATTTGCTATGCGCGTCTTTTCATCTAGGAACACATTTGTAGAGTACATATCACTTCACTAGTTCAAATGCAACAACACCATGTCTGCTGAAGGAAGGTAGATGTGTATCTCACCATTACTCAGTCTTGAAAATCGTTCTAACTATTATTTCGGCGGCAGACTTTGAAAGAGCTCTACAATATGGTACAAGGTTTCTCCTATAAAGTCAACACACGTATTAAAGCTCATAACTATAGCAGAAATTCCGTTTAAATATCACGGAAACCACAATATTTAAACATTTTACGTTATTTATCAGACAAAATAAGTTAAAAATAAACATATAATTTTTTAATTTTAGAACAGTAGCTTTAGATGCTGTAGTTTGTTCAATTTATTGAATATTCTGGTAACTGGTATTTCATTGATTTCCGAAGATATTTCGTCATTAATGTGACATATTAATTAAAAAAAGTCAATTACAATTAAGGATATCGTAATTCTAAATGCTTATATGGTTTAGATGTTTGTGGTAAAAAACTCTCCACAAGCCCACGGATATTCTGGACAGTATCCGATTGAGCTTTTCAGCTTCTCGCAAATTCCCAGGAGACACGCGAATTATCTCGTTAATTGGTGATCAGTTTCTCATGCAAATACTTGGCACGGTAATCAAATAAGAGAAACGGCACGTTATAAACCTGTGTCAACAAGATACTGGTAATATGTCTGTCGGAGTAAGAAATGGCCATCAACAGACATGTTGGACCAAAGGCAATATTCCTGAAATGATTTCACTTCCAGCATCTTAAGATGTGTAGGGAGTGCCATACTGCCACACGTCAGCGTGTGCCATTTCGATAGATCTGTTTCTGACTAAACTTAATTGAATTGAAATAAAACATTTATTTCTTGCGTTCTTTTGGAGACAACAAGAATAACAAAACAAAAAAAAACGTTAAAAAAATGAAACGTAATCCAAAGCTCACTGTTTATAGTAAACAGTGTCCTTATTTATTTCTCTCTTTATATTAATACCGGAAATGTCTACCGTTACTGGGGTTTCTTTCTTCCAAGTACATGTAATGCCGAATTGCTGTATGTGTTTTCATAGGGAAAAATCGTCTTTTCTTTAGAGTTGATCACTGGGAACAGTGTCAAAAACAACCAGCCCATATTTACAGCTGATTCCGCTTATTTGTATACATAACTTCTCATAGAAATGTATGCAATTAACCGGAATAAACGTTAAACCGAAAGTCAATTTAGTAGTACCATTTCATTGAGCGCATTTTTTTTCAGTTGCCGCAAAATTTATTTATTGAAAGTAACTCTCAGGAAAAAATCAAAATTTTCATAAAAATTTATCACTGGGAACGATGAAAAAAAACAACCAGTCCATATATACAGCTGATTCCGCTTATTTGCATACATAACGTCTCATAGATATATATATATATAAACGCACAAGTGTATACAGCTTTTTTATTAAGTTTTAAACTATAGGATGTTTTTTTCCACCGCTGCATCTTGAACGGATTTATACTATAGAAATTTTACTCCTTTTTTGTACTTGATTTGTAACGCCCTTTCAACGCCTACATGAACACCGTCCAAGTCTATGTTGACACTGTTTTGGTCAAAAGCCTCAAGATAAATACCCGCGCTGCCGTGTGCTTATTCAAAATAACAATGATCCTTAAGTTATTATTCCGGTTTAAATGGTGACAATGTTTTCTTTATAAACCATACAGACTCACCTGTGTGTAGATAAGGGAATTACTCACGTGATCATCATCATTCCATCCAGGTGCACGATTTACCGAGTACTTTTAAAAAGTAAAGATAAAGATTAAGAAACAATTGTTTAAGATTCGTGATAAGATTAGTGTATAGAAGTGAGAAAGAGCACAACATACCATTTTAGCGCTAACGATATCGTATTGAGTCAACAAACACATAAGAATTGTACAAGTAAATACACGTTTTGCTAGCGTTAACTTAATTGTTAATAATTCTGCCTTTGAACACAGACATTGCTTTATGCATTATGCAAGTAAAGGTCTGCACCAAGTTTATATATTATGCATTTGCACTTAAATTCAACAACATTATAAAGGCCACTATATACAGTTTTATAGCTGACAACCTCGGCCCCCCTATATCTCTAAAAAGTGTACACAGTCAACATTTCCCACAGGCTTGAAAGGATGGCCGTGCTAGCCGTCGGTATCTTCGTCTACCGTTATGATATATCTCTGCTGTCAACATGGCCGACGTTAAGTGGTATCCCTGGAGTTCGTTATTACAGGCCACTAGGGCCAATGGATGTCGTATTCTCTCACACATATTGACCGCTGGTCAGTACAGTCTGTACGTCCGGTCAGAACACCTGCCTTTCAGTGATTTGTGGTGGATGATTGCGCTAGTCACCGTTCATTAATGATAGAACTGTGATATTGTGTGCACTTGTGATAGAAGTTATTATTTTTTGGATAGTGATATTTAAACAATAACAGGGGACATTAACCTTTTTAACCCAAGTCTCGTTTTGATATAAATTTATAGCGTAGCCTTTCCATCTATTCTAAATAAATATCTGCGTACGTTGAGTACATGTGCCCTTATACCAGTCATATGACCAACTTCTCTAACGCCATCTTCGCAGTCATTATTATCTGTCAACTGCCATCATCACATAACATCATCATCAACCACACCACCGGCAGCGGTAGCAGCAGCAATGTTTACCAGCTGCATCTTCATTAGTCTCGGTGAATTCTTAATTGGAAGCAGTTGAACTTTGCCAATTACTAGACAAAAATCAAATTCATTAACTTTGGCGCGCACCACCTAATTTGCACAAACAACCAATTTAAACAATGTAATGATACATAACCACTGAAACTTTATCTTTTCCCATCTAATTCAACGTGTTTTCATTGCCAACTCCATCCTTTATTCAGATAAATACATCGTGTCGTCCCAATTACGGTATCAAGTCACCCGTATCTAATACTTGTAACTATGTGACTCGCGGAAGGATACAGTCAAATACATTTGTAAATTTTCGCTTGGCGACCTCGTTGCTATGACAACCGTGACTACTCCGCTTCACTCGATTATCACACGAGGTGTAAGTTTGCCCCATCCAAGATAACATACCCTTGTCGCAGTGACCACTATTGGGCAGAATGACCACAACCCGAGGGTTTCGAGGGCTACTTGAACAACGAGGGCTACCGGAGGCTTGATCTCCAAGCTTTATCCGAGATGATTAGATGGGATTAGATCAAGTGACGCTGTCTGAATATAGCACCATGTTTGTATTGAAGTATACGGTTGGTTATATTATAGGGGGCTTCAGAAGAGTATTCGTGATAAACGACTGCTTTCTCTTGCAAAATTAAACAAAAATTAAATAAATGATGACCTGCTCTGCAAGCACGAGAACCAGTGCATTTAGACGACGACTACGACGACAACAACAACAACAACAGCAAAAACAACAACAACAACAGCACAACAACAACAGCAACAAAAACAAGAAAAACAGGAATCAAACACGTTTACTTTACTATTTCTAGAAGAAATACAGGTTTTTTTAATCAGAAAGTAAACAACAACAATAAACAAAACATGTTCTTATTAAAAATGTTCATGATGCACATTTTCACCATAAACACAAAACGTATGTGCGTGGAGAATCTATGAGAAATTTAGGTAGTATTTATTATTTTGAATCGACATCTTGAATTGAAGAAAACAAACAAACAACAAACAACCCTTTCTCATTTTTTCCATTCGAAAATTTCTTCCAAAGTATAAAGTATAATTACATTGTACATATGTATTATCTATTCCTATGCATTGACCCTATTGAAAACCCCCCAAAATCTCACTGAGGAATCGTCAATGAAACATTCGCGTATCGATCTTCCATTATACCTGGGTCTACCGCTCGAGATTCGCGCCCTTTAATCTCAGCCGACAGTCGGACAGCTCGAGACGTGCTTCATTGATAAAATGCTCTGGTCTTCACACCCTGTTTTTCATTGACAGTTTAAACCTGGACTGACGTTTAATACCCCCAGCTCGTTCTTCAAACATCGTTTCAATTCGTTTCCCGTACGCTGCGACCTTGTTTAGCCAGTTTTGTTTGTGTTGGCGGACGTTTATTGCCGGTGTAATAAAACGAAATTTCGACCACTGTGGACCACCGCTACTACGTTACAACCTTGTAGTGCAAGCGACGATTTACTGTTTTAAGGTGAAGGGTTACAGGGAGGTTTGTGGTTTATAATTATAATTTGTGTGTCTGTGTGAATATCTGTGAATAACTTTACAGATTTACAATGGAAACGTTTGGGAAACACTGGTAGATCAGGCACCCACCTGTAGCCGAAGAGTTTAGTTGCCTGTCCAAGCAGTTGTGATTTCACGTGTGTACACCGGCAGCATACAGGAAGTGTCTTGTTTACATCTGAAAAGAAACAGCGTTTTCGTGAGTTTTCGACAGAACAGCTGTACGGATGATAGTATAAGTAAATTATCGAATTCATTAAAGTATTAACGGTACATGTATATTGTGATTACGAAAGGAAAACTGTAAAGGAACTGGTTTTATCGTGTTGTTGTACTTCACTAAGAAAGGTAAGCAATTGAAGACTTGGCAATCAAATACCTTTAATTAATAAATTAAGCATTTTTATATGTGTATTGGTACTTAATAGTTGACGTATTTTTATTTAATTACACAACAATTTTATGTATGTCAATTGTTAATAGCTCACAACTCTTTAAGGTGGTATCTGACAGTTTGCCAATATCTAATACAAGTAACAACATCTTACCCCTGGTCTGAAGAACTATTGCATTTTGCAGTACCTTTTCAGGTAAAATTGATTTATTTTGTTGTTTGAGAAAAAAATATTTGGTCCAAACTGTCGGATACCACCTTTAATATATCTTTTTATTATAGAAAGATATAATGAAATTACAAAAATATTTACTAAAATTATGTAAGAATGGTATAATGTTGTGTATGTTTAAAGAAATCTCCCTATGCTTTAGCGGTCCCGACGTTGAAAGAAGCCTCCCTTGTCTAGGCTACACGTTAATAAATGATAAATTAACATTAATAAAGCAAAAATGAGACCCACATCGATAGAGCCTAACAATTTACAAGTAACCATCGCGGTGTATGTTATTTTGGCAAGTAAAATCAGTTTGGTAAACCTACAGCAACAGCAGCAGCAGCAGCAGCAGCAGCAGCAAGTAGTAGCATGATATATGGTAGTGGTTGTAGAATTAGAAGTTGTAGTAGTTTAAGAAGAAGTACATGTAGTAGTAGTAATTGCTGCAGCAGTATAATTGGTAGTAGAAGAAGAGTAGCAGCAGCAGTACTAGTAGTAGTAGTTGTTGTTGTTGTAGTAGTAGTCGTAGTAGTAGAGGTAGTAGTAGAGTAGCAGCAGCAACAGTAGTAGTAGTAGTAGTAGTAGTAGTAGTAGTAGTAGAGTAGTAGCAGCAGCAGCAGTAGTAGTAGTAGTAGTAGTAATAGCGACTGCAGTAGTAGTAGTGGTGGTGCTAGTAGTTGTAGTTTTATAGTAGTATCAGCAACAGCAGCGATCTAGTTGGCAAAGAAGAAGTAGAATACACAAAGATTTAGCAGAAATAAAAGCAGAAGGTAGCAGTATCAGCAGCAGGGAATATAGCTCAAGCAAACTTAGTTGGCTGTAAGATCTACATTTGATTTAATTTTGTCAATCGTATAGAAATGTCGAACGGAGTCGCGTGTCATACTTGAACTGGCAAAATGTTCAATTGTTACAAATTGGGTAGAACATGTCGAGCAACAAGTGTATCTTACACACGTCTATTCATTTGTCTGATGTGATCTCGAAAAAGACCTTGTGTTGGAATGTCACACGGTATATTTTTCTTAACCTTTGTCATGCCGCCTTTTTGTTAAAGATCGTATCCGACAGTTTGGACCAAAAATATTTTCATTAAAGATCATAATAAACCATTGTTACCTGAACAGATATTGCAAAATACGGTTAATTGATGGCCTACACTTGTCTGAAAAATGAATCTTAACGTCCCAATCGTCATTTCAAACATGTATTTCCTATCTGAGCCACGCTGCACAGTAAGCTATTTTTAAACTAACAAAACCACTTATGTTTTAACTCATCCACGTCATTCGTTGTGACGTCGATGTCTATGTTTAGCAGGAGTCCCAATCGTTCTTTTTAGTGATTTGAAAAAGAATGAACATTTAAGTGTTGAGCAACGAGTTTTACTGCCCTAAAAGTAAGATACTATTGAAAATCGTCAACGTTTAGACTAATGTATGATGTTGTTTCTGCAGAAATTCTGTACACATACCCAAAATAAACGTCAGATATTTTTTTACATGTATTAGATATAGGCAATCTGTCGAATACCACCTTTAATAACCAATGCTAATTCTAAGTCATCTCCATACAACTACATGCAAAGTCGCCAAGACCTAATTCCCAAGCCCAGAAGCAAGTGGTGCAGATCCTGATCAGACTGCGCCACCACCTTCTGAACATGCTAGGACTAGAAAGCCAAAAGTCAGTTCTGCAGCGAACTTGATATAAGACACGTGGAGCTATTGGAAGTACTTTGTATGCTAATAGTTAAATGTGGTACACGGGGTTAACGAGATAGTAATTAATTTGCGGAATTTGCAATGAACGGATAAACGAATAAACGAATGATAAAATAATGAAACAAACGAAGGAGGTTTTGCTTGAAAGATGGGAAAATTGGAGAAGAATTAAAAAAAAGAGAGATGCGAATTTGAAATTCAACCTTTATTTAATTTGCCAAACGAAATTTAACTAAAATTTAACACAGAAAAAGTGCAGGTCTTCGGTCGATACTTTAATGATCAAATATATTCTACTGATCGCCATAACATTAAAGCGTCATTTTTTATGGTCTATTTGCCACATTTCTTTGCAAATACTGGTGTAAATACATAGATATTATTGTATGGTTGCATTCCTTTACACTATTTGAACTCCCCAAAATAAAAATAATTATTATTGTATGGTTGCATTCCTTTACACTATTTGAACTCCCCAAAATAAAAATAAACTAAATTAGAAAACAAAAATAATACCCCGCGCCCCCTCACAAAAAAATAAAATAAAAAAATAATACAACAACAAAACAACAACAAACCAAACAAACAACAACAAAAAACAAACAAAACAAAAACAACACAAAAACAATAACAACAACAAACAACAACAATAACAACGAAAACAACAGCATAAACAACAACTCACACACCAAAGAACACATATCATGTCACACTTTAAACAAGAGTTTATTTTCATTTCACGTTGGGGTTCATGAAATTAAAATTGTCGTTTTGCTCAACTAAAAAGTATTGGAATCAATTCCTTAAGTGGTTGGTTATCAATTTCCGCCCGTAGCGTAGTGGTAGAGTCGCCAATTTGTAACTCCTCTGACACCTTAACCTTTCCCCGCGTGGGTTCGAGTCCCGTTCGGGGCGAAGAACTTAATGTGAGAATATTTTCTTGCGGTGCGCTGTTGGTTCTACCCAGACGTGTGTCTGAAGTCTTCCTATACCAAAACGCTGAACGTTGCTATACTAATCATAAATGGTCGCTGTAATGTATTAAAAACAACAACAAAATAAACAATTTACATTTGGTGAAATAGCTTTCAAAGTTCGAAGAAAATAAGTTCCAACAACCGAAACACTAACATTTTATGCTTTATCATACAATTACAGATCTATTTGTCTGACTTGCAAGATGTTAAATTGGTCATAGATGTCGACAATGTCTTCCCTCCCCCACCCCCACATACTTTACACAATAAAACACATCAAGACAAACAAATGGCTATAATGTATACATGTGTAGCCTATACAAGCTGCTACGTTGGTTGCAACCCTAACCTTGGCACGGTCATGTGACTATCCCTTGTCATGTCTAATTAGCTTAACTCTGAACACGCTCATAATGAGTTCATTGGGCAGGGATGCATCCACGGGTTGAGGGGTGGGAGATGCTACGCCCCCCCCCCCCCCCACACACACACACCACCAATCAGGTAAAAGAGTAAAGTTGTGAAAACATATTCAGGTAAGCTTAAACATACTAAGCTTTTGAAGTTAATATATATATATATATACACACACACACACACAGGAAAGGACCCTAACTTCGACCTTAGCAGTCAACAGGCAAAATTAAATAGTATTTACTGCGATAAAGTTTAGTGGATCCTAATTCATACCCGCCCCCCCCCCCCCCCCCCCCCCCCAAAAAAAAAAAACAACAACACACCAAACTTTTCTGGATGCGCACCTTTCGTTAGGCTTAGGCAAATAGTGTAGGTTCAGAAAAGACTTCACCAGGTAGGAGCTGTCTGATCAGAATCTAAACACTTTGCGACTAAGATTCCATTTAAATTAATGTTACCTAGCAGCAAAGTTGTTAACAAGTATGAGTATTGTATGGATGAATTGATGAATGTGATAGGCGTAGGGATAATTGACTCAACCTTCGTCCGCCACCAACTTTACTTTTAACACTATCGAGCTACTCCGAGCAATGCCCCTCCCTATTTTATCTTGCAGCCTCGAACTTTTTATTTTCCCTTTATTGCTAACTGCTTCATTAAGCATTTTTTTAATAAAGATGGGACATAATGAAACAGTTTGTTGTGGCATAATATCGAATTTCAAATAGAATTTAACAGCATGTCAGTAAAAAGGCCGTGAAAAGTTGACATGTTTGTACTAATAATGCAAGTTTATTGTTGAACTGTTTCGAATACAAAACATCAACTCATAGTAACATACCATTTAACATCGTTTTGGTCCTTGCTCATAGCGGATTGGACCATTCCGATAATTATACAACGTTGCGGCACATTAAGACTGGAGAAAGATTACTAAAAAGTTACATTTTATTTCGTTACTTCGACAGTTTGGGAATGCCAGTATAGATTGAATTTAAACTTAATTGTTTAGAGAGATAAAGAGAAAGTAATTCATTTAAAGCTACTTGGCTAATGTTTTGCATTGCTAATAGAACAACACGGTCCGCAATTAATATGTATTTTAAGTATTGCGTTGCAACAGTCAGCGTTTTATTTATGATCGACGTCTCCACATAAACATATGCACAATTTTAGATGCGATAGGTTGTGTATTGCAATAAAGGCAAAACGAAGTATCGCGACGAGTTTGATGCCCCCAATCTTAAGACATAACACATTCTTTTGAAGGGCGGCATGTTCCTATAATATAGTGATGATCAGGGGTGATAAGTTATACCATATTTCATTGTGATTATTTTTTTTATTTTAGGCAAAAGTTAAAAGAAAACGCGAATTTTACCGGCTGTAAGACAGTCGCATTAAATTAATACACATATATTTTCCGACTGTGAATTTCCTCCGTAAAACCAACCTATATACATGTATAATATCTACATGGAGTAATGTCCGTTTAATTGTTTTGCACGTCACGTACCTTCCGAATAAATGTCTACAAAACAACAACAGCAACAGCAACAACAGCAGCAAAAACAACAAACGATCTGAAAGCTCTCAATATTTATAGCTCCACGTTTTCTTGCTCGACACTTATTGTGCATTAGACGAAAAAACCTTTGCCAACTGATGTGTAAACAGCCTTGTGTCAAGTGGATAAGACATTTAGTTTCTTTGTTTTCATCACCATCATCATCATCATCATAATCATCATCATCATCATCATCATCATCATCATCATCATCATCATCATCATCATCATCATCATCATCAACATCAACATCAACATCATTATCATCACCATCATTCTCTGTTTTCATCATCATCATCATCATCATCCTCATCATCATCATCCTCATCATCATCGTCGTCGTCGTCGTCATCATCATCATCATCTTCATCATTATCATCATCATCATCAACGTCATCGTCATTACTTCTTTGACCTACATAAGCTTTTTACAAAAGTGTATCGCCGTATTTTGGTAAAGTTGGACCTTTCCAGTTTGAGTATTTATAGCACACGGTTGCCATGCTATTTGTAACGTGTGTTCAGGACAAAATCAATCGATACATTCGTTAACCAGTTTTCACTTATTATAAGAAGTAGATAGAGGGCGCCCCAGGCCGAGCGGTTAGAGTCGCTGACTTGTAACTCTGCTGCCCCTCACCGCGTGGGTTCGATTCCCTATCGAGGCGAGAACTTTCATGTGGGGCGGTTTTCCAGCTAACCAGCGGTTCACCGGTGGCTCTACTCAGACATAGATCTAGATGTCTCAAATATGACCATAATTGTGTCGGTGCGAAGTAACAAAAACAACAACAACAGCAGCAACAAAAACAAACATCAGGCGTAGATAGATTAAATTCTTTGTTTCGAATGTTTGTATCATCAGAATCAGAGGCAGATCCTGAAAATGTTTGGCTTGGGGTGGTTTGGGCGGGTATAAATCAAGATCCATATAGGTGTGGTTACACTAAATACCAACCGGAAGTAGAATGTGTGACATGGACTTTTTCTCTTTAGTAACAGTCTGTTGCTATGTTTTGGCAATAAATTTCCTATTTTGAAGGTAATCTGTACCTTTTGGTATCAAAAGGAATCTGAAACTATGTAGAATTAAAAGAAAGCAAAAGTCTTTAACCCCTATGCACAATAATGGACTGATCCACTTTTACAGGAAGTACATATTTCATTGAAATTTGGCGGTTACCGACTGGCAATTTAGCGGTATGCGCAGTCTATGAAGCTGAACCTTCCTACAAGTTGCAAAAGTTGCCTTATTTCTGGGTCTTGATAGACAATAAATAGCTCGTTTCACCTATATATGGTTATGGGGGTCCATCATAACTTGGTCATTGTGCAATTTGTTTCCATCTTTTCGCGATTCACTAAAGAATATAGAACAACCTTATTTAGTGGCGTCTAACCTATAACTTTATCGCAGTAAATACTGGATATACATACACAGTAAGAGACCCTTACTTCGACCTTAGCAGTCAACTTACAACATTTACTTTAAAAGCTTAGTATTTTCACAACTCTACTCTTTTTACCTGGTTGGTGAATGAATGCATCCCCCCCGCCCCCGCCCACCACCATCCCCGCTCCTCTGGATCCATCCCTGAGCTGGGTCTGATTATACTTTTAGCCTGTCTTCCTATTCAATGATGATCACAGCCTGGTGTTAGTACGGTACACAGAACAGAACGTATTTTTACACAATATAATGAAATTGTAAATTGTAACTACTCTGACCACGTTTATCTCTGATAGTAGACGTGGCCCTATTAGATAGCTATCGGTGCTTGTCAAATTGAACGACCCAATCTTTTTTTTCTAATAATGATGATGGATGGGTATGACCTTTTCAATTATTTGTGACACATGAACATTAAACGTTACATGCTCTGAATGGTCGAAACAGATAATAACGAATTAACTTTTTTTCATACACTATTTTTAAATATGTTGTAAGCATATTTTTTTTCCTATCGAATAGAGTTTAAAAATAATGCTTAATTGATCATGTTTCTCACCAAATTCCACTTGAGCTAAAAAGGTAAATTTATTTTCCATGGTTGAACCGTTTCTCATGCAGTGAATAACGAGCTGGACCGAGTAAAGTAACATATCTTGACATAAGCTGAACATTTTTCATTGTCCAGACCGACGAAAACAGCAAAGTTCCAGATATTCCGTTGCCCACCGGAAACGCTTAGATCAGAATATGCACTGTCTGAATTAGACCCTTGCAGTGTGTCTATTATTCCCTTTCTGAATAAAACCCTTGCAGTGTGTTTACTATTCTCTCTCTGAATTAAACCCTTGCAGTGTGTCTACTATTCTTTCTCTGAATTAGACCCTTGCAGTGTGTCTACTATTCTCTTTCTGAAATTAAACCCTTGCAGTGTGTCTATTATTCTCTTTCTGAATTAAACCCTTGCAGTGTGTCTACTATTCTTTCTCTGAATTAGACCCTTGCAGTGTGTCTACTATTCTCTTTCTGAAATTAGACCCTTGCAGTGTGTCAACTATTCTCTTTCTGAAATTAGACCCTTGCAGTGTGTCAACTAATTTCTTTCTGAGTTTAGACCCTTGCAGTGTGTCTATTATTCCCTTTCTGAATTTAGACCCCAGCAATGTGTCTACTATTCTCTTTTTGAATTAGACCCTAGCTGTGTGTCTACTATTCTCTTTCTAAATTAGACCCTTGCAGTGTGTCAACTGTTCTCTTTCTGAATTTAGACCCTTGCAGTGTGTCTACAATTCTGTTTCTGAATTTAGACCCTTGCAGTGTGTCTACTATTCTCTTTCTGAATTTAGACCCTAGCATTGTGTCTACTATTCTCTTTCTGAATTTAGACCCTAGCATTGTGTCTACTATTCTCTTTCTGAATTTAGACCCTAACATTGTGTCTACTGTTCTCTTTCTGAATTTAGACTCTAGCAGTGTGTCTACTATTCTCTTTCCGAATTTAGACCCTAGCATTGTGTCTACTGTTCTCTTTCTGAATTTAGACTCTAGCAGTGTATCTACTATTCTCTTTCCGAATTTAGACCCTAGCAGTGTGTCAACCATTCTCTTTCTGAATTTAGACTCTAGCAGTGTGTCTACTATTCTCTTTCCGAATTTAGACCCTAGCATTGTGTCTACTGTTCTCTTTCTGAATTTAGACTCTAGCAGTGTATCTACTATTCTCTTTCCGAATTTAGACCCTAGCAGTGTGTCTACTATTCTCCTTCTGAATTTAGACCCTTGCAGTGTGTCTACTATTCTCTTTCTGAATTTAGACCCTTGCAGTGTGTCTACTATTCTCTGTCTGAATTTAGACCCTTGCAGGAAAACTGTCGGGTACCACCTTTTGCAAAGAAGTTTGCAAAGCAGAATAAAACAATTGCTACATTTTCGCGTACAGTGTCTGTGTTTCCTCATGACCTTGGGAGTCCTGCAAACTACCAATTACGAGTGTTTAGTTTCGCTACAATTTACCCATTGCTTTCGCAATTGCATGTGTCAGGTTATACCTGTACACCCACTCCATGCCTTTGTTCAGGTAACATAAATCAGCAGCCCACATGTACATACAAGGTACAACAATAGACTTTTCTTTAAAAAAAACCCTTAACGTGTTTACCATATATACTTATCATGCAGTGTCCATTGAAAGGCTAAAATAAAGTGCCATTTTCGTGGCTTTTGTATGTTTTGTATCTTTTGTACTCATGCGGCTAAAATAAATAGACACACCATTGTGCATTTGTAACTTGGTTGCGTGTGTAATGAAACCCCATTCACTTCATTGTAGAAGATGAATAGCTTTTAAAGAGTCACTGTTAAGTTTAAAGAAAATATTTTAAAGATTTTCATACACAAGTATGTACTATTCAATGCAATTTTTTTAAAATGAGTTCAAACCTCAAGTTTAGTGATAGAAGACAAATACATTATTCAAACTTCTTAAGAGTGATTAATAATAATATAGTCGATACAAGTATTCAATATATGCAATGTTTGACAGTTCTATAGCTTACAGTGTGCCTTAAGTTTAATACTTTTATACCGGTCGCTAAAGCTCATGTGGTAGAGCGTCGGCTTGCGGATCGGGAGGTCGCGGGTTCAAACCCCGGCCGGGTCAAACCAAAGATTTTAAAGTTGGTAGTAGTGGCTTCCCTTCTAACGCTCGGGGCTAAAGGGACAGCATTACACCTGACTCGTCGGTGTCAGTATAATGAACCGATCGGGTTCAGTCACTGGGCCCCTCATAAGTGCTCCTGTGCTATATAATGATAGAAATGTCGCTGCTCAGTATCGGCAAAAATGCCGGCAAATCTCAATACCTTTATAAACCAATACGTTGTGAACAAAATATTAATTAATTTAAAATAAAATAATAATATCGAAATTTATAAAAAAAAACACACCTTTATGTCAACATTTTCCGAGCAAGAAATAGAAACAATTGAAAAAGAAAAAAAATGCCACTTTCGACATTAACACTCAGTGTTTACAATGCACTTTGTTATGAGCAATCAAGCTAGATTGAACGATGCGCAAAACGAGCAAGGCGATTTTGATGAACGAGCCAATATTACAGTCCGTCTGCGATAATTAACTAGCTAGAGCTAAACCCTTTCACTTAAAATGAACGCGACAGTTAAACGCACACCCAGCCGGTGTTGGCTGTTTTACAAGTATTTTAAATGAAAATGCTAAAATCAGAATTAAGTACAAAGTAAAAAAGAAAAGAAAACTGCGTACCTTCGTAATCTTTTAATTAGAATAAAATACCCGATATCTATTAAGGATAAGGCAAACAGTGCATTAATTACAAACATAAATCCACAAATCCCCGGCTTTTTATTACATACTGTTTGAGTTTCATTGCCTATTATCTTTTCACAATACTACATTTTCTTTTGTTGGTTTGGATAGTTTTATTGAATGCGACGGGTTTCTTCGTTTTTCTCTTCTTTTTTAAAATTTTACACTTGGACACATCTGACATATGCATTGCATTTTTATCGTAGAACGACATTAATTTGTTATTATACGTCATCGCATGGGCTGTTTTATTTCAAACTACTCTCACGTTTGGAACTTTTAGGGTTGCTGTGGCTTTTATACACTGTACATATTGTACATATGTTCATAATTTATTTTAATAAGAGTTATTTTGTCTTTATATCTGTTCCATTGATCAGTTTTAACTCCTGATGCTTGCTGTTAGTTGTCTTACTTTGATGGGATATTTTTACTTACACTGTTTGAGAGAAAACCCCTCAGGAAATGCGAGGTTAGAGCGCTGCACAAACCAGGTTAATGTTTAAATACCCCTGTCGGTCCTTTTGCTGACTGAATGTTCCAAGGCGGCAACTTACGCCCCAGTCGGTCCTTTTGCCGACTGAATGTTCCAAGGCGGCAACTGACACCCCAGTCGGTCCTTTTGCCGACTGGATGTTCCAAGGCGGCAACTGACACCCCAGTCGGTCCTTTTGCCGACTGGATGTTCCAAGGCGGCAACTGACGCCCCAGTCGGTCCTTTTGCCGACTGGATTTTCCAAGGCGGCAACTGACACCCAAGTCGGTTCTTTTGCCGACTGAATGTTCCAGAGCGGCAAATGTTGTTTTTTCTTTGTGTGTGGTATGTCTCATCTGTAGTATGTCTGTGTTGTTTGTCACTTTTATATTTACCCTGTTTGCCTTCGTCTAGAGGTAGTTCAGATTTAAATATATGTTGGGATTCTTGTAGAGCCTTTTCTTATTTTGCTATAAACTGCCTGTTAGGGTTTGCAAATGCTGATTTTGTTAACCGCAAAAATTACTTTCTTTGGTTAAATTAAAAAAAAATGATATTCGTTTTATTTCATTTTTTTCTGTGCTCGTCCTGAGCCCTGAGGCTTTGTTATCGATTAGTCCGTTTCAGATCTGTCCTTATTGTATATATCTTCTCCATTGCAATAATTTCTGAAACAATGATGAACGAGGAATCATTAACTGGACGGAATCTTAGTTTAGATTACGCGACAGAAATGACGTTAATTATCCTCAAGGACAAGTAAATGCCACGTCAAGCATGAATGCGATTTGATTACGAAAGTTACGTTTGCAGTTGACAGAAATCTATCAATGGATATATCTTAAACTGCGAAAGCTGGAGTCAGGATATAAATTACAGGAATTAAGAATCAGAAGCACGATATTGGAAATCCGATAAAGTACACAATGTCCAATATTGCCTGTGGAATCCGTGCTGATGCTACAGGTTATTGCACGGCAATGTGATCGTATCTATGTGTCAACACCAGACTTAACGTAAAATCTGTCTGAAAGCGCTCAAAGGCGTATGTGCACGGGCTGCTTTATAATACTGCTGACAACATAACGTTCTGCAGAAGGACGGCTATGCCAGTGTGTACATTACACACTGTACATGTTAGTAATAAATGGTGATTTGTAAAATTAAAATATAATTATATCTTTTTTATTTTTACACGGAACTATTTTGCAACGCGGAAGCACAAATCCTTCAAAACAACTAAATTTGAATGTGTAATAAAACTGAGGTGACTAAATGTAGTTATGTCACTGTCTTTGTATAGATTGCTGGTCGTTTATGGTAAGCGCATTAATAAAAAGTCGGTTTGTCTGTTTGGCTCTATATTTCTAAGGGTCTTCACGACCTCGCGCCTGGCTGTTTCCGGTAGAGACTTGTTGTCATTGTTGGTGTCACAATTGTCTTCAGGCAAGGTGGCTTGTCTGTTTAAATGGACAATCTGAAAAAGTGTAATTTTCTTTCAATAAACGTGTGTTTATTTTATAGCCACACTCTTATATTTTATCACAGCTTAGCTGATAATCATGTGTTTGTTATCTTAAAGGTGGTATCCGACCATTTGGACTACAAATATTTTCATTATACATCTTAGTAAGCCATTGTTATCTGAACAGATCTCGTAAAATTCTGTTTATTGGTGTCATACACCCTGTCTGAAAAGTGAACCATAACGCCACAATCTTCATTACAAACATGTATTTTCTATCTGAGCGGCTATTGGCTATTTTTAAACCAAGAGAACAATGTGACCACTAATGTTTTAGTTTATCCTCGTCATCCGCTGTGACGTCGATGTTCACTTTTAGCAGGATCTTTCAAGATTTAGGACAACTGACTCAATATTTCATTCATTTTATGATAATAAATCCATATAAATTTCAAATATGAAACTGTTTAATACACTCCGTGATATAAACTTAATGGTTTTTATGTGTCATAATGCATAATTCATGACTGCTGTTGATTAAATGGTAACACATTAAAATATGCACGACAAACACATTTCTTTATTTATGATCGGTAACAAGGACAAATATGTTCTTGTTAATGATGTGAATGCCACTTTGTCAGTATTTTGGTTTTGCGTTTTAGCAATTATAAAACGGCATAATAACTGCAGTATTGCTTAACCTTACTTTTATGAGATGTGTGCATAACTGAAAGAACGAAATATAAGCACACCACACGTGTTATGTTTATACATTACAATCCAAGCGTTAAAATTAAAAAAAAAGATACTTAACTTATATTTTTAATTTTCTCTTGAGAGAGTATTTCGAAAACAAAACGCAGAAAATACATTTATTTGGTAGCCGTTCAGACGAGAGAAATGATAATAATGGCATAAAATGGACCTGATAACCGTTTATAAGCGTTCCGAGTGTTGCAAATAGAATTCGATTTGTCTAGCGAAATTTTAATCGGCCATTGTATGACTCGTTCAAAGGTATAATGAAATTAGTGTCTCTTAAATCCTTTGGATTTTACCGTTATACTTATTTCTCGTAGCTAAAATACAGACCTATGACACACCTTAGAAGATGTTGATTTAAAAGTTAATAATACCTTTGTAAACATTTATTTTATCCATATGATAGAACTGATTGCTAATTGTAACCGCTCGTCTATCGCATCATTTGCGAATCGGCGGTAATGATAGTTTGTAATATGAAAGGTCTTATCCAGACATTTTCAGGTCTAATGATGGTACTGCTGACACGTCTGTTGTGCATAAAATAATCTATTGGGGACTAACGAAGGTCCTATAATTGTGCTCGGGTCAGGAGAGGCAATTAGAAAAGTCCATGCTCTTTTAAATGCAAAATAATATTACAGTCTATAACGATATACAACTCGACTGTGTAGACACATATAGGATATAGGAAATATAGATAACAATAAGATTTGACATTATGTACAAAGTTTTTTGTATAATTGTAAATGTCTGCTTATATATGCTGTATATGTGCACTATTCCTTACAATGTTAAAGGTGGTCTCCGACAGTTTGCCTACGTCTTATATATGTACTCGTATCAATATCAGTAAATAAGAATGATTGGGATTCCTGCTAAAAATAGACATTGACGTCATAGCGGATGACGTGGATGAACCAAAACAATACATGGCTTTCTTGGTTTAAAATAAGTATCTGTGCAGCATGGCTCTGATAGGAAATACATGTTTGTAATGACGATTGTGGCGTTATGGTTCACTTTTCCGACATGTGTAGTTCATCAATAAACAGCATTTTATGAGATATGCTCGTGCAACAATGGCTTACTAAGATGTAGTATGAAAATATGTTTGGTCGAAACTGTCGGATAGCACCTTTAAACGTACAATATTATTCTTACAAAGATACACCATTTAAAACATCAAAACATTTGATTAATTAATCAATACTTTTTAGAGACACCGCAGTTCTGTTATTATTTAAACAGATCCAATTTTATATAAACATACGAGAAAAATAAGACTTTAAAGATAACAAGCAATTTTTATTTCTTACACTTTGAAATGATTAGCCTAATCTTATATTCGCCATTACGGACATATCATGAATGATAATTTGACAAAACAACCATTGTGCCGTTATTTGAAATCTTGTCAATATCACTTTTTTTAAGATTCGTCAACTTACAATGTGCCATTATCTTAATCACTATTTGCACTGAAATCTTTTAACAGTACGAATAACATATTTTAAGTTCAGTTTAAAATTCCATACAAATTCGTTTAAAAAACTGATCCGATCGTGGTAAAAAACACACAAAAACGTTGAATCTTTGTATGTTCTAAACAGGAAATAAAAAAACATATAAACCGTTGACATTTTGAGACCTTTAACGTCCGTGTTTACGATGCACTTTGTGATTAGCCTAGATTGAACGATGCGCAAAACGAGGAAGACGATTTTGATGAACGAGCCAATATTATGTTCCCACAGCGATAATTAACTAGCTGATGCTAAACCCCTTCATTATAAGAGGGTCCGCCAATAAATTGCTACCAGAATCAGTGGTTACTGATATAACGTATTTTGGGCAGAAGTTGCAAAAAATCGGGTTTTATATAAATAAGAAAAATATAAAATAACATAACATTTTTTTTTTGTATTAAAGGTTTGTATTTTAAGTAACTTATCCGATAAAGACTTAGAAAACAATGCTTAGTAATTTATAATTTGTGAATACTAATTTGCGTTGCCGCATTTTTTTTTTTTATTTAAGTCACTTGATTATCAATATTTATATATTAATATTTATGATTTGCATTTTGGAACAATAAAAGAGCATAACAGGTGAATTATTTGTCAACCTTACATCATATATGAAGTATGCATGACATTCCAGATAAAATTTGTGCACACAACAAAATTATAAGAAAACAACTTTCATCAAGCCTGTATTATTTTAATGCATGAAGTGAAATAAAAAATGATATTTAAAAAGTTCTGTGTGGTCTAAGATGTCGTTCAGATATAAAATTAACAGGACAAAATACTAAAAATTGTAATAGCACTGAGAGTTGGCATGAAAGATTTCCTTGGCTGAGCCAATTAGATCTTTTGCTATAATTAACTGACAGTTTTCAAGCCGTTTCATTAGAGGTAATGATTCTGGATAATTTTCTGTGCACCATTTCAGTGAATGTTTATTATCGGGGCCTTTAAATCGAAAGAAAGAGATGTTTAAGTCCATTGAAACATAAACATTCAAAATTATGGGTAAATGTCTGCCTGTGTCTGTTTAATACGGCTGCAACATTAGCTGATTATAAATGTACATTTGTGTTTAAATGATAGAAACTGATTGCAATTAACACTTATTTATTATATTTTGTATTAACACTATGTTTTTAATTGTGCGCATTAATTGAATAAGTGTTCGATCTTGCAAAATTAAAAAACAAACAATGTTAACACTTAAGTGCACGTGGGTATTTTATGTACTAAATATCTACAGACGACAACAAGACATTGACACATATAACAGTAAGAAACGGCCACAAAAGAGAGTCTAAGTAGAATCAGTATAAAAAAAGATATTAAAATACCAGTTAAACCAGAATTTCAATTAATTCAAGTCAATCTACCGACCATTTATAGACGTACTTACCAGTAGGCACACACAACCGGGCCATCATAAAACCGCAACGCTAAACGGAATCCTCGACAATTATCGCTGTTTATTCTGACAGTAAGCCGATATTTGGGTTCCGGTCTTTCCTTCCACACAAAACATACGACCACAAGATTTCCAAGATCGAGGTTTGTTATCAATATATTTGTTTGAAAATGAAACCGCTCCAATCTTTCTTTATCAATTGCAGTCGCTGACTAATTTGACAGCAATTGCATTCAACAGTTAATTATGTCGATTTTTTTGCACATTTCTCCGTAAAATCACTACCGATTATTTATTTTAATTATAATGATTATGTCGCAAATGATACGATTAAAATGACAAATGTTTCTTTGGTCGGAAATAAGGTTTCGGATTTAACGCTGCAAATGTTTACAATTAAGCAGATTAATTGGTAAAAAACACAGTCAAACCAATCAATCCTAGCGCGGTCTATGCAAAAACTGCGTCTGTATCTGGGTATCCTATTTTCAATTGGCCCTTAAATAGGAAAATAACAAAAAGTCCTATAATAATTATCACAGGTATTTAAACTATCTGAATTATCTTTATACAAAAGCGAACAGGATAAATTTAATAATGACAAAAAACAGAGACGAGACATAACACATAAAAAGAAAAAAAAAAGTTACCGCCTTGGAACGGTCGGTTGGCAAAAGGACAGACTGGCGTGCTTAAACCTAGTTTGTGGAGCACTCCAACGTCGCATTTCCTGGAAGGTTTTCTATGAATCAGTGTAAATAAAAATAGTCCATCAAAGTGAGGCAACTTACAGCAAACACCTGCGTTGTTTGGGAGTTAATGCTGATAAAAGAAACTTATATCCAGACAAAATAACCGTTACTATAATAAACTATTAACATATGTTCAGTTTATGCAGTTTAGTCTCAGCCAACTAAAAGTTTCACGCGAGAGAGTTGTTTGAAACAAAACAGCCCCAAATGACGTATAAGAATAATTTAATGACGTCATGCGGAAAAAAATGAAATGACGTCATATGTCAGATTTGTCGATCTGTGAAATTTAATAAATGCCAAGGCAACCATCGAATTTTAGAAAACAGTCCAAAACTAACAAAAGAGAATGTAGTATTTTGAAGAAATAATAAGTAATGAAATGCAAATAGTAATTAAAAGCCTATGATTTATCCGCAATTGGCAAATATATATAATAAAAGCAAACAAAATCCCGATGTTGTTCCTACTGTGCAATCTCACGTAAAGGGCATGGAGACTGCTCAAGTTGTCTCATCTACATAAGACTCGACTGGAAACAGAAATCCAACAGTGTCTTTCCAAATATGGCTTTAATCCGTGGTTTTTATGTAGTGGCAGCGGCATGTCCGGTTATCTTGTAATTTAAAAGATGTGCCAGTTTGACTGTAAAAAGGCCAATTAAAAGCAATGAAATACAACAAACGTTTTGTAAATTGTTTGGAAAAGTTATTGAGACCATTGATTTTCTTTATCTTATATACAAGTAAAACATTTCCATAATGCAGGATGGCATATGCCTTGCTGCGTAAGTGTTTTCATACAGCTGTTATATTTTGGAACAATAAAATCATTGCGGTGAAAGAATTTCGAAAATATCTTCCTCAATTTGTGAAATCGAAAGCCTTTCAGCAACAAATTTAAAGTAATAAACTGATTTCTTGCATTGGAAGCTTCCACTATTGTTCCTTGTAAGTTGGGATATGCAAATACCACAGGAGGTAGCACGAGGTGAATTACCATCTACGTATAGATAATTAACAATACTGAAGTGGAAATCGTCTATCTTTTCATAGATTTTAGTAGAGACGTCATTGGAAATAGAGATCATAATGTTTAGAAATGCTGCATTTAAATGTGAAGTATTTGCTCTATCAAGTGTTAGTTCTGGAGCGTCAATCAGATGGATCTTTTGAGTAAAGAAAGTATAATCTTTAGTAAGAAAACCGTCAAGGTAGTGTGACGTTGAATTGAGGGCCTCGTTAAGTGGTTTTGGTTAAAGTTAACATGGAATCACGATCAAAGCAGCATAAAGACATTTCTGCAATTAATGGTGCTCAGTTGGTTCCCATAGGAATATCAATAACTTTTCTAAATAATGAGTCAAACGCATTTTATGTAAAACTTGTCTAATAGAGCTTTCAAAACAGCCATACAAGTCCACATAGGAAACTTTTCCAAGAACGTGCTGGTAAAAAGGCATTACTTTCATGACATGCCATATATAAACGATGCTCTATAGCATTTCATTTTCAATAAGAGTAACCAATTTGGTTTAATATAAATCATGAGGTAAACAAGTGTACAACTTAGCGAAACACGTATTTACTGCAGAGCAATGAATAATAAGTATGAAACTTGTCTAAAACTTATGATATTTTATAGATCAACAATGGTCAAGGCAGTAAAATAAAACATGCAGTTCTAGTGTGAATATTTATGGTAAGCGTTAAATAATGAAATATGATGTGACTTAAAAACAAACCGCTACAGTGTCATGTCATAGAATATTAAACAGAACAAAGATGGTCAGTATAGAAAAACGATACAATATCATTACTACACAACACACTATCTAATAGACGGACCTCGTAGCACAATCGGTAGAGCTTCGGCACCAGGTACGGGAGACCCCGGATTCGATGACGGGCTGCGACATACCAGAATCGTTAAAAATGGTAGTGGTATAGCTCCCTTGCTAACGCTCAAGCAAATATAAAGGTAGTTCCACGACTATCATGCAAGGTGTTCACGGCATTCTATACACGGTAAAGGCAGCACTTTATCTGCTTTAAGTGGACGCCATCTCTGGATAACTGAAATACTGTTGGTGGGACGATAAATCCAATTAACCATACGTAAAGTATCTGATGTCGTGTTGAATGACTGGTTTTACGATTGTTTAGCAATTACCCGTTTTGTATCGTGTACACAAACAATACATATGCAGACATAAATGGATCTGCGGAAGAGGCACAGAGGTGCAGTATAACTTACCTCTTCGTTCATTCTGCATTATTTATGAGTATTTCACATTTGCAATTTGTTTGCGATCAGCTGGACGATACCTTCTGCTTTCAAATATATATATACATCTGCATTCGACTTCATTGTATGGGTTTTGTTTTATGAACATCTTACATAATTATAATATAAGTTTAATGCCAAAAACGTTTAGTCTCAATGTTATTAAGGGATAGGTAGTCATGATTTTCAATAATATGATCACCTAGGAACATTGATCTAAACAGGTCAAGAGGCTTTTTATTGCTAAAAATTTCAAATTTGAATTTAATATGTTTGCTTAATATAGATGTAATGACGCAATGTCAAATAAGCTCCCTTGAGAAATTAAGTTTAATACTCCTTTGTGATGGCAACGTCTTATCTACATCATTCTGATCTGATTTTAAAATACATTGCAGCGACCATTTATGATCATTATAGCAACGTCCAGACTTTTGATGGAGGAAGACCCCAGACAAATGTCTGGGTAGAATCACCGTCACACCGCAAGTCAGCTTGAAGACTTTCTCCCAGTAAGTCCTTTGCCCCGAACGGGACTCGAACCCACGCGGTGAGAGGCTAAGCAGTCAGAGGAGTTACAATTCGGCGACTCTACCACTACGCCACAGTCGACCCCTCTACACCATTCTTCTGATCATTCATAATATCAAAATCAAACGATTTTTAATTTGGAACACAGGATAAAATGAATGGTTATCAGAACTACTTCATGCAATAAGCATCCTTTGTTCTCATCAATTGTCCGAAGAAAGTATTCTCGCGAGATTTGATTTGATTTCCCATACCATATCTATTTTGCAATAAATACAACTATTATCAATAAAGTTGTGTGATCACATTAGTTTGAAATCTAAAATTATGGGTCAAGTTTCCGAATTGCCATGATTCTTTGTTTCATAAACATACATTGCAACTTATATTGAGAAAACACACAGGCATTCCAAATGCAGAAAATATGATCAAATACTACGTTTATGTTGTTTATTCGGCAAATGGCACAAAACCTTTAGGCACATGTAATTCAAGTTTTCAATTAATAAAAAGTAAAACAAACTGTTACAACCTATATAAGTTTTTTTTCGTATTTTCTTTTCTCGCAGATTCTCTTACAATCTTAAAACAAACGACTATTGAAAGATTTTTAAAAAGAAATATGACAAGGTCCTATGAGTATTGTGGCATACATATAAAAAAATTAACATGCACAGAAAAAATGTTCAATCAAATGTACAAGTCACAACTGTGACGAGAATTTAAATAAAATAGAAAACCCAATCTCTACCGCATTGGAACGGTCAGAGGTTAAACGGTTAAATAGCTTTGGCAATACATGCATGTGCTTTCAATAAATATATTTTAACATTTTACAAAGACGACCACTTTTTTTGTATGCATCTATGTAGAATATTTAATCACAGAGAGGCATCTGACACGGATACCCTTCTGGTTAACCTTGCAAGCAATAAAAATATGTTTTCATCAATTTTCTTGTCGATTTATGCTCGTATAGTTGAATAACTCAGGAGAACAATAATGGTCACGTGACTTCCAGACTCACACGCATATGTTGTTTTAAGACCCTAACAACCGTCACTTCTTTGTAGGTTATTAAATTTCGTTTTGAAAGGTGTCAGTCAGTACCGTGCCAGTTTAAAAAGCTCGTGGGAACGGCGGCAAGGATCGATGTATCAATATTTTATAAGTTATAATCATCAGAACGGGTCTCTGCAATTAAATTGTGAAATAAAATGGTTCTCAGAGTTATTGTATAAAAAATATAAAGTTGCGTAATTACCATCGACGGATACCCACGCTCGACCTTTCCATTTTACTACATTCGTCGACCGTGGATTTATTGGTCAATTTTGTTGTCAATCAATACTGCTTACAAAATCAATACTCTTCAGCATGGAGACTAGAAGTTTAACAATGACGTCGCCATTTTAACAGGTCTTTCGAAACAATGAAAGAACGAGCATTATCATTACACGGAAATCTTCAACGGATTATGAAGCGACCAGTGAAATATCATTTCCGAAAATGGCGAAAAGTGAACTAAATATCCCATGGCCGATCAATGGAAAGTAACGGAATGGATCCGTCGTGAGTGTCCGATGATGCATAATTACATCAGAATGCATCATCTCACAGTCGACAGAATATTTCATATTATTATTTTAGTTTTTTAGGAGTTTCATTGAATGGGTCATCCCACCAACTATACCTCAGTTATCCGATGATAATACGTTGATTCAGGACATTTTAAACCAATTGAATATATAAAACGGAATAGAACACAAATCAAAAGGAGACTGAAGTACTACTATCATAACTCCTGGAAGAGTTTTATATATGTTTGTAGTAAATGACAACGGGTGTTAGATTCTTTTTACCACACGATTTTTATCGCCAATATACGATTTTTCGAAATATTAACAGCAATACTTGGTGAAATAGTGGTATGAGACGATCTACGTCATGATGACGTCGATGAAGTCATTGATAAAAAAGCAGTATTACACTAGTGTAGTATAAGAAAATATGTCATGGGTGTATTAAGTGGGAAATAATGGGAATCATGTGATCAATATACATATTGTATTCATAGTTAGTAGTAAAACACTATTTTGAACAACAATTAAGCATAAGCACGCGGTTTATTGCTTACATATCTTACATATCAGTGACAATTCCTTTAGAACTTTCGTATTTGACAAATAAATGAATGTTGCAGATCAATTGTTTGAAAAGCGTCCCCCACCAAAACAGCTGGACGTCGCTATAATGATTATAAATAGCCGCTGCGATGTATCTCAAAACAAAACAAACACACAAAAACAACATATTCTATCCGCGATAATCAACTATTTCGTGATGAACTCCTTTATTAAAGATGCAGACTCCTACAGTTGAACACACATAATGCCTGCGATATCTGAAAATACAGTGTTTTTGGGAACGACGTTAACAATGTTATAAATATATTACTATTATGCTTGAAAAACTTTAAATATTCTTTGTGCTTAAGCGTTGACCAAACAATACTTGATACTTCATGGTTTGTAGATGTGATTTTGTTTTAATGCATTTAAACACTTTAATTGTCAGGACATTTAACGCGTAAATGCAGAACCTGAAACGCAATAAGAATGTTAGAGGAGTTAAGTTGCGCGTGTTTAGTGCAATGCATATCAACCATGACCTCTGAACTGCGACCTATGGGCCAGTCTGTCTGCGGTCGCTAAGATAGATTACGCAGCAGAAATATAATATACCATTTGTTTGCGCATGACAGGGTTTAAAATTAACGCACACATATCCAGTTTTCTAGTGTGGCCTGGTGGTTTTACATGAGTTTATTGGGCACTTCTTGTGGCATGTTTTGGTGGCACGTTTTGGCATCCTCAATATATTTGTGTCGTGTATTCCTCATGTTCGACATCGCTGTACGGCAAAAATGCTCAACGTATGTCTCCTTATATAGCATCCAGTACTTAAAATGCACGAGAATCTCGCGCGATGGTAAATACACGAATCTCTTATATGTAAAACTGGGAAAATGTGTACTTTAGGGAACTCGAACTCACGACTCCTAGATATTATCCCAATGACTCAAACATGACAACTTACACTATTTGCTAGCAGGATTTATTATTAGTGGTCCATGGCTCCACTCCTTTTACCTGGAAGAGTCCAAATTGTATAAAAGATTTCTCGACTTAATGCTCGTGGTTGACCTATACATGCAATGTTACATGTATATGGTAAATGTATGTATATGCATAATACTGCGTTAATCTGTCAGTCCATGCAATAACGGTCTTTACAATCTTACCCATACTTGTTTTCAGTGGTGACTTTCTCATACACATATATGACAAGGTCCTTTGAGCATTACACTTATTTTAATTGTAATAAAAATATATGTGATAAAAGACGTTTTACAAACTAAGAACAGCTTTACGAATTACTAGATTATCTAAGAAGTCCTTCATTTCATAAGAGAAAAATATTTCACCAGACTACAAGTGTAAATAACTGTAGTTGCCTGCCTATTTATTTTAGATGGAATTTACCAAAGTGCAATGTGCATCAAAGGAAAATACACGCAATAATCCCGAAAAAATATTATTAAAAAGCAAATAAATACATATGGATAAATTTTACCCCGTCGCACATTACACGCAACATCCCATGGTGTAATCTTATGTGTCTAGCAACATATTTGAATGTGCAAAAGTACACTGCAAGAAAATGTTTTAATTAGTCAGATGACGTAATTTTGAACGGGATTATGGTTCACATTGATAATTACATAAAACTCCTTTGACTACCTATAAAACGAGGACTGTCAAGCAATTCATGTACTGGGTCAACGGCTTTCTCATGAGTATATTATTATTCACTGAAATGCATAACACGTGCAAGTACAGACCTTCCACTAAGGAATGTCCGAAACTTAAACATTTGTTCTGCAATATGGCATCAGTGTGAGGATTTCGAATAAGGGGATATATGGCGACACAGGAGCACGCGACGTCGTGTACATTTGCAACGTCACGGTTCTTTTGTTGCAGGGCGTTTTTCATCTGTTTATGAATCGTCTCAACCTGGCCTTTTTTCATTTTCATGTTCGTTTTTCTGGCCACTGGTCAGCTCTCAGCTGTCTCATTACCACCACTGCCAATAACAACATATGTACTTGAAAACCTTTGACATTTATCTTGCATGTATTGTCATATTAATCATACACATTTAACGGTGTTTTTCAAAGGTGAATATAATATCTTATTGCCGGACACATTGACATGCATATAGCCGACGTCATCGCGATGGAATTTTGATAAGACCTGATTTAAAATATTGTCAAGCACTATCTCCGGACGCTCAAATATCAAACTTTAAATTACAAAACTGATAAAACGTTAACTTGAAGTTTGGATGCTATCTGACCTTTAGAATTGTAGACATTAAAACCTTATTGCAAATTACCAGAGCCTTTATATTGCGTGCACCGATACAACATTGCCATGAATAGGAAATTAGATTAAGTGCAAATGCAAACCAATTCTTTCTGTTTCAAATTTGATATAATTATTTTTATATCATAATGCATATGTTGATAACTATATTATGCTTGGACAGTATGCGAATAGAGGAGTTGAAATTAATAAATAAATCTGCGTCGCTCAGACGCTCGCTAATAAATCGCCCATATTGAAGTTGGGACCAGCGCTGTGCCTGAGAACTGAGTTGAATAGAAATTCTAATAGCAATATAGTGCCAGATACTACAAATATTAAATGTATACATGCAAACTATTTTTTGCTATTATTTACACATTAAGTATGTTACCAAGCATAGAGGCATGCTGCATTTTACAGTATATGCAAACGATTATTTTGATTGATAGCACCATACTTGAGGCTGACCTCCCTAGTAGACAATAATTACGTTACACATGAAATATCGAACCGTGACCATGAATTTCCAGTTTTTGCACGTCCGCCACGTGCATAAACGAAATCAAGTGCAAAATGTGTCCACATGCTTATAAGAAAAAAAAACAACATTTAAAATGGCGCAGATGACGATTTAAGAAAAAAAAGCCATCTGAACGTTTCTTGCCGGGACCTCGGCAAGGCGGGGCAATATGCTTTTTTATTAATCGACAATAATTATTTAAAAAAAGACTCAATAAGTTGTGCCTAACTGTTTCATTCCAATTCCAATCACAATTCATACTTACAGGGAAAAAAGTATGCCTTCGTTGGATTGAGGGTTTTGTGTATAAATATAGAAGCAATACTATGTAAATTTAGCATCAACTGTGCAAACATGTATTGGCTACACTATTTGTTACTTGCATGAGACACATGCGTGGGACATCCGTAAAGATCGAAGACGTCAGGCACGCAGCCTCCTTGAACGTGGAGCGTTTGTGATTGGGGAATATTATTTTCCAGTACATTACGTCAATAAGGTGTCGCTGCAGGGCAGGTATCGCAGCAGATGGTGGACATGCAAGATATTGCGTGGCTTTTTGTGCGTGACTTGTTACATCAAGGGTATCTACATATCACTCAAAATATGTTTTTATTTTGCAATTATTTTTTTTACGAGCTATTACTTAAATGCATTGTTCTCAAATGTTTTTCGATTTGGATTACTTAAACGTTTTAGTAAAACAAAAACTGAAGAACAGCGACGTGGCCACTTAGAAATGTTATTGTGTGTAGGGTTTTGTTGTTCATATTTCGTTATTTGACAAATATAATTCTGTTTTTGATGAATACTCATTAAGGTTACTTCGGATGAAAATTTTATAAGAGTCCTCATATTACAATGAAAATATATTTGCAAATATAAGCTGCGTTGGTGATATCATATACAACAACCAAGATCTATATACAAGGTAGAATACGCTCGAAATAATAAATCCACATCAAACCTATGATGACTTGCCATCAAACTATTCATCAATGAAAAGGAACTTTCTGCCTTCACTGCAGAATGACCTAAATGTCATGTTAACAGAAAGAAAAAAGCCAGTACACATTGACCAAATCATTAACCAGTTTACCCTCAAAATTAACGTTTATTGCATTATACGCTAACCAGAAAGGTAATGATGTCCCTAGACCGGCTGATCCCAATACGGTAAAGAAATGATGTCGGCGCATGCGCAGTGACTGCTTGAACTCCTCTATTATTTTTTGACAACCCTCGTAGCTGATCGTAAATACACGACCCTACAACGGATTTAAAAAAACAACAACTCAAATCTGATTCACTTATAAAATATAACATGCCACAAAATTGAGAGTTGTATGAGAACGAATATTGTCTTGCAACATTGCATTGGTCGTGTCAAGGAGATCGTTTGTGATAATTAACTTTTTGTGAACAGTTTCCTTAGTGGCAGAGGTTTCGGAGAATTGTCTAAATATCAGATTAGCTGGTGTTTATTACCTGGGCCTTACGGTTCGAAAAATGCGAAGTTTAAAGTACTTTCAATTGAGATGATATATAAAATATAGGAACAGGTCTATTATTATGTGTTTAAGAAAAATGGATTTGTTTCTCTCATAGTTTGCACATGTAAATGTTCTTTGATCATATTTTACAAATACCAGAAAACAGTAGAGAATGCAATATACGTTTTTGTTTTATACTTTGTAAAATAATTATTGTTTATTAATACAGCGTGCATTCGAGCTGAAAAAAGCTGAAAAAAGAGTTTGTAAACTTAATTGCAAATGGATACTTAGAAAAGCTGTAAATACTACAATAAAACAACATCCAATAAGCTTACTTCTAACCATCAGTTATCTCGAAACATACTTAAGCACTGTTTCTACCATTTATTCTAAATAAAGGGGCGCCCGTGGCATAGTGGTAGAGTCGCCGATTTTAACTCCTCTGACTGCTGAGCCTCCCACCGTGTAGGTTCGAGTCCCATTTGTATCGAAGGACTTTATTTGGGAAGGTTTTCCAGCTGACCTGCGGTGCGCCGGTGGTTCTAACCTTACATTTATCCGGTGTCTTTCTCCACCAAAACAGCTATAACGTTGCTATAATTATCATAACTGGTCGCTGCGATGTATCTAAAAACAACAACAAACAAACGATTCTAAATATACTCAAAAAAAAGGAAACATTGAAATGCCAGTAACACTTTTAAAGTTGTAACAAGACTAGTCGACATGACGACTGTTTATGGATGTATTTACCAATAGACACATACAACTGGCCCATAATAAAACCACAACACTAAACAGATTCCTCGGTCATTATCGCTGTTTATTCTGACAGTAAGCCGATATTTGGGTTCCGCTTTTCCTTTCCGCGCCAAAGATACGACCGCAAGATTTCTAAGATCAAGGTTTGTTTGTCAATATATTTGTTTGAAATTGAAACGGCTACTGTTTAAATATCAAGTGCAATCACTGACTAATTTGACAGTAATTGCTTTCTGCAGTTAATTATGTTCTTTGTGTGCCCATATCTCTTTGATATTACCGCCGGCTATTTATTTTAATTATAAATGATTATTGCGCAAATGATATGATTAAAGTGACATATTGTTCCGGAGTGTGGTATACGGAAGCTAAATGAAAACTGAAATTGTTTACAATCAAGTAGTTTGATTGGTCAGAACGGTTTGAAACCAATCAGCGTGCAAAGGTCGCATTATATCAACCTCCATATCGATCCAAACTGACAACGAGTCTTAATTCTTTTAAATATAAAAAAAATGTTGTTTCAAGGTTTTTTAAGCGAACGATGACATTCAAAAGCAAGCAATTTTAGTATGTATGTTTAGGATAAGCGAGAAAAAACAAACAAACTAAAATATGATGCGAACAAATAAGAATGGATTTTCGGTATTCGTAGCTTTGATCATTTCTAGACAGTTTTAGTGCTGTAGAATTGTAGGCAAAAAAGACGACCTCTAGAGGAAAACGTCTTTGATTACAAGTACGATCATTTGAACAAAATACAATTTTAAGTATCACTTCATCACAAACAAATTGCTGGTGCGTATTTTACGTCGTTTGAATGAATTATAATGCCTTAATCGAAATGCCATTTTGCAAGATATTTAACTTTCTTCTTCTTAGCCGTTTGCTCACCGTTGTGGAGAGGAGGGATCTGAAATATAACATGTTTCTGCTAAACGGAGGAGCCAAAACGGTCGTAAATTTGACCTCATTGATCTTGCATCGTTTTTTATAAGCAATACAATCTTTCATATAAATACAATCATGCTTACAAACTGTACACAAACAGGGCATATGCGCACATATGTGGAATTTTACAATACGAGCAGTTCTTAGTGCAGAATCACTGATCTCTTTTCCAGGGATTGATCCAGGGGGTGGGAATGCACCCCCCCACCCCACACACACACACCAACCAGGTAAAAGAGTAGAGTTGTGAAAACACGTACAGATAAGTTGAAAATACTAACCCTTTAAAGTAAATTTTGTCTGTTGACTGAATAGGTCGATGTAAGTTTCTCTTACAGTGCATATATATCGAGTATTTTCCGCGATAAAGTTGAATGGATCTTGATTCATACCCCCACACCAAAATTCTCTGGATCCGCCACTGCACTTTTCTAAGATTGATTCATTTACGAGCATTGAATATTTTGCATACTTCCTTTGGCGTTGTACTGGAAGATACATTATTGCTTATAACCGCGCATAAAACTTTGTTATTTGGCCAATCCTCTCTGATTGCAATCTAAGACCATCATTTAGTTTTCTATACACCAGACTTGTTAGTATTTTACATCCTCATTTGACTCAAATGTCTGGGTTTAGACCTTGGTGGTCTGGTCAAAGAATCATTAGTGATAATGCAAAAAATCGTTTAAGTGCATATTGCGATAGACAGTCATAATTTGCGATTAGATGATCATTCGGGAATATTTACAAAATGGTGAAGAAGCTATTTACAGATGACCACTATAGATTTGTATTTAATATGTCTACTAAATATAGACGTGCCGACGCAATTTCAATATAATTTCGCGGAGAAAATAAGTTTTATCCCCTTTTGGGATGGCGATGTCATATCGACATCATGCTACTGGTTATGATCCTTTATGGTTAATTTTTGATAAATCAAAGCAATACATTATTAAGATCAATGATAAAGAGCATGAAAGGTTATCAGTTTTTTAATGGCATAGCTCATCCTTTGTTCCGAACGTTTGTAAGTTCAAGTGATTCCTTCGTGATTGTAGCTTATTATCCATACCAACTCTATTTAAAATGAACACAACTATTATAAACAATATTCGGTCACAGCATGTTTAAAGCGAGTGAATGTTTTTTTAGCGTTTGCAAAGCAGCGATAGTTCCTTTTAAGGGAAAACTGTGCTGTTTCCTTAGCTCAGCTGGAAAATGAACTATTTCTAGGATCACTGAACTTTCTAAGCACATGCTAAACTTCAATTTTAACACGTATATTATTTATCTCGTGAAGTTTGAAACACGATGTTATATGACATTGAAAGGATGTATAAACCAATATTTATGTTTTGAATATTAAATCACAATGTATCATATGTATAATGCTAGTTTTACCGTGTTCTATACAGTGCTAAAGTATATGCAGCTCAATTAAGCAATACATAATACACAAATGCTATGACATCACTGTGTTTCTCAAATGATAAACATGAAATACAAACACATGCACACACTTATACCATCAATTATAAGCTGTTTATGATACCAAATGAAACCATTTTTTCCGGATTATTAAATTTTGTTTTGAAAGGTGTCAGTCAGTACAATGTCGGTTTTAGGTGAAACAATTGAAGAACCCGTGGAAACAACGTGGGAACAACGGCAACGTGGGAACAACGGCATGGTTTAATGTATAAATTTTCACAATTTCATTATCATCTTCTGCGTTTGACCGGCCGCAATAGCTCTAATGGTAGAGCGTCAGCTTGCGGATCGGGAGGTCGCAGGTGCAAACCCCGACCGGGTCAAATCAAAGACTTTAAAGTGGGTAGTAGTGGCTTCCCTCCTAACGCTCGGGGCTAATGGGACAGAATTACACCTGACTCGTCGGTGTCAGTATAATGGACCGGTCGGGTTCAGTCCCTGGGCACCTCATAAGTGCCCCTGTGCTATAATGATAGAAATGTCGCTGCGCAGTATTGGCAAAAATGCGGCGAATTCCATCCGAGTTTGAAACTGAAATTGTGGTATAGCTGAGTTGGTGATATAGAAAGAACATCTATTTATATACAATCGAATATTTGATATGTAGAGACTCTGATTTGAGTTATCATTCAATACAAACTTTTATTAAACGAGTTCAGTATAAGTAATAGCAAGCGGGTCTATGGCGAGCTTACTAACATTTTTTTTCCTGGACGAGTTTTACAAATGTTTGTTTTAAATCAGTGTCAGATTCTTTTTATCACATGATTGTGGTCGCCAATATAAGATTTTACAAAATTGTACCAACAATACTTGGTAAAATAAGGGTATCAGATGATCTGCTTTATGATTACGTTGATGACGTCATCAATCAAAAAGCTGTATTACACTAGTGAAGTATACGAAAATATGTACTGGGTATATTGATTGAAAAACAAGGAGAATCATGTGATATTTTTCTGCTTTACAATGTTCTTCTTTTTTGTTTTGCCGACTTACAACAACAAGATTTTTATTATGCAAAGATGGTTCTAAGGTGATATTTCGTGATACCGCTTAAACCAATTTAATATCTCAAAAAACTTCATTCACATTTCGAATTCAATCCCATGTATGGAAATAATTTATACATGTAATTTCACATGTTAATACCATTAACTCTGCAAAAAATACTATATAACATTTAAAATTAAATGTTTTTTTCTGCTAACATCCGTAACGGAAAAAAATATTATATGTATAACGTGTACACCTGTTTGTGGTTTGCAATTTAAAGGTGGCATCCGGCTGTTTGCCTATATCTAATACGAGTCACAATATCTGACTTCAGTTTGGGGTATTGTACATAACTTATGCAAAAATACTAAAAATAGACAACGACGTCACAGCGGATGACGTAAACAAGCTAAAATGGCCACGTGGTTTTCTTGGTTTATAAATAGCTAACTGTGCAGCGTGGTTTAGATATGAAATACATGTTTGAAATGACGATTGGGGCGTTATGGTTCACTTTTCAGACAGGTATAAGACACTTTTAAACAGGATTTTTGCTAGGTCTGTACAGGTAACAATGGTGAAAACATTTTGGTCCAAACTGTCGGATACCATCTTTAAGACAATTACATGATTTAAACAACGTAGAAATTTTCAATGTAATGAATACTGTCTTTAACCTTTGACAGGTAAATACATGTTATAAAACAGTCGTTTGGAGAGACCTTGAATGCTGTTTGACCTTGAATGCTGTTTGTGCTTCCTTAACTTAAAGAATCCACCAGCATTTCACTGTTAATGTTAGAGTTAGGAATATTTTTATGTTTCCGAAACCTCAAAGACCCCTCGTCTCATCGTAGTATCAAACTGTTCAATGTAACCATTGGTATTAATTAATCGATACATAATTGAACGTGTCAACAGTTTCTCTATTGGACCAACAATTAGATTAACAATACACTCTAAAAGCATGTTCAATTCGCAATCCCGCGACTATTGTACAGTCCTGTGCCCTGTCTTTCATACACCGGAAGTGAAATTGGAGAATAGATGGCACTACCATTGCAAATTCCTACGGAGTGCGTGCTGCGGTTTTCGTTTAAATAAAACGCTATGACGGCCATTTTATTAAAGCAATTTTATATTGTGCCGCGAGTGTACATCGAAGTTCAAACATTGCAATACTATCTGAACAGACAATCAAATGTGCAAATATGTAACTCGAACGGCTTTTTCAAATTTAATTGAAAATGAAACATGAGATTAAATTCAACAAATTACAATGCTGTGCCTTAGCATGCTATGCTGGCATTGTTAATTTATCCTTACAACGTAGGTTTTATGCAAATATCAATAAAGACATGTACGCATGTAAATATCAAAACACATTTATGTGCCTTATCGAATGGATATAATAAACTTTTTGTCACATTTACATTTACCTTGTTTGCCTTTGTCTACAGGTAGATACAATTTAAATATCTGTAAAAATTTTGATAGGACCTTTTCTTATTTACCCATTTATATTCAAGATACCAATAATAATATTTTTAACTTATGTTAAATTGGTATTTATTTGAATGAAATCCGAGTAAACAAGACTAACTGGAAAGTGCGGGAAAACATGTAAATAGACTTCAATGTACGAGAATCTTTGAGCATATATGTTAGCAAAAAAAACACAACAACAACTTGATACAAAAATGCAATTCTAACTTCAATTATTTGTCGTCTTCTTTGTTGTTACAATTGTATTATGTGCTTCTCCGGGGAAATATCACTTTTTACTAGACTGGTACCGACAGGATTTCTCGTGGTAATTTGGTTCTAAATAAAAAAGAAAACAAACCAACTTATGCCCCAGAGAAATTTTATGTCAAAAATGAAAACTTTATACGTATTCTTATTTATTCTACACGTATGTGTCCGGCAAGCGTTTTAACGTGATAGAAGTATGGTAAAATCTGACATCGTTAACACTAATTCGATCTTAGGGAAAAAGGTTAGTACAATTTTGTTGGAGAAGGTCCTTTCAAAGTTCCAACTTGTATTTAAGTTCATAGTCTCCACGGAAATTCAAGCACAATCACATCTTAAACTTAACATAACAGATTTGGTGTAACTTTTACGTTTGGCTTGCAATTAAAAACTTGTGTCATGTTTCTTTTCAAACTTTGATATATGTTGCAATGCTCATTGGACTTTGTCATGATTCCAAAATGACATTTGCATAATACCCCTTTGAATTACTATAACTAAAGTGCTATTATTATTTCCTTTTCGTTTTTTTTGTATATAGCTTCATTTCATAGAATGAACAAATAAGTAATGGTCAAACCAACATGCCTTAATACCCTGACAAAAAACTCCTCTCTCTCCCCCCCCCCCCTCTCTCTCTCTCTGTCTCTCTGTGTGTCTCTCTCTCCCTCCCTCCCTCTCCCGTTCTCTCTCTGTGCCTCACTCCCATTCCCCCTCACTCACTCTCTCTCTCCCCCTCTCTCTCATGTTTTTCAGTTACTTTTCGAAGAAAACGATTGCGCTTGGACATCTTTATATTCATATAGATCGGTTTTCTTTTAGCTGCTTGCATTTAAGGATCTCCTTAGAAAGGTCGAGGTTAGAGCTCTGTAAAAAAGGTTTAAGCACGCCAGTTGGTCCCTTTTTCCGACTGACCGTTCCAAGGCAAGAGCACTGTAAAATGGCTTAAGCACCCAAGCCAGTCGTTTTGCCGACAGACCATTTAAAGTTGTATGTCACATTTGCATTTTGCATTACATCTGTACAGCTTTGTTTCGTGCTAGATTTATATCTTGTAATACTCAAAACACCGCCGTATACTGTTGTATTACTTAAACGACCACTAGATGTTAATAGTTTTGAATCTAGGCTTGGATATTACAAATATATCGCTTTCATTCGTTGTATTGGACGTGTCTCGGAAAGGTTTGAAATAATCCTGATGAATTACAAAGTATGTAGTGTAGATCTTTAGTAAGGCCTAGAAGGAGTTTTAAAATATTTTTTTAAAGTCTCGGTATACTAAACATAGTCAAGTTTTACTGATAAACGGAAGTACCTTTATCTTTTAGTAACCATTGATCTCTAAAAGTCCTATGCATGAATCATAACTGAGCGAACAATACAATTTTCCATTTATCATTCTACCATTCTCTTTTGGCTTCATTATTAACGACCCCCTGCGAACAGTGGCATTTATTCTCTTCCTGCGTTTATGCAGATTCTATGGCAAATCCCAATAAAGGAGGGATATTTGGAGAAAATTGTTGGAAAATCGTTTTTCAATTGTCTTCAACTGATATGCATGGCTATCATTATAAGTCAGCTGCCGTCAATTATTCAACAAACCTAGTTATTACAACACACGTCGTTCTATTTGCAATAAAGAAAACAAACTGACTTGTTTACATCACAATACGGATGAACGTTGCTTTCATTAGCTTCCATACTAAGAATAGATTTTTGTTAATATGTCTAATGTCAACAATGCGTTCGATTTATTTTTTATAATAATAATTCCAACATTAATAAAGAGAAGATGTAATTCGTAAAAGATTTTTGATCAGAATAAATATTATTTAGTGTTGATTTCCTGCTTATGTTCTGACTGCTCGCCTGTCAACGCGTGGGTTCGAATTCCGTTCCGGACGAAGTACGTAGTGTGGAATTGTCTTCCAGCGGATTTGCGGTACGCCGTTGGTTCTACCAAGACATTGGTTTAGCGCTTTCCTTCACCAAAAAAGCTAGACATTGCTACAAAGACATAATTGTGGTCGCTGCAATGTATTTAAACAAAAAATTCAAATAAAACATGCTTATTTTATAGGCTTTTCAATGAATATGTGACGAATCAAGTCAGGATGGATATGGCCATCTAAAATCTAATTGTTTCGGTAAAGTTAAGAATTTGACATTTTGCTGATTATAAACTAAAATAGAACTGCCTAGAAAGAAGAAAAGTGGTTGGTAACAAACTTTAGACATATCTGATACTTTCTCACAGACTCCTGAAAAAAAAAGAGTATTATTATAGCATTATTTGATTAAAGCACAATAGTATTATTTAAATATAAACAAACTTTTTATTTAGGATTTTTAAAAAAAAAAATATATGCTTTGAATCTCAAGTAATCTTTTTTCTTAACTTTACGTATGATTAAGACAAATTACTAAAATTTTGAAAACTGTGATGACTTTTGTTGGCAATCGTCTTTCAATACATTGATTCTGTAAAATATCCTGCAAAGGGCCATTATTCAGTGTTGATTGACAGCAACTATCCACATATCTCTAAACATTATGAGTCATAATATGACGGATTGTGTTTAAATCATCCGCCATTATCTCCTCGTCATTTCATTTCCTGTAATTAGTGATTATGAGAATAAATAAAACAAACTTTGCCAAAAATGCACTCTGTTTGCCTAATGATTAAGTGTCTATAAATTACCTGATTATTTAACGCGTTTATTTATGTGTCAACGATAAGATAATAGTTGTCCTTCGTAAACAGCTACAAATATGCAATTTATTTAAGCATAAAGTATGAGTAAACGTATCATTATAATATTGATATTTAATTGTGTGTTTATTATTTCAACCAAAAATAGCATTGATTTATATTTACAAAGATTACAAATTTTATTCTAGCTTTAATTTTGCAAGCTCAATTACAACTTTCGTCTCATTGCCGCCTATTATGTGTTTAGTTAAATTTAAATTAAATATGTTAATAACAATGTACTTCTTTTTGTGTCATTTCCCTAGACTGTCTAATATATTGGTGCATATTATTAAAAATGAAAAGTGTTTACATTTAAATTGCTGATTAAAATTCTTCAGTTAACAATTAAAAATTACAATACAATACAAAGTTTATTTCGGCATAAAATATTACATTTATAGCCAAGAGGAACATTATAACAACGATGTGATGCATGTAGTGGTTAGTACATTTGTTAACGAGACTGTGATGTTTCTATCTTCTTAACAAGCTTTCCACCAAACTGCTAAAATTACAGCAGAATATATGTTTGATTTTTACTTGCTAATTAGTGTTGCTCCTGTAAAACTTAAAAGTAATATTTTTTAACATCCATACTTATGAAGAAGGCGATATAGAAATGACAAGTAAATGATAAAACACTAAGGAAAAAAACAACATGACTTATTACAATCGGTGTCTTACTTCGTTTTATTTTGTTGATTTGGGTTGTTTTCTAAAATTCCAATCTCCCATGCAGAGTTGTCGTTCGTTCCTCTCTCAGACACCTCTGCAATGGGCTCACGTCAAGATTTTTGACGGAAATTTCAAAGTGTTATTTTAAGGATATTTTCAAATTAAAATAATACTTCTACATAAAATGAATAAACATCTACTAAAAGACATATATTGAAGTAAATAATTAAAGATATTTAATTAATTCAAGCGCACTATTTTTGGAAGAATAACATAGTGATATTAATGCGCATTTGTAAATAAACATGGACGTGATCCACGAGGCAGTTAAGAAATACGACAATTACACAGAGTTTGTTTATATAATTAACGTTATCGAGGAGAAGTGAAAGTTTACTTATAAAATTATCTTCTTTTGCTTTCTTGCTGTCTAAACTATAACTTTTTGAGTTCTTGTTTCTGCAAATAAAACAAACAACTTCCCGTTTCACCGGTGTCACCATCTTTAATATCATGTGACTTTTTGAAAGTCACGTGGATCGAAAGTAGTCCCGACATTAAGTGAGCCAATAACAGAGGTGAATGTATGAGCCGATGGTAGAGAGTGCTAAAATTCTATGATTTCTTTCGTATTTTTTACATTTCACTTTTGACACTTTTGGCATATGACGTCATGGCATTGTATGACGTCATTATATTGTTCTTATAATATATCAGCGCTTGTACTGCTTTATTTTATTTTAAACTACTCTCTCATTTGGGATTTTTAGGTTGCCGAGGCTTTTATCTACTGTACATGCTGTACATATGTTGTTAGTTAATTTTATTACTAGTTATTATGTATGTACATACGTTCGTTATATCTGTTTTAACTCCCGATGCATGTGCTTACTGTAAGTTGTTTCACTTTGACGGGATATTTTTTATTCGCACTGTTTGTTTGATAGAAAAACCTTCAGGAAGTGCGAGGTTGGAGCGCTCAACAAACCAGGTTTAAGCACCCCAGTTGGCCCATTTGCCGACTGACCGTTCCAAGGCGGTAACTGATGCTTTTTCTTTTTGTGTGTTATGTCTCGTCTCTGTGTTTTTGTCACATTTACATTTACATTGTTTGCCTTTGTCTACAGGTAGATAAAATTTAAATATCTGTGGAAATTTTGATAGGACCTTTTCTTATTTACCTATTAATAATAACTCGCACTGTTCCCGGAACATTACAGTGTCATTGTGCATAACATGGAATTTAGTACTTATTTTTTTGAAAACAACATTATGGATATTATCTATGAGCACATACAATGTTTAGACTTAGCCTCTCACCTCGACTTAATGTGAGAAGGTCTTCCAGCTGACTTGCGGTGCGCCGGTGGTTCTACCCTGCCATGTGTCTGGGGTCTTCCTCCATCAAAAAGCTGAGGGAGAGAAAGATAGAGAGAGATTATTTTGTTGTTGTTGCTATATATCATAGTGACACAAATATGGTCAATTTAGCAACGTCCAGGTATAATTGTGGTGTACGACCTGCCCACACGAAAGTAATCTTCCCATGACGAATGACACAGTAAGTGTTCATACATGAAAACATAGGCGTTAAAACCGGTGTTTCAGTTCTATTCTCAAGGCCACGGGAGCTCACAACTTTTAAAAATATAAGTAAAAATTCAATATATTGAAGTTACTATGTAGTTATTACAATAATCTGAGAAACATACATATATAAACCAACTTCACTATAGGTACATTCCGTAGGACCGGACCTGGTAGCGCAATCGGTAGAGCGTCGGCTCCAGGTATGGGAGGCCTCAGGTTCGATCCTGGGCCGCGACATACCAAAGTCGCTTAAAATGGTAGTGGTATAGCTCCCTTGCTAACGCTCAAGCAAATATAAGGGCAGTTCCACGACTGGTTGGCCCGGGGTCAGGATAATGTGACTGGGTGTGGTATCATGTCAGGTGTTCACGGCATGCTATACACAGTGAAGGCAGCACTATATCTGCTTCAAGTGGACACCGTCTCCAGATAAACCCAATAAACAAAATAACAAACAAACAAACATTCCGTAGGAGCCGTTGAAGCTTTACGCATATAGAACTGGTACATGTATAACAACCCTTTCTTTAACTTTCAATAACTTGATTTACGATCAGATGTATTCAGCATTGTTGCCCCACTATTGCATACCACAGACGCATTTGTCAGATGTCCATAGCTTCCGGAACCTTTCTGAGTCATTTAACAGACTACCTAGGATTAAGAATTTTCATTTCCCAGTCTAAGCACTGATATAGACATGAAACACCAAACATCAGTTTCCAGTGGTGAGAGTTAAAGAGGCAGTACATTGTATTTGCGAAATAACAAAAAATATGTTCAGATGAAGGCGAGTTCGTTTTATTCAATAAGAACAAGGACTCCTTTCGGTTATAAAATTATAAAAACAGTGAACATTTTTTTACAGCATATGAATTATCATCTGTAAATGCACAACATCTGAACAAAATAATTTTTAAAATGATGTCAAGAATTATTCATTTAATTGAAAGGAACAGTTAAATAAAATATGTTTTATAAGAATCGAAGCAAGTTGATTACTAGAGTGTAAACATTTAAGTATAGAAAACCTTTAAAATAACATGCCCTTAACTAAACGATATTATTGATACATTTCACTCTGCTAAGATAAGCAAGACTTATACAAAAATGTACATTCACATTTTATTTAAAATGAGAATAAGCTAAGAAGTATTTAATCTACTTTCCTTAGACAGTGATATTCTTGCCATGTTCAGTCAAACTGTGCCCGTGTCAGCCTATAGTGATTTATTGCTTCGAATTAATATTGACATGAATTAAGCCACAAGTCAGAAATGGCGTCAGAATGCAGTTTTCTTGAAGTATATTTCAATATCTCGTGTGGAAGAATAGCAATTGCTTTAACCTTTGTGTTTCGTGTTTCTGATTTTGAACTTATTAAAAAAAAAAAAAAAACACCAATGAACGACGACGGTTCAATCTTATAGGAGGTTTAACAACATAAACTACAAGGATTCACGTTGTTGTTTTTTTCGGCTACGGCTGAAAAAATCCTTGGAATTCTTGGAGTTTTGAAGTAATTTTAACGTTTTGTAGTCTGTTATAATTCTAACTACATCGCAAAGCTTTTGATATGCGGTCTAATTCACATAGGGCATGTCTAACAGAAGCTGTACACCTCTCAGTGCCATTTCCACAACAATTCGCTTGTGCCCTGTCTAAAATTATTATAAAGATAATCTTAACTATGAACAAGCATGATTACGTCATCATAAAGAAGTTAAATTGGTTACAGGTATCGGATCATCGAATCCAAGTGTGTGTAGGTTCTGCAATTATGTAAAGTCTAATATTTAAATAAGAGCAACGTATGATTAATAATCATTGTTATCAGTTGCCCATTAGTCGCTACCGTGTGGCTACCATGGTGTTATACAGCCAAATAGAACATAGCTCATGACAGTATAAAGGTTAATGCCGTTGGTAAAAATCTATTTTTACAAATATACTATACTTTGACATCCGTATTCTATCAATAAGAGAGCAGTATAAACAAACTTAAATATACGTTTTCTATGTAAACTTGTATATTTATTGTTTTCTGTTTTGATTTGTTGAGTTTAAACTCATATTAATTGTAATAACATCAATTTCATTTGTTGTATACAAAGCTCTGTTTGGATTTTATAAAACAATCCAAACTCTGCTTCACGACTTTTATTTTTGTATATTTGGAACATTTTCATGATAAATAATTTAAAAGACACCTGAAAACATTTTTTTCTTCATCAACTTGACATGGTTTTTACTGCCATAAGTGTTGTGTTATCATGAAGAATTAAAGAAAAACAATCCAAGTATTTATCATTGTCTTTTGGCAGTAAAAGTAACAATCTTTCTGTATAGCCTCAATAACCTGAAATCAAATATTACGTCAAGTAAACATACTGTAATTTGATGATTCGATTCTCTTTTCCATAAGATCGTTGAAACTTTGTGGAATGAAATTAGATTGCTCCGCTTACGACTTGATTGTCATCAATGTGCATAGTGAGAGATTATTGCAAGCAATATTACCAAGCACACGTGAACCTGCGAGGCTACGACAAAGCGCTTTTCTATAGGGTACTGTACTGAGTAGTGCTATATGAACATTATTCAGTCAATTTGAAAGTGGAAAAATCATTATCATTTTGTGCGTGCGTCCGTTCGTGCATGCGTATGTATGAGCGTGTGTCTAAACTTTCTGTGGTTTTTATATATCTAACTTATATAGAGAAGACAATTTAACGATGAGGTTGCTATCAAAGCTGTGTTTTAACAACCGTTAACAATAGATATTACATCAAATAGTTGTCTGTAGGTATGTCAACTTCTTTATTGAAAATTTACTAAAATAATCCGGGATATTTTATTAGTTTATTGGGCATTTCAGGTTTATGTTACCATGTATTTTCACATCGAAAAACTAAAATACAACTAATATATATATATATTTATATTCATACGGTACATGGTATATTTATACTGAATAGAGAAAACTGGTGACAATGGCAGAAAACTGCAACGTTACTATTTAAGCAGTTAGCTATTGTTTTTATTTTTTCCAATATATTGACCTTAATAAGGAGATTTACCAGTGAAACTTTAATTTGAATAGTTTTTTCTTAATCATTTATTCAATGAAAGTATACTTTATACGACACAAATGCACAGGTTAATTGCTAATATAGATTGTTTACGGTAATTAATGTATTCAAATTAAGCAACTATAATTAAGCTAGACAACGAGCGTCTTCATATCTCTCTCATATATTAAATACATGATGTAAAACATAATGACCTTTTACTGTTGCAAATATCTGTAAAGTATACCTTGGAAGAACCAACGTACACTTGGACCAGCTGAACATTTGAATAAGATTTAGATGGAATGTACGTTAAAGTAGTTTGGTAAAATCAACTTGACAGCAATGGAAATAAATCTAGAAAATATTCTTCAGAAAGCGTCAACAAAAGACCATGACATCTTGTAGTATTACGTAATAAAGTAGTTTTCAAAACGTATCGGCCGCAATAGCTCAAGTGGTAGGGCGTCGGCTTGCGGATCGGGAGATCGCAGGTTCAAACCTCTGCCGGGTCAAACTGTAACGTTGGTAGTAGTGGCTTCCCTCCTAACGCTAAGGGGACAACAATACGCCTGACTCGTCGGTGTCAGTATAATGGACCGGCCGGGATCAGTTCCTGGGCACCTCATAAATGCCCCTGTGCTAAAATGACAGAAATGTCGCTGCACAGTATAGGCAAAAAAGCCGGCAAATCCCATCCCATCCCATAACTTGTAAGTAACATTTATTCAACAGCTACATAAAGTAACTTTCATTTAACAACTACATAAAGTAGTTTTCATAACTCGCAGGTAACATTTATTCAACAACTAATAAAGTAGCTTTCATAACATGCAAGTGCCATTCATTCAACAACTGCATAAAGTAGCTTTCATAACATGTAAGTAACATTCATTCTACAACTACATAAATTAGTTTTCGTAACTCGCAGGTAACATTCATAACATGTAAGTAACATTCATTCAACAACTACTTACATGTAACATGTAGGTAGCATTCAACAACTACATGTAGAATGCAAGATTGAGTAACTTTCATGAAGACAAATATGACAATTTAGGTTAATATTAACTTTATTATTAAATGCATTGAGCCAGGTTAAATAATTTATAATTTAAGAAAGAACAAACATTCCGTTATAGAGCATTACCTTTACTCGACTGATTGTCAGAATCAAATTTTGTAAATTTTGCATTTTAGTGACGTTTGTAACATTTCTTATTAGACAACTACCTATCAAAGGCAAACAGGAACTTCACAACTATAGTAGATATATGATTTGGACAAATAGATAGAAGACAAAAGTACGATGTCATTATGGGGTGAACATTACTTTGCACATACTCTTAAAAACTGGTAATTTATAATGTATTGTCTGATCTAATATATAATTTGAAAATTCCCCTTTTGGTTTACGTCTGCGGTGTGTTCAATGACCCTCATTTTCATCGACAGACGCATCCGTCAGATGTCTATGTCTTTCAAAACCTTTTCGAGTCATTGGGCGGACCCCCACATAGACAAGGCTTAAGTGTTTCCATTTTCCCAATCTAAGCACGGATATAGGCCGGGAAAATCACATTACTGTTTTCATTGAGAGGATTAAAATGACAATGCACTGTATTCCCGACAACCTAAAGAAAACCATAATTTGACAAATTTGCTTGATGGTGGTAGTGTAGGCTCGTTTAGCACACACGCAGCCACGTCTGTAAAAAAAATGTGCTCTATTTACGTTTTCTGTAAAAATCACGACTAACATAGTCAATTCGACGGTCTCATCCATTTAATGTTAATGTCATTTTTATTTAAACATTATTTAAACTTAGATATAAGTCTACAGTCTTTTATTTTGCTTTTTATGAACTGTCGATTGCTTAAATCGAAAGTTCGTCTTGTGATTTAAGTAATTACTTAAGTGGTGATGGTATTTTAGAATGCTCTTGTCAATGGAACTCTCCGTATCCAGTCCAGTCAACAGCAATCGGAACACCTCGGATAATTGACGAATCATCTCTTGGATGTATGCAGGTAGTCGGATCACCTCGGCCATTTATCTAAAGGGGACTTCTTTTGAGACAGACGTAAAAACAAAGATGGCAGCTCGGTTGATAGCTCACTACAGTACGATGCCAGTAAAACTTCAATTTGTGGTGGCTTCAAATTTAAATCGTCCGATTATAATTTACCTAGCGCAGCAGACACGCCGCTGTCAAACGATGGCAGTGTTTATGTTTTGTGCGAACTACTTAGGCATATTCTTCTTCCGACTTCTGGCGAACAAAACGATCGTGATTTTAGTACGTATTATTGCACCAGATACATCCGAGGGATGATTGTCCCGAGGACGGAATTACCCGAGGAGTTCCGATTGCAGTCAACAGATCTTATATTTGCTTGAGCGTTAGCAAGGGAGCTATACCACTACCATTTTAACGTCTTTGGTATGTAGCGGTCTGGGATCGAACCCGCGGCCTCTCGTACCTGGAGCCGTTATTATGTTATTTTGATAACATAAAAGTAAATTCATCAACTATTTGTTGAAACAAAAAAAAAAAAAAAAAAAAAAAAAAAAAAAAAAAAAAAACCAAATAAATTATTAGAAGAAATTCATCCTATATAAATTCAAATCATCTCAGGGTAAGTAGTATGCTCAATATTTACAATACATTTATTCACACTAAATGTCAACCAAATGAAATAAAAATAAAATTACGCTAAGAAAGAATGAATAAGAAATTAATTCCATGACATTTGTCTTGATATGTTTTTTTTAAAATTCAATTCAATTATATGTACACCGTATTTGCAATAGGACATCTTTGTAATATATTGTTTACACTTCACTGGTATTTTAGTTTAACAAAACCGACATCAATATCCTGTTTGCAGCCCTCTTATTGCGCTTGTTTGAATACTATTCTGGCCTATTTATTTTCAAACAAAACAATAACTTTCAATATTCTCTTCCGTTTAATTTCAATCTGTTTTGGCTTTCATCTAACCTTTGAACGCTCGAGGGGTTCTCAATCGTTAATTCAGAGTTTTCTCTCATTTAAATGTCGAATTTGACAGTTGATTCCACGAAAGTGTGACAGTGACAGTTTACTGGGAGAAAAATCTTAGAACATCTCAATGCAGCTTAAGTGACGAAGGAAACTTCTTTTTCTCAAAATCTGCAGCAAAGATTGATTTTAAGTGAGATGAAATTAAAATGGTTCTATTAATGTTTTGCCAACTGCACTTTTCCGGACAGTAGATAGATTATTTAAGATAGTTGACCTGCTTTCAGAATAACGCGACTATGCAAAGTACCATGTCAAATATTTAAGGTTCGTCCGTGGCCAAGTGGGTTGCCGACTTCTAACTCCTTAGACCGAATGGCTCCTAACGGAATAGGTTCGATTTCTGTCAGGGTGAAAACTACCTTAGGGGAGATTTTTAGTTAACATGCCCTGCAGCAATGGTTCTATCCCGAATACCTATTTGGGGTCTTTCCGTACTAATAGTTGCCGGACGCTAATAAAATGACATTTATTCTATCTCTGCGATGTATCTCGAACACTAACCCACAATATCAAATGTTTGACCTATCGCCCTATGCGAAAGGGACAGCTGCTTTGTATATGATCATTGTTATCATTCTTGAATATTTACAGTTTACGACTTTTTTAACCAAACAATCCAAACAATGTAAAACGGTATTTCAATAAGAATATTATGAAAATTCTTTGCATAGCATATTAATATTAAAGCCTCAGTGATGACAATGATACATTGCACAATTTATAAAAATTGAGAAGAGGAGAGTTTTATCGTCATCAAAACCGAAAGGTCCATAGCAATTGTTCTATCGTATTTGTATGCTAAGAGCTTTTCATTGTTTTTGTAGTGCAAAAATATATATGCCCTATTCCTTAGTGTTGTCACAGCCTGCAAGAAACTTAAAATACCCTTCAGCTTTAACAGTTACTTCATTCAATCTTTATCGTCATTTACACTTCAGAAAGAAAAAATGAAAATGATTCGATTTTATTTTTTTATATTTATTTCGTCAAAATTATCCTTTCTATTGAACTCTCTCAAATAGGAAACCTAATTATTAAATGACACATTACTTCCAAACAAAGTTCATAATCCGAAGGATTTTATCTTCTAACTATAACAGCAATGCGTAGATAGTCATTTTCTCTCATTCGGTGGCATAATAATTACAGGTCAAGCCAAAAAAGCAAAGGCTAATATAAGGCCAGTGTCTGAAACAAAAGTCTTACACATGACTCTTAAATGCTGTTTTACTGACATTCTAAGCATATGGACAGATAGATTAATGATGCCAGTCTAATGGAAAACTAGTTCGTCAAAAACATTTATTTTTATAGTAGCTTTTACATCTATCGTTGTTAGTTCTTTTCGTGTAAATTTACTATCGATTGAATTAAAATAGCGTTGAGATTAACGCATTTTCAATAGAGTTTTGAAATAAAGATGATTAACCTAATCTAAAAATATGGGTTTTAGACACATTTATTTATTACTGTGTCAGTGCATAATAACGAGTTTTGTGTCCCTTTTGCAGATTGACCGTTCCAAGGCGGTAACTGATGGGTTTTTTTATGTGTGTTATGTCTCGTCTCTGTGTTTTTGTCACATTTGCATTTACCTTGTTTGATTTTGTCTACTGGTAGATAAAATTTAAATATCTGTGGAAATTTTGAGAGGACCTTTTCTTATTTACTTATTTAATATAGGTACTGTTAAGACTTTGATATTAACCTACAACAACACTACATTTCCATAAAAATAACCTGCAGATGAATACCTTACAGGTGTTTGTTGATCACATTTATCATTAGAAGTTATGTATTGTGAATGTTTCTATTCATTATCTGAATATCATATCAATCAATGTTATGTCGTAAAGTTTAATATATAGAGGATTTGACACGAGTATGACACTGTTATCTGATACAAACTTTTATAGATAGTTTCCACGTGATGTCATAGGCACTGAAAAGTCAGTTTATGGCAGCCATCTTTGAAGGCAGAAGCTAATGCAGGCCAAAATCTGGAAATATGTGCTGTATTAAACTCACTACAGTGGTTTTATTTTTCAGTCTATTTTACTGAATTTTAAATCAAATTTAACAGTTTTTATAAAGTATTTTAAATACCCAAACTAAATTTTTAAAGTTTAAAAGGTAAACAAAAATACAACCAAAAAGATACACTGTTCATTTTGTTTATGGATGAGCCAATAATTTTAATTTTTTTCTGTGAATTAATTCTTTGTGCATTTATTAATTTATATTGCATTCTCAAAATATGAATTTCAAGAGCTTTCCAATGGTGTATAGCTTTTAATTTTTGGACCAAAGGTGAAAAAAATACAATTAAATAAAATTTGCGCTCCTATACAATTCATCTGAAAATCCCTTGAAGTTGACATCAAAGATGGCTGCAAAGATAAGGGATCTTTACTGATGTTGAAACTATTTATTAAACGAGTTCAGGATAGTAGACGAGCCATTGGTGGGCTTATATCATTTTTCTGGTCTCGTTAAATAAATAATTGTATTAAATGACAACGAGTACCAGTTTTAACACATGACTTAAATCGACAAGATTTTACAAAATCTTAACAACAGTACTTGGTGAAATAGTGGTATGAGGTGATCTGCATTATGATGACGTCGATGACGTCATCAATCAAAAAAGTTATATTACAATAGTGTAATATAACAAAATATGCAATGGGTGTATTGAATGGAGAATTAGGGGAATCATATAATAAAATGTTTTATTCACCTTGTGTAGCCTTTTATCTTCAACACATATGTCCAGTCAAGGCTGTGCTTCAATAATGGTTTCAAAATATCGTAGACATATGAAAGCCATGACCTTGCCATTTTTAACAAACTGTTATGGAGCAGATAAAAACGATGCTTAAAATGTAAGCAAAAACACATTGTCCAATATGTACGTGTGACATGATCTTTTCTTATATTATGAAGTTTCTTTTTAATGTTAATTGGCCGTATATTTATATTTATTCTTCACACAACACGTCACACAATATGCCGGACCAAGTAACGCTACCGATGGAGCGTCAACTCTAAGTATAGGAGGCCCCGGATTGAACACCACGGTCGTTAAAAGTGGAAATGAAATAGTTGCTACTGCTCAAAAAAATATAAGGGGTAGTTCCACGACTGGTAGACCTGGTGTCAGGATAATGTGACTGAATGTGGTATCATGCCAGATGTTCACGGCATTCTATACATAGCGTGAAGGCAGCACTATGCGTGCTTTGTGTGGACACAGTATCCAAATAACTGAAATACACTTGGTGGGACACTAAACACATCAAACAACCAACCCAGTTTGTAAGTTATGCTGGTTTTTTAAATATCTGTTCACTGCGCATTATTAGTAAATAAACAGTCGGACGCTGGAAGAATCTAACTATTGCTATAATTTCTTATTATTGCGTTCTAGTTGATAAAACAATTAAATACATCAATGAAACGACAGAAGACATTTAATTTGACGAAATAATTTTTAAGTATACTATTTCTAAGTTCTGTAACACTTTACTTTATTTATCGCATACCCTACATCCCTTAAAAATAAGTTTTTCTGATAGTGTTTTGAAACATCGAAATGAAATTATTATGAAATGGCTTTACCGTCACCTTCTATGTAAAAGCAGTCATATATTTATGTGTGAAAAGGTTGCAGAGGCTAGAGCAATATTTTCAATTTAAGTCGACAGACGATAGTCTACGCTGCCAAATTGATTCTGTTTTCATAAGTTTGAAACACATTTCACTACGCCTCTATTTTAAATTAAACATCGCGCTTTTATTGTTATTTTTGTACGATGGGTTTCCATGACAGCAGCCTCAGATCTTTCTATGCCCTGGACTGCCTTTGTAAACAAAATTTCTGTACATTGAACGTTATAACACATCTAACAGAATTTCGATTTACTAAATATATGTAAACCACGTTCATGCTGCTGTCAATAATCTATATAAAGTAAGTTTTGGTATTCTATATAAAATGTCTTTGCCATGTAACTGTCGCACTCTATATTTTCAAAAGAGATTTCTCCGCTTTAAATCATTTTAACGATTCAAATTACATGCATTGTGAACTTATTTGGCGGAAATTCATCTACAAAAGTCCGACAAAATATTTTACCAAGATTTGTTTAATACCAGATTTAAAGTTATGCAATGTGGCTAAAATGCCTGTCAGAACACAAAGGACTAGGCTTTACTGTCACATTTGAAATTAACTACAAGTTCAAAGATTTCCATCTGTAAAGTCCCGAGTCAGCAACGTTCTATGTTGGCTTCAGACATTTTCCCTGTTTTTTCTCGATTAAATGTTTCATGGAGATTTCATAGAGACACGTTAAAAGGAGTTTTGATAGAATGTTTCTTAATATGAACATTGGAAACGTTTTTCTCTGGAAGTTTGCAGCCATGAATGATGATTATATGGGCGCACCTTATATTCAGCATCTGGCATATCTTAAATCATAATTACAGGACCGGCACACAAAAGGTTACTTTACCAATGGTTATTAGTCATAGAATATAACATTATCTGCGAAGCATTGAGGTAATGTTTTAGATTGTTTGACCACACGTTACGCAGTGTTTTGAAAGAAGCAAAGAGGTCAGACGCACAAACAAATGAATAAATAAAATACAGAACACTAATGCCTAAATCAGTATATATATATATAATTTATTTTTGTCTGTCTGAATCAACGAAAATGCAACATGTAGATAAATAAGAAGATGGCATTTCAATACTCTTGACTCGTCTGCGACAGTACCAAAACGTGTAAATCTGCTGACAGGACTTGTGTAATTACTGCAGCACCTGCTAGTCGAAACAACACGAAGACAGCAAATCAGGAAAGTATCGAGCGGTATCTTAAGTCTTTTATTTTTATGGTTGAATTTAAATTATGTTCATAAGTTTTTGTTATGTTTTGTAAATCAGATCAGGGTTTTGTGACCTTTTCTGGCTTCAGATCATGTTCATATGTTGTTCACTTCCAACTGTATCCCATTTTGTAACGTCCATTCAATAGGGCCTAAATGTATCGACAAAGTATAATTCTAAACTAAATACCATTTAAATCGTTTATAGAGTGAAAAACAACGTATAAGTGTGTTTATAGATTAAATGGATTAGTATGCTTCTTTTAAGACATAATAATTCCAGTGAAAATATAACTAGTGTAACACTTTCAAATTTCAAAACAAGAATACATTAACCTTAAGACGGACAGAAAAGTGGCTCTTTGGAATTGATTTTAAAACTGGACAAAAATACCAGTTTAAATAATATTTGGCCATTCGTAATTTGAATAAAACTGCATGAAACGATCATGTAACACGACTCATTTGAGCAGCTGGAAGGGAATAAGACAACAAATTAATTGGTCTAGGTTCGAATCATACAAAATGTATTTATTTTGTTTATATACAAATATTGTCTTTTCTTCTGTTAACACATTCCAGAATTTTTACATCTTCTGAATTTGTCAACATATATTTTTTTTCTATTATGCCCAATCACGTACCATTTTAAACACATTTGGCGAATCTTAAATAATGTGTCTGCGAAACTTTTTGTGGCTTTGAGTAACATAATTTTTAAAGTGCATAATCAACATTTTCTTGTTCTCACATAATTCAAAATGCACCAAAATCCATCATTTTTCTGGTGTTTGAGTTCGACAATATAGATATTATTCAACTTTTGCAACTGATTTATTTATTCACGCGAACTCAGCCAGATCTTGTTGCAGTAGACAACCTTATTGACACCTTAAAATCACATACTGTTCAGAGGAACATTCTGTGAGAGAAAGCATTTATTTCGTCTATACATATTTATGTATGTATCTATAGATGCTATTTCGGCATGTATATTTACTTTTGTAGATGTCATTACAAGGTACGTGTGGTTGTTACGCTCTGTTTATTGTAAAAGCATTTTGTTTTGTATCTTACCATGATATGAATTATATACATGTTTTATGTATTTGAAATAAACAGAAGAAAAAATTTGCAAACGTCTATTTTAAATAATAAGTAAACAAAATATAAAATGAAAAATGACATATAATACACGAATGTGCCTCTTTCTTTTGCAATATTTAACATGAGTAAAACGAGAGTACAGACGCTAGAGAATTTTTTTTTGCGATTGCCTGATATCGAAGTTTAGATGGACGTTATTACTTGGACAATTATAATAATGAATTTATAAAATAATATTGATAAAGTTATTGTTGCTATGTGCTTAACAGCTTTAATTCAAAGAAAGTGTTAACTGCAAATCTAGGCCACGACCGGACATGTTGTGTAAAGTCCTTCAGAGAAAACTGAATGTATTTTCCTTATTCATCTTTAATAGCATTCTTACTATCAACACTGATTTCGCACTTGAATTAATTAATATGAACATCCTTTCCTTCAGTTCCTATCTATTCAGAGTCGAATAAACCTAATACGTTGTGTGTTGAAAATTGCATTAATGCGTTTTTTAGCTTCTAATCATTTGCTTTTAAACGATGCTTTATTTGAAAGTAAAAAATATATGTTGCTCGTCTCGATGACCGACGGGCACTGTACCTGAGAATCGTTGCCTATAAATCTTAATTTATCGAGAACAACTTCTTCTTGTTATAGTTAGATTATTAGTGCGTTTCTTTTCTATTACAATTTAAATAATAAGATCCAATGGATTTGTTAAGTCTGTCAAAAGGTTTTAACAGTAAAAGTAAAATAGACGTAATTAATGGGTAAGTTGATTGATATATTCATCTCTAATTGGAACAACGTAGTTGTATTTACTAAACACTTGATTGCAGTTCTGTGGTTTCAAGATGATAATACGTTTCTTCAATAAAAACCGCTGCTTACATACCGGTAAAATCATATGTGTGATAACAGAGGGTAGATGTCAATTAAAAATATGCGTTCGATCAATTTGCCCGCAGAGACGAACATTGTCTGCTTTGAAAAGTACAATTTAAATAGTTTTAAAGTATTAGCTTAGTTCAAATCGGATCATTGTTAACCCAGCACGTCACTTAACCTGAATGAATAAGAAAATATGACAAAGGCCTATGAGCATTGCAACATATACCAAAATTTGAAAATGCACAAGTCAAAGGTATTCACATGCAAGCCAGATGTAAAAGGAACGGTCACTCGGCAATATGGTGCGACTGGTGTGCTAAAACCGGTTTTACAGAACTATAACCTGGCACTTCCTAAAAGAGCAATTTTTTAACTAGTTAACATAAAATGTCCGCTTAAAGTATGTCATGAAAGCGATTAAATAAAAGATTGACACAATTTAATGGGATACATTATTGAAATGGAAATTGTCTCCCTTGTTTGTTAATATCCGAGGAATTCCAAACAGTAGGTAGGTCTTTTTAGTTGAAATTCTTGGACTTTATCGCCTGTTCATTTGTAGATATTGCAATTGCAAACTGTGAAATTTCGTACTTTGGCATAAATATAAGTTTAAAAACCATTTAAAACCTTACAGAGATTTGTTATTTTAAAACGAAAATGGAAGTGTTTGTTGATGATGGTTAATCTGGGTATCACAAGAAAGGGAGAAATGTCAACATACACTCCAAACAGCACAAGCATAAAAACAGTAAAACAAATGAAAGGACCTACTTGCATTTAGGAATTATTCAGGGGAGACTATTCATTAATGTCTCTCATTATGCTTCCTTTTTAGTAAAAGCATACAATTATAATTATTTATTATTAAAATAATGTACTTTATTTAAAATTATGACACGAATGTATGTAATTCCAAGACTAACGCAATGCTGTTTCTTACAACTCTCGTGTTCCGACTTAATGTGAGTACATTCCTCGCCTTTTTACACCTTAATGTTAGACAACGTATCTCAATCTGAAAAATAAAATCACAGTAACACGATTTCGACACCTCAAGAAATAATCTTTTTTTAACAGATGTAGTTTGTAAAAAAGAAACAAGAGTTATGGAACTTGTCTTATCGTCATAGTTTCATAAAGGTAACTATGATGAAGAAAAATATAAGAAACAAACATGTAGATAACTTCAAAATGAAAAAGGCACAAATGTTTTAACTTTGTTATTGACAAAATCACAACTCAATGTGTTCTCAGATATAATGTCAATAATGTTTCATTTGTTGGAGTGTTTATGACTAGTTTTTTTTTTTTTTTTAATTGGGTTTATCGTCCCACCAACAGTATTTCAGTTATCTGGAGACGGTGTCCACTTGAAGCAGTTATAGTGCTGCCTTCACTGTGTATAGCATGCCGTGAACACCTGGCATGATACCACACCCAGTCACATTATCCTGACACCGGGCCAACCAGTCGTGGAACTACCCTTATATTTGCTTGAGCGTTAGCAAGGGAGCTATACCACAACCATTTTTGACGACTTTGGTATGTCGCGGTCCGGGATCGAACCCGGGGCCTCCCGTACCTGGAGCCGACGCTCTACCGATTGCTTATGACTAGTACAATTTTAAAATAATGATTAAACGTCTTGTTTGAGTGTTCTCTACTAGCGTTGCTTTACGATTTATATATATATATATATATAGTTATTTAAAATCAACAACAACATGCAGAACCTTCGCTGCATACGCTTATAAAAAGACGCAAAAGAAATTCTTTGAAACGAAAGTTCTTCATTGCCCATACTGCTTTTGCTGGTGTATAGATCAAGTTAAATATGTATCAATTCACATACAAAATGTAGTTTATAATAAAATGTGTCGGTCAAACAAAATATTTCTTTCTAGTCTATATATCCTTTGACACAGCTGCAGTTAACTATTATGAAGGAAAACAAATACATTTTAAGAAACAGCATACAAGTTCCAGGGCTGTAAGTAATCTTAACATACTTTTCAATTAATGTCAAGTGCCGGCATCAGTACATTTACTTTAGTAAAGCATATATTTACATATTATTCATGGCCTGAGAACAGCATATACAACATACATAAGTCGCTAAGTTTATTGTGACATCTCGCTAAAATCTTTGCCCATTCCTGCAATGTGTTAGTCTGTGAATCGTGCACATTCCTTTGTTCTACGTTGTGAATAATAATGGCATTGATGCGTACATTTCAGCTAATTTTGCTTATTGATTTAGGTACATATAATGTTTTGTTAATGGTATGTAATAAAATATTTTGAGTAGTCAATACAGTTCCCGTATATATTAATATAAGAAATATTCTTTCAGCAATGTTGTTGACAAATACAAAACGTGTCTTTATTTTTCTGTCACCCATTAATTTCATTACATTCTTAAACATTAGAACCTTGTTAAGTGTCGTCTACACGTGGCAAACGTTCAAAAGGAAAATTCTGAAGCGTTATAACCTGTTACAGTGTTAAATGTCTATAGAAAAAAATACCTTGTTACATATTTCACAGTGTATACGTTTATTACATAAATTTGGTTTAAAATGTCTGATATTTGTACGGAAAACAGTTAGGTTTTTAATGATCAGACCGGCCGCAATAGCTCAATTGGTAGAGCGTCTGCTTGCGGATCGGGACGTCGCGGGTTCAAACCTCGACCGGGTCAAACCAAGGCCTTTAAAGGTGGTATTAGTGGCTTCCCTTCTACAATCGCGGCTAAGAGGACAGTATTACGCCTGACCCGTCGGTGTCAGTATAATGGACCGGCCGGGTTCAGCCCCTGGGCACCTCATAAGTGCCCCTGTGCTGTAATGATAAAAATGTCGCTGCACATTATCGGCAAAAATACCGGCAAATCCCAAATCCAATCTTAATGATCAGAAAGGTAACTGCAACGATTTGTAACATATTGTGAAGATTTGACAGAATCAGCCAGCAATAAATATCTCAATATTCTTGACAATTAATAACAATTGTGTACATTACTTGCCTCTGTTGTTAGCTTTTTACACTGCTGGTATAATATTAATTCTTAAATACAGCATGATGGAAAATTATCTCATTGGTGAATAATTAGCTTCGCCCTATTCAACCAGCTCTAGTGTATAATCAGATATCTGACAATACTGACGGGCGAGCTGTAGACAGATCAAATCTTTATCAGAGGCTTCGTTCCATGGGAAAGTGATCCGCCGTCCATCATATACAGAGGATTGGAGTCTTTAATAACTCTCTTAAATTATAACCTCCATCACATTAATTAGCTGGCAGTTACTGATTGAGTAAACAAAGCGCACAATCGCCGTGTGAATAGCACCACGTAAAAAAGGCCAGCTTTTAATCAATCCTAGGGTAGTGTTTAAGTTTAATTTATCGTCGCTTCGCTTATTTGTTTAGAGATAAATTTATGAATAGCATACTCGAAAAAGCTTTTTTGTTACGAGTTTTTTTAATTGCGTCAAACTTCAAGTGTAATTCATGCTCTTCGATTAAATGCAGATGTTCGTTTTTTCTATTTTAATACAATAGAAACACAGAATATATAATGTCTATGAAATCTGCATGTTTAATGCAGTATTTAAAAAAAATAGTCCGAGATCATGATAATTGCGCATGAATTTTGAGATAGAATATACATAAAAGTCTCATATGGGATATTTAAGTTTTGAAATGATCTGAAGAATTTCTTTCAATTATCGCGATATTTAATGCGTAATCTTTGTTGGCACAAATGTTAGATTCTTTTTTTTTCTTCGGCTTATGAATGTTAATGTGTTGCGCTTTAAGATAAAATACATCTGCACGTTTCAGATAGTGTTCAATGACTTCGCTTTCAATAAAATTCACATCGTATTATCTCATTTCGAGAAAATAAGGGAAGGTAAACTCATATAATTTAATGCTTTTATATCGGAAACTGGTTTGTAAAGGCTTATAGTTTTATAAGACGGTTCTTATCAGTCTCCTATGTATATGTAGATTTCACGAAGATTAATTTAATCACTGTGGGGATAGGAAGAGGATTTGCTGGCATTTTTGCCGATACTGTGCAGCGACATTTCTATCATTATAGCACAGGGGCACTTATGAGGTACTCAGGAACTGAACCCGGCCGGTCCATTATACTGACACCGACGAGTCAGGCGTAATGCTGTCCCTTTAGCCCTGAGCGTTAGGAGGTAAGCCACTACTCTTATCTTTAAACTCTTTGGTTTGACCCGGCCAGGGTTTGAATTCGCTCTGTTACAAGCTGCCCTAAATATAATTCATATGTGAATTCTGTTTAAAGTTCGTTTAGAGCTGTCCTTCCAACAGTTTGACTAAGGTATCTGTCTTAATACATTATAGAAAGTGAAGATTCCCCTTAATTGTTTACAATATGATAATAATTTAGCATCCATTCCTGGGACTCTTTGAATTATTTTCAGAAATGAATTGGCATTTATTGAAAACTACCACACTGTATTCGGTGTGTTAACGTTTTTATAATGACATATTTCATTGAACTGCGGAATGGCAATAGGAATCAATCTTGCACAATATTGTTGTGATTTTAGTGTTGTGTCTCTTTTTAAACTGACTATTATATTATGAGCCTAGCCACCGAGACGGTGAGACTGAGGCCCAAGGCTGCTTTCTCGCCCAGACATTGATTAAACTGTTTATGAACATTTAATATGCACGTACCAGGAAAATGTTATAGCAGTAGTCTACTACATAAATCTTTTTTTCGACTTTCAAGCATTAACATCAGCAACGTCTAGCCAGGAAGTCCATCTTAAAGGTTGACACTGTTTAGAATTTGCATGGAAAAGTCGGAAAAATTGTGCAGTAAGTTACCGGTTGGGTGTGTGTTTTATATTTTTCTTTCATTTTATTTGTGAGACACAATAGGCTGTCACAATAAATATGAAGGCGTTTTATTCGGCGGCCTTATGTTCATAACTTTTCTTGGAATGTTTTAGATCACTGCATAAAATAAATGCCTAAATTTATTCACTCAACATGAAATTCTCTGATCAAATATGTAATAGCAATTTGTAATCTGTCCTGGTCTACTCTAAATTCCAAGGTCTTGAACTAAAGAGATGTTTTTTAAGTATCATTAATAGTCTTTTGATATTTCCCCAAGAAAAGGCTTGCTAAATCCCAGAAAAAATCTCTTATATAACACGCCCGACGTTAGCTTTAGAAAATAATAATTGTGAACAAATTAAACGTACAAATATTCATGATTGTCCCTGATTTAAAGTTTCGATTTGAGGCATTATATAAGAAATTATATGTACAGCCACATTAAAATCGAAAGTGGGGGGAAATGGTGACAATTATGTTCTAGCTGTCACTTTTAAGTTTTTCGACAATGTTTGCGTAATCAACTGGAAATTTGCAAAATTGCCTAGCTTCGGCAATAATTAATCTAACTATATAGTATTTTACCCGGATATATTAAGATTACTCTATCATAGTAATTAGTCTAATTTAAGAACATTGTGTAAAGGCATAATTAAAGAAGTTAAATAGAGTATTCAGAAAATGACTGCTGCTATAATGATAAGACAGAAACCTTCTATTTCGTATGAAATAAAAATGTACATTTAGTGCGACACTTCTGATATTCTGAATCATTCTTTGAAATGCCAAAAAGCAGTTATGTTATAGTATTAAATATCTATTAGAACAGTACTTTGCAGTAGATCTACCATTTAATACTTATTTGTTAACATACATGACCAGTATTAGATCAACAATCAATATGCCATTTTGTATTAAGCAGCCAACGTGCCTTAAACAGCCAATTTTAGGTTGTCCCTTGGGAGACTGCTTAATATAAGTTTGACTGTATCTTCTTTAATTCCTTCCGAATGCGATAGGCTTACTTGCACAAACTGTTATCTTCAACTTCGGTGCAATGCTAATTTGATATCCGGGTACATGTTTCAAAACGATATGTTTCACATTCAGACAAAACATGTATTTACTGAAACACCTGCTAGTCAATAACACCATGTTTGGAGCTCTATTAGATTGCCTTCTTTTCCCAGCGAAATGGATGGTTTCAGATACTTTACAATAGACTCATTTCCGTTATATAATTCAAACAAAAGTTACACGTACGTTTCTGACTTTAAATTATATCCTTATATGAAAAGAGGATGTTCGTCTGTGTTAGTCATTTCCTATTCTCTTGTTTGAAACAAGTTTTTACTTTAAGACAAAGACCAACGTAAAAAAGGCTGTGTTCTATTTACAATTATTAGGAATTATCTTGAGTAAACTAGGATTGATATAAAAATATTACCTTTTTACATGTTATTAAAGAAGTTTATAAAAATATAAAGGTACTGATCGAGTGATCAACTATCGATTGAAAACTTGAATCTACCTTATATCCATGATAAAGAATCAAGATAAATATGTAACACAACAAAGTATTTCGCTTTAATTAAATTAAAAGACTTTAAGTGTGTTCTTTGGAGTAAATTATAATATAAAGTGAATGATAACAGGTATTCACTTCCGGTTCATATGCACCAGTAGTCTCGTCTTGTCTTGTTGTGCATGTAAAATGTTATTCAAGTTATGTAGTCGATTTATTTATTTATTTATTCGACACATTTCAATTCAACTATTGCTGCAATAACAGTTTTATATGACCGTTTGACACCTAACTAGCATATACTCGTCTAACAAAACATTTCTAGAGAATCAAGTTTTTGGTGATGTATTTTTGCCTTCTGCTATATATATTGACAATAAATTTTGCCGATTTCCCAAAAGATTTACGAGATATATTTACTATTTTCTGTGTAAATAACATTCTGCCATCTTTAACAATAAAATACTACCATAGAGCTTCTAAATGTGAAAAAGAAAAAATGATGTGTCAAATTATAGATTTAACACTGTAAAATAATTCTAAACAGCGAGGAACACTTGATATTATATGATTATTCATTAATAATATGTTTTTTTAATTCCATCCTTATCAACCAAACCTTTTAAAATTGTCAAGTTGAAATTGTTCCTTTGATAAACTCTAGTCTACTTTTTAGATACAATTGTTTGTTTTTTCTATTAAATTTTGAAATATTGCAACAATTAACACAAAACTCTTTCGCTGCATTAAAACGTAATTCAATTCTGGAGGTTTTCAAGTGAAAATAACATACTTTCTTAATAACCTTTAGATTGGAAGCAGATGCATAAAAAAGATTTGTTGTCAAAACAATTGTTGAATCAGTTGCCTTCTAGAATAACAGGATGTTTTTACCTAGTCAGAGGAAAATAACGTCTGGTAGGCAGTAGAAACATCTTGTTTGAGCTCCTTTGGCGAGAAAAGTAGAGAGCGAATAAATAAATTTCTCAATGGATCTTGTTATTGCTAGTTCATTCCACAGGTTAAGAATTTGATACATGTACACTATTATTACATTTTTATTGTCAGGCTTAAAGCATTACTTTTTCGAATGTGTTGACAAATTATATATTTATGAACAGGAATCGCATCCGTCCGGATGATGGTCAAAATGTTGGCTACTAGTCCCTCATACTCGAGACCGCGGTTTAATCTTATCATGTTGCCATTATTTGTTTTGGGTATTTTTAATAAAAAGGTATTTAAATCTTAAATTATGTGTTAATCTGTCCCTTTCCTAAAATGTAGGAACTTTTAAAAATTTAATGTTTGAAAATATATTCAACACAGAGTCCATCTGCCCTTGTTGTAGCTATTTCCCACGTATTGTCGCTTTAACGCTTTTGCGCCCATCAGGAACATATCTTCAAACTCCGTTTGAATTATTGACTTTAATCTCGGATATTAAATAGATTTTAGTGTGAGTGCACTGCCTAAGGTAACTAGAAAAGGTCCTGCTGAAGAACCATAACTCTTTATTCTTTTCTATGTTTCCTTTGTTGTATATTTGCCGTCCTGTCCGCCTGTCGGTCTGACTTGCTTGTCTGAAGATTAACTGGATTCACGTCATACTTGATATATAGAGTGCATTGTAGGAACTTGGAGATAAGTAACGCTGTCGCGCATAAGACCCATAACTCTGCATACGATAATTCTTTAATATTCGCCATTATTAATTTACTTTTCTGGAACTCTACCCTAGTAATTTTGTTATCTGTCCTCTATCTGTCCACCAGACTTTCTTGTCCGAAGAATATCTTGGTTGTAATGTTGTTGTTTTTCATTCCATATTTGGCACAACACCAAAGGAAACACGAGCACATTATCCTTAATCAGACGACGTTTGAATAATAAGAAAAACGATATAATATTTGCAACAAGTGTGTGACCTTAAAAAGGAAAAGAATGTTGACAAAATTAAAATTAACGCACTTTGATATAAAAAAGACCCATGAACAGGATTCTACAAGCATTTACACTTCTCTGGTCATTTTTTATTAAAAAAATATATAAAACATTTTTGTAGTTTTTCTAATAAAAAAATACGTCTCTCTAGCTCTTTTCTAAATAATAAGTGGACATTAATTTTCAATGACATCACAACTTTCGTCATAACTTATCACAGAAAACGTCAGCGCTTGACATTTTTTTTATTCAAATAAATCAGTTTTCTTTTCATCTTCCATTTGAGACACCCCTCAGGAAGTGCGAGGTTATATCTCCATAAAACCGGTTTAAGCACCCCAGTCGGTCACTTTGTCTGACTGACTGTTGCAAGGCGGTATCTGTCGGCTTTGCTCTTTTTGTAAAATGACCCATTAAAGATTTGTTTTCTTATACATTTGGCTTACATGTGAATTTTCAAATTTTGGTATATGTTGCAATGCTCATAGGACTTTGTCATATATTCTTATTTTACTCATTGGGTCGCCTTTTCAGCATACAAGGATCACTTTGCCCGGCGTATTGGAAGTTATTAGGGTATACCGTACATCATGCTGACCAGGTTTTAAAATAAAACCTTTGTTTAATCATGATTTGAATTAAAGAATTCCAACATAAATTCAACTCTATTGCAATGATGTATGACAGTATTGAAATTTGGGCACCTTATATTGCATAGAGATACCCAAGAAGGGCAACATAAGCCTTTTAAATATTCCTCCCACTACTGCTGGAATGCAGGCGAAAATTAGTGTACATTTAATTAAAATAAGTTTGAATTTGAGACATCTTCAAAAAACATAAATAAGAATATATGAAAAGTCCTATGACCGTTGCAACATATACCAAACTCTGAAAAGACACAGGTCAAAGGGATTTCACATGCAAGCCAAGTGAAAGGTAAGAACAAATTTGTGATGAGTCATTTTACGAAAAGATCAAACCCGACAGTTACCGCCATGAAACGGTCAGTCGACAATATTGGCCGACTGGGGTGCTTAAACCGGTTTTACAGAGCTCTAACCTCGCACTTCCTGATAGGTTTCTCAAATGCAAACAATGAAAAGAAAACCATTCAATTCAATACATTTAATACAATACGTGATTACGGGTAACAGCCACAAAAGTAGTTTTTTTTTCGCTGAAATGTCAGTGACTTCTTCACAAAAGTAAAAGAATAATGTCATTTTGATTCTCGTTGCTATTCCATTATAGTAAAAAGAGACAAGTATAAAATATATAAAAATCACATCAAAGTAAAATATAGCATGCATTGCTCGATCATTTTGCTTTGGGATTTTTTGAGTTTTGTTGTTTTAGGAGGCGATGGATAATGCTAGTATTATACAACAATATATTACGTCAAAACTGTTTTATTCCAATGCTTATATCAGAGACATATTGTAATCTATAAACCAAAGTTTGCTCGGTACTGGTATGAATTTGTTAGTTTATCATACAACTGGTGGAAAGATTCATAATCTGCCTCCGGATACAATTAAGCATCAACCTTTTATTGGTAAACACTTTGTAATCGTGGATAAGATTTTATACAGTACATTAAATATTGTGTGATATTATAATTATTGTCAATATATATACATACATACATATATATATATATATATATATATATATATATATATATATATATATATATATATATATATATATATATATATATATATATATATATATATATATATACACATATATATATTAACACAAATCTGCATGGGATAATTAACATAATATTTTGGTATTGTCTAATTAATCAATATTATATATTTACTGCCAATCTAAGCTATTTGAATAATTAACGCGAGTGCATTCCGAAAAATATACACTAAACTTCCTGGACAGAACAAAAATTCTTGGTAATAAAATACAAATATTAGCGAAACCAAGTCTTCAATATATTACCTTCTAGAAAGCGTATCTCAGTATATAATTGGCATTTCATTTGCATATTAGCTCCTACGTAAGTTAGTATTAACGTGTCGCGATGAAATATTATTTTGACAATGCGGAGACGGTTTGTTTTTGTTAGGCGAAGCCATATTCCAGACCTGTATTTTTGAATATTGACAATTTGATAACATTTTAAACATTTTATATGCATTTTCTGATGATAGTCACTACGAACATATGAACCTGGTCAACAATAGAATTAATTGATTTCGACTTATTTTTAAAATAGTCCGTACACATATTAACAGCAAAGATATTGTTTATGCTTTATGCAAGTTTGTTAAAGGTATCCCTTGATTACCCATACAGTAATGGTTATTTATCTTTATTTTTAAGCCCTTCAGTAATCAGGAGTTTCTATATTTGTGTTTAATTTATGTTTTTGTATTTATGTTTATATTAAATTTGATGCAAATAATTGCCACTTATCACTTTGATAAAAGACACAACGTTTTTCCTAATTTTGCTCATGAAAAGAAGCGAACAATAGAGAGAATTCATAAGAATAAATAGGAATAGAGTTGTGTGTTTTTTATTGCTTTATTATTGATTTTTTTTTATTCCTCTACATATACGTTGTAGGTTTCAATGATCGAAAAAACGTGCACACTCGGTGTTGCTGCAATTTGTAACATAATTATTAACTCAGACTCAGACATATCTTTTCCCCCAACGTGAATAAAATACTGCAACAATTGCGTGCATTGTGGATAGTGATATCATATGATATTGTGATTTTTGAAATGAAGCATACTTGTCTATCGCTGAGTGGTACAGTTAGCCTCACTGTACCATGTCTGTTAGGTTGTAGAGTCAGATATCTGATAGTATTGATGAGAGAGTTGTGGACAGACAGAACATCTATCACAACCATCGTTCCATAGAATAGTGATCAGCGGTTCATCATATGCAGAGGCTTTAACTCCATATTAACACCATTGAATAGTATATTCCTATTACAGTAATTAGGTGGCAGTTACGGATTAATAAAACTTCCGTTATGTGATATACACGAATTGAAAAACAGCAGTCTCTAATCACTCCAATGAGGTTGGGTTAAGAAATATCTTCGTTGAGTTGTTTACACATATTTATATTCAATAACATTCAGATAATTTTTTATTGTTTGTTATGACAGTAGTTATGAACATTTGCAGAAAGCTCACTCATTTTAACTAAAATATACGTGATTATTATCTTTTGTCATTCTCGATGGTTTTGTCACAAATTCATATAAAAGAAAATGGTTTAGTTAAACCTTACTTATATCATAATATTCTGGCGGATACATGTTTACTTTATGTCCGCAAACAGTCAATTGTTTATGTCTCTTTATTGATGAACGCCTTGGTTGCTGTTTTGCAATCGATAAAAGAAATATAGTATTTTGGAATTTCTACCTCTACATTTTGAGTAAAAAACTTAGTGTGTAATTTATATCTTACAGAGAAAGCACTGCAAGAATACTTTACATGCAATTAAATTATTCAAAGAATAATATGAAGACATTGTGGGTATATTTATTTGTGATTCAATATGAAATTCACTTGATCGCTTTTTCGTTACCTTTATCGGACATATTTTCGATACACATGATATTGCTTGAAGGGTGAAAGGCAATGGGAATAAAAATACATTATATTACAATAGACACCTATTAATGAAATCATAATAAATATGGCAAATTAAAGCTTCATATCGCATTGTTTAATGCCGCCCATTTAAAGATTAAATTATATGCCGAATCTTTGATCGTTTTGTTGTATGGTCTTAATTTTTCTTTCTTGTCCAGACAGCTTTAGTTTCGTTGCATTCTCGAAACAACCAATGTTCAGTGTTTATCTCTACCTATCGAGCAAATCGCCAAAAAGCACATGGCATAATATTCATAATGGAATAATCGTAGGAAAAGTACATGAGATAAGATAAACCAACTATGTCGTCCTATTCCTTTTTAAAGTGACACGTAACCGTTATCATTATGCATACTATCAAAACTTTTAGACACCTGTGGAAAACAACAAAGAAGGAAAGTCCAAAAGTTAAAATCAATCTTAAATATTTAGAAACCATTGTGCACCTACTAGATACATTTAAAACCTTTGATCAAATAAACTGATTTTCATTCATGAGTGTATATATTGCTGTAAACTACTATATTGTGGTTTGAAAACAATTTGTTATGGCACCACAAATCCGTGAAGTTCGTTTTAGTATACAACAAACTGTCAAAATATATCTCATTCAAAGCGTGATTATGTTACTATTACCGCACGCCATATTAAAGGCAAAATACAGATGTTCATCATATTAAAAAACAATTTCTAATAAACTTATTGAACGTATTGATAATGACAAGTAAATAATATGATTAATCATAGTAAAATTACTATTGTACGGAGGGTGTTTTCATTTTAAGGCTAAGTAGCCTTTTAATACAATTTAGATATTCTCGGCGGTGTTTGCAAAACGCATTGTGAACGTCCTTGGACAATAGTTTCTGAATTGCCTGTACAAGCCTTACTTGGACTGTCACTAGTGTCGGTCATTTTGTTGTTTATCTATAAGTGAAAGTCACGTGATCATTATGACGCATTATTGGGTCGCGGTAAAGATAGCCGCGGTGATTACCTTAGGTATTTTACAAACAATCGAAAACCATGGTTTTTACTTGTGAAGGATGTAATTTTATGTTTTATAGTCAGGAGTTATATAAGTAGCAACGAATACATGCGTCCACTACTATTTACACGTAATAAATTATCCATGGAACTTAGATTCGATACTCGGTCTTTAAGTTAAGTATTGTTTAGAACGTTACCGTTCAAACTGTCGTCTAAGGCTAATTTCTCGCCAAACATTCAATAGTTTTTTCACTAATTTAAAATCTGCACATATCTCGAAATAAACTTTTATTATAGTAGCCAGTATTCTGATACCGCCTTACAGAGCCTCATCAAAGGTCAAACCAGTAAATCAGATGTTTAGAAATTTGTAGTTGTTCCTGAAATTAAATATTTACTACAACAATGTTACTTGTGCAGTGTGGCGGTCGTAAAAACTCTCCCCGTGCATGTAATCTATGTTGTCATTTAATTCATCCTATAAGGATTGTTACGTGTATTTTCTTTGATGGACATTGGACTTTGGTTCTTCAATTCCATCTTCACATGAACAGGATGCTACAACCATTTATTCGTCTCTGGTCATGTTTGTTCATGATCCAGAAAGTCAATTTTATTTATAGTCAACCATTTTTGTGTAGTTTTTCAAATCGAAATTATACCATATTCTTTTCTAAGCACTATGTGGACATTATTTTTCATTGACTTTACTACTTTCGTAATAACTTATAGAAAATATCAGCGCTTGGACATTTTTTATTCAAATAGATTGTTTTTCTTTTCTTTGCTTGCATTTGAGAAACTCGTCAGGAAGTGCGAGGTTAGAGCTCTGTAAAACCGGTTTAAGCTCCCCTGTTGGTCCATATTGCCGACTGACCGTTCCAAGGCGGTAACTGTCGAGTTTGCTCTTTTCGTTAAATGACTCATCACAAATTTGTTCTTACTTTTCGCTTGGCTTGCATGTGAAATACCTTTGTTCTGTGCCTTTTCGGAGTTTGGTATATGTTGCAATTATCATAGGACTTTGTCATATATTCTTAAAATAATCATCAGAGCTGAAGCAGATAAAATATTCAAGTACTGATTCTGTGTTTTATAAGTAGGCGAGAGTTTTTTATCAGGTTTCCTTTCCAAACTACTTTAGCGACTGTATCCGAAAGGGTTTCCGCCCATACATTTACTTTATTGTTTATGAACTAGTTAATATGCAGACACCGTTAAATGGGTATTTATTAGTATAGTCAAGAGTCTTTAGATTTCGGCTGTTAGAAAGGTCTACAAAGTCCATAGGAGACTTAGTTGTGTATTGTCAGTCTGGCCCCATATTTAAGGTAAATGTTGTTATAATTATAACGTTTATGTGTTCAATTATGTTTAGCTGATTATTAGTAGAAATGTTCATAATAAGTATTGAGGTAGAAATATAACAAAAGAGTACATCAATACTGTATTGTAACATAATTACTGACAGTATTTGTTCCATTTTTACTGATGAGATTTTACAAGCTTTAAATGATTAGGGGTAAGCTTCATTTAAAAAATGGACATATTAATACTTCTAAGCGTAGTAAATAATCTTCCAGATTTCTATTTGTGAAAAGTAATTCTATTAGGCATTTTCTTAAGGAAAAGGGGAAGAAATTTGATGCTTCAGAGTTCATGAAGCATATCGCAAACGTGCGCATGCGCATCAGGTATTGCACGTTCATTTTGTTATTGAAAGAATGCGTTATTTTTACAGTCACCTTAATAAAATTTGTCAAATGACCAATCAAAAATTTCTTTAATTGAAGTAAATGAAATATTGTTGTTCTTCTTAGTAACTATGGTTTGAAACATTATATGGGACTTATATAATACGTTTAATTATCTTTTTTAATTAAGATCGTAATGTGTCTTAGAGAAAAGTTCAAGTTATAATAGGTGTCATCCATTTCATACAAAAGGGGACTTATATTCAACTGATAAGCATTTAATTTATCTCACTAAGAGAATGCTCTCTCAAACGCTATAAGCTTATGTAAAAACGTATGCTGCTTTTCAGTATGGTACTAGTACACTATTTGACCATATAGTGTTTATCTGCAAGCATTCCTTGTGCTATCACTGCATCACCTGCAGGTCAATTCCAAGATTTAGCATACAATTAAGAAGTGTGTGCTCATTGTCTGCGGTTGTTAGCATTGTTCGAAAAGAAGGCTTAAGTTGAAATATTTTACAGGAAACACTTTTCTGTTTTATAATTCATCTGTAAGTTTTGTATCGGTATATGACTTGAAAGTTTGGTGTTTTTCCAGTCAAACAAGATAAAAAATGGTTTACAATATCTAACTGCGTTTTATTTTTAATATAATAATAATAATAATAATAATAATAATAATAATAATAATAATAATAATGACGATTATGATGATGATGATGATGATGATGATGATGATGATGATGATGATGATGATGATGATGATACAAAACGTATATGAAACTATCATTTAAATATCAGTTAAGAATATATCACAAATCCTATATTTTTTTTTATCAAAAAACCGTCTCCTATTAAAATGAAGAAATGGGTATATTTCTTACTTAGGCAAAAATAATATTTTCAAACTACTTTGTTTTTATGAACATTGTATGTTGTTTTGTTACAAAATGTTTTAAGGGCATGGCAAAATGTGTCTCATAGAATTCTATACATCCAATAGATAGTCTCGTCTGTTTTTGCGGTTGACAACATTACTATGATACAACATTTGCAGCCGATTTACTTTTCCTTTCACATATATTCAGTAAAATCTTTCCTTAGTAATAGTTTCATTATCGTTTAGACACGTTTAAAGTTTGAGTTTGTCACACAGCAAAGTTTGTTTTTTTCTATTTTTACATTCTGCTTTGTATAGTGATATTACATTTCGATTAGATAAATAACAAAAGGTCCTATCAAAATTTCCACATATATTTATATCTAATTTTCCTCTAGACAAAGACAAACAGGGTATGTGTAAATGTGACAAAAACACAGAGACGAGACATAAAATACAAAAAGAAAAAAAATCAATTACCGCCTTGGAACGGTCAGTCGGCGAAAGGACGGACTGGAGTGCTTAAACCTGGTTTGTGGAGTGCTCCAACCTCACACTTTCTTAATTTTTTTTATCAAACAAATAGTGGAAATTAAAATATCCCGCTAAAGTGAAGCAACTAACAGTAAGCACCTGCATCGGGAGTTAAAACAGATACAATGAACGTATAAACATACAAAATATCTAGTAATAAAATAAGCTATCAGCATATGTAGAGTTTTATAGTAGATGAGAACCTCGGCAACAAAAAATCCAAATGAGATAGTAGTATGAAATAAAACAGCCAAAGCACTGACGTATAATAAGAACAAATTAATGACGACATACAATGCCATGACGTCATATGCCAAAATTGTAAAAAGTGAAATGTAAAAAATACGAAAGAAATCATCTAATTTTAGAAAACAACCTAAACCAAAATATAAAATGTAGTATTGTTAAGACTAAATAGGTCATACATTTTAAAATAACTTATCATAAAATGCCGAGGATTTATCCGCAGTTGGCGTATTATATAATAAAGGTACAAAAATCCCGATGTTATACCTACTGTGCAATCTCGCGTAAAGGGCATGGAGACTGCTCATGTTGTCTCACCTATATACGGCACAACTGGAGAGATGAAGATACAAGAAATCCATCAGTGACTGTCCAATTATGGCTTTAAGTCACTGCTTTGATATAATCTCAACGACCTGTCCGGTCATTTAAAAGTAATTTTAAAAGTAAAGCAATTTCTTGACTGTAAAAGGGTCTATTGCAAGCAATGCAGTACAACGAAGGATTCCCGGGTTGTAACCGTCATCAATAAATTTTCTGATAAGTTTTGTAAAGTGGTCAGAAAAGTTATTGAGACCATTGATTTTCTTTAACTTGCATAAAACATTTCCATAAAATGCAGGTTGACTGATGCCTTTCCGCATAAGTGTTTTCATACTGCTATTATACTTAGAAGCAATACAATCATTGCGGTGAAAGAATTTTGAAAACGCCTTTTTTAATTTGTAATAATTTGTGAAAACGAAAGCCTGGCTGTAACAGTTTAGAAGAAATAAACTGGTTTCTAGCAGTGAAATCTTCTACTTTAGTACAAAGTCGTGCTAACCTTGTATTTGTGATATGTAAATACCACAAAAGGTAGCACAAGGTGAATCACCGTCAAAATATGGATAATTCACAATACTAAAGTTGAAATAATCTCTCTTGTCATCTTAAAGAGAGTATTTGGATATGATGTTCATTAAGACTGACCTTTTATATTATACACATTTTTTATATTTACAATTTTATATCACATATGATCTTACCTTTTGTTAGAATGACTTTCGATTTACACAATCCTTCTTAGAATCTGTTTTGGAGTAGTAAAACACCTACTTTTTCAATAATTTGTTGTTGTTGTTGTTTATCTAATTTATGTCCACATCATACATTTGCAAATCTTCTAGACTTTAGTCAAAAATACGTTAGTACAAAATTGAATGATGTCTGATTTTATTGACTTAAATTTAACAAAGAAAAGTGATAATGGTTTAATTAATTATAAAACATGTAATTTTGTTTAATTTTCCACGGGGATATAATTACCACACGTGCGGGTCTAATTATCGTATCTAAATGGCGACACTATTTTAATGAACACCGGCGTATTCCATAATATTTATAAACATTCCAAATAAAAGAACATCCGCGTATTCGTTTGTATTTCTAAACATTTCAAGTTAGCATGTAATAAGTTGTAACAGCCTTTAATAATGCATTGAGGGTCCCATATATTTATAGTTGGATGTGTTTATTCTGTAATTTTGATTTAACATAATACTGAATTTTACATAATTAAACCGTATGAAGATAGTGTTTCTAACACAGTTAGTTATTAAATAGTGCAATGCTTATAAAATTTCAAGTACACCATTCACAGAGCAATGAATATAACATGAACTTTATTTTCCCGATGTGGATTTAAGTAATATTTAAAAACGTTGACACTATTGTAATGAATACTATAACATGTAATCCGAATTGCATCTAGTAATGTAAAATTGATTGATACGTTCGAAGTTTTTTTTCGTTTCAAAGTTTTCCAGCAAAATAAACTACAACATATTAGAAAGAAAACGCTTAAGTGCATTATTTACCAGTTAAAAAACCTACAAGAGAAAAGCGTTCTTGTTACTAATACCAAGACGTTAAATTTGTCTTGGTATTAGTTCTTTATATGAGAAACAAGAAAATTTCACCATAAACAGTAATCTGTTCTCAACTCTGCAATGTCTGGAGGTTTTCATTGGGGTTAAATACATATAAGGTATCTTATGTTACTTTTATAGCCCAGTTGGGTACAGGTTCGTTTATACGTTTAATTATAAGCATTCGGTGGAATTTGCGTCAAATTCAGAGCGATACATGTATATTATTACTTCAACTTCTTTTTCGCGTTTCCATACAGTTTGTGTCGTTTTCTTAGTACATTCTTTTTGTTATAGTTTTTGGAGTCTCCACAATATTAGTATTTTATAATACTGTGTTTAAAACGTGATTAATTTTTCATGAAATGAACTTTTGCGACACTTTTATGACTTGTAGCGAGCGCCCACTTTTGTGTTCATTATGTGTACATATCCATATTTGATATAGCTTTATTAATCATGCCAAATTTTAAAAGGTAGGATATTTGAGTGTTCCAAGGCGGTAACTGATGGTTTTTCTTTATGTGTGTTATGTCTCGTCTGTGTGTTTTTGTCACATTTACATTTACCTTGTTTGCCTTTGTCTTCTGGTAGATACAATTAAAATATCTGTGAAAATTTTGATAGGACCTTTTCTTATTTACCTATTGTACATTTTCAATCCATATTATGTACATAATAATATGCCAGTCTGTCCCTTTGCTGATTGACCATTCGAATGTGATAACTGTTTGATCTTTTGTTTAATGACTGATCACAGATATGTTCTTGCTTTTACATTTGGCTTGGGTGTGAATCCCTTAGTCCCGATCTTTTTCAAATTTAAGTACATGTGGCAATGCTCATAGGGCTTTTTCATATTTCTTTACGCATGCAAATAAGCCAACATGACCGCTTAACATTATTATTTAATATTTTAACTTTAAATTTGCACTATAACTCGTCGTATTACTTTTGACAACATTTACATAAAGTTTTGTTCTAACAAAATAAATATGTTCTTAATTTTTGTTCAAGCATTTCTTTTTTCATTATACATAGTCCAATCTAAGAGATTTTTATTGCAACATTAACAAATAAACATCATTTTAATAAATGTAAAACGGATGAGACTTTATGAACCTGATGATTAGTGTTTACTTTGCCACAGGAGGACAATTTGTCTTCTTAAACATATGCAATAACCCAAATTGAAAGGATTTTTTTCTGCTTCATACCTTTACCAGTTTTTTTCTAAGTATCAAACGAACCTAAAAGCGCAAAAAGTTAGTATGAAATAATAATAAATGCGCACTTTTGTAAATAACTGTTGTGACCATAAAGAAAAAAAATATGGTTTATTAATTGCAATCTATTATTTTAATTTAAACGCATCTTTTTCGTGCACTGTTTGAAGAAATGTCAACATTTCTGAAAAACAGGATCAATAGTGTGCCTTACATCTCACGTTTGTTAACTTCTCATGCCCCTGTAACCTTTTCACACATAAATATTGGACTGCGTAACTAAAGAAAGGAACTTGAACGTAATTTCGAACTAACTTCCTTTTAACATCTCAAAACACGATATCTGACAGACTTCAGACTTTTTTGAGAGAGAGGTGGGTTGTATACGGAGACATTACGTGTTATTGCACTTGCAGTATCATCTAAGTTTTATACATTTGAATACGTTGAAGACAAACGAATAACGGCTGTATAAAGTGTATGCCACTATAAAGAAGAATAAAATTTACACAAAGTGTTGTAAAAAAAACTTTTAAATTATGTTGCCACGAAGGTTCTTAAATTAACTGAATAAAAGTACATGTATCACACGTATATGAGAAAACATGGCAACAGTGCGTTTATTTGTAAAACTTTAATCTTTAAACAAACGCCTGGATAGTTTTCCATTTATGTTTTTTTCGTTGTCCTGAATTGGCTTCTTGTGCAGAATATATTAAATCGCAAAACCGAATGGGATTAATACTCATGGTCAAGCCAAATAAATAAATTAAACTAGTAGTGCAATATCAACGTAGGCTATTTTGTTGTTGTGTTATTCTCCAAAGACACACTAGTGCATTCTTAAGAAATACTTATAGCTGCTGGGGCTGTAAATAGTTCTTGATAATAAATCACATGTGTCAGGTAAACATGCAGTATTCAATACATTTTCTCCAATAAAGCGTTTCTTTACGTATAATTGGCCTCACATTTGCATATTCATTTGCATATGGAACCTGTTGTGAGTTAGTATTAGCCCGTCGCGATGAAATATTATGGTGACAGCGCAAAAGTCTTTGCTCGCCTTAGAAATATGGCAGATTAATCTCGTTTAATCATTTTGTTTGCCCAAAAGTTACGATATTCGCTTCGAACGTTGGTTTAAAAGAAGATTATTGTCTCTGATGTTTGTACTCTTTTGTAAGTTAGTACGTTAGTTATTTACTTAATATTGCAAACATAACGTCGCAATTGAGTATATTCTCTAAGTATACGCGAAAAACACTGCCTTAAATCACTTTAAATTATAGGTTTTAGTAAAAGCTATTGTTGTTAATTTGTGTATGAAGACAAATTTCCTCATCAATCAGACAAAGATTTTCTTGCTGATTTATTATTTATAAGTTTGAGACAGGAAGGTTAACTGCGTGAGTCTTCTTCAGTACAATATAACTTCTTAAAATCGATTTGCTGTTCAAAAGGAATTTGTTAATTTCACTTAATTAAGGCTTACGATTGACGAAATTTCTGAAGGTAAAATGCATTCAATTGTTTATTAAGTAGTTCTTTTTCTTCTTACGTATGTCATGCATTGATGACACCTTTGTACCTTAAGATAAAATGCATAAGCTCATTTCTAGGTATGTTCAGTATCTTCGTTAATGCAGTGTGATTAATTCTCGGTTAATTCATCAGGGTATTTATTTCATATGTGAAAACAATGCAATATAAGCCGTTAACTTAATAGAACAATGTCAGGTAATGAAAGATAAAGACAATAAGCTTCTTATCGCGAATTTTCATGCCGTCTACTTATTGATAGTTTTGTAGATTCCAATATGACGACTTATTGAAAACCTTGTGTTATTGAAAACCTCTTCCATCATTTAAATTGAGACAATTATTATATGATATAATGTTATATAAAGGAAAGCATGAAAACAACCATATCATTTTTTTTAAGAAAGGTTTGCTATTTTATTTTGTTAAATAGCTATGTGTTCGCTATCATATGTATGGAATAACTTTTTTCAATACATTAAATTTATTAGAAATTATAAAACATTCTTTATGAAATCTAAAGATAAAAATATAACAATATGAAGTTTAAAGCTATGTACAGTATTTACTCTTGGGGTTTAACTTCCTGCATTGAAAGGAGGCATTCACTTTTAGATGTACTATTTATCCTTAAATTATCGTTCTTTTTCATGGAACTGTATATATTACATGTATGTATATAATTTTGACCGGATGTTTACCTGGAATAACATAAGTCTTTCAAATAATGGTTTAATTGTTGTTATAATGCGTGTTTCTTAAGCTTAATTATTATCTTACCAACATATCTTTCGAGACTGTTTCTATCCACTCCTACCTTGAAAGAACTGGATGTTTACAACTTTTTTCCTTGCACACATCGTACGTAATATTTGTTTTTACAGTTAAGGTCACTTGTCTTCTAGCAGAAGGTATTTTGACATTTAATAAAATAGAATCTTAAAAGTATAGTCAACGAGTATAACATGTATGTGAACATAGATTGACTGGAATGGAATGAGTAGCAGAAACTGTATAGAGTGGTTAGTTACTACTAAATAATTGCATACATCTTTTACTATTATATGTAGTCACTGTAGTTCAGAAGGTATTTGGCACGCAACCTTTTTAGCGTCTTGTGCATTTAGGTATTGCAAACAAAATCTCGCAATGATACCTAATGTGCAGTCTCAAGTTATAGCAACGAAGTCTGTTCAAGTTATCTCGCCTACATAGATCACAAATTGAGAGATGAAAAGCCAGATTTCAAAAAGTGACTGCCCAAAGTATGGACTTTCCGTTTTGTCACAACAACCTGTTCAGTCGTCGTTTAATCTAAAAGAAATGCTGGTTCTTGGTTGTAAAAGTGCCCATTGCAAGCAATGCAGTACATCGACGGATTTCCGAATCGTAACCATTAAGACTAACTTTTTGATAAATTTTGTCAAGAGCTCAGACACAAATAATAAACAGAAATCTTTAAATTTTGATAGTTCTTTGTAATATTAGATAACTTTTGCCTTGTGGCATAAGTGTTTTAATACGGCTTTAAAATGACCCATGTCTATGGTAGTATTAATAGTACAGCGTGACCACCTAGTGCATTTCTTAAATACCCTTTTATAAAATGAAAATCTGCATTTTTAGAAGGTAGTGCCAACTGTGGCAGACATAGCCTTATCTGCTGAAAACACTAATTTAAAATTAATGTTGTATTCACAGAATTATGTCAATATGTAATGATATTTACATAAATTGCCACAGATGTATTGTAAATATATAGTATATTGTTAGAGTTTGGTCTTATGAATGTGCGTATGAATTCAGTCTACTATTTTATATTTCGCACATTTGAGCATGATGTTATACAAGTAATTATTTTACATGCTGTGTTGCGCTATTTCACCAGGACCGCTTACAAGTCAATCAGCATGAACTTTCTAATACTATTTCAGAAATAAAACAAAGTAGTTTTCTTACTTAAAATCACATTCATTCCACTTGCTTTTGTTTGCATATATCTGACCATATTATGCATATATTATCACCACAGTGCTTTGACCATATAACTTAATGACCAGAGATGTAAAAAAATCGTTATTGTATGAGGCTTGTGTAGATCTTTCGACCTAACTGTATAAATAATATATATGCCACCATGTTTAATTGTGATGTATATCCGTACCGATTTGCCTTTCCAAAAGCAGTGCAAGATGAGTGTATTGGATTTGTGCGACTATGAAAAAGTATAACAGTGTAAAGTATGACACATATATAAAAGTTTGAACTTGCGCTATACGTAAATCGTCACGTAGAAGGTTAATGTAAATATAACAATAACATAATGGTGAGATGTCACACAAAATTAGAAAAACAAAATCATTAAATAAAATTGTCAGTTAGAGGAACCGGCTAGGTTGCTTCAACTTGGTTTATGGGGTTTACTTAGAACACACACATAATCGTCTGATAGAAAGTCTTAAAATAACTTACATACCGTTTTACCATATAATCAAAGTCATTTAAAAAAGATATGCTGATGACAACTTAGGGCAAAACCTTTTACATCTGCTACTGGGAAAATAAATAAATCTACATCCATTACACGTGATCGGATACTTCATTAGAAATATATTTGTTAAACATCACAATTGATACAGTATATTAAAAATAATGTCAAATCATTTAATAAGTAGAATGAAAAGAAACCCTTTTAAAGCAAATGTAATATAAACGTTCTTCGTTTTAACTTATCTGATATTATAAAAAAACTCAAGACTATTAATTCTCAATTATAGGATTAATCTCATATAGAGTGTCATTAATGTATCCTTCTTTTCAAGGGAAACTGACATAATGTGATATTTCACTATGCAAGAAATTTAATTTGCAATGATTTGGGTTATTGGGAAAGTTCTTACAATGAAATCACGACAAGTCCTATGCTAGTCTAAAGGAGAAAAACTCTGAAGTAGAAAGTAACAAAGTTTATCATGTAGTTAAGTGCATTGCTATTAACATTAGTGTAATTTTTTTCGCAGTAGACAGACAAAGTAAACTTGTGTTAATAGATTCAGTCTTGTTAAACCCTGTTATATAGGTAAATGATAGTTTAATGGTAGTTTTATTGACACTTTTGTGTTTAGTATTTTCGTGAAATCTATTGTATTAAAGCAGAAAATGTGGTAAAGAAACTGGTAGTTTAAGAGCTATTTGAACGGTAGTAAAATCACGATATGTAATCCTTTCTAAATACCAGTCGAGAATCATGATAAGATCCACACTCATTCAAGAACTTTACTTTATCTAAGATGAAGCTTTGGTATGTAACTATTTTGTCTGAACTGTGTCTACGGCAGGGTGCAGAGTTTCAGAATGGCAGTGGTATCGGATTATACCGTACAGCCAGAAATAATCATAGCAGACAAGGTGTAGAATAAACGTCGGGACCGCTAGACCGTGGACTAATTGGAAATTTCTCCGCATCCGCTTTCCGATGTGAATCCTTTCCCATCGGATGCTATCGGAATATCCTAAACCGTAATAGGAAATCATATCTTAAGGATTGCTGAAGAAGGATTTATGTATACGGGCGATGATTGTTATGTGAAAACTATTAGAGTAGCTTGAATTGAAATTAGGTTTCATTAAAATCTACTACTGGGAAATTATGTGTTTGTGTGTATTTTTTTCACAGGCAGCTTGGACTAACATCGCTGGAAGGAGGGTAAATTGCAATACTTGAGAATATAATTTCAAACGTGTGCTTTGAGTACACTTTAAACAATGGAATTGTGCAGAAATTACATTTGTTTCCATGGAGTAAAAAACGTTATAGTATAAAATGATTAGACGTCTGTATTAAAGTAGCAAAGATCTATAATTATACGTGGAAGGATGCACAGCCATGATCTTTGACAGTGGATAGCTGTGTGCATATGGAAACAATGTGGACTTTATGGATGATCACGATCGTGACGACGTTCACGTTTGTGATGTCCTTTCACGAAAAACCTGGGACAGCATTCAAAGAAATCAAATTCTGGAACAGGTTTAAACAGGTGCGTTTTTGTTGTTTTGCTGTTTTTTTCTACTTAATGCTAGTAAAATACTTTTAGTTTGCTGTATTCCAGTTAAAATATCATGTGCCATGTGTCTTTGGCAGTGAACATTTCTCGATGTTATTGCTACGTTAGTTGTAAAAGTTATCTACCTTGTCTTTCTATTGCTTCTTTTTAATTTAACATATTTATGATCAGATTTCACTGTGTTTTTATCCTGTGTGATAAAACATATACGTATGTAAGGCATGCACGGCGTGATTATAAAGGGAAATCTCATTTATACAGGTGCGTTTTCAAGCTACTTACAAAATTGATTAGCTACAACACAACCACGTTCAACCGAAAACATACCACTTACTGTTTCCCTTGTCAACTGTACAATATTCAGAAAGTAAAAGACAACAACACATTATTAAAATAAGAACAAAAACAAAATTTTAGAAAAGTACGTGTCTTGACTTCTTCCTTCCTCTGACGAATATAATATAATCCACACATTACATTAGTTTGTCTTAATTTGCCTGTTGGCAGTGTATTTACATTGATTATGACATTAAAACGATGTAATTAAGACAACATCTTCTGATAAATATCGTTATAACATTGTATTTTTACATAATTTACATTTACACTACAGAATGCATAGTCAGTATCAATATGTTCAAACATTTTTTCTGAACTCATGTCGACAAATGGAAACAAAAATGAAAATTAATATAACTAATTTTACATACAAATAAAACAAACCATTAATAAGCTATTTTGAATATTGTTGATACAAGTTTGAATAAGTATAGTATAAAGATTTAATTCAAGAAAATACGCTTTTGAAACGAAATAATGGTTAGTCATTGCTATAAACGAATACAGGAGGAACCATATATTAAACAGTTACCTTTTTATCTTAGTCGATGTAACGAATTTCTTATTAATTATTTTTACATATGCTTGAGGTTTTTGGGAAAGTTTTGTTGTAATTAACACGTGTTAAAGTTGTTTAGTTTAAACCTATTTATCTATAGTCGATAGTGAAACAAGAGTTTTTTGACTTATGTCAATCCCTCTCGACTGCCCACTTCCTGGGTAGAACAATTACTCTGGTACCACAGACGCCCACAACATTGAAGATGTTTAACTTTTCACATGCATGATGAATGTTTATGCTTAATTCCTGCGAAAGTTTAACGTTACTAACACTCAGATATCTTGCTTATAAAGTGCAATATTCTGTTATAAGATGATTTCTAAGGGTAACTGTTTTTGTATTGTATTGTTTGTTTTCCCTCATGCTAACTTTTGTTTATTTCGCGTAAACCTTAATCCTGTCAGGAGATTGAAAACTTACATGTTCCCATGTGTTTCAAAAGCACGTTATATTTTCTCATACCACTTTAATATTGTTTATATTGAATCCCAAGTTTGTAGCCGAAGCTTAATTGCATTTTTTAAAATTTTAATTTAACAGATTTCTAAAGGTTTTCTTTTATTTAACGATACCGTCGAATACCATTCGTATTAAATATGTTGACCTATTTAATACGCACAAGCTTTGATTTTTTCAAACTGAAGCTAAAAAAGCTTTGACAAAAGTCTTAACAAACTATGTAAGTAAGAGGTAAGATAAATATTTTACTTATTATTCACTATTACTAACATATTGTGTTATTCTGTTGAAAATCAGACTAAGTTTTAAAAGACATCAATTACTTACATGTTTATGAATTATTATTTGGATTTGAATATATTGACTCAAAATGATAGGAAATAACATCATTCTTCCATTTGTTCAAAGGAACATCTGGTAGATAAGTGCATCCAATGGATACTAGCAAAGGCTTGTAAGTTTTTTAAAAATGTTCTAAAAATCCAAGCGCCGGTCATTAGAACTAATGTGTATTTCCATAACACTTTGATAACACAACTTTTAACCGACGGATATAAACGTAGAAAAAGATCACAAGAACTGATTTTGTATGAACGTATTTGCTTTATACAATGAAATTAGACGTTAAGTTTTGTTCTTATTTATTTCGTCTCTACCCATTATCGGCATTACGTTATCGGAATAATAGAGAATAAGAAAATATGACAAAGTCCTATGAGCATTGCAACATATACCAAACTCCGAAAAGGCACAGAACAAAGGTATTTCACATGCAAGCCAAGCGAAAAGTAAGAACAAATTTGTGATGAGTCATTTAACGAAAATAGCAAACCCGACAGTTACCGCCTTAGAACGGTCACTCGGCAATATGGACCGACTGGGGTGCTTTAACCGGTATTACAGAGCTCTAACCTCGCACTTCCTGACGAGTTTCTCAAATGCAAGCAATGAAAAGAAAAACGATCTATTTGAATACAAAATGTCCAAGGGCTGATATTTTCTATAAGTTATGACAAAAGAAGTGACGTCATTGAAAATTAATGTCTAAATAGTGTTAAGAAAAGAATATGGTATTACTTCGATTTGAAAAACTAAACAAAAATGGTTGACTATAAATAAAATTGACTTTCTGAATCATGAACAAACATGGCCAGAGACGAATAAATGATTGTAGCATCCTGTTCATGTGAAGATGGAATTGAAGAACCAAAGTCCAATGTCCATCAAAGGAAATACACGTAACAATTCCAAGGTCTAATACAAGTTCAATAAAAACATTGATTGTAATTGAATGTCAAAATGCCATTTCATCCATTCTAATACAATATGTCTAGTTGCTATTTTATTATCCCGTTTTTGCAGTCCTTGTGATTAACTTTATATAGATATAACAAATTAGCACTTACGGTTAAGAATGTGAAAGGAAGATTAAAGAGTTTATTCTTTAAATTTGAGTTCTAATACAGATAAGTTGAATTTAAAGCTATGCATACTCTCGTGAAACAATTTTCATAACACTGGCAAAAGAATATTGGTAAAAAAAACAAGATGTCCTGAAGGGGCACATAAGACTAGCCAAAAACAGGCACACCACCCTCCATGGATCCGACTTTGATCTAAACGTACTTACAGACGCCGGTTTTACCATGTCACAATCGTAAACAGATTATGTTGGAAGCTGTAGGTAGACATTGCTAGTCACAATATAGAATATAACTATACAAAACATTCATACAACAAGACGTAGTAGAGAATTGGAGTGCCATACAAGAAGTGCCGCATTCAAATCATACTAAAACATGCATCTTTTTATGTTTGCTTCTATAACAATTTAATACGTTTAAATCCTTTAACTGGTTTAGTATCTTCTTACTCGACTAAGTTTATCAACGAACAATTAAGTTAAGCAAGTATTATTAATTATTTTAACGACAGACAATGCTAAACGTAACGAAAGAAGAGAATAAAATTGGTGAATGTGTCTCTGTCAGCGTTTCTTTTTCTTTAACCACTGGTCCAGCTACCCTTAAAAAATCAATAAACACAATATTGATAATATTCATGTAGCTTTTCACATTATGAAAGTTTTAATTAGCACGTGCTATATAAGATTTGGATGTATGTCGCAATGGTTTAATTTAAGAAACATCCTTTGTAAACTAAACATCTGGTTCTTGTTCTTGTTCTGAACACAAAATACTCGTAGTAGTTAATGTTCCATCAGTCTTTTATCAATATCTGTTAAAATGACAAGCCGGACTATTAGCTCATGTCATTTGTATCGCTTCTTAAAGCTTTTACCATATGACAAGTGATTTCCTGAGCGAAAAAATCGACATTTTTTTGGCATTTATTCTCCAATCGACGGGGACGAAGGCGTCCTTTAAATAAGGGTTTGTCTACTCATCCAAATGATTATCCAAAAACTACGTTATTTGAACAATGTCTATTAGAAAAGTAATTTGTCACATGCTAATCTACATTTGTTAGTGTTTTTTGTTGCTTTTTTACCAACGTTTATGATTAAAATAGCAAATAAGCATCCAAAAATGAGGATAAACATGTTTCAGTATTCATTACAGGCCAAATTTAAACATAATCTGTTGACAAATTAACAAAAATAAAACTATATGAACTATGGTCTGCAAATGTTAAAACATGGATCTATTTATATCTCAAACGGAATATACCAAGCATGTAAAACAGGAGCAATTTATCATCAGCAACGCAGACAAAATATTCTTTGACATGCAAAAGTTGTCTGCCCGAAATAGCAAAATGATGTGATTGCTTTCTGTATTGGGCATGTGTTCGCGGGTAGAGCTGCAATATTTAACAATATTACACCTAAAACGAGAATCGAATATTTTTGTATATTATATATTGTTTCATTATTATATTGTTTATAAGTTTTCATTTATTTGGTATACAATTACAATTTTACATTCACCTCGCCTTACTAAAACCAATACCCAACTTTCCTTATGTAAAATCTCGTCATATGACAAGGGCATGTTATTTTATATGAAAAAAGTGTTATAAATATGCAGACAACATTTTAAATATTAAATAAACTTGGGAAACAGACTTCCTACGGCAAGTGACAGTTTGATGACCATAAGCGCAAAGCAAACTAGATCTAATATGTTTACGCAAAAGCCATTCAGATATTATACTCATTTAATGGTGAATTTGCATATTATATAGTTTATCTGATATTTCCAATGCAGGATGTAGAAATTATTCTTTCATTATTTACATTCTTCTGCCATTTATTTCAAAGTTCATCGTATTTGTAAGGGAATGCGAGCTTTAATGTCTTAGAAGGATACATTTATTGCGAAAAATCATCAAATATTTAAAATTGTTTACGTTTGCTTTAAGCTCCTTATCGGAGGCCAGGATTCTTTGTACAAAAATTTAGATAATAGGCAATATTAATATAGATTTATCACTATATCTACTCACAAGCTTTATTGCTCGTACTAACTGATGTATTTTATAGAATTAGCCACACAAAACTGTTGTTGAAAATAGTGGGACTTCCTACCTTATGACGTAAATTGTATCTTCAGCATAGCGGGAAAATGAATTGTTATTGCTCGTCCGTCTTTTTTCTGTAACACTTTCTTGTCCGCTCCATATCCCATAGGCCTTTGAAAAGCTTTGTAAAACTTTAATCAAGTATCAATCTCATTGAGGAGATGTGTAGAATCTATGTCACAGTCATGCCGACTCAAGGTCAATGTCACAAGATCAAGGTCATAATTTAATACAAAGATCTTTAACCTTTGATTTCGTCCCCGCTTCATGTCTCCTTTCCCACTGAACGCAGTTTTATTTAACTTTAGTCAAATGTCCAAAAAGAGAGGTGATGTTCAGAACCCATTTACATCTGCTAACAATATTAGCTCAAGGTCAGGGTCAAATTTTAAAGCCAGTATTTTTAACCATCTATTTCGTGTCTGCTCCATATCTCCCACACGCAAAGAAAACCTTCTATTAAGCTTTAGTTATAATGTTTGCTGAAATAAAGCGATGTTACTAGACATTGTCCCAATGATGTAGGATGAATGTCAAGGTCATCAAAATGTAAAAAAAAATGAACATTTGATTGCGGGTCCGCCTTATTCCTGTAACACCTTTTAATAAAAATTTGTATTTAAATGAAAACATCAGTGTCACACAGTCAATGTTACAACTTTCGGTAAATAGTTCTGTCCGCAAATTTCTCCTCTTTCTTTATAGAATATTAATTAAATTTAAGTCATATGTTCACTCCACAATCACAATATAAAAAGCACAAGTGCAAATCTTGCCGGCTCGAATTTAATATCGTAATTGCAGGTCAAAGGACTAAATGTAAAATTTAGTGTCATTTATTACTAATAAAAGATTTTAATTAAACTTTGATGAATGTAAACCTGGTAAAAACGATATGAAAAACCCATGTCCCAATCATGGCGGTTTTATGTTAAGGTCATGACTGATCGTAGGGAGTGCCCGTGATGTAGTGGTAGAGTTGCCGACTTGTAATTAGCTCATCTGACTGCTTAACCCCTCACCGCGTAGGTTCGAGTCCCGTTTGGGGCGAAGGACCTAATGTGGAAGGTTCTTCCAGCTGACCTGCGGTGTTTTAGGGACGTCCTGAAGCTGGACTTCGCTATAATGATCATAAATGGTCGCTGCGACGTTGTTGTTTTTTCCAAAGTCTGTTTGGAGTCTTCCTCCGCCAAAATAGTTAGACGTTGCTATAAAGATCATAAATGATCGCTGCAATGTACATTTAAAACTTAACAAATAATTAAACTGTTATAAAGCAGAAATCTTAGTAAGACGATATGAAGAACATCTATCCCCGCCATGTCGGCTGAAGGTCAATGTTACTATGAACGGTCAATAATTTGAACCTTTGATTAAGTGTCTAAGTGTCCGCTTAATATATCCTTGATTCATTGACAATTTCTTTTAAATTTTGGTTTGATGTTTATCTCTATGAGACAAAGTGCAAAACACTTCTCCAAACCATAGGGGATCAAAGCCAGTGTCAAAGTTAAAGCTAAATAATTTGAATAACTTTTTAACTTTTTTTCTGTCCGCCTTAAATCTTCTTCCTTCAAAAGAATTTTCATTTAGTTTACCTTTAGTTGTATGTCCTCTCGGACTGCCCATTCTGCGGTGTGGATATTGCTTTCTTTTAGATTACCTTATTACTTTCTTTTTAAAACAATGATGATCTGTTTCTATTTGCTATTTTTATAATTAAGAACAACTTGAAGAAATAATATTATACACTGACGACAGAGATATAAACATGGACTATGTATCTTGAAGTAAAATAAAACTATGAAGCAAGAAGTTTGCTGTGCTTTAATCCAGATTTTAAACAGTTTTGAGTTGTTAACCAGTTTAGTTGCTACAACATCACTTTATGTACATATATTCGTGTTCATGTTAACTGTAATGCTAACTTATTTGAAAATAGTAAATATCGTAGATGTAGTAACTATATGCTATTTTACAGAACCCGTCCTTCGTTGTCTTCATTCCTCTTTTAGAAAATATCTCTCAATTGTTCCAGTAGACTTCTGACATTTCAGTTGTCGGAGAAGGTGTAACAAGCTGCTACATAAAAAAGATCAATTCCAATTTTGCACATAAAATCGTGTAAAACATTCCCATATCGTAGATACAAAACATACACGTGGAAACAGAACTGAAAACTGTTAATTCATGTTAACTTTAGTTTATAAAAATGTTTATAGCAGAAGCACATGTATATTTAACGTATAAACGCTTGAAACATTGCATTGCAATTGAACACATAAAACATTCCATTTTCAAATAAAGATCAACACTGCAGTTTTATGATGCATGTTTATGGCTTCATGGCTTCTGTTGGAATTTTGATCTATTTTATTTAGAACAAGCAAAAATACGACCAGAAAGTGAACTCAAAATCACGGGTAACGTCTTTAATTGAACTAAGAATTTAGTGGTAATATTAGTTTAGTTGTAGTTGTTGTTTAAAAACACGCCAATATTACTAAGACATCTTCTGATGATTGACTGTATGATAGTATCATAAATGGCAAGAAATCTAATTAAAAGTACAATTAATAGACAGAGAAACTGTAATATCTGCCAGCAAATAGCCTAAGTAAATGGAGGAAAAATAAGATTAGGCATTTTCAGACTTTATATGAAAATTATTTAATGTTTGTCAAAGCAGTTAGTGAGTAACCCATGGGTTGTAAAGAGACATTTTCTCTATCACCATGAAAGTTACTCGTTCTGCAACCTTTCCTCTTTATTGAATAGTTCCCTTCCGAGAGGAAACAAAACTTTTTCTAGTCTTTTGGCTGAATGCTTAGACATAGTAAATCAGTATTTAGTGTTGTTTGTTCGTCGATTCTGTCTCATATAGTCCCATTCAAGTTAATGGTTGGTCATCTCTGCAGACTATATGGTGTTTTAAATGGCACAAAAGTGTTACACACGAAAACGATATCGATTGATTCTTTTGTTACTCTGGCGGTTTACGTAACCGTTTGTTGTTGTTTGTCAATCCCTGTGAAAGGAAATCACAAACGATTAAAAAATAAGCATAGATTTTAGTTACTGCATTGTTACGTATTTTTTGTCATTGTATCTGATAATAAGAAAGCAAGTTACTTAAGAATTATTCCTTTTAAAAAGATCAACGTAGCGTTAAATTGGTATCCGACACGTTCCGCCAATTCCTTTCTTTCATGCAACCAAATAAATTATTCTTATTTGAAAAGATCATACGACCTTTTGTCTGTTGATCCCCTACATCCACGTAAGAAGCAAAGAAAAACACCAAACTTGTCATTACAAAAATACATTTTCTATCCGAGCCAAGCTGCACCATTTTAAAACTAAGAAATACACGTGGCCACTAACTTTTAATATCACGTTACATGCACATCCGGGTTAAAGCTATGACGTCTGTTTTTAGCCGAAATCACCATCGTGCTTATTTACTCGTAGATTATGAAATAATGACATTTAATGTGATATATTTCATTATTTGCACTGTCTTTCAATTGAGGAACTGTTATAAACAGCCTTAAAAACTAAAGTATTAGCTTTTGCAATAGTTATGCACAATTTCCCAGAACATAGTAACATGTTACATGTATTAGATACAAGCAATATCTTTAAATACTAAAGAGGTAAGTGTGACAATATAATGCGGTATAGGATTATGAAAACATTACATGAGTTGTGTGATATCATATATGTGATATGGGTTCACGGCATGTTATACAATGTTAAAGTAACACTATATCTGCTTTAAGTGGACACCGTCTCCGGACAATTGAGAATTAGGAAGGTAAAGCAAACAAAAACAAAAAACAAATATCTAAACTCTACTAAAAGTAATAATGTTTTTTCTCACATAACCGCGTAAGCGTGAAGTTTCACTCATGCGTTATTTTTGCTAACACACTAGATAGCTATCGTAGTGTGACGTCATTAAGTATGTGTAGTGTATATGCCATTTCTTGATCACTTTGTTTTCGCCGTTGTATGCATTTTGTTTGACAATTTCATTTTAATTAATAAAAAATAACATTTTGGTCATGTTATAACGAATCTTTTTCCTTTTTATGAAAATAGTTGAGTAAAGAGTGGAACTATCTTTTGTTCGGATTCTCCTAAAACGAATTACACTTGTCAATTCCGAATGTTCATACTATGAAAAAATGATGCATTGTAAACAAAAACAGCTGATGTTTTGGTTATGTGATAAATAGAATATAATTTTCGTGTTCATTAGATACGGAAAATATTAAACTCCTTGGCTAAAATGATATGAAACGAGGCTCTGCCAGCTCGTTTAATACTTATCTAGTATCTAATGAATAAGTATATATGGCAAAGTCCTATAAGCATTGCAACATATACCAAACTCCGAAAAGGCACAGAACAAAGGAATTTCACATGCAGGCCAAGCGGAAAGTAAGAACAAATTTGTGATGAGTCATTTAACGAAAACAGCAAACCCGACAGTTACCGCCTTGAAACGATCAGTCCGCAGTATGGACCGACTGGGGTGCTTAAACCGGTTTTACAGAGCTCTAACCTCACACTTCCTGACGAGTTTCTCAAATGCAAGCAATGAAAAGAAAAACGATCTATTTGAATACAAAATGTCCAGGCGCTGATATTTTCCATAAGCTATGACGAAAGTAGTGACGTCATTAATAAATAATGTCCACATAGTGTTTAGAAAAGAGTATGGTATTATTTCGATTTGAAAAACTACACAAAAATGGTTGACTATAAATAAAATTAACTTTCTGAATCATGAACAACCAGAGACGAATAAACGGTTAAACACTCATATCAAATCCTCTATATAACTTTAATGTACATTTCTGAACAGGCGTTTGTTACACCCCATAAAACAAATCAGATTGTGTGTTTACTTCTAAATGGTAAGCAAGCTGCTTAATGATTAAACGAATAATTATTAAAAAAACAGACAACCTGATACTTTATTTTGGTTGTTACATCAATAATGATATTTGATTTGATTGTGATCATCAGTTCAGAAAAAAACAATAGCGGTGTATAATGTTTCAAATACATAGTAGATTTTGGTTTGAAAATCGCAATACGTTGCCACAATTTTGCTTAACATTAAGAAAATTCCAGAGTGGTACAAATGCATGAATATTCCACCTCTTTTATAATGATTATTTTCCTTGCTTGAAGACCTTTTCAGACATATGTGAAAGTGTTCTTGTCTCATAAAGAACAGATACGTTCTAATTGCATACGTGCAGTCAGTTGAAACAATTACAAACGGGAAATTACATAAGCAGATCTACATAATGAAACCGAATTGCTAATACTAAACCAGGAGAAATAAAGAAAATTTGGTTTTGTATTAGTTTTTGAAATGCTTATTTGTAAGTAGTATTTTATCAGATTTTATAATATACGTCTGTCTGGTTCAGTGGCAATAAGATGCTGTTTTATGTATTATTACAAGAGTATATGGTGATGAAATATATCGTATGGCAAACTATAACGCTATTTAATTTACCTCAAATAAGTCGGCAAAATTAAATTTCAATGTCTGCCACAAGAAGTGAGACACTAGCTTGAATCTTTGTTTAAGTGATCAATATCGGATAGCATGGAACTTATAAGCAGATTCTGTTTGTTTGAAGGATTTAAATCTGTAAGATTTCTAATAATTTCCGGATAACTCAGGCAGGTCTTTTTTCTTTAATACATCATAGTTCACGCCTACAGTGGCGTGAACCATATTGTGGTGTGCCTTGTTCATAAAACGCTTATTGTTTCTCACGCCCAATGGTGTGAACCGTATTCAGAAACAGAAAATTAGTTGACAAATACACATAATAAAAGGGAAACATGAAACTTGATTTCAGTCTGGGAGTGATACATCGCATTAGATTCATTTTTAAATTTCATTTTAACAAATACAATATACGTCTAGCTCTCAGTAATTTGGGTTATGCTTTGACAATAAAACAACGTTTTGTTTACAACTTGCAACACTGTTTCATTTCAATTGCTTTGTCTTAATATCATTTTCACAAGTAACTATTCTGTATGAATATTTAGTGCTTATGCCTAATTTCAAAATTACAAACATATTCATTTTTGATGCTTCACTTTCTATTTTATTCACCGAAAATATATATCTTTATTTTCCTCCCCAAAATGAGAGTGTATAAGACATACAACTTAATACGGAACACAAGCAATATAAAGAACATTTTGATGTAAATGAAAACACCCGTCTATTTGAGATATATACTTTTACAAATATGACATTATACAGTAATGTTATTTAAATGGTACAAATAGAGAACTTTATGAAAGGAGATACATTGTTTTAATGCCCATCACGTACAAAAAAGGACGGACGTTAATATATATTAATATGAATAAATATGAAAAAAATCTTATGCCATTTAAATTTGGAAAATATATCTTAGCTTCAAAAATTTATTTAGATCTTGTCGAAACGAAAAGCAAGATTTAGACGATGGGGTTAGATAGTGCTGCGTACCGGTATTCGATATATATCGAGAACCGGTATTTAGGGTTTGATAGGTATATCGTATCGAACGTTTATGTATCGACTGAAATATCGGTCCCATAACAAAATTTAAAATACATCAAATTAAACAGATATCGGCTTGCATTTCTCGCAATCTGAAAACATGTTGTTGTTGTTGTTTTTGTGACGTCGTTGTATGGCTAAAACCCGTCCTCTACCGTCCTCCGCGGCAGACTCGGTTGCTTAATGTTATTTTGTCGCAGGTGAGTTTGGTTGCGGATTCTTTTAAATGATTCAAATCCTTTATGGATGATAAGTTGATAACTAATGATAACACTTTCTTAGCTTGAAACGTTTATAAATTTGTTTTAGCTAGATTGTTTATCGAAACAAATCCCACTTTAGTTCAATAGTGTGCCGTCCGATTCTAGTACCGTCATAGACCGGCTTTTACACCATACATTTGAATACTCTTCTATTTAAAGATAAAAAACCGTTCGTCTGCAACTTTGCGAATATGCCGCCTCCAAAAAGTAAAGTTTGGGAGTATTTTATTATATTATATAAAAAATCATAAATATCATATGATATATCGAATATCGGTCATTTTGTATCGATACAGATATCGTATCGATCATTTTGACCGATACGCAGCCCTAGGGTTAGATACCCGAGACACCAGTAGAAAACTAAAGAAAACATGCTAAAATACAAAGGAACAAACAGCATCAAAACCGAATTATAAGAAACGCACATATACAATTGATCTGCTTTTAGCCACTAACAAATAAATGCAGCTGGCAGCCAACGTAAATTGTATATGCATACGGGCTTTGACCATAAGATGAAATTAGAGCTGATCGAAAAACGTGGAATATATTTTTATTCATGTACAATTAATTTAAAGAGTGTAGTATCATGGTGGTTATTTAAATTCCAGAACGTTTTAATTATCTTGACACATTTTTTTATTTATTTATTTTTTAAATTTATTTATGAACTTTGAAATTGCAATTGCAATGTTTTAAGGTGATAAATAAATTGGCGTTTGTGTAAAAAATATGTGACATTAGAGTTTTTAAGTTTTGCCGATTATTCAATTATTATAAAGTTTTAGGATGATTCGCCGCGTGCTAAAGCCCATTACAATGCTAGTGTATATATTAAAGCTTACAATCTAGGTTTGTCCGAGTTTGCATTTAAGCGCATTTAAATGCCTAACTAGTTTGCAAACATGTGACGAAGCTTTAGATTTAAAGAATTGGAGAGACCAACTTTTTTTGCTGTAATGGTTTGCATTCTTTGAAGTACAATAGCAGCATGAAAGCACGTTATGTGAGAGGAAATAGTCCATCCTGTATTTGGGTAAATGTTGTGTATAAACTTTAATTTATAGGTTTTCATCAACACTGTTTTTGTAAATTGCACAGTAGGTACAACATTGGGATTTTTTGTACCCTTATTACAAAATATGCCAACTACGGCTAAATCATCGGCTTTTTATGATGTTAATTTAAAACTTATTACCTTTTAACTTCTAATAATACCACATTGTATTGTGTTGTTTTGGGTTGTTTTCTAAAATTCGATGATTTCTTTCGTATTTTTTACATTTCACTTTTAACACTTTTGGCATATGAACTCATGGCATTGTACGACGTCATTAGATTGTTCTTATTATTTGCCATCGCTTGGGCTGTTTTATTTTAAGCTACTCTCTCATTAAGAATTTGTAGGCTCCCGAGGTTTTTAATTTACTGTAATACTGTACATATGTTGATTTTTAGTTTATTTTATTAATAGATATTTTGTCTTTATATTAGTTAATTGTATCTGTTTTTACTCCCATAAGGGAGCAGGGGCTAATTGTTGGTTGTCTCATTTTGAAGGAATATTTTTATTTGTACTGTTTGTTTGATAAAGAAACCTCCAGGAAGTGCAAGGTTGGAGCGCTCCATAAACCAGGTTTAAGCACCCCAGTCGGTCCTTTTGCCGACTGACCGTTCCAAGGCGGTAACTGCTGGTTTTCTTTTTGTGTGTTATGTCTCGTGTTTTTCGTCACATTTACATTTGCTTTGTATGTCTTTATCTAGGTTTTGTTTATGTCTAAATATCTGGAATTTCTGATTGGTCCTTTTCTTATTTACCTGTGTAATAAATATAAAGAAAAAAATCACTTTCTAGACATAAATGTTTTAAAGGATTTAGGTCGAATCAAGAATTGTTCCGATTATTTATAAAAAGGTATTTGTAAATATCTCAATGATACCAAGTTATACACAGGTTGTTACCAAAATGATTACGCGTTATTTCTACGTATTTTCCATTTGTTAAAATGGAAACGTTAATCCAGTTAATTCTTCTTTTACAACGATATGATTTTCTAAACCGCGTAAGTTTAAACATAGCAGAAACATGGAATTTCGAATATGGTCTACTACAAAGGATTAATCTGCTTTTTATTTTCTGATTAGTGTCTTATTTTTCCGCTAAAATGTAAAGAATGGATGTAATATGCGAAATTGATCATAAAGATTAAAAAAGTAACATAGAATTATGTGGAAGATTGTATGGCTGAAACTTTTTGGGTGTCAATAACATTTTCTGGCCCATTTTCAAATCCTATTGCTGATTGCTGATGGTTATAGCCTGGGAATTCATCGAAGTACTGCATTGCTTGTATCTGGCCGTTTACAGTTAAGAACTAACACACCATTTTATGTCGCCTGAGCATAATTATATTCAGGGCGAGAAATTGTGATTGTCCACTGTCCTTTGCTCGTCGTCCGACGTCTCGTATCATGAGTGACGCGTCGGTCAAAATTCGTACAAGAACATCTCTAAAACAAATTGCTTAATTCAACAAAACTTTCATTGCCGTTAAGGGTGTCGTCATTTTTGAAAACTTTCTTTGTAAATGTACAATAACTAGAGTCTTAATATTTCGTATATATGTTCCTTGGTGGCTCTGTATCAACATTGTTCAAAGATTTTAGATCGGTAAAAACAAGGCTGCCTGCATAAAAAAGGCCGTTTTCTTTATATTGCTTTGAAGAAAATCATTATGTCAGAACCTGAATGAGCTAAAGCCGTGATATTTCGTATGTTCTTGTGTGACCCTCTATCAAGAGTGTTAAAAGAATTGTGCTCCGTCCGAAAAATGGCCGTAAGGGTCGTGGCCATTTTCCATTTAAGGCCATGTAGTAAAAACATAAAACTGATTATTCAAATTTTGCTTGTGTACATATGCATACATTATTCTAGCCTGCGTTCAGTAGAAGCAAACGTAAGCCGGTAACGATGTTTGCCGCTAACGGCTTCATTGTACGATTCATTTCCTTCGCTCAGTATCTTCGGAATCCGCTAGCGAAAGGCAGCGAACGTTAGCGGTTAGCGATTCGTTCAGTAGACAATATTAGCTACTGTTCGCTAACCCCAGCGTTTACGGACGTTCGCTTCTACTGAACGCATGACTCTCTTTTGTAAATTAAACGATGGCTGGAGAGGTCGTTGAGACTACATTAATACTGTAATTAAAAGCCAATGTTTATTTAGTCACTGTTGCAATAATGTCTCGTGTTCTTTCCAGTCGTGCCTATCTATAGGTGAAGCAACTAAACCTGTCTAAGTTATATATTTATTAATGAATCACATGCAGTCTGCATGTGTTTTGTTTGGTCGTGGGGATAAACAGGGAGCTTTCCTGAAAGTCCTTAGACTAGGGTGAAAGCCAAAATGTATAAAACTTGGGCAATGAACTGTTCTTTATTGATAGTTTCGCGAGCCTTTTCAACCATCTTGACACTAGATGCTTGATACTAGATTAAGTAATAGTGTGATAAAATGTATTCATTTTTTATGTTTTCTTAATGATATAATGACACATGCCCTCAGTCTTCGTAATGCAATGGGACACCAATTTTCTTACCTATAACTGGCATACGCCTAGCCATACGCAGTGTACCCAAATATATCCGGTTTCTGTTGCCGCAAAAAAAAGTTATCCTAGATGCCGGACATGGAGGTCAAAAATGCCTGTGACAATCTGCCTTGGCGGCGCAAATAAATTTCGATTTTGACACGCTTAGATGGGCGTATCTTACTTAAGATGGTACACATTAAACAATAAACAAACGTATATTGTTATTCGCAGTATTTATAATAAGTAGACTACAGGTTTACTCCATTTTACGTTATAGTTGCGGTTCTCTTTAACCCAAGGCGTAATAGTTTAACTATGGTACTAGCAATGGTTTCATAGTCTGAGTTGGCTGAATTGTCATATACCTTAAAGCATCGACGATTCTTCCTGGCTTCATTATTAAGAAAAATACTCAAAACATAAAAAGACAGAATACAGTCGGCGTTAAGATAATAGATTTAATAATATTTAATAATAGCTTCAAACGATCCCTTATATGTCAAAATCTTTTGCGCAGCGTATGTTTATTTTAATTAAGCATTTATGCATCTAAGACAGACAAGAAAATCAATTATATAAATTGAATTAATGCCTCACATTCCCCTTGTAATCTCTTTTCTCGTCATGTTCAATTTTGGAAAACATTAAGCAAATAATTGTTCTTTTTATCCTGTTAAAATAACAATTATCAATAATTATCATTTTACATGGAAGACTTGACTTTATCGTTTCTTACTTCAAATTTACCATAAACCATCGTTTTCTTGAGACCCTAATAAGATTAAAGACATATGTCATGTATAAGTATGCAAGGAATGCAATATTTTACCCTTGCATATACAATTGTTTGGTGTAACATGTTTATTTTTATTGCAAATTCATATACATAAATGACGGTTTATCAATAATATATTGTCGTTAATGTCAGAAATTATCAAAACAAGACTAAATATGGTTTGTTAAGGCTGTTACGGAAATAAGCTTGGCGAAAAGTGGGTGTAAGGTGTGAACTGTTGGCTACGCATATAAGCATAATAGAGAAATATTTGTCATAAACTATGCGTTGAAGAATAATGTTACACTGTCTTTGACAAAGACTGAATGGGTTGTTGTATTACACGGAAATATGACAAGTTAGAATTTTCAGTCAACTGGAGTCCATACCTGTTCTGAAGGGTTATCTCTTAGACAGTGTGAATAACCATAAACTTGTCTAAATAAAACAACCTTTGAACACCTGAATCGAAACTCAAATAAATTCAGTTTCACTACTACGAATCTCCACCTGGCCGGTCAAATCTCTCGTTATATTTGAGATTTTCAATTTTTAATGTTACCCATAAGTAAGCGTGGTAACATGTAATAACAACAAACAATAATGGAAATGGTTTTTAAATTGTCCATAGCTGTTTTAAATTAGTTCAATGATTCGTCTGTAAAATTCAACAGCTGTCAAAATAAAATGAAGAAATTACAAAAATGTTATAAAATAAAATAAGTAGTAAAAATACTTGATTTATGTTGGATTCGAACCCGGGAACTCTTCAGTGACAGTCCAGTTTTCTATTAACTGCTGAGTCTTTTTACATGCTTGTTAAGTGTAGCTGGACTATGTGACCGGCATAATGTTTGTGTTCAAATTTTTACAGCATCCGTGATATGATTTTGAAATGATTTTATCTGCGCTTATCAGTTCACTTAGATTAAAGTTGGGCCTAATGAGTGATCAATCGCTCTTTTCTTGGTCGGCTTCATTTGTAAAATACTTTTGTACACATTATAATGTTAATTTTAAAATATTATGACTTTAATAAAATATTTATTAAAGTAAATAACGTGTACGGGCTCTACACCTTCCTTCGTATTTCTAATTTTACTTTATTGTCAAGGTATATACACTATTTCCTCTTAAATGTATATTAAAGGTAAGCAAATAGCAGGAAAACGTAATCGAAGTCATCGTAAACATATTTTCTGAAATAAAACCTCTAGGCAAAATGTTGATGAGATTTTCCTTCTTTGAACATCAGTTATCTGTCGAATAATTTGTGTGTGATTTTGTAGTATGAGAAGCCAGAGTGCGTAAAATGCGATGCTTTTCTATCCAGTATTATAAACTGAATTTATAACCCCATTGGGGAAACACAACAGGATATTTGTAAAGCAGGAGGATATGATCTCAGGAAAATATTTGACTGCTGTGATAAAAACGTTAGAGCGCTGATTGTTGATACGGGCTAATGAGGATTAATTTAATAACTCAGCGCATAAAATCCCTTTGCCTTTCTGGCAATTAAGTATATTTTATATTGTTGTGTGCTCTGTTGAAGTTATTTTCCTCTTTTTTTTTTTGGTGGTGGGGGGTGGGGGGCGGTTTAATTTTATACATTTCACTTTAAAGTAAGGCTGTATTTATATTGAATCTTCTGTATATTTTTCAACAATGGACTTCTGGGTGTAAAAAAGTTCTCTCATACGTGTTTTCTCTGCTATGTCTTGTTTATCTTACTTTTAACCGAATTTAGGAGACAATTGCTAAAATTTATCAACCAATTTATTCTTTGAAGCAACATAAGATCAATAATTGAACTAGGAAGGAAAATAAAAATAACGATTCCAAAGACAAAACATACACAAACCTTTCCTTTGGATTTTATTTTCTAGCAATAAATATTGTGATTGCAACGTTGCTTCATAATGGTAATTACAAAATGACTTCGAAAATGGCGAAACTTTGATTAATGCAAATGAATAATCGGAGGTTTTTGTACATTAAATTATATATGGAAAAATCGGGACCGACCAATTACCTTGAATAATGCCTCGGCTTCGGGCAACTCGAGTTGGAATAACCGAAGTTCGACTGTAATTCATTTCCTTTTAATGTTGCCGTATTCGTATAAAATACAAAGCTGACACTCACCTTGTATAAATACATGCAATCAACTCACATTGTGGTTTGCACGTGCAATGGAGAGAAGATTTTAATTTATAAAAAGTGGGGTGACCTACGACAGTCAATTAATCGTGGGACTTTATTTCAGTTCAGGTGTGATAAAATGAAAATTTATACCCTGAAGAAAATGTAATTCCTTTTGAATTTCATTTAAAATATATTTACCTTTAAGGTAATACAGTATCGCCTTATTTGAAACAGCAATATTTTGTGAAGATGATTATATATTTTATAAATGCAACGATTCTTGGTTTCTTGTAAATGGGTGACAGAATAATGTAAAATCAAGTCATGGTTATTTACTTCACTCATTCGAAAATCACTTTAAAAAAAGATGCAAATGCATGACTCAATCTTGTTTTTATGGACTCTTCTCTGTGGTTCCAGATATGCTCATATGATCAATAATAGACATAATGGACAGTCTCCCCTGAATAATTACTAAATGCAAGTTGACCCTTTTCATTGTTTTACTCGGTTTTTATGTTTGTGTTCTACTCAAAGTATGTTGACTTTTCAGCCTTTCTTGTGAAAACCAGGTTAACCATCATCAACACACGCTTCACTTTTCTTTTTTTCAATAACATATCTGTGTGAGTATTTAAATGAATTTTAAGCTTATATTTATGCAAAAGTACACGACATTTCACTGTTTGTAATTGCAATATCTACAAAAGAACAGGCGATAAAGTCCAAAAATTCCAACTAAAAGTACCTACTTACAGTTTGGTGTACCTCGGATAGTAACTAACAAGGGAGACGATTTCCATTTCACCACTGTACCCCATTTCACATTGCACACACATAATGTTGAAAAACAGTCATAAACAAAAGAATAGTTAATGTATATGCACACAGGAAACTTGACACTTAATTTAGTCTGGGAGAAATAAAGTAAATTCGTTTTTTATGTTTTATTTTAAACGAAATTGCTCAATTTCATTTGAACAATATGTTATCTTTATTTTATATTTTGGTACTCAGTATGTTATGTTATTCTTTGGCAATAAAGTGCCGTATCGAATATTCAAACAGTATATGGTGAACTATTCACTAGGACGAAAGGCTGTTTAATTTGTCTAAAATTAGTAGGTAAGTAAAATTAAACAGTTGACCGTAAGCTTTCAGACACATGTAATGCTGTTTTTTGGAAAAAAATGACTAATATTTTCAGAAATGTGAAAAAACGGTTTCATAAATAAAACAATGCAATGCAATGGTGCGAAACATGTATGTTGTACTCTTTCACGTGAAAAGATTAATAGAGCTGTATGTCCACTCGTGTGAACCGTAATCAAAAACAAACAAAAATATAGCATAATCGATTTCTGAGGTGAATGTACATGATTTCAGTGTGGGGTTTACATTAGTTTGATTTAATCCTGGGATATGATCTATTTAAGTTGATAACAACCTATGGAATACATCTAGATATTGCCTCTGACTAAATTTATTTATTTATTTCAAGATAATATGTCCATTTCAATATTGCTATTCTCGTAGTTTTTGCTAGTATTCCCATTATTGTAAAACGCAATGCTATTTTGTCTGTTTTGAAACGAGCGAAAAATAAACATTAAATCTCTCTGAAAGTGTTTATTTGTTTCGACCTTTCAAATGAACGCATCATGGAACGCGTTGGTATGCTTTGTTTTTTATGCATAAAGTAAGCAAAACTTAAATATTTTAGCCATTGTAATTACTCTTTAAAAAGAATTTTTGATGTGTTCAAAATGCAAGGTAAGGAATAAAATTAAGCAGTTCTGAATCAATAAGAAATGAGTCATATGTGAAAGGTTTAAATATTGGTAAATGGTAAACTTATTGCAATTTATTATTTCTTATAGCATTTTTTAAATCCTTAAAACCAAATAAAAATAATTTAAAGTTTATTGTCCGAAAAATTTAGTTTAAAGTTTACAGCTCGTGCAAGAATTCCAGTTCTGTTCGGAACAAATCATTTCTTCGTCTAAAATACATTTCATTTTGCTGCAAACAACAATGCATTAGTTTATGTTTATGACATTTAAAGAATATTTTGTAGAAAGTAAAGAAAAAACAGAAACAAATAAAGGATCTACTATTGATGTGGAAATAAGCAAATATACCAAACAGAAACTGATCTAAACGAATAATTCTGTAAAAGCTGAAACAGAGTGCATGGATGGTATAGCTTCTCTGAAAAGTTTTTTTACAAACAAAAGCTTCACACGAATATAATATCGCCATCACTGATGCTGGAAATTGCATCTATAGAGCTAAGGCTCTGATGTGCTTTTAGTCATAACAGCAGTTATCTGTGGGTAATTTGTTTGTGATAAGCTTGAGTGCCGAAAACTTAATGTTATGAAATTCGTTATCACTTCACCAGGCGATATAACGTATTGTTATATTTATACCAGATGAAAAGGAGTACGTCATTATTGTAGAGTTCTAATATAGAGAAGAGGATAAAACAAATAAATAATTCACTAATTGAGGTTAATACTTAGGGAATTTCGTTTGAAATGTTGGTTTTAGTGCTCATCCTTTTTGATATCCTGATAGATAAATCCCAATTTAGTTTTATATTTTGCGTATATGTGTTCATTTAGAAAATGAAATACTTGGCTTTTTCGCATTTTATATATACCGTTCATTTAACCATCATATAATGCGATTTAAATTCTGTTAATTTACTTTCCTTTATATGCTGTTTCTGTTAGTTGTTTAACTATTTTAGCATGTTTGCTTCTAAGCCCGACTGAAAAGAAATCAACTTGTAGAGGAAAAGAAAACTTGAAATAAAGTTTATTCCCCTCTTATAAGACTCAAGTATATAACCTTCATAAATAGAAAGTAAACATGAATTTGTTCTACAATGATTGTGTTTGTTACATGGTATTGTCTCAGACGATCACAATTAATCTTATACAGCGAATGAAACTATATTTAGAAGAAAGCGAACAAGTGCACTAGATGCAATCCATAAATGTGATTCTGACAAGAAAGTGTAAGCAAAATATTGATTAGAATTTTACTCTTTGAACATCAGTTATCTGTCAAATAATTTGGTTGTGGTTTTTTTTCGGTGAGGCAATCTGCCAGATAGCCTGAAGTACGATACCATTCTTCCCCGGGATATTAAATCCATTTATAACCCCGTTAGGGAAACACAACTGGATGTTTGTATAGCGGTTGTGTAGCAGGGAAATAGTTTACTTCTGTGATGGAAGCGCTTAAGCGCTGATTTTAGCGATAAATTTATTTATTAAGATTATTAGAAAAAATCCGCATATGTATATAGATAATTAAAGTACTATGAACTGGTGCTATCACAATAATCATTTTATACTGTTCTGTTCTGTGTTTAAGCAAGTTAACGATTTTTTATTGAGTCAATCTTTAAAATTACATTAAAAGTCGATTAAGTCGTTAGTTACCACTGGATTCTTTGTACTTTTGTATGTAGATTTATTGTTATGATATATATTACCAGTCATTTATTTTGGAGCCAATGCAATATTACTACACTTACTATAAATTATATCTCGCTTTTCGCACATAAATATTTTGCTTTTTTCTTCTTGGTTCCATTGCTATGACATGAACAATATAGTGTTACTACCACGTGACCTTAAAATACAAAAAGTGACAAAGGCGCACTCACAATAAACAGTTTGCCTATCATGTCAGCTATTTTTAAACACACACTATGATCCAAATCGACATAGTCTAAAACGTGTACAAAAGCTGAAACTAGTGGGTTGTTTGAATTACACTTTCTGTTTGGAAACAAAATAAAGGATGATAAGTATTCTAACGTGTCCAAAAACATGGACACAATTTTTTCTTAGATATCAAGAGATTTTCCAGAAAAAGATGTTTTCTTCTTCTTCATCTTCATCTTCTTCTTCTTCTTCTTATTATTATTATTATTATTATTATTGTCATTATTACTATTATTTTTTTTAATTGTTAGTATTATGAATTCTTGTTATGATGAAGTTGTTTTGTCTGTGTTACAGTTTGCTCAGATGGTCGAAAATCAAAACCTTGGTTACCTACTAGAACGTCCTGATATCACTGTATTTGTTCCGCTGTCCACGGCATATACCAAGTTCAGAGCAGAAGCCTCAAAATACGGTTACAATATCAACGACACAAACTTCATCGATGACGTAATTCGCTTCCATATTGGTAAGTCGATTAATCAGACAGCATGAATAAAAGATAGGGACTCTTGGTCCTTTAATATTGTCTTGTTTGAGATTAATGTAATTGATGGGATAAAATGTTTATAAGAAAAAGGTGCATATCGATAAACACGTTCTTATTTAGTGGAGTCGGACTGAGGGTGCTGCTAACCGAATATTGTTCCGGGAAATAGGTTGGGATTGCAAAATAACTACTAAGTTGGTTTTACTTGATGCAATTCATTCCCCTGTTTATAAGTTACAACTAATATTGTAGCACATATTGACAATTACTTCAGAGGTTACTGCGTGTAATGTTGTACCCGTCAAAATGCCCGAAATATCCTTATATCCAGTAGAATTTCTGTTTATCGTTTGCAAATTGATTTGTATCTGCCTTCTCAGTGCAAACGTAAGGTAACTTCGTCACCTTTAAGTTAAAGTGCAGTTTTAATAGTTGGTACTGTATTAAGTAACACTAAATGCGGTCTTCTGCCTATTGGCAACTCCGTTGTAAAATACACTAAAATCACGATTATTTTTTTTTTCATTTCGTATTATTTAAATGTTGTTGTTGTTGTTGTTATTCTTATAAAATAGCATAATACAAACGACTTGACATGTATTGGATGTTATAAGTATGTTAAAACATCGACTTATTCACTAAGGTAAACATGATAACTTTGATAGTGGTCTGGGGTAGGTCTTTTGTGATATAAGATACACATTTCAATATTAGAATATATGACAAGGTCCTATGAGCATTGCAACATATACCAAACTCCGAAAAGGCACAAAACAAAGGTATTTCACATGCAAGCAAAGCGAAAAGTAAGAACAATTTTGTGATGTGCCATTTAACGAAAAGAGCAAACCCGACAGTAACCGCCTTGGAACGGTCAGTCGGCAATATGGACCGACTAGGGTGCTTAAACCGGTTTTACAGAGCTCTAACCTCGCACTTCCTGACGAGTTTCTCAAATGCAAGCAATGAAAAGAAAAACGATCTATTTGAATACAAAATGTCCAAGCGCTGATATTTTCTATAAGTTATGACGAAAGTAGTGACATCATTGAAAAATAATGTCCCCATAGGGTTTAGAAAAGAATATGATATTATTTCGATTTGAAAAACAACACAAAAATGGTTGACTAAATATAAAATTGACTTTCTGAATCATGAACAAATGTGACTAGAGACGAATAAATGGTTGTAGTAACCTGTTCATGTGAAGATGGAATTGAAGAACCAAAGTCCAATGTCCATCAAAGGAAATACACGTAACAATCCTTACAGGATGAATTAAATGACAACATAGATTACATGCACGGGGAGATTTTTTACGACCGCCACACTGCACAAGTAAAATTGTTGTGATCATCGATAGGGATAACTGTTAATGAACCTTGCTTCTTCATTTGATTTGCATATAAACGTGATTAATTATTGTATTTTTATCTATGCATTCATTTATAAAAGGAATAAGTAAATATACAAACAGTGAATGATCGAATAAACTAAATGATGAATGTATCAATAAAAAAACGAAGGACTAAATGAATGGAATAATTAATAAATGTTCTGCATTTATTAATCATTGAAGCATCACTTCATTCTGTGTAACATTTCCTAAGTTAATTCTGCATTAGTTTCATAAGATTGCTTGCGTAATATATACACCAACGTACCATAAACCATCGAATCCCTATTAAATCTGACTTTATCTCTCTTCATTACAAATCAGAAAGTGTGTTATTTAAATATTCAACATAAATTCGCCGACAATTCTTAATTAGAAACATTATATCTGTAATAAGAGCTCTCGGAATAACCGCTATAAAGTGCAGCAAAGGATAATGCCTTTCATTTAACTCAATGAATGTGTCTATTATTATCAACACTCTGTTAGGCAGAGCTCTGCTATTTAAATACGAAAGATGTTAAGGTTAAACTATGGTGTTTTCACATATTTTAAAATTTATTTTATTTAGTAAAACTTTTTTTGTAAATTGCCATTATGAATTCACGAGTAATTAGTAATTGATTGATCTTCGTCCAAGTTTGTCTGTGTTCCATTTTATATGATTGAAATATTCTTTAAATGTTAACGTCCTTACATGCCTCATAAAGATATCTGGTTGATCTATATATTTTTTATTTTATTACGTGTTTTTTGTTCTTTGTTTGACCAATAATGTAATGTCTTTAAGTAATGAAACCTTATACCTTCAATCCGGCTTTAGTTCAAGTAGACGATCTAAATATTGTTTCTTTTGTGTGTGCTTTATAGTTTGTTTTTTTTATAAGAATCCATCCAGTAATGTTCTCACAGTGGTCATATGTTAAATTTTAGTAGGTACAAGGAGAATTAATCAGTAAATAGGTTTGTAAAGCATTAAATAAAATTTGCTTCCTTTAAAATAGTTACTCTTAATTCTAAATATGCTAAAATACATTTATGTATTCTTTGAATATGCGGCTAAACAAGATTTCAGATAATGAATATTATGATAATTTCTTTGTATAAATAATTATTATTACTTAAAACATACTTGCGTTATACAATTAATTATTTTACGTTTATTTGCTTTTAGTAGCACCAGTAAGTAGTGTGCTTATTTTAGCAATTTAATCTTGTTATATTTTGCCACATCCATCTATAATATAATCTAAATAGTGTAGATTCACTAAACATACATTACTCACTTTGTTTCATTAACTAACCTTAAATACGCATATACCATTCGTTTTCTTTCATTTGCTTCTCTGGCCACTAATATTTATACATGTTTTGCCTTTAACGACTTAACGCCTTTATATTTTAATAATTGACTTCGCGTGTGTGCTTAAGTATGATTAATGTTTATACCCAAAGGTTATTAGTATTTACCTTTATTGTTCTTGTTGACCAGTTGAGCGTTCCCTCACCATCACGGACCTCAAGGCTCAACCCCCACCGCCGATCCAGACCTTTCACCCAGATTACAAACGCCTCCATTTCAACTCATATGTTGACAAAGAGACTGAGGTAAGGTTTTATTGAAAAATAAAATGATACGGTCTTGTTTGAATTACAAATTGTTAAATTACAAACTTGCAATGGAACAAGTTGTAAATATGCAAGTAAAATGTAACAAGACAAAACACTGAGACGTACCTTCAATCCGCCCTTAATGACCAGTCGCCATTAAGTACCGACTGTGGTGCTTGAACCGTTTAAGTTTCTCCAACCAACCTCTTTCTGTTGGCTATTATGGTTTTAGCCAAATTTTCGGGATACGAGTATATTTATACATATATATGTACCTACAAAAATATATAAACACGTACGTTTTTTTTTCTTTAAAATGCTTCTAATTTTTAACTTTGAAGGATCCATAAAACTTTGTAAGTTCATTTACCCGAATTACAGCATATAAGCTTGATTTGAAGGACGACCGGAAATTACAGCATTCTAAGGTGTAACTCATTTATAGTGGTATCATATATTTCTTTCATGCGGATATATAGTGGAAAGTAGTTTCGTTATAGAGCATTTTTGCAAACATACATAGTAAATGTTCAAATTATTTTACTGCAAGACAACAACATCAAATGTATAGTTACCTACACAAACTATTATAATTAATATCATATTAATTTTTGATCAAACAGTTTCATGGAACTACGAATATTTGCTAATATATATATATATATATATATATATATATATATATATATATATATAACTATAATTAGTATTAATTTTTTAAAGGGAAAAATATTATAAATGAGAGACAAATTTCACCATGGTCGAATGAAAGACTAAAACGCATTGATTGCAATATTCAAATAAGATAAAGACAAAACTAAAATGCTTAAAGATTCTAGATGATCTGATACATTTCAGTACACACCCTATTTGACAATTATTCAAAATTATTTACAAACGCACTTTTAACACGTGATTCACATTTCTTTTCTTTCAGATTCACACTATAGATGGCGTGACTATTGTCTCGAGTGATGTAATGGCTAGTAATGGCGTCATACATATTATTGATAACTTCCTGTTGCCAATCCAGTCCAGGAAAACCATTGCTCAGTTTCTCAAATCCCCGGATATTCCAAATCTTGCCTTCACGTGAGTGCATTTTAAGAAATTTCTAATGTACTTCTAAGGCTACTTTTGTTTAACATGAAAACGGTGTCATTTACCAGTAGCTGGTGATACAAGAGTTTGACAACACAAAGATAACGATAAGTCTATTATTAAGCATCAGTTAAGTATTAAAAAGTGGATTAATATATATATATATATATATATATATATATATATATATATATATATATATATATATATATATATATATATATATATATATATATATATTATTATTACAAGACACAGAGAGACAGAGAGAGAGAGAGAGAGACAGAGACAGAGAGAGAGAGACAGACAGACAGGCAGACAGACAGGCAGACAGACAGACAAACAGACAGACAGAGAGGCAGAGGCAGATAGATAGATGCATGGATGGATGGATAGATGGATATACATACATATATATATATATATATATATATATATATATATATATATATATATATATATATATATATATATATATATATATATGAGTTATTGTTAGGTGATAAATCAAAATAAAAACGCTTTTCATTCTACATCAAATTTTGAACATTTTGTAACTACAATTTCATTTTCTATTATCTTTGCCAATAGTTTCTGTTTTTCCTGCACCTATCCTACAAAGTGTATGTTTGTGTCGATGGATTCAAACTGTATCACGACATCGACAGATAATTCACAAAACTGTCTTGATGACACAATCATGCACAAGTCTAGGTTGCAAAACTACATTATCAAAAGCCACTATAGGCATGTTCTGTTCTTTCGTCTACAAAGAGAGTGGTTAAGATTTCTGTCTTCAAGTTCTGCTTGTATGTAACCAGATATAGCCTAAAATTTTAAAATGTTGAACTGTTTAATTTCAAACACAATATACAGTTTAAAGCTTATTCCTTATTTCCAAGAAAATGGCTCCGTTATGTTGTCACCTGTAAACTGCCGAGTATTGTCGTTTCAACTGACTCACACAAAACATCTCTTTACAGCAAATATTTATTACAATTAACTTTAATATATATTTGTCTAGTGATAGTTCAAATTTTAATATATGTGTAGTGATCCTCAAGAAACATTGTCTTAATCATATTATGTTTTATTTGACTGTAGTGATTGTTTCTCCCTATCAACATGCTGACATTTATCAACAAAAAACTACTTATGTGTATCTTATGTATGAACATAATGATTGTATACATAAATTTTTACATTTATATGATTTTGTCTGATTAAAATGCTTCCCATCATTCATTTATTGTTAAAATAGCTATTGATAAGATTTTGTACTGAATGAAAGCTTGTTAAATATTTCTTTCGAACTATATCCAACACATTCCGGGGAGAAGTGTTCATAGTTGTTCGCATGTTTACAACGCATAACTTCATACATTATCTAATTACTATCCCTAAGACAGCGCATTTCTCATTACTCGAATTCTATCTAAGATGAATTAGTACCCTTGTCAGACGACAGATCTTAGATAGGCACATAATCAGGAAAGAGGTGCGAAGATTTTCATTTTAAATTATTATGTCTGCTTGCAAGTGATTCCGATGTTGCTCTGTTTTGAAGTAGCATGGTAACTCGGTGTCATATGTTACTGTGATTTAGACCACTGTCAGCTTATGCAACTTGAGATTTGTGTGGTTTGTTGATGTGGCAAAAGTGACGGCACTGTCGACTATAATATTATTGAGCTTTGTGTTCTTTTATTTTTTAAATGTATTAAAGTCGTGTTTTTCATTTTATAGTGTACACTGGCTGTTATACTTAAACGAAGTATGTCTGGTTTTGTTTTCTAAATATGAAAAAGTGTTTATGTTGAACTTACAATAAGGTGTCATTAATAGAAATTGGGGTAAAAACGCATAATTAAACAAACTGTTCGATATCTTCTTTCTTAATTATGTTCGTTATATTTCTTATTAAATTAAATAAAAGTTATTTCAAATAACATACTCAAAAGAGTAACAACCATTCAATGTAAATGTGTAGATGTCCCTGCTATTTTGGCATTACAATATCGACACACGACTAACATCGTATAACATTTCAGATACATATTTGGTTTGTCAAGTGCTCTCTGATAGCAAGTGCTGTAACTTACAAATTCGGCTGGTCAGACCGATAGACTCAAACTGGTGAGGAGTAACCATGAATGCGACCTTAAGACCGAGAGTGAGGTGTCTGTCATTGGACAACAAAAATACTGGTTCTACTTAGAAAGTGAATAGTGTTGGAAGAATAATAGCTCTTCTATACCTTAAAATTCAAATGAGGTGAATTTCCGCTTCAGAAAGAGAAATTATGATTGCTCCTTTGACCAATTCGTTACAATATTTCATAATTTGCAGCATTATTAGACAATATCTTGAATTATTGGCAATTTATTTGTAGTTCTTTTCCACTCATTTCCGAACGTTAAATTTAGATAGTTTATATGTCTGCTGCATTCAATCTGCGATAAAACATGGGCATCTGTATATATATATATATATATATATATATATATATATATATATATATATATATATATATATATATATATATATATATATATATATATATATATATATATATATATATATATATATAACGTAAAATCGCGCATGAAAATAAACTGCCGCGCGTAAGCACTGTTTTGCTCTCTTTACAAACACCACGATTATCACCCTTGTCAAATGACAGGTCATAGATAGACAAATAATAAGGGGGTAGGTGCGAAGGCATTCATTCTAAATGAATGTGTTCGTCTGCTTGCAAGTCGTCTGCTTGCAAGTATCTTCTATTTTCCTCAAGATTGGCAGAACTAAGTGAAAAACAGTCTCTAATGTTTCTGCGATATTGTTTCAGACCGTTACTTGTCTGTGTATTTGGACCTATATATATATATATTAGAAGCGTTGTATGAGAATGTCGACGGAATTTAGGTTTGGTTTATTTTAACTTTATATTTTGTTCATTTGACCGTTTCTGTTTTACAGTAAGCTATATGGGTTGCTTTTTAAGAACAAATTGCTGTAAATTTAAGGTATGAGGTTTTATCAGATGACTTTTGTCGCTTGCAGTGTTATGAGAGCTGGGTTGCAGAAGCACACAGTATTGACCCTACATGACATTGGCTACTGGCGGTCAGTTATTCAATACTGGGAAGAAGTAGTGCGTGTACATAACACATGTGTATGTCTTAGGAGAATATACGCTTTAAATTCAAACACTAATGTCGTTATCAGTTTAACCTGAAAGGTCGACTTTTGTGTTATGCAGATTTATGACTGAACATTGTCGCGTACGAATATTACTCATTGACTAGACGAAAGGGTCTAAATGAGGAGCGAACTTCTATTAGAATGAATGTTCCACTGACTTTGCATCATCTAGTGGGCCGAGATATTTGCGATATCCTGGGAGCCTTCTGTGGCTCTACACTTTGGTATGTATTAGCAAAGGTCAATCGTATCATCTCAGCATCCGAGTCTACAGATACCGCTCGCATTCTTAAACAAATGGATTTTAAGATTCAGATCACAGGGACGTAAAAGGTAGGAGTTAATTTCGAACATTTTGTATTTTGTCTCACCAGTAGAAGGTATGAGCATTTCATTTTTTTAGACCTAACTTAAATTAAAATGCAAAATTATATAAACAATATTGAATGTTTAATAAAATGGTTTCTGTTATCGGATGTAAGTGATTCTGATATAACTTTTATCCCAATATATAATCGATATTTTAGAAGAGGTGCTTATTTGCCTGCATTCCAATGTCCATTGCATCGTACATAGGATTTAATACAGAATAGTTTTGACAATTGTTTGTATCCATGTAATTGCGGACATGGATAAAACTTACACCGCCAAACCAGCGCTTACTTCACTACATATTGTGAATAAAATTCACCGTTTGATCTTTGTGATAGATTTAGTTTTCTAGTTTAGTTTTCTGCAATTATTCAATGAGTTACCGCCGTTAAACTTTCAGTCGGCAAAATGACTGACTGGTGGAATTAAACTGGGGTTGACAAAGCTCTAACATCGCACTTCATAAGGGATTTTCTCTGAGACAAATCGTGATAATGAAACTGACAAAAAAAGAAAACATTCAGCAAGAGTAAAATCTTAACCAAAATACAATTATCAAATATCGTAACAATAAAATAACGTGTTGTTTTAAAACGAACACTGTATTTCAAAAGAAAGAGGAAAATGATAACAAAATTGAAACCATCCAAATAACGAACGCACATTACAATTAAAGAAAGCGTTTTTTTCAAATGGAACAGTCTAAGGCAAATGATCTTGAAAGTAGCTTAAAGATTATAGTAAAACGTTAAAAAAACAATGATATTTAGTAGGTCTTCCTTTATGAGACCAAAGATAGTGCTAAACATGTGTACAATTTAATAAGTATCAATGACAGTGGGTAACCCTAATGCATTTGATAACGCACAGCAATGTGGTACGAAATAATGACATTAAGATAGTTTCTGGATTGGTAAACAAGTTTTTAGAAACTTTAAATTCCTCTCCATCAGTAGATGTTAATGGATAACTCAGCCGTCGATACCTGTTGAAAATAAAATTTTCATAAGACAACGATGATGGTATCAGATATTTGGTAGATACAAGAAAAGATATGTAATAGAAATTCTGGATTGAATGTTTAAATACGTTGCGTGTGATAGATGACTGTTAATGCTCATTATATTACCACGATATCGACCTAAGTTCTAACCCCTTTTATTTATAAGACATGCCTTTAATTTTAATATTTACTTAATGTCGCAGACTTATTTAAACATGTTAAAATAAGTTATTGTGCATATATATTCAGCATATAATTTAAAGTCACAGGCTAATCCAGCCTTCAAATAACCCCTTAGTTGTACAAATTCTGCTGAGTATAATTGTGATCATTGAGCATGATTTACAAAGGCAAAAAAGGGAAAATGCGTCAATTAAACGGGAGAAGTAATCATCTATACTTAAACACAAAATGCAAACTGTCCTTATTGTACTCTAGAATAAAAAGCACTGTATTTCCGCTTTCAATATTTATTACCATAATAGTTTCATTTTATATTGTTTCGTTAGGTCTGCATTTGGTCCATACATACTGTGTATAATGATTTTTCGTCTTTTCATTGTTAATGCAAAAAGAATTTGTCCTTTCAGTATTAAACTGATTAGCGATATGGTATGTTATATGTTTCATGAAATTTTCATATTGTTCTTTAAACAATTATGTACATCTGTAGGAATTTAATATTCATGGCAACTATTTAATATATATATATATATATATATATATATATATATATATATATATATATATATATATATATATATATATATATATATATATATATATATATATATATATATATATATATATATATATATATATATATATATATATTAATAATAACTATTTATCGAGAACGTTTTGTTGTTGTGATATTGTATGTAATATAAAAGATCACTGTTTTTGAAGTCGTGAGACAAGTGCAGTACATTCTCTGTCATGTGTTATTTACCATTTAAAATGAAAGTGTTTCGCCTTGTGGGTATTAAAGTGTTTGATTTAAAATTAATTTATCACAACGTATTCCTTCATCTTATTAGTTGTTTCAATCCCTTTTTGAATTTTGTATTTACAACAAATATACCCTTTTCGAAAACACCATCATCGTGTTCTCTACTCACATGCCGCCTTAATAGAATAAATACATCTGTCAATCGAAAGGTCGTAGATAGACTATGTTATGTCTGCTTTCAAGTTTCTCCTGTAATACTAAAACCTGACAGACTACAGAGAAAGACAATCTCCAATGTAACAGCGATATTGTTTTAGATCGCCCCCAGCTTTTACGATGGTAAATAACTTGATTTTTATTTTGTTTCAAATGTATGATGTTTCTCACTTGGGGATATGTTTTGCTTTAATGTCGGCTATAATTACAGTCGTTGAAGAACGAATCGTGGCCTTTAATATTCTTTTTTGTAAAAATTGCTTATCTTGTACTTTTAACAGTTATTATGGGTTGGGCTGGCTGTTTAGAAATACATAAGATTCACGGAGTATTGTAATTGATAGTTTCGACATTCTGCTACATGTTAAGTTGTACCCTCTTCAATGATTGGAAGTTTTTGACATCCTGCTAGAAATTAAAATTTTATCCACCTCAATAATTGGAAAATTTGACATTCTGCTAGATGTTTAAGTTGTATCCACTTTCATGATTGGACGTTTTGACATTCAGCTAGATGTTAGATTTTACCCACTTCAATGATTGGAAGTTTTGATATCCTGCTAGAAATTAAAGTTCTATCCACCTCAATAATTGAAAAATTTGACATTCTGCTAGATGTTTATGTTGTATCCACTTCCGGAACGGGAAGTTTTGACATTTTGCTAGATGTTAAGTTTTATCCACTTTAATGATTGGAAGTTTTGACATTCAGCTAGATGTTAAAATTGGTATCCGGCAGATTTTACCAAATATTTTATCAAATAACAAAACTAGTCGTTGTTATCTGAAAAGACCCTGGAAAATGTTGTTTATTGGTGCCCTAGATATGTGTGTACAGCTAAGCATAAATCCCCACTCGTCATTGCAAACAGTTGTTTACTATCCAAGCCACGCTGTAACTATCTTCAAAGTAAGAAAATCACGTGACCACTCAATTTTGAGATCATTTTACATTAACATCAGGATAACCAGCACTGACGTCGATATCTATTTTTAGCGGAAATCCCAATCGTACTTATTTATAGCTTTGGAAATAATGCACATTTTAAGAGATATATTTCACGACGTGTTCTGTCTTACAGTTAGCTAAATAGTATTTACTTAAACTGAGGTATTTGTTTATTCAGCATAGTGCAAACATTCTCCAGAACAGGGCTGAGATGTTGTTATATGTATTAGATATAAGTAAACTGACGGACGCCACCTTTTAGTTTTATCTACTTCAATAATGGATAGTTTTGGCAGCCAGCTAGATGTCAAGTGTTATCCACCTCAAAAATGGATAGTTTTGACATTCTGCTAGATGTTACGTTGTATCCACTTCAATAAGCGTATTTATTTGTGAAATTCTTGTTTTTTCTGGTATGATGGCCGTATAGTTTTTCACGTTTAAGTGACAGCTATTCTGGTGTCACACATATTTCATATCGTATTCCATATAAAAGAATATCTGCCTCATCTACTGAACTTTTGTAACAAGAGGTGTTACCTGCGTTTTCAAATGGTTAAGGCGATGGGGACTCCACATTGGGAAGCCGCTGGTGCTGCCTGTCAAACCATGGCATTGAGAAAAACTGTCAGTGCCGATCTCTTCCTGAAACTTGTTACATTAGCACACTTCTTCTACACAGGTAATGGACAGTCTGGAATTTATTATGTTAGTTTAAAAGGTTGTTTTGCTTATCGATCATAATAATAGTTTTATATTCAATATAATGCCATTCCGCTATAGGAAGCGAGCTTATAATCACTGTTTTCGCACCCTATGTTACATTGTTTCGACTTTTTAAGTGTTAGCAGACATCTGGAAATGTCTTGTCTTGTCTTATTTGGAATTTCGATCAATTATTTTTTTTGCCAATTTCCAATTTTTTAATTAAATTATCTTTGATGTATTTTTTTTTATTTATGTCATCAGATTTAACATTTGTTTGTATGAACTTTTGATATATTGCAATCTATGCAGTATATTATTCCCTGTATCATTTATTGTAAATCATTGATGGTTACTATGTTAATATTTAGTAGCAGACAGATTTACTTAAAATATTTTATTACAGTCTATTCCGCCATCGTAGAACCTGTGTTAATGGTATTCCTTATCGTATATTTGCATAACCTAAAAACAGCTTCAGCGACTAACCTCTACCAAAAATACCACTTTGCTCTCTTCTCAAATATAATGGTTATTGTCCCTGTCAAACGATAGGTCGTAGATAGACAAATAATCAGTGTGTCGGTGAGAAGGTTCATACTGCAAATTAATGTGTTTGTCTGCTTGCAAGTGATCGAGATTCTGTTTAAAATTGACAGGGCATAGTGGAAACAGTATCTCAAATTACAGCGATATTGTTTTAGACCACTACCATTTTTGCGTCTGGAAAGGTGAGTATTTTGAGAGTGAAGCAAACTTTATCACACTGACGACCATAAAATAGTTTGGTTTTCATTACGTTCTCACATATACGGAATATCCCAATTGGGAATTCACTATGTAACATTGGGCTTGAATATACGACTGTATAAGGGTAATGTGTTGTTTAACTCAAGCTATATGTGCAATTGTTCATCTATATTTAACAGTCATTTGCTTTAGAAAAAAATATGAACAAGTCTTATGAGTCTTGTAACACATGCCTATAATTAACCTCAACATAATAAACAATGTAATATACATGCTAGTTAAGTTTAAAAAAACTCCATCCGAACATTGAAGCATGGAAACTAAACATTACAAAAATAGAACAAATGTTACCTTTGAAGAACAATAAGTGAATGAACCGACTTTTTTTAAACCGATTTGCCGAGTTTTGATCCCTGAAGATACCAGTTGACAAGAGCTCTTAACTTGAAAAAACAGAATTACTGTTATAACAGTGAGTAGGAATCGTTTTAAAACCGAAACAATCGTTTGTAGATTTTTTATGAGTCTACACCATTATGCTATGGCACTTGTTTCCAGTACTATTTTATGAGTCTCTGTCATTATTTACGTTCTTTGTCCATGCATGTAACAAGGCCAGTCTAAGTCAAAGAACTGAGAACACGTCTAGGTTGTAAACTGCCTTTGTTTGATGCTCCTTATGCAATTATGAGTTTTGGAGAAAGAATAAGGTGTTGCATTTCGGTAATTTTTACATACTCCAAATCCATAAATTAACGTCAATGGCTGCAAAATATTCCACTGCTGGATATGTGACAGAAGGGTGGAGGGGTATCAAACGTTTGTCAAGCGAAGTTTTATTCAGATGTTTTTATTCTTTGGATATCATAATTGAGAACGTGTATTTAACATCGTAGAAATATCTATGTAAATGATATAAATACGTGATGAGCACATTGTGGCACACACCGGTACCGTCTTTAAAACTGAACTCAGTCACAATAGGTTTACGTCAATGGTAAAGGTTTATGTGTTAAAGTCAGGTTTTTTTTCCTAAGTTTCACTGCTGTTCAAAGTATATTACTTTGCTTGCACAATCAGACACATCATTAGATGGAATAAGTATATGTAAAGAATTATATTTTATTATTTTGGCGGAGAAAAGAGATCAAATCTTTCCATTTGCACTGGTAATTTGGCCGATAGTTCTCACCCCGTTTATTTTTTCTTTTTAAAAATAGCTTGTTGGTTTTAATGAATAACTTTGGTCAATTCGCTTTGTGTTTTGCGTGATCTTTGTTGTTAGCAAACTAGATTTAAACAAGATGCATACAGTCATGCGAACAAGGGATTTATGTGTTGTATGAAAAACATATTCCAAAATGTCGTTGCAAAGTGTATCATTTTCAAAGAATCATGTTTATATCCCAGATATGTCTTTCTGTCAAGAATGTCCCGTACGTTTTACATAACCCCTCTTATATTGTTCTTTGAACTATGTTTTTGTATTGTTTATGTTATTTTGTATAATTATGTTGTTTTTTTTACTTTTATTTCAAATTTTTAAACATTTCTTTTATAATTAAGGTATTTTTGAAAGAAAGTAAAATAATCTCGCTTGTGTGAATATAGTTAGTCGTATAATAATTACAGCGACGGTTTACTCTTGTTGTTGTTTAGGTGAAAAAGCAGTTAGACATTTTCTTGTATCTTATAAAACAAACTCTTTAAGCATCGAGACAAAACCTTACAAGACTCTTTAACTTACGACAAACAATATCCAACACTACCTCGCGTCGCTGAAAACTATTGTTCACGATTTCTGTATAGCATATCTGAAGGAGCTGAAACCCCAACTTAACCGATGAAGCCTCTCAAACATCGTCGTCTTGTTCTGTTCTCAAAAGCTTCTTAAACATTGCTTATTAAGGTTGGTAAACCTCGGGCCGTATATAAATGTATAACCAGTGGATAGATGCCAATGCTTTCATTTGAAATTAATGTGTTTGTCTGCTTCCAAGTGTCCCAGATACTGCTTCAATTCAGATCACAATAGAGCATTCTCTAACGTTTCAGCGATATTGTTTTATTCCACTCCCGGCTGGTTAGTCTGGAAATTGGAGTAATTTAGTATTCTTGAATGGTATTGCCGACTGAAAATGTTTTTGGTTTTGATTTTGATTTCGAATATATATTTTAAGTCTCACTTGGGAATTTGTTTTAAAGATGAGGTAAAATGATAGCTGTTATCTAAAGGCTTTGAAAATGGCCTTCTTTAATAATTCCACTCCCTCCCTTCCACTCCCACTCACAAAAAGATAACACCATGCTGTGAGATCACTGCTGGACACTTGATTAGTTTATTATACACAGAGATATCCTAGGAGATGATGTCGTAAAACAATTAGTCAAACATGATGGGCATGGGCTTACTGAACTGCCATTGGTAAGTAACGGTCTTATCTCCTCCCCTTTCCTGATACCACTGAAGCCTGAGGCTGTGTCCAGCCGGCTAGACCCCCCCACCCCCACCCCCCACTTCTTTTCCCACAATCCATTAACCTTCTACTGTGATCACAGTGTGAAGCCAGATAAGGCCTCATTACAATTTTCAATGCCTTTAAGGAACAATGTGTTGTTCAATTTCATTAACTTTCAAGTGTAATTTTCACGGGGATTTGTAATCGCAATGTTTTAATGAATGTTTTTGAAATACAGAAGGTTTGTGTTAATTATATTTACCATGCAATCTGAATGATTAAGTAAGTATTTATTACTTTAATTGCAATAACTGTACACTCAATTTGCGGGGAAAAAATACGTAATCTAGATGGCACATTTACAACAAAAAATATTAATAGTTTCATTTAATATTAATTACGCTTGCCTCAAGCGTTTGGATTATTGACACTTTCGCAATCTTGAGAAAAAATCGAATTCACAATGTTGTGATCATTTTTTTATATTGGTGTAAAACGACCATTGGCCAATTAAATTAGTAGTTTTAAAATGAAGTAGACACAAATCTATAATAAAATATCTAAAGTACTAATGTACGCTGGCATATTCATAGTTTTATTTACATTCTTTAGCCTCAATTGTCCATTTATGTAGGCAAACAGACAAATTCTCTGGTAACGGTGTGTTTAATTAAATAAATCACAATTTTCCTTCGTTATCAAATTATTGTAATCTCAAACATTCTCGTATATGTAATCATCTGTACATCCATTGTTATGTTTCCATTCAATTATACACCATTTGACCACCATGTTCTATTTATACTTACATCAACTCTGATTGTGCAAGTTCGAGTATAGTTTTATGGCATTGACACTAGATGTTCAAGTAACAGAGTCAACAATCTTCTTGCTGTACACATTGTCTTCTCAAACAAACGAGTTTGTTGTTTATGTATATAAAAAAAATTTCTCAGTTGTGCATTTAACACAACATTATTTGTTCAACGTTTTAAAAGCCTTATGTCAATATCTTGCGGTCAATATTAATCATTTTATATGTGTTTTTCATTATAATAATCAATCTTATAAATAATGTTACAGTGTTAACAGCTGCCGCCCGCAAATTTGATTCCAGTTTTTACTACAACCATTCGCAATGTTCTCTGTTTAACCAGTGTTGTCGACTGCCTTATACAGTGGTCTCTTGTTACAGCGCTTCAACAATTCGTTTACCTTTTATCTCTGTAAATTATCTATTGCTTTCAGTTTTAAGTGTTTCAGTCAATCTTTAAGTCTATGCTGTCTGTTTAACAGAGTTTCGGTCTATCATTCACACTCTTTTTTATTGTTGCATTGTATCCTTTAATCCATCTTTCACCATTTGTTTTTTTGTGTGCGGCAAGTGCGTTTGTCAACACCATCTTTCATGTGTTTTATCTTTGCAGCCAATTTAACATCCTTTTGTTCCATTTTTTAAAGTTCGATCCTTGCCGCCTCTATTATTGACGTCCCGCTGAAGGAGGCCACAAATATGACCAACAACACGTTTACAGTATTTGCGCCAAATGATTCCTACATCAATACAATGCCCACATATGGCCAGGACGCCCTCTTTGAAAACTGGCAGCTACTGACATCGGTTAGTAAAGATTAAAGAATTATATCTAATATATTAAAGTATCGTAACTTTTATTCAAAGTAATATATTACGATAATGCCATAGGAACATGGCCTGATTATAGCTGTCAAATAAGTTACTAATGACATATGTTTAACACATATTGCAAACGGTTGCTACAGATATATTAAAAATGTTTATATTTTATATTTACGCTGTTAAATGATTACCCAAATATAGGAAAAGTGTGTATATTTTATATTTTTACATTTTGAATTTTTACAAGAATAGTTTACTCTAAAGTTTTAATATCAACTTTATCTTATTGCATTATTCTAAATTTACAGACCTGATTTATAAAAAAAGGTCATAGTTAAAAAAGATGGTAGTCGGAAACTTGACAACGACATTTGTTACAGTACGTGTCTCGCTCTCCAGCCGCTTTCTTCAAACAATTTATCACTTACCTCCCTATTCCTTCCTGAGACAAAATGTTCATATATCATGTAGAAGCCTGTGTCAACAACAGTTTACCGATTGCAAGACCGGTAATTACCTCAGATCAACACAATTTGTATCGATTTTGATGTTTGATCTCTGCATTTGTTTCTGATCGAGCCTTTAATTGTTTACATGTTGTCAATTTGAGATCAGACCCTACCATTTGAACACATAGAGCATGCATCGTTCGCTGTTTCACGTAGATTTATTGAATGCATTTTATTGTAACACAAGCATTAAAGCTATGATTAATTAATCGAATCTCGACGTGAAGTCTTTGAAATACCGTTTACATGATATTACAAAGACAAAAGAATACGTATGACTAAATGTTTCGGTGTGTGTAGATATGTGGTATGCCACGAACTATTTAATTTATTCGTAGGTTTTTACTAGCTTGTGGTGTACTTTGTACTTTTATAAAGACAATTACATGTACTTTTATTATTCTGTCACCATTTGAAGTTGAACATTGGCACGCCTTGCTTCGAACGGGGCCTCCCGTAATTTAGATTAAACAGGCTGTCATTGGGAACCTTCAAGCACTTTCCTACGTTTTGACGAAACCCTTTATATGAAAATGGTGCAGCTGCTCTGTAATGGAAGTTTGGTTCTTACCTGGTACTTTCCTGTGGTATGTGTCCACCGGAGATGGATGGAAACTCAGCAAACACACGCAACGTTTGAGTTTGAATACGGTGCCTCGGGCTGTCTCCTAAGAATCATCTACTTGCAGACTTTGTACACCGATATAACTTGTAGTCGCTTAATTGGAAAGTGGTGCCTCTTATGGAATGTTTTTCTTTATGGGGACGATAGTGTAGCAGTCATCAAGACGATGTCGCAGTTGTTCTGTGAGACCCTTTTCAGTGAAAAGTGTCCCGTATTTTAGCAGAGTAGCTTGCATCAATAAAATGTATCTTGCAAATATAAAAAGTAGCAGGCCTGAAAATGAATTCGCTACCGTTTGGCAAGTTCTTGTTTTACAAAAAAAAATATAAAAAAAGACTAGTATACTGATGTTAGCAATGTAGCTTGTAAATACAAATATAGCAGAGAACAAGGAAAACAAACAAAATAGCAAATACACTACATCCCATCAGAGTTATGGCTCGTTACTGTCAAATGCTCATGTAATGAATCGACAGTGTCATAGATGTTTCCAGGATAGCCATATTCTTGTTCTTGTATAGTTTCACAAAATCATCGAAACATTTATGTTGTAGGTGTTTTGGGCACACGTAATGGAACAACAGAGTATATTTATTCCCGTCCGCGGAGAGATGACAAAGCGTGAAGCTAAGGCTGGCTTCATTAAGTTCTACAGGTCCAACGGACAAGGTAAACTTTCTTCTCTTGATTTCTTGGTAAAGTGATATTCTGAAATTTTAATATTTTTATAAAACAACATTTTTTACGCAAAATTCCAAGGAACCGTTTATATTTGTGTTACCAACCAGTATATCGCATTGTGGTAAATTGTAATAAAAATATATGAATATAATAAACTATTGAAAAGGAAAAAGAGCGTCATATTTGCACTCAGTTAGAATTGTTTAGGCTTGATTTAAATTATTTGTTCTGATTTATTTCAGAATTATTTGTTCACTTCTGATTTTTTTCGAAAAGTGTTTAGGAAATGCGTGAATAGAATTTTGTTATGAATTCAATGGTCCAGATTTGTATTATTGTCAATATTAATTAATCTGTGACTAAACATACATTACCTGGTTATATATAATCCAATGTTGTGTACCTATAAGTTGTATTTTACAGCCTGTAAAATGTCCTGTTTTAAATGGTAAATGCGTTTTTGTTGTTTGTTGTTTTGTTTGTTTGTTTTTTGTTTGTTTTTTACGTTTAAATATGAATGATTCTTCGCTCTCTGAGCGGTTAACGTTTGTAACTGATTATAAACTCACCATTTCAGTGTTTGTGTCCAACAATAAGGTTCGAGCCCGCGTGGTAGAGGCCAACATACCAGTGGCCAATGGCGTGATTCACGTGATTGACGACCTCCTCTTCTATATTTACCGGAACTTCAAACAGAAGATAGAGCAATTACCAGATGCAAAGTAATTTATTATTTTGATCAGATTCAAACACAACTTTTGGCGGAATTAAAGTCAGTAAAGGATAACTCAAATTTAAATGCCGTTGATACACACGTAATTACTCCCCTTTAAATCGCAACACCTTAAATAGCAAGTCATACATTCGCGCTAAATTCAATGCTTGAGCAAGTTTTGTTTTTTTATTAAGATTGAGAAAGATTTACCAGATATGCATGAGTATATTAAAGAAAACATCTTGATCATGAATTAGAAATATGTATTAACATGTATGATACGTGTATCTTAGTGAAACACAAATAAACGACAAACTTATTACTTAAAACAGTCATAAAAATAAAACTAATACATATTATTCTATAAAGCTTATTCGACGACTAATAATACTAGTAGTACTAACATTACTATTGATGACGATGCTGATGATGGTGATGATGATGATAATGATGATGATTATTATTATTATTTATTTATTATTTATTTATTTATTTATTTATTTATTTATTATTATTATTATTATTATTATTATTATTATTATTATTATTATTATTATTATTATTATTATTATTATTATTGATGTAACTTATAATTATAAAATAAAAATTATGAATAAAAAAAATCTAAATCCCTTTCGGGTACTCCAGGTTCATCAACAGACTGTTACCAAAGGCTGACCCTGACATTATTGAGAAGCTTGTGAACACAACACGGCGGATGACCATATTCTTACCCACGGACGAGGCTTTCGCCAAACTCCCAACAAATATACAGATATCACTTGATCAGAACCATACGCTGCTTTCCAAGGTATCATTGATTTTACGTGTGTCAACATATTGTAGAAATGGTTAGAGCGTATGGACAATGTTAATATTTGTGAATGTTGTACGGTTGTGCATAGATAATATTATAAAATTAGATTCCTTAGTGACCGTAACTATGCTTCAATTCAACATAGTTTCTTGTTATTTGGCACAAGTGTCTTATTTTTTTGCTGGAATAAATTTTTAATATATCGTCCGCAATAGCTCAGGTGGTAGAGCGTCGGCTTGCGGATCGGGAGGTCGCGAGTTCGAACCCCGGCCGGGTCAAACCAAAGACTTAAAAGATGGTAGTAGTGGCTTCCTTTATAACGCTCGGGGCTAATTTGACAGCATTGCGCCTGACTCGTTGGTGTCAGTATAATGGAGAGGTCGGATTCAGTCCCTGGACACCTTATAATTTCCTCTGTGATATAATGATAGAAATGTCGCTGCACAGTATATGCAAAAATGCCGGAAAATCCCAATCCCATCCCTTATTTTTAATAAGTAGTTACCAAAGTTGTTATTTATTTTTTGGCACAATCAATTTTTAATAAGTAAATTTCAATGTTGTTATTTATAAGTATTTATTAGAAATGCTAAATCTATGTAGACGACCGGCCGCAATAGGTCAGGTGGTAGAGCATCGGCTTGCGGATAGGCAGGTCGTTGGTTCAAACCCCGGCCGGGTCAAACCAAAGAATTTAAAAGTTGGTAGTAGTGGCTTCCCTCCTAACGCTCGGGTCTAAGGGGACAATATTACGCCTGACTCGTCGGTGTCAGTATAATGGACCGGCCTGATTCAGTTCCTGGGCACCTCATAAGTGCCCCTGTGCTATAATGATAGAAATGTCGCTGCACAGTATTGGCAAAAATGCCGGCCAATCCCAGCCCCCATCTCTATCTGGTAGATTGCAAACATTTAATTGGTTTAGTATATGTTAGTTACAGCATATCTGCTTTAGTGAAAGATATAGCAGATTTTCCATTACACTGTTAATTGTTTCATCAACGCCGCTTTAATAATAACTTGCAACTTCCTTTGGATCTTAAATTGTAAAAGTTCGATTAAAATTGTAATTTGCAAACGGGCCACTTAATATCTACTTTGTCTTTCTATAGTTACTTCTGGACCACATTATTATGTACGGCGAGAGAGACGTCACATCGTTCCAAGATGGGGAGACGTTCACGACAGGTGACGGGGAAATTGTCACAATAACCAAGAGTGGAGCAGGTAAGAACAGATTCTTTCATGACTACAATGTAACAAAAAACAGGCTTTTCATCCTTTAAATTTCACAAAAATAAAAATAAGGTTATTTCACCATTTCAGTCTTATTGAATTAAAGATCACTATTTTATCATTTTTTATCATTTTTGCCTCGTAGTCTCCAGGTACTGGAGGCCACGGGTTCGATCACGGGTCACACACCAAAGTCCTTAAAATGGTAGTGGTATAGCTCCCTTGCTAAAGCTCAAGCAAATATCAAGTAGTTCCACAACTGTTTGGCCAGATGTCAGAATGGTGTAACTGAATGTGGTATCATGCATGGTGTTAAGGCGTGCTATATACAGTGAAGGAAGCACTATATCTGCTTCAAGTGGACACCGTCTCCATATAACTGAAATACTGTTGGTGGAACGATAAACCCAACAAACAAACATTTCTTTCTCATAAAATTAACAAAACTTTACTTGTTATTTCAAAACCAAACCATTTCATTTATATTACTATAAATACTAGGAAATGGCAATTGGTTTGCAAAATCCGATGTTATATAATAGATACATTTTTAATGCACATTATTCCACGAACCTATTATTAACTGTCTAAGAAATCTTAAAGTCGTGTATGCAGTTTGTTAAGCGACGATGTATTTCAGACGTGTACGTCAACGGCGGAGGAATACGTGCTTTGATAACGGTACCGGACATTGGCTGTACTAATGGCGTCATACATCAGATCAGTAACGTTTTATTTCAACGTGACTTTACCATATGGGACGCCATAAAGGGAAATGATCAGCTCAGGTTTGTATCTTTATAACATCTCATCTGTTGAAATACTTTCCTTTCAATTTTAGTAGTAATCTTACTGGAGATTCAATTGTAAATGTAAGTTTGTTTTACATAATAATTCTGGATAGGACAGGTTTTAAGTGTCATTATGACGCAGTTACATTGATGCAGATAAATATGTGTGTGTGGGTGCGTGCGTGCCTGTGTGTGCGTGCGTGCATGCCTGTGTGTGTGTGTATTTAACTTTTTATGACTTTTATTACGAATTTAAATTTCAACATCTTATTTTGGTTGTTGTTGCTTTGGCCATTTCATCCCTCCAATGACCAAACAGCACACAAGCACACGCACTTACACATTTACTCGTCATTATCTTATATAAGTTATTGTTTATAGTTATATAAGTATATTATTAAGTGGATTCTTTCAGACTAGCGAGACAAAAAAGAACCGGAACAGCAAAACATGATTGATCACCAAGTTCTGCCTCAGAATAGATCATACGTGTTCATTATCGATCATCGTTTTATAATCTATCATGGATTTTCTTGGTTTTTGTCATTTTGCAGTAAGATGCGTGAGGTGATCAGCATCGACTACGAGCTTGTCCAGATACTGAGCTCCCGGGAGACCCCGATGACCGTCTTTCTAATCAGTGACGGAGCGTTTGAAAGTCTACCTGAAGACAGCAAATCGTACCTGAGAGTCAACGTGCAGATTCTTATAGATGTAAGATATTGCTGCTAACCGTTAAACAACATATACAATTTATTATTTTCATCTTTTTGTTTTGTCTTGTTTTTCCAATATGGGAAGAGAATGGGATTTGCCGGCATTATGCCGATACTGTGCAGCGACATTTCTATCATTATAGCACAGGGGCACTTATGGGGTGCCCAGGGACTGAACCCGGCCGCTCCATTATACTGACACCGACGAGTCAGGCGTAATGCTGTCCCCTTAGCCCCGAGCGTTAGGAGGGAAGCCACCACTACCAACTTTAAATTCTTTGGTTTGACCCGGCTGGTGTTTGAACCCACGACCTCCCGATCTGCAAGCCGACGCTCTACCACCTGAGATATTGCGGCTGGTTTTCCCAATTTATGTCTGATTTTACCGCCTACCTATTTATTCTTACAAATGTACTTTATGACCAAAAGTTCTTTTAGTCTTTAATACACCATAATTTGTCAATTGACAACAAAACAAAAATGGTACTATGGTAATTCGGCTGGTGTTAAACAGCTCATTTTAACCCTCGTTATTTCGTGATGTGATTAATCTAAGCTACGTCTATGGACAAAGACGTGGTTAATTTTCTAACATGGAAAAAAATAACACGTAATACGAGATAATAAGTGCTATAGAAAACCATTAAATCCTTTGTAACAGAATTTTAGAATCCGTTTATAGTTTATTAAATTCTTTTAATACAAACAGATGTTCGGAACTTCATCTCCAAAACAAAAAACTTTGATTTTCAAATTCCGGATTCATCATGCAACCCCGTTGTGTTTTTTTTGCAGGCTGTGCGGGGTTCTATAGCCCATGACGTGATATTGAGCTCAACCCAGATCTCCGAGGATATGGAGCTAGACTCTTTGTCAGGGGATAAACTGACTCTTAGAAATACGGACGATGGTAAATAGTTATAAATGCAGTTATTGATTTGTGTGTTTAAACTGACTCTTAGAAATACGGACGATGGTAAATAATTATAAATGCAGTTATGGATTTGTTTGCTCATACTGAACTACTAGACTTATCCCAACATTTAGAATATCTCGAATTCATTTTAAATTAGTAGCACAGGGGATTTTGAGGATGATAAGTTTGATTAATATACAAACAATAAAAAAAAGAAATATATATATGTGTCTGTGTGTGCGCGCGCGTGTGCTAGCGCGCTTGCGTGTGTGTGCGTGCGTGTGCCTGCCTGCGTGTGTGTGTGATTCTTTGTTTGCCTGGAACGATTCCCTTTAGAAAACATAGATTTATATTTTTATTATCGTTAACTCGTTATATGTTTTATACTTGTACTATTTTCCATTTCTCATTCCTATTATGCATATTCACAACTTTTTGTTCTGCGTGTCCTTGTCTGTCTTAATGTTTGCCTATAAAGATTGCATTACATTTGATTTGTCATTTTTCATAAAATTAACCTTTGTTCCCCTATCCATATACTTGTCTTTCAGGCCTATATATTATCGGCAACCGAATCCGGGCCAACGTTTTGATAAACGACATCTGGTGTTCTAACGGCATCCTGCACATGACGGATAATATAGTCCATATTCCTACGCGCACCATCGCTGATGAGATCGCAATGAGGCCATACCTTAGGTGTGTCTTTAAGCTTAAAAGATTCTTCATGACATGCAAATATACAAGTTAATGTGTGAAAAGGATTTAAAAGTGCTCCTATCATTTTAAAACATCTGACGTCTTCAAGCGCGACCATGGCTTTTGTCGAATGACTTCTCCTCAGGTAGCCGCTCATTTCAGAACCATACCAAGCCATGATCAAGTACACCGTATCTACATTTTACATGTTACACTGCATAATTAAACTCGTGCATTTTAATGCGCATCTCTGCTAGAAACTTCCATATAACTTACTGTTTTATAGATGCCTATTCAAATTGTTGCAGTATTACAATACTATTGTTTTGCTGTAAAAACGGACTTCACAAGTTTATGCAGACTTTTAAACGCTTTCCGCAACATTATTGGTTCATTTTTGCAAAAACATGCTCCCAAAAAATCTTTCGATCGTTTACCATTTTGTCAACTGTAATATCAAAACGGCTTCCATGGCAACATCCACCTATTTGCATTACATTATTTCTATCTCTCTTAGATTAACTTAAAGCCAAAATCATGCATGACGTCACTTGAGAGGCATTTGGATTGTTGGAATTTAAAATGTACTAGCCAAATGCCAGATAAACATGGATATCTTCTCTTCTTTAAGCACAATGAGGAACGCTATCGGCAGTTTCGCGGACATCCAGAAGCGACTGTCTAATAGTTCCCGCATCTACACGGTGTTCATACCCAGGGATGATGCCTTCACCTTTCTTCCCCGGTATCGGGCAGAAAAGTTCCAGTCCAATCCTACAATACTATCAGATGTAAGATCCTTATAGTCATCTGTGAAAAATTTCTAGTTTAATAATGTTTGCAACAAATATGTTTCGTTTGTCATTCTTTCTCATGTGTGTAGATTCAGAAAGAAACTGTCAAAATCGTTTAGTCCTTTTTTCAATTTTAATGAAATAGTCGTGTAAGAATTGATAAAGGCAAATGCCATGTTTGACCAGAAAAAAAAATAGTATAAATATATTTTTATTGTATATTTCTTATTATCCACTTATAATATTATTTCTTATCATTTCAACATGTTTGTTATGTTTCATTGTTAACGGCAAGGATCATTTTCCTAATATGATAATAAGAAAATGTCCTATAAGAATAACCACAGATATTTAAATCTGAACTACCTCAAGATAAAAGCAAACAGGGTAAATGTAACAATGGCAAAAGCACTGAGACGATACATAACACGCAAAATAAAAACCAACATTTGCCGCCTCGGAACAGCCAATCGGTAAATGGACCATCTGGGGTGCTTAAACTTTGGTTTGTGGAGCGCTTCAACCTCACACTTCCTGTAGGTTTTCAAAGTGAGGCAATTAACAAGACCTGCATTGGGAAATAAAATAAACTTATATACAGACAAATGACGACAATATCACCACTTATCTTCCAACATTTCAGGTTATTACAGCCCATATTGTGCCGGGAACCAAACGGCTGCTAGACGAGTTTGAGCACTACACGACTTTCCGATCGGAGAAGGGAACCATGCTGTACATCCTTAAGAATCAGAACATGGGTAAATAACTCATCTTTTGTGGTTTCTTATACAATATTTACTCTGCATTTAGTACTTCAAAACAGCGGACATTATACTAAATATGTTTCTGGGTTTACAGGTACCTTAGAAGTGGTGTTAAATGTGGTATTCGGCAGTTTAGATCATAGTTTTTATCTCTCAAACAAACCATATAAATTATTGTTACCAGATAAGATCCCGCGACATGTTGTTTATTGATGTCCTATATCTATTTGAAAGGTGAAGCATAACAACACACAAGTCTTTACAAATACGTTTTTTTTCCAATCTGAGACACGCTGCACAGTTAGCTATTTTCAAACCAAGAAAACCATATGATCAATTATTTTTAGATCATGTTATACCATTATTCTGGTTATTCGCTCTGACGTCGATATCTATTAAACAGGAGCCCACATCTTGCTTATATATAGATTGGGAAAGAGTGAAAACTAAGAGCGAATTTTTCACGATTTATATGGTCTAACTATTGAGGTATTGATTAAAATCATCTTTATTTAGACTTAAGCATTTGTTGTTGTTTTTTGCATACATTATGCCAAAAGATTCCAAACATTATTAAGGTTTTGTTAATTGTATTTATTAAAGGCAAACTGTCGTATACCACCTTTAGCGACATACTACATTTACATAACATATTCACAAGTAAACATAAAGGAACGATGTAAAATAGTGGATGTCTGAGCATTTGTTAACTAATAATTACTAAACATACCTTTTTCTATAAAGTTTTGTTAACTTGAACCTGGTAAATTATCAGTTTATCATTTGTCTTATAAAAATTATTCCCGATAGCGTTATGACATACATGTAATTTTGTATATGGTTGTACCATTGTCGTGTAAGGATTTATAATCGATATGATTGGTGTTCTATAACTTTAAAGTATCTTAAAACAGTAGATAGATAATGGATGCCATAAAATCAGTATTTATCGTATGTGTCCAGTATCTGTGGTGAGCAATAACGTCAAAGGTAACGTCGTTGAACGTAACATCCGCTGCACAAACGGTAATCTGCACATAGTTGACACCATGCTGGATTTCCCGTTCTGGACCGTGGCTGACGTTGTGGAACAGACGCCGGAACTAAGGTGTGTTAACTTTATTCCCTCTTTTCGTAAATGAAATACTTGCTTTTGTTATCTCCCTTGTGGAAAGGTATTTTCATATACTCGATATAAGAAATATAATACATTTTATTTTCAATTTGCTTATTTTTTTTAAAAAAGTTCTCAACCTGTTTAATAATTTTTTTATCTAAATCAGTAAAATTCCATTTTGTGCACATGCTTTAGTCTTGTCAACCGTATAAAAAGTGGAAAAATCTTAAGTTTTCTACAGTGACTATATACCAAATACATACCCACAAGGGCGGTAAGAATGTAGTGTGTTAATAGTGAGAGTAAAATCCCTTTAAATACGAAAAGAGTGCATGCTCGACATAGTTAACGGCGTTGATTTGTAATATTGTGCAATTGATGTTAGTCATTTGCATACACAAATGCAGCAGATACAAGAGAATGGGCGGCGCCCGTTAGAGTCGCCGTTTTGTAACTCTTCAGCCCTCCCCGCGTGGGTTTGAGTCCTGGTCGGGGGGAGAATTCTCAGGGGAGGCTTTCCAGCTTACCTGAAGTGCGTGGGTGGTTCTTCCCAGACTTTGTCCGGAATCTTCCTCCACCAATTATCAGCTGGACGTCGCCAATATGGCCAGATTGTGTCGGAGCGATGTAAACAACAACAACAACAAGGAGTGGGATGTTGATTTAATTGCTAATTTAATTAAACACCCTTTGTAAGGTAATTGTACTATATAATAAAACATTTTAAAACTATTTTTTATGAAAAGACAAACATTGATGTATGGAAATTAAGTTCTTTTTCTTGACTTAGCTTCCTTGCACTGTCATCACTTGATTTATTCCATTGTTTTATCGTGCTCTTTATTAACACCTGTTGTATTGGTAGCAATATTCAGTGTCGAATGACATCGGCTATTATCGTTTTAGGCCATTTTACCTCGGTATTCTCCGTGATATTGACGAGTTCCACTCGTGGTCCAACATGAAGGATATCCAGCAGACGCTGTTTGTTCCAAGTGCCCATTTTCTCACCGGTCTTTCAGACCAAGATAAACGACATCTGATGACCGAGACAGGCATTATCAGAAAGGTGGGGACACATTTATTTCGTCCACTTACCACAGTTATACCACTGACAGGCAATAGTTATATGTTTATTTTGCAATATACAATGCACATAGAATTGATGTTTAAATGTCATTCGGTGATCAGTAAGTCCAATTGAGCGCTTAGCTGAATATCAATGATAATCAAGTCTGAGTGGTTCCTTTATAATATAAATGTGTTGTTGTTGTTGTTTTTATTTAAATATAAGTCATTTCGAATGACAATTTTTATAATTGTAATATTTATAGATAGTTTCTATGTGATGTCAAAGGCACTGATTAGACAGTTTAAAGCAGCCATCTTTGAAGGCAGAAGCTAATGCAGGCCGAAATCTGGGAATATTTGACGCCACTGTGTTTTCATTTTTCAGTCATTTTGAATTTTATACCAAATTAAACAGCTTTATGAAGTATTTTAAATATCAAAACTATATTTTGATAGTTTAAAAGGTAAAAAGCATACAACCAAAAAAGATACACTGCTCATTTTGTTTAAGCATGAGCCAATAATTTAATTTATTTCTGTGTATTAATTCTTTGTGCATTTATCAATTATTATATTCTAAAAAATATGAATTTCAAGAGCTTTCCAATGTTGTATAGCTTTTAATTTTTGGACCACAAATGAAGAAATTACAAGAAAATAAATTTTAGCTTCTACACAATTCATCTGAAAATCCCTTGAAGTTACCATCAAAGATGGCTGCCATGATCTTCAGTGATGTGGAAACTGTCTATAAACATTATACCTGTAACTCCATCCCAGTATATATTGTTGGCTTTTGGTGGTTGGTCTAATGTTTTTTGTTATTATCTCGGTTTTAATAGCTACAGATTCCAAATACATGTACGGGAGCTATATTGGATTTAAGTTCAGTCTGTCTGTTGGTATGTCGATTGGCTAATCGGTCGGTCTGTTTGTAAACGATATTTTTCCGAGCGATTTCACGGCAACCGTTGACTTAATTTTGCATTAATTACGGCCTTTTGTTGCATTTATAGGTACTGTTACTATGGCAAGGAAAACATCTGGGTGTTTTCAGACTCCAAAAACTTTCAATGATTATTTTTACTATTTAGTATTATTGTCCTAACAAGTCAGAAGCGTTTTTAAAAGCAATATTGTACTTTCATAATGTATTGGAACGGATACATAATCGATTAAAGTACCGGCCATTATTTACTGTTTGTTTTATTTGGATAGATATATGAGTCCCATTTCCTGCCAGGGACCGCCTTGACGTCCAACTACTTGGAGGACATGTTTCAGTCTAGTCGTGTGTATCTTACGGAGAACCGGTATAATGTCACGTTCACCCTCATGGATTGGGATGGCACCGGTAAAACAGGTGAGTGTGATGACACACAATAAGTTACAAGGATTCCTGAGATCGGAAATAATTTAATTTGTGAAATACTTAATAAACATTTAATTAATAAATTGATCAGCTCTTTTATTATATGTATGTTGCATTCAGTTCTTTTTCCTCCGATTTCTAACTACTTTGGGCATGTGAGAAGTATGTTGCATTCAATACTTTTGCCCCTGATTTCTGACAGTACTTTGGATAGGTTAGAAGTATGTTGCAATCAATACTTTTGTCGCTGATTTGTGACTGTACTTTGATAAGTTAGAAGTATGTTGCAATCAATACTTTTGTCCCTGATTTGTGACTGTACTTTGGATATTTTAGAAGTATGTTGCAATCAATACTTTGGTCTCTGATTTTCTAAATGTACTTTGGCTATTTTAGAAGTATGTTGCATTCAACACTTTTGTCTCTGATTTCTAACTGTATTTTGGATAGGTTAAAAGTATGTTGCATTCAATACTTTAATCCCTGATTTCTAATTGTTCTTTGGATATGTTTGAAGCATGTTGTATCAATACTTTTATTCCTGATTTCTAATTGTTCTTTAGATATGTTAGAAGTATGTTGCAATCAATACTTTGGTCTCTGATTTCTAACTGTGCTTTTGGCATGTTAGAAGTATGTTGCATTCAATACTTTTACCCCTGATTTCTAATTGGTCTTTGGATATGTTTGAAGTATAGTGCATTCAATACTTTGACCCCTGATTTCTAACTGTTCTTTGGGATGTTTGAAGTATGTTGAATTCAGTACTTTGATTTATGTGCTTGAATATTATATCAACATGTTCATATTTTCGTACAAGGGAACTACATGTACATTGTAAATACAATTTTATTGACAGATGATCCCATGACGTTCATCTGAGAATAATTTAAGCAGAATAGCATAATCGGCCAAAGCCGACATTATTGCAAAACTGTCTAAAGAAATATATAGTGAATCGCAATCTAAGAAAAAATGTTCTTACTTTCATATCCAGATCTGTCCTCCGTTGACGTGGGATTCTTCAACCTCCGCCAGACCTTTGACCTCGTCATTGACGGAATCGGGTGTAGTAACGGTGTCATCTATATCATAAACGGTTTTCTGAACTACCCTACCACCAACATACTCACAGAGTTACAAGCTCAGCCAGAAATAGGGTACAAATTACGCATTTTGACATCAATTTGTAGTGTTCTCATATTTTGTAACCATTTCCTAATAGGATGCTATTTTATACACTGTAGTTCAAGTACCGCTTACTTAAGAAAGTATGTATGTAGCCGGGTGATAGGGAGAGAATGTGTAAGCGGTCCTGTTAGCTCAGTCGGAAGAGCATTCGCCCTGTTATCGAAGTGTCCTGGGTTCGAGTCCCGGACTGGCTGCAAATTTTTCTCCCTATGTTACAATGGCGCCCAACGTGGGCGTCATATGTAGCCGGGTGTTATGGAGAGAATGTGTAAGCGGTCCGGTTAGCTCAGTCGGAAGAGCATTCGCTCTGTTAGCGAAGTGTCCCGGGTTCGAGTCCCGGACTGGCTGCACATTTTTCTTTCTATGTTAAATGTATGTTCATTTGTGATGAAAACAATGGAAAGTTGTGAATATATTTCTAACGAGATTCCTATAATATGCAATAATAATGGTTTATATTAATAATAATAGCAATGATAATAATAATAATAATAGCAGGAAAAAGAAGAAGAACATGATGTGATCGTTAGTAATAATTCGATTTGATTTCTTCTTTGTATGCTTGTGTAAAACATACTACACATTGTTTCAATATTTTCTGATTGCTTTTTTGTTTCTAGAATCGGCTCCGACCAGCTGATCAAACTGATTCCACGTAATTCCAGTATTGACCTGGCCTCCAACACCTCGTGGTTCACTGTGTTTGCCCCTACAGACACCTCGTTCTCCCATCTCACCTTCTCCGAGATTAGTTACATAAACAAGAATCTCACTTACACTGACCGGATGGATGTAAGATTTACGTCCCTTTAGACTTCTATCTACAAGATGCTATAACTGGACCGGTTTACTCATATCTCTGATATTAAATAAACATGTATTGATACTAAAAAGTCCCCGCATTCATATCAAAGACCTGTATTGATATCCAAAACCCGTAATCATGTAAAAAATGTATGCATATCAAAAACATGCATTCATATCAAGGACCAGTATTGATATTAAAAACCTGTATTGATACCAAAAACCTGTATTGATATCAAAAATGTGTATTAAAAATTACACTCATATCAAAGACCTGTACTGATATCAAAGACCTGTACTGATATCAAAAATCTATATTCTTATCAAAAACCTGTAATAAAAACCTTTATTGATATCAACAGCCTATATTCAAATCCAAAACCTGTACATAACAAAAACCTGTATTGTTTCCTAATATTGATTTGATATAAAGTTGTTAGCATGATTTATTTTTATTTTGCTCGAAACATTTCTTTCCCCATGCTCGAACGCAAAAGGCCATAATGAATGCCAAGATACTAAACTTTGAGTCGTTGTTCAGTTAGTAGTTTCTTGCATTAGTGACGAACAAAGTAAAACCAGTTTTACACCATTTTCTACTCTCAGAAAATATGTTACATATTTAAGTTGTGAAAGATGATTAAACGTGGTATCCGACAGTTTGTCTACATCTTATGTCACAATATCATAAATAAGAACGATTGGGACTCCTGCTAAAAATAGACATCGACGTCACAGCGGATGACGTGGATGAACTAAAACATAAGAGGTCACGTGGTTTTCTTGGCTTAAAGATAGTTAACTCTGCAGTGTGGCTCAGATAGGAAATACATGTTTGTAATGACGATTGTGGCATTATGGTACACTTTTCCGACAGGTGTATGACATCAATAAACAGCATATTACGAGATCTGTTCATATAACAATGGTTTACGAAGATGTTTAATGAAACTAATTTTGGTCCAAACTATCGAATACAACCTTTAAAGCCAATGGATTTAAAACGTTAATGTTTAAAATCTGAAAAATCAATCCTATTAATAATCACTCATGTTTTCACTAATATCTTTTTAAAACTCATAAATTTCAGAACGCAAACATTCAGATTTTTATAAAATAATTATCAAAGTTGCATTATCTTGATTTATTAAAATGAAATAATTATTTTAGTTCAATATGACGTTAGCTTCAAATACTTGGTAGATGCATTTCTCAATCACTTGTCATTGATTTCATCTTCTTCTATATCTTAATTTAATATATTTATACTTATGAACAGATTATCAACCGCCATATTGTTCGTAACCTTCACCTTACCTTCGACAAGATATTGAACGGAGATCTCCGCATCTATGCCAGAGATCATAACATGACGATAGTTACCAGAACCGATGGTAAAAGAATCTTTGGCTTCTCATATTGCAATTACAACTACAATGAAGTTGTTTTGGTGTTTTATTTTGTATATTTTTATGTCTACCTTTGCGGCGTCTGTGACCTGTCGGTTAGAACCGCCGGATTGTAACTCCTCGGTCTCTCAGCGCGGAAGACCATTCCCGGTTGGGGTCGAAAACTTTCAGGCGTGAAGCTCTTCTAGTTGCCCTGCGGTGCGGCGGTAGTGATACCAAGCGCATGTTTGGCGGTCGCCATCTATCAATAAATAGTTGGGCGGCTCCAATGTGACCAAAATTGTATTGCTGTGATGTAAAAATAATAGATAAATAAAACCATACATTGCTTTCCTCAACGGTATTCAGTAGCGAGAGATTCATTAACAATATTATTATAAGTATTTAAAGTTTAACTAAAAATGAGTGTAGGTCATATATATATATATATATATATATATATATATATATATATATATATATATATATATATATATATATATATATATATATATATATATAGTTATATATATATATATAGTTATATATAGTTATATATATAGTTATATATATAGTTATATATATAGTTATATATATAGTTATATATATAGTTATATACATATTATTACTGTAAGATGACTTTTAAATGTCGTAATATTTATTTCGATGTCAAAACTGAATGATATAAATTCTCTTTGTAGTAAGATTCCAGAACTTTGTTGTTCATTTCTTTCACAACTTCTTTATGCGCAAATAGTATATAACATGATTCGTCAATTGTTATTTTCATTGTATCCTAGTTTGCATAATAAGCCCGATGTTTCGTTAATTCGATACAAAATGCGGTTTTCAGATTATCTAAAATAATTAAATATATTGATTGTGTCTCAAAATCTGTTGAGTTGCTAAAAAAATAAGATAACCTTCTTCAATCCAAGCACGGATCCTAACTGCTCTTTCATGCTGTGGTCATCTCTGTGATAGTCTGTGTCGCTTGTTAATATAACTAATGTCCGTGTTGTCTTTCTCTCTAGGTACATATATACAGTGGCAAGATATTGAGGCTAAGATCATTCGTCCAAATATCCTAGCAACCAACGGAGTCATCCATGTAATAGACAGGCTTCTGTTGTCTACGCCATATCAAACAACAACCACTACAGTCGCTCTTACGACGAGAAAACAGCCAGTGATATCATCGGGATGTGTGGTGACGTCATCGATTCCTTACGTGATACACATGTTGACAGTTTTTTATATCTTTGATTTTTTGTCTCGAGCAATTTTTCTTAGTTGATTGTATAGAATGGATGCTGTTGGTTGTTGCCAAAGTGTATGTATTTTACTTTGCAATAAATACACACTGTTAGAACATATAAAATGTTCTGTTTTCCGTCGCATTATAGCTCATTGTGTATTTGTGGTATTTTTCGCTATACAGTTGAAATGTATGTGAGTTGAAACTTAGAAGGTTTTGACCAATTTGTCATTCGGACAAAAGAAATAACATATCTAGTAGCGTTATGTGAAGGATTGTTGAGTTATGGATTTAGTTTGAACATTTATTGCCAACAGCAGCTGTTATAAAAAAATGTGCTATGACAAGGCGGTAAGCTGAAATCTTTAAAGATTTGCATATGTTTGTTTGCATAAAACTGCATTTGTTATTTTTAACTTGTGTAAATACTCCTATAGATTCTACTCAAAAGTGATTCGATTAAATGAATTAAATGGCAATTAGTTTATATAGCAGAGTTCATAATTTGCTTTTGACCTTATCCCAACGGCAAATAGCAACACATTGCTGTCTGAGTCTATGTATAGATAATACTGCTTACATATTCCCTTTGATGCATTTTTGTGTGCTATTTCTACAAATTTTATTGACCCTTTTGTACCCAATGAATGTGTACGAGTATTAAAAATTAAAAGTAATGTAAAAGAGTCAACATAAATCTAATATTATCCTTTTTTAGTATAACAACTTTATAAGGCAATTGTGCTGACATTGAAATGTTTTCATGTTATTTCCATGACAGAAAAGTGATCCACATGCAACTTCTGATAGCTTAGCCTCTCACCGCATGGGTTCGGTTCCCGCTCTGGGCAAAGGACTTAAGATGAGAAGGTTTTCTAGCTGACCTGCGGTGCGCCGTTGCCTTTGCGTAGAAAATTGCCTGGGGTCTTCCTTCACTAAAATAGCTGGAAGTTGTAATATTGACTCTATCTGGTCGCAGTGTGGTATCTAACATGATCCATGACAACAGTATGCGTGTATAATGACTATGCACTATGCACAGCAATTCGACGTTATTCACTCTTAATATCCAAATAAATATCATATTTTGCACAATAACATGAATGAATGAGAAATTGAGATTGATTATCATTTCTTTTTCGTGTGTTCATAATTTGTGGAGTAGGTTTTGAAACCTTCAGTGGTACAAATAGTCAAAAAGAGTTGTGGTATGAATTTGCTGTGTGAGATAGTAGCATGCAGCGTTCTGATTCTATTTTTTGTTGGTAATATTCTCTGTCTTAAGCTAAGAACTCTTATACACAACAATCCATTATGGATGTTGCATGATTAATTGTGTAACTGTTTATCATTTGTTTAAATGTCCTTTATACACGTGTTGAATTACGCAAATCGAGTGTACAGCGTTTTGACTCCTGCACGTCTAACGTATTCTATTTCCTTTACTTTAATAATATTTTCCACTGTGACTTTGGTCTACATTTGACAGATCTGTGGTAAATTGTAGTTGTGGAGATTCTAATTTAACACAAACACAGCTTTTTGTTGGCCGTAACACTACTTGTACATTGAGTATATATTATACACATAGCTAATACATTCGCATCTACGGATGCCCAATTCTGACATGGTGGTCGCCACTGTTGTCTTCCTGCGTGTTTGTTTACTGTTATAATTGACATGTTATTGTATGGAGGATTATAACAATAGTGTATTAATACAAACAAATACGTATACAATCAGTTGTATTTCTGGCCTTCTTGTCACTGTGGTAAGGTAAGGTAAGAATGTGTCAATGTAACGATAAACAACCTGGTCAGGTATACAAATAATTCGCGTCAATTTAATCCTTTTGTTACTGATATATTTTTTAAGATTATAATTAATGTATATATTAAAATTGATGTCATAATTTGTTAATCATGTTTTGTTGTGTGTTAGAAATGGTAATAACGTGATGTATATAGCGCCTCTATTTCTCTTTAAAAAGCAACAAATAGATAATGACACAAGACAAACATAAAAACAACAATATTTTATTTGAATAAAAATGTAGTATATGTAACTATTAACCATAGCGGAATACATTTAATAATTAATAATACATTCGTCGTTTTAGTAACTGTCAATGTTGTTATCCTATATGTAAAATATAACGTATAGGATGATAACGCTAGTAGTATAGACATGAATTTTCAGCAGACTTACCATAGAAAGTGACAATATGTTCTGTAATGTACATAAATTGATGCAAGTTGCCATAAAAACTATGAATTTCACATTCCATTTCTCCTGTTTTATACATACATCAATAAATATACACAATGATGATAGTTTCTGTTCCTTGTCGTTTTACCCTTTTTGCATTAGATGAATGCAGATTTTTGCCCTCTTTGTCAAGATTAGAATTACTTATCTGAAATAATGTACGTTTTACATAGATGTAACGCAGAATTTTACTCTTGGATTGTGTCATAACCTACGATGTCTAATACTTCCTTAAGTTTGAAAGTTGAAACCTTAACTTATCTGATGTAGGCTGTGTTAATTACCTCCCTTGAAGGTGGTATCCGACAGTTTGCCTGTATCTAATATACATGTATGTAACAATATCTGACCTCTGTTTTGGGTATTTGTACATAATTTCTGTAAAAAAAACATACTTTAGTCTAAGCTTTGGCGATTTCAACAGTATCTTAATTTTAGTGCAGTAAAACTCGTTAATCAACACTGAAATGTTCATTCTGTACAAATCTATAAAAAAGAACGATTGGGATTCCAGCAAAAAAAAAAAATAGTCATCGACGTCACTGCTAAGCCATAAGTCACGTGGTTTTCTGAGTTTAAAATAGCTCACTGTGCAGCGTGGCTCAGATAGGAAATAACATGGGGTGCAAATGACGATTGTGACGTTATAGTTCACTTTTCAGACGGATGATGGACATCAAAAAGCAACATTTTGAAAGATCTGTTCATGTGTCAATGGTTTGTTATTAACAGTTTATATAAAATATTATTTTTGGTCCAAACTATCGGATACCACCTTTAAGTCCTATTTTACCTAGTGTTAGGTAGACTGCTGGCAAAAGAGATGTAAAGTTATTTTATTATCAACGACATGTATAATTCATAATTTAGGCATTTGTATATTTTAATACTAAAATCATATATTTTTTAGGGATAAACATTTGTACAAATAGCTAAAACGCATAACTATTCGTAACAAATCACGTAGCAAAAAAAAATGTTTGCAAATTGCTATAGATTGGCCTATACAGTTGTAAATCAAAGCGCTTAGAGGCGCTGTGTGGGCGGTGGTAGTTTTACACTGTAAACGATTACATGTGTGCAAACAATGGTCAAAACCATTCCTTAATAAATCAAATGTACAACGCATTGGAAACTGGAAAGCAGGCGAGTCTTCTGCTGCAAATAATCAATTCTTCTAAAATATGGATTATATAATGCAACAACAGTTACATCAGTCATAAACATCAGATAGAAACCATTTTATAAAACATTCAGTACTTTCTAAATGATTATGCGTTTCAACTGAGTTTGAAATTAGCTACTACCTATTACACCTCAGTGATCTTAAAGTCCCACGCGCATTACCCCCTTGAACGCGTGCGGAAGCTTTAGACTGAGATGCTGAAATGATACGAATGACATTACATGACCTGGTTCAGAGCCCCAGAAGGCAGTTAGGCCCCGCGCTGTATATCGAAAATAGCTCGGCATATTAGATTATACAATGTCAGTGGACCACTTGTTCTAATAACAGTTCTCACCCCTTTTCGACCCTCTCCTCTAGTCACTCAGTCAGTGACTCAGTGACATTCATGTGCCGTGATATTCATATGCGACATTATTCATCAATAAATCTACATTTCATGTACATCTGAATTACACAATATATTGAACTTCCAGTTTAATAAGATGCCAATATTAATGTTAACATTTGAAGCCTGGACACCTAGTCTCCTTAAACATACATGTTTGTTCTGTATAGCATACACACTACTTCTTCCCAGGCATGAATAACTGACTGCGAGTAGTCAAGGTCATGCTGTGTCAATCCTGAATGCTTCCGAAATCCAGCTTTCTCTTAACTATGGGCTTAGTCGCTTGCAAACTGTCATTTCGATTCTAAGACAATGTTGAAATTTAAGTCTTGTTAAATTCTCCATCTGTAAGCCAGCTTACCTATATACATGCATGGAAATGTTCTTAGCATCTCACACACTTGGTTGTCTTTAAATTCATCCTATAAGAATTGTTACGTGTATTTTCTTTGATGGACATTGGACTCTGGTTCCTTAATTTCATCTTCGCATAAACAGGATACTACAACCATTTATTCTTCTCTTGTCATTTTTTTCTTGATTCAAAAAGTAAATTTCATTTACAATCAAGAATTTTTTAGTAATTCTTAAAATCGAAATAATACTTCTCTCTCTATGTAGACATTTTCAATGACGTCACTACCTTCAGCGCTTGGACATTTTTTATTCTGATAGATCGGTTTTCTTTTCACTGCTTTCATTTGAGACACCCATCAGGAAGTGCGACGTTAGAACTCTGTAAAACCGTTTAAGCACCCCAGTCGGTCCATATTGCCGACTGACCGTTCCAAGGCGGTAACTGTCGGGTTTGCTCTTTGTGTTCAATAACTCAACACCGATTTCTTCTTACTTTTTACATTTGGCTTGCATGTGAATACCTTTGTCCTGTGCCTTTTCCAATTTTGGTATATGTTGCAATGTTCATAGGACTTTGTCATATACTCTTATGTGTATTGCAGTGAAACGATTATTGTCTTATTTGTAAAACCAGTTATTATAGTTTAGGGCGAGTCCTGCCTAATGCCTGTTTATAGAAGCGGCGCTCCGCAGAATAGTAAAACTTCCCCACGTGACAGTTCTTCCCCAGACCGGGACTCGAACCTAAGCAGTGAAGAAAATTCAAACCACTGGACTACGGGCAACCACATTTTATTCATAGTTTGTTATTTTGGCAAGTATGAGCCACACAAAAGAATATTTTAATATTGGCATTACGGTGTGTATTTTTATAGTTGAACGCACTTCTCTATAATACAGACAAAGCATAATGATTGTGTAGATTTGCCCATCTAGTATTCTCCTAAGATTGTAATATATAAGGGGAATTATAAACATAAAGACACAGTTTATTACAGATTTAATTGTAATTTCATTCTTAATGATTATTTGATGTATACATCATTTGTACAAATATTACGTTTAGAATCTGTAAAACACATTATTGACAATATCAGTAAATAGTTTGTTTTTTTATGAAAATGATCAAAATGTACATAGCTTTATGATTAAAATAGATCAACAACACATCAACAGATAAGAAAATGTACATTACAAAAATATGAACAAATCAAGATAATAAAAAATGAAAGCACATCATAAATTGGTGAAGAATGGATGGATGTATAGAATACTTTGTCATGCGTCTGACCTGATATTAAAGGTAGGAAACGCACTAATTATTGTGATATCAAATAATTTTATGCATATATATAATGCTGAATCTTATCTGCTAGATTTCTAAACCAAACATTTGATAGACGTATGTGTATGAAAATTATGTGTGAAGTGGTTTATCACATAAAGGTAGAATGCAATAATCCGAATCCGTCGCTATTTCATGAAACGTTTGGACGCTATTAAGTAACAAAATACGAAAAAATGGCTGTAACATTGCATTCGTAATCATAAAGAGTAAAAGAACACACTTTAAATATTACTGCACATAAACATAGATTTATGTACAAAGAGCACTATTTTATGTATAGTATCTCTTCAGACTCTGTGTATAAATGATACAAATAAAGCGCGCATTTACACATTGAATGTAAAATCATAACAAAAATATAAATGGTTTAAATTACTGTAGATGAAGCATCCATCCTAACATCTGGTCTAAGATTGTTTTTTATGACTCGAATGAAGACGAAAGAACGGTTACACAGACGTCTGCATCATCATTTACATAAACAATACACAAGAGCCAAGAACACGACATTGAACAGTGATCTCGTTGTCCTAAATGAATATTGTATATTGCAAGATTAAAGAGAATAACAATGAAATGACAGTTACTGAATTGGCGGGAAATAGTTTTGAAGAAGAACTCAGGATTTCTGAAGATGATGGGTCGAACGCGACCATTCCACCTGAAATGATACAATATGTCAGGTAAGTTTCTTAATTATGACATTATAGGAGCAATATGTCTTTTTTAAAAAAGAACAAATGGCATTTATTCGTTCCACACAGAAGGGCAAATTGATTTGAATGAAATGAAATCGTAGGGGTGCCCTTGGCCGAGTGGTAAGACTTGTAACTCCTCAGCCCCTCACCGCGTGGGTTCGAGTCCCGGTTGGAGCGAGAACTTTCATGCGGTGTGGTTTTCCAGCTAACCTGCGGTGCGGCGGTGGTTCTACCCAGGCATAAGTCTTGGGATATTCCTCCACCAATAATAAGCTTGACGTTGCCAATGTGACCATAATTGTGTTGGTGTGATGTAAAAAACAACAAATGAAATCATAAAAACAAAACTTTGGGGATTATCATTTGCCTAGAGTAAAGTAGATATCCTCATTCTAGTACTTGTTCGAGATTTAAAGTCAAAATCTTACCTTATGTGAGGTAGGCTACTTTAATTACCACCTTTAAACAATATATTACCTGGTGTGAGGTAGACTGCCTTTTCTGTGTTGATTACCTCCCTTGAACATTTATTTATCTAGGGTGAAGTCGATGGTTGCCTGTCTTAGGTAACTACTTTGAATTCATTTTTATCAAGCGAAATAAAGACTGTCTTTGTAGATTGCGTTAATTGCTTCCACTGATTATTTATTTATCCATTATGAAGTAGACGTTCATTTTGCGTTAATTATCTCCACCTTGATATTCCTTTTCCTAGTGTATAGTGAAGTGTTGTTTGTGTTAATTGTCCCCCCTGGATATCCATTTAGCAAATGTGTAAAGTGTCGTGCTTTTTATGTTAATTATCTCCCCTGGATATCCATTTGCCTATTGTGTAGGGGCGTGCTGTTTGTGTTAATTGTCTCCACTCCATACATATTTGCCTAGTGGGTAGGGGCATGTTGTTTGTGTTAATTGTCTACCCTGGATATCCATTTACCGAGTGTGTATCGTAGTGGTGTTTATGTTAATTATCTCCCCTGGATATCCATTTACCTCGTGTGTAGTGGCGTGCTGCTTATGTTAATTATCTCCCCTGGATACACATTTACCTAGTGTATAGTGGCGTGCTGCTTGTGTTAATTATCTCCCCTGGATACACATTTACCTAGTGTATAGTGGCGTGCTGCTTGTGTTAATTATCTCCCCTTGATACACATTTACCTAGTGTATAGTGGTGTGCTGCTTGTGTTAATTATCTCCCCTGGATACACATTTACCTGGTGAATATAAGACGTGCTGTTTGTGTTAACTATCTCCCCTGGATACACATTTACCTAGTGTATATTAGACGTGTTATTTGTGTTAATTATCTTCCCTGGATACCCAAGTACCTATTGTATATTAGACGTGATGTTTATGTTAATGACCACCTTCGAACTCTTTTTTACCTAAAAAAGTAAATTTTCCTCGAATACTCATATACTGCCAAAGTGTGGTTGACGGCCTGACTGTTTCACATTACAGTTAGTACCTATAGGGCTATAGTATATGGCACTGTTGTGTTTATTTTCCTCTTCAGATAGAAATAATCATAGATTTGAGTAGATAAGCACCCACGGGTACTCCATAGAAATGAAAATTCTTGTCGAGATCCGGTTGCAGAATACTTCATTAGCGGATATTCCTTCTTAAGCCTATAATTATTTGACTGTATAGTAATTATTATTTATATATTTGATGTACTATACAGATAATTTAACCAAGGCTGGTTAAAATTGTTCACTATTGGGAGTTCCATCAATACACCACAAGGAGCATTCTCGGAATCGAATTAAGAGCTTACTCAAAACTAAAGTCTAAGAATAGATTCCTCATGCTGGGATAGTGTATGGTAAGTTATACACCTAGTCTGATAAATTCAAGTTTAACTTCAGTGAGGTAAGAAATTCCATTGCCAACACCTTTCAGATTTAAGCCTTACCTAACGTAAAGTAGACGACCTTGCTATGTTTTCCGTCGCCTCCTCGACTGTATCCGAGGACCCGGAGCTGATATACAATATCCTTCTGTATCCCGTGGATCAGAGTCTCCGTCTGCAGCCTATCAACCACGATGTCTTGGGCCACTCGCACGTCATCAGTCGTCTGCCAGTATCGAACCTGGAAAGGCCGGGAATTAGGGGTAGGACATAAGTCATTTAAAATCATACTCATGTCATTGATTTATATTATATTAAATATTAAAACAATGTCTTGGATATATTTTGAAAGCTGCAATACTCTTTCGGAACCAGTTCCACTTTCATTGCTAGTGTTTTAAAGTTGTGCGCGTTGACCTAAATACCTTTCTTAATCCCATCAAGTAAATATACATTATATTTGAACAAATTGACAATTATTTTCTTTTTCCAAATCACATAGGCAAAGAGGGTTTTGTAAGAGAATGAGTACCACGACTTATATCGTACAAACTTGTCTCTAGTACTATTTTCTGTATTTTGATGCAAAGTCTAGCAGTCACAACTGATGTTTACAAAAAAAAAAGTTTAAACAGAGATCTACCTTGTATCCCTCTAGATTTTCTTCTCTGGCTTCAGTCTGGACGCCCCGCCAGGTGATCCGCACGCTCTCGGACGTGTGGGACCACACAAACACTTCTGTCGGGTAGTAACGTGGGGCTGTAATACACATAGTAATTCTTATAGCTAAGTTTCTGTAAGCCAACATTTCAAAAAGAAATAATTAATTAAGTTAAAAAATAATAAATTCCTTACATGTTTTATAGATATAACAAAATGCTAAAAGACTTACATTCAATTGACCAACAAAACATTTGTACTGCATAAGTCCTTCTTCAAATAGCAAAACCGAAACAATGCAGTTTGATAACATTGATAACAAAGCGGGGTTTTTATTGTTGTCGTTTTGAATTTGCATGCATTTAGAATGAGTGTCAAACAAAGAAACAGGGCAGTGAAGCCTTTGATCAAATATCATAATATTCTAATTAAATACATGCATTCAACACCATGCCGGTAATGTATACCTTGTTTATATGTTTTGGCATGGAAGACCTCGCTTCTAGGTCCCATGCCCGCAGTGTTTAGTATCTGGACGTCCACGGTGTAATACGTAAAGGGGTCAAGACCGACCACCACGCCGTTCTCCGTCTCCCCACGCCAACTGATGGCGTCCAGAGAGGCGTCGGCCTCAAACCTTAACTGGAAGTTGACCTGGAAGAATTGAGAAAGTGAACGTGAAGGTGTATTTATCCTGCTTTCACGCGTAAATGTGCAGGATAAAGCCTGGCCGGATAAACTTAGTGATACCCGGTCAATAGGTCACGTGACCAAACCACGCGTATGAATACACTGTTAACATTAGTTATGTTCACACGCTCTTAATGAAACGTTTAATTTATGCTTTTTATGTTATCATTCATGGATTTTTTTAACATTTTATAAATTTTGACATGGAGAATATTTTTAACGGAGGTTCATGTATGAATAAAGAAGGAGTGGCTATTGTTTTTCCGTTATTTTTTCTTCAGTTTTCCTCGTTTGTTTACAAGGATAAATGGAATACATGTTTGGTGCCAAGAATGAAAACGTTTATCTGGTTCGCTTCTCGCTCACCAGATCAACTTTCTCATTCTCGGCACTTACCATGTATTCTCTATGTATGTTTTGTTTTGTTGAGTATTGTATGTATCAACATTTACAGCTTTTACATTTCGGGTAACATTTATGATAATAACAACTTAAGGTCAAGAGTAGCAAAGACAAAGATAGTTTTATTGAGAAACTGTAATTGTATTTATTCGATATAAATAAAAGGCACAGGCGCATACAAATAATTTTAAATGTCTTAACACATGTGTTGTAAACAAATTTGTGACATACATATACCGTCTGTTGTACAACAAATTTATATATACAGTCTGTTGAGTGGGCTGCCCGTGGCGTAGTGGTAGAGTCGCCGATTTGTAACTCCTCTGACTGCCTAGCCTCTCACCGCGTGGGTTTGAGTCCCGGTCGGGACCAAGGACTCACGTGGAAAGGTCTTCCAGCTGACTTGCGATGTGCAGGTGGTTCTATCCAGACATTCGTCTGGGACCTTCCACCAATAAAAAAACTGGACGTTGCTATAATGATCATTGGTCGCTGCAATGTATTCCAAAAACATAACAAACAGTCTGCTATGTATCAAATTAAGTACGCGAAAAAAAAATCATGACAACGGTACCTGGTAACCTAGCAATGTTCCCCTCATGTGGGCCCTGTCGTTAGGGACAATGTCCCAGGAGACCCAGAGCGCAGTGGAATTGAAAGGCCAAGCGTACACGTTGGTTGCCACGCCGATCGGTACTTTTAAAATAAAAACAAATTTTCATATAATGATAATAATAATAATAATAATAATAATAATAATAATAATAATAATAATAATAATAATAATAATAAAATGCTATTGTAAAACAGATAACAATGGACGTATTGTAATTGAAAGCACAGGTGGTTGCTGTTGTGTTTCTGCTGAAGTGTTTCTAATTCAACTTTGTATAAAACTTTGCAAATTCAATTTGTTTGTTTATGGCCAAATATAATAAACAAGCGTATGGCTATGACATTTTATCAAATTAAGCGATAAAAAAACCGAAAGAAACGCACACTTGTTATTTTTGCATTATAACCTCTATTACATAAATGGCCAAGTTGACTTTAAAACAGCGCCCTTGTGACGTAAAAGACAAATGCAGATTTTAACCCGTTCAGATTTTATCAACGATGTTGGATTGCAACAAGCAATTGGTACAAACAGGCCAATATTTTCATTAAACCAGCTTTGCTGGCATCAATGATGTCTATTTTTATACGCCGTAGCTGTCTTAATTTTGTCTTATTTAACAAATGCTGACTAAATATCAGAGCGACCCTTATTGGTAGAAATTCCGTCTACCGTATTGTTCCTATTAATCGTACCCAGGGCGTAATATTTGTTGAAAGAGTGGTAATTAAAGAAATAAACAATCCGACATTAATTTCCTAAAGTGATAGAGTGATTAATACAAAAAACGCCACTTGACCCTGTTAGAGTCTACTGAGTGAGGATCTTTTAATTAAGAGGCGCAAATAGACGAAATTTGTCAAAAATATCGAATATTTTTGGTGAATCGAATTTATAAAAGCGCATTTTCTAAACAAAAGATTAATAAATTGTGCTCATTAATAATTAAAAACGCCGCATAACAATTTTAAAGATATTTCTTGTGTAGATAGGCACCAACATCCATCTCAACTTACTGTCCTCCGCCGAGTAAGCCAAAACACCCTCGGGTGAGACGGGTCCCTGACCAAGGGAGTTGAAAGCGCGTACCTGGACCTCGTAGGGTAGATAGTAGTTCTCCTGACCAACAGTTACCGCGTAGAAACTCTGGTCACCTTCGACTCTAGCCTAGAGAATAGATTAGATAAGTCCGTGTAGTTGTGATGGGAGTTGTGCGCTTTATTGGCGACGCGCTGGAGCTCGTCGCGTATATATATGGAATGCTTACTGAAATTTGCACATGGGGAAAGTCTGTTTTGCGGGGGGAAAACGGTTAATAATTCGGTACACGAATGTCGTTTATTTATTTTCTTATTTATTTTAATATGTATTAGAATTAAGAAAATCATCTCTAATTAAGTTTAAAAAATGTTTGTCACAATTTCTGTTAAATTTGTTTTAATCGTTTGCGTCGCCTTTGATGCTTCGCATCAATAGATTTCTTGTCTAGCATTGACGTCACGCACATACAATTACACTGGGATGGTCAGTCGCAGAACTAACATTTTAATTTGAACTCAAGCTCTACATCTAAATCACCCATGTTTGTTGCGGTGCTATCTGTCTCAAATCGAAAACTCAAGCTCTTTTACTTTTGATACAAAAAAGGGTAAACGTGTTAGTGAACAATTTGGATACGAGAAGATTGGATATTTCTTGCTGTATGGTTGCATGTGTTTTATTTATAACAGTAGAAAATGAGTCTTAATAGTTTTAAAAATATTGACTTGGTCACCCAACAAATGTTTAGTTTGATGACACTAAATGCATCAACTACGAACTTGTGGTGACGCTGGCTACAATAAGTTGAAAATTGATCACGTTTTTTTTATGAAGGACATGTCTTTAATTACATAAACAAGCAACATCGGATTCAAATATCGTTTTAAATTTAAGAATAAAAGAAATATTAATTGCACAATTCTTGGGTACATGGCCGGGATTAAACACAGAAACTGATATCAAAATAGTCACGTTATCAAAATCGGCACACAAATATTTTTAATAGCCTAGCGATTGAGAATTGCATCATTCTTGTTTGATAACAACTTCAAAATTTAACACCGATCTCTGTATCTCAGAATCGTGTTGAATCCGTGACCTTTGAAATAAAAACAGAAATACAAACCTCCATAAACTTTGTCGCGGTACCATTCTTTCTCCAGTTGATAATGTATCCTATACCCGGTGCGCCGCGGTCTTCCGGAGACAATGGCTGCAACAATAACAATATTTTACTTAAACCGTAAAAATGCATTGGCAACATAGAAGGACTAAACGTGGGCCGATTAACATTACAAACAACAACTAACGAGCAAACTACATCTATAAAATTAATATTTCTTCGTGTGCTTTTGGAAGCTTTTGGACAATTTTCTCAAATTACTTATTCATATTAATAATTCTTTACGATATGAAATTAAATCGTAGATGAAACATAATTTTCAACACACCGTCCACGTGATTGTAAGCAACCCTACACTTCCTCCTCCCCCTCCTACGTTATCCGGATATTTTGTGGGCGGGGCACCAGGAATTCGGTACATAACTGCAGGGAAAAAAACATATATGCATATAATTGTAGATATACATTTTATTATTTATTCACGCGAATGATAGTTACATTTAAAGAACCTAATTTAGAGAACACTATAAACAGGCACTCGCAAGGCATTATTTGTTGTTTTTATTTGTTTTTACTTGCTGCTGGTGTTGTTTCATCGTAATTATAACGCATATGCATAACTGAATCATATTTTATGTGATTGCATCTTGATTCAAAACAATTGAATATATAACTTGAATTAAATTAAACATGATTAATACTCTTTACAAACTTCACTACCCGCGATTAATATTTATCTAAATTATCACGTCACTAAGCAATCAGTGTATTGCTTGAATGACGTATATATATAACGTCCACTCCAACCCCATTCGGAACTCCTCGGGTAATTCCGTCCTCGGGACAATCATCCCTCGGATGTATCTGGTGCAATGATACTTACTAAAATCACGATCGTTTTGTTCGCGTGAAGTCGGAAGAAGAATATGCCTGAAATGTAGTCCGCACAAAACACAAACAATGTCATCGTTTGACAGCTGTGTGTCTGCTGCGCTGGGTAAATTAGAATTGGATAAAATTTGAAGCCGCCACAAATTGAAGATTTACAGGCATCGTACTGTAGTGAGCTGTCACCCGAGCTGCCATCTTTGTTTTGACGCCTACCTCAAAAGTAGCCCCATTTAGGGAAATGGCTGAGGTGATCCGACTACCTACATACATCCGAGAGATGATTCGTGTATTATCCGAGGTGTTCCGATTGCTTCACCCCTACCCCCCCCCCCCCGCCCCCTCCGAATAGTTTGATGGTATGTGCTGGGGCTCCGTCAAATGACTGAAGTATTATAAGATTGACAGGTGCCGACGTTTTTTATTCTCCTAAAGACAACACACCCTTTAGCGAAAAAAAAATGGAATTACTTACTGGAGCTCGAGCTCGCCTTGCCAACGCCTAACGAGTTGATTCCTCGAACCCGGAAATGATAACCGTTACCGGGTTTCAGCTCCTCCAACCGGAAGGCGTGTTTGTCTGAACCCAGAATCTGGGTCAACGTTACTGGAATATCTGAAATATTCAATTCAGTGTTTAATCTGCCGTGTACTGGTTACTGTAGCGAAGATGTCGTCTTGCAGATATTTAGATCAACCCTTAATTCTCTTAGAACATTTTATGAGTGTTTTATAGACCAGAATGCCATATTTTTAATATAAAACAATAAAAACAGAATAAAGGTTTATAAGAACGGATACTTGTCCATAAAGCTCTCACAATAATTTCAGTAAAGCTTCAAATTTACTAAATATTTAGCTCACATTAATATCACATGAATCTAGCATTATTCAAAATGCAACCTAAGTGTGACATTGCCGTTTTAAGCTTCAATCAACTGACATAAACTCAAATGTAACTGAACATACTAATAGCCACTGGAACCCATGTAAGATTGTGCTCTGTGTTTGCTTCAATCGTGTGAAACTCGACAAGGCGGCCATGATTGTTGCCCGTTATCCAGACAACTGTCGCGGAAGTAGTTGTTATGGTGGTGACGTCTACCCTGACACCGGCCGGCTCGCCCGGGGGACCTAGCAATGGAGGCATACACTTGTACATACATGTATATTTACTTGTGAATGAAATTATATACACATAAATCCAAATGGCATTCCTTAATTTAACTTAGTTTGTTTGTTTATTGGGTTTATCGTCCCACCAACAGTATTTCAGTTATCTGGAGACGGTGTCCACTTGAAGCAGATATAGTGCTGCCTTCACTGTGTATAGCATGCCGTGAACATCTGGCATGATACCACACCCAGTCATTATCCTGACACCGGGCCAGCCAGTCGTGGAACTAACCTTATATTTGCTTGAGCGTTAGCAAGGGAGCTATACCACTACCATTTTTAACGACTTTGGTATGTCGCGGCCCGGGATCGAACCCGGGGCCTCCCGTACATGGAGCCGACGCTCTACCGATTGCGCTACCAGGTCCGGTTTTAACTTAGTAGCACCAAACGTACATAACATTACAGGCACACAATTCAATTGATTACGTGTATTATTTGGCAAGAGAATATAGATATGTACAGACACGCGCGTGCGAGCGCACAACCACACACACACGCGCACATGCATTTAAATCATGCATGTATGCATACATGTGCGCCAAAGTAAGGTGGTATCAGACAGATTGGACCATCTATTTTTCTGTCAAACAACCAAATAAATTATTGTTGATCATGTGATATGATGTTTATTTATGTCCTTCATCTATGAGGAAAGTGAAGCGTAACACCCAAGTTGTCATGACAAACATGTATTACCTATCTGAGCCACAGTTAGCGAGTTTTAAAACTAAGAAAACCACGTGACTACTTACTTTTGGGATAATGTCATAACATCATCCGGGTTATCCGTTCTGACGTCGATATTTATATTAAGCAACCCCAATCGTGCTAATTTACAGGTTTGGTTATAGCGATTATTTGGAGCTATTTATTTCACGAATTGTTCTGTCCTACAATTGAGCAAGTGTTCAAAATCGTCCTTCTTTAGACTAAACTAAGATTTTTTTGCAGAAATTATGCCCCAATTCCCCTAAATACGGATAAGATATTGTAACGTGTATTTGATATCTATCGGATACCACCCTTAAAGTAGGTTGTTTGGATACTATCTTTCACTTAAATCAGATGTACTTTAAAATGATTGTTATTGTTTTTAGAAACTTATATAAAAATATATAAGCAGTAATTTTGTTTAACATTCAGCATATCTTTAGATCAATTCTGTGCACTTTATAGTTATTTCATTGGTGTTTGGGGAGCAGTCCAAATGTATCAGGTACCCAATGTATCAGGGATGACTCTGGAACTGTGGCCTTTGCTGGCAACATTTCGAAAGTCATCTCTTATACACTTTTGACTGAAACAAAAGTTTTGACTGTTCACTAAACGCCCTTGAAATAACTGTTAATGATATACCGACATGAAAAGCAGCATTACATGGTTAATTAATGTTAAATGGTTTGTTTTATAACCTTCAACTAACAGCGTTGCGGACGCTGTGGTGACGTCATAAGTTGTCTTAGCAACACACGTGTAGGTTCCGGAATGATCATATTGAGCGGAAGTGACGTACAAGGCGCCAGGAAGCGTATCACTTCCCTGAAAAGAAAGCAGTAGAGCTTTATAATCGGGTCTCTGATAAAAGGTTTCACTGATTCAACTGATACAAAACTGTTACCTTGTTGAAATGGTTTATTTGTACTATTAAGTGGTTCCCAAATTGAATATTAAAACATACAAATTTATAAATCTGAAACTGACAGCGTCGTGCATTTTTTATTCGAAGTTTAAAAATATATAAATAAACTATATTTGTATTATTCCGAGGTTTCTCAAAAAGAAAAACAATTGTCACGTGAGAGCAAATCTCTTCGACATTTGTCTTTATGTTTAACACTTCTTTATTATATAAACAACAACAACAAACACAACAAACCGTAAGAACAATAGAAGCAGACAAAATCAAAAGTTGTACTTACAAGTCTGTAATTTTTCTGTATGTTGGTATCAATGCTACGTCCGTTGAATTGCCACTGGTAAATATTGTCGGCGTAGCCCGGAAATGACGCTTGACACATCAACACTGACGTCATATTTATCCGCCCAACTGTATGCAATGGAGGTTGTGTGATGATGGTGTTGGCTGAAAAAAGTAGTTCCGTATCATTTTAGGTAATTTAAATTAAACACATTTCTCTCCTTCCGTTTCCGACGTTAAATAAATACCATTCTAACACTATCCATATTTTACCACTATAAACAAAGAAGCATTCTGCAATGATAAAATTAACGAAATTCCACGGCATAAGTCCGGACTATTTTACTGCAATATACTATTCCTTTACTTTCAGGCCTACTGCCTTCGTCATAAAATTAATACGCATCTGAACCCGAAACCGTGATATTTTGGGCGTTATACTACGCAAACTTAAAATCTATTTCCTAATTTAGTAACTCATAACAATACATTCATGATATAAAAGCGTGATGAAAAGGGGCAAATCAGATTATTTATATAAACAAGTTTAAAACGTTGCGACGATTTCCATGTCTGATATATTATGCAAAATAAAAAGGTTTTAACATTAATGATTATAACTTACAAAAAGGGTAATTTAGAAGTAAAACTTACATGGGAAAATGTTCTTATGTGTAAAATGAGGAAGTGTTTATTTGGGCATATTTAATTTCTCATGTTATACATTGCAGAAAACGTGTAACTTTTGGTTGAACATCAACTTTCTTTCAAATGTATGGTTTTCACTCATATTTGTATCATGATGGTACCATGTTGCGGTAGTGGTTCCCTCTCTAGAAAAATACGTTGATTTATCCGAGACAACGAAAGATTTAAACACAATGTATTTTTATCAACAATTACTTTGGGACACGACCGTATTATGGGTATGCGTGTATTTATTTGTTGTGAAATATCTACATTTCGAACCATTCAAACGAGTGTGTACGTCTTTTTATATTATAGCCCAAACGAATACAATAACATATTTACCAAGAATGTATATGGCCAAAATTAAATTTAGCTTTTAGATTTCGAACCATTGAAACGACGCTGAACGTCTTCTTGTATCATAGAGCAAAAGAACGCAAGTTCATATTTATCCAGGATGTACATGGCGAAAATGATTTGTAGCAACTATTAAAATTAGGCTAGAGTTGTTTGTAAATGTACAATATCATTACATTGATTTTGTAATATCTTATTATGTGTTTCATTTTCTTTTGAGGGTGTAAATGTTTTAAGAATTGTGTTACATTTTTTTTACTTGAGTAAAATACATTAGAAGCTCTGTGTTTAGATCTGTTTTGTAGTAAACGCTAAATACGTGTATCTAAGAAAAAATAGACTATGGAAGAGCTGTTCTATAAGTGATGTCAGATAAAACGCATTTATCCCGTTGAAAAAAATCGTTTTCTTTTGGGTGACCTAGATAAAATACACTTGTATTTAAGGAAGTGAGGTCCGGTACAGTCCAGAGAATGTCAATACGCTGCAACGCCGCGTCATTAATAATGGTGCGCGTATGACGTCAAAGCTGAACGTGTTTCTTTGGAATGCGTAAACAGCAAAAATAAAATCATGACAAAAGTATGGTTGATATATTTAGTTTACGCTGATTAAGTATTTCCTGCTCTCATTTAAAGACATACATGCACTACTGCGGCACCTGGCCTTATCGTCTCGTACGTGGGAGAGGGAGAAATAAAATGTGTCCACTGTAGGATTAACAGTCCGACACCTTGTTCTTAACGAGTGATTTTTTATATGCTGCTGTTATTATATGCCGGAGAGCTATAAGCCTTATATATGATATATGATATATATGATGTAATGATTTCATTATCATTGTGTATGAGTAGTATATTCTTCTCAAGAATGGCCTGTTTATTTTCGCGGGTGTTTCCACTCATACACCTGACACTTCGGATAATTTGCGAATTATCTCTCGGATGTATGTAGGTAGTCGGATCACCTCGGCTATTTCCCTAAATGGGAATACTTTTGTGACAGAAGTCAAAACTAAGATGGCAGCTCGGATGGCAGGTCACTTCATAAACATTGTTTTGCTACATGATGCAATAATAATGCAGCGATATATTTAGCTACAGCAACGCACACTTACAGCCAACATATAGGGTAGTATCTGATATATTAAACTGTTGCCAAAGCCTGTTGGCAACACGGCTGGCATATCTTTCCCCTCAAACTATGCCTGTAAAAATTTCAATTTGTTGCGGCTTCAAATTTTAATCATCCATTTTTATTTTATCCAGCGCAACAGACACTGCTATCAAACGATGACATTGTTTATATTTTATGCATAATTATTCTTCTTCCGACTTCCGGCGAGCTAAACGATCGTGATTTCTGTAAGTATCGTTGCACCAGATACATCTGAGGGATTATTGTCCCAATTTCAGAATTACCCTATTACAATATTACAATTACAGAGTTCCGATTGATCTGAGAGATGATTCATGAATTATCCTAATCGACTAAGCATATGTACCCTAAAAATGTAACATTCGTTCGAAGTGCGGACACATAGAAATTGCGAACTGTGGGATGCGCGTAATACTGCGTCAACGGCCTCATGCTTTAAGAAAGAAATAAGGGTTATTCTTTATTACAGTTAATTGTATTAATAATATTCCCATTAATTTAAATATTTTTAAAAACGTTTTGTTTGTTTTCGAACTTTGATAAGAAACACTTACTGACGACTCTAAATTGCCCTGAACTCGAGTCCATACCGAACTCGTTCGTTGCTACACAGGTGTACGTCCCAGCATCCATCATCTGGACGTCGCTTATATAAAGGTTCCCATTGGCTAGTTTCCTAACACGTGACGTTTCATCGTTTTCGGGAAGATTAAGGTCCACCCCGTTTCTGAGTAAACAAATGTTATTTCAAAAATTAAAATGTAAACAGGTAACTCTGTCGCTATAAGTCAGATTCTTATAGTTTAATGGCCTTAATAAATCGACAGACATTCACTTTGTCTGTTAAAGGTTATATCCGACAGTTTGCCTATATCTAAAATATATAACAATATATGACCTCTGTTTGGGGTATTTATGCAAAATATCTGTAGAAGACCATCATACATGTACTTTAGTCTAGGCTTTGACGATTTTTTCAACAGTGTCTCAATTTTGGGGCAGTAAAACTCGTTAATCAACACTTAAAATGTTCATTTCTTTCAAATCTATAAATAGGAACGATTGGGATTTCAGCTAAAAATAGTCATCGACATCACATCGGATGACGTGAATGAGCGAAAACATTAGTGGTCACTCGGTTGTCTTAGTTTAGAAATAGCATACTGTGCAGCGTGACTCAGACAGTAAATACATGCTTGTTATGACGATTGTGTCGTTAATGTACACTTTTCAGACAGGTGTACCTCAGTAAACAGCATTTTGCGAGATCTGTTCAGGTAGCAATAGTTTATTAAAAAGTTTAATGAAAATATTTTTGGTCAAAACTTTTGGATACAACCTTTAAAGAGTATACAATCTTTACAAAGTATTAAAACATTGTTTGTTCGATTTATTTTATGCAATAAAATATCGCTGACATTCCAGTGTTGATAAGACCTCCATTACAATGTGTTCATGGGGCACTTCGCTGAAGTCGTAAATACTTAAACAAAACGATATTTAACAGACATGTGACTGTAAATTACTCTCTAAATGGAGTGCCTGTTATTAGTTTAGTTTGTTTGTTTGTTTGTATGAGATTTATATCGCATCGACACAACTATAGCCATTTAAGCACCCTCTAGCTTTATTTCAGAAACATAAAATACCTAAAAATAGAAAAATAAAAATAAGAATTAACTTGAAGACGTGTATTATTTTTTAATCGATACGAGGGATGCAGACATAATGGTCAATGAGATGCCAACCATTTGACCTTAGACATAGTTAGATACAAGCTCACAACATTCAAACAAAGCAGTTGACTAATGTTATCGATACATTTACGATCAACTACATTTTCTATTTAAATAGTGTTCCAGTTACATTTAATAACGAACATACTATATTATCACAACAATCCAAGCATAATTTTTCACAGCTATGTTTGCATGTTTTACAGCTGACGAATATTAAAAACATAAAATTTAAATATTAAAATGCAATAAGTCTTACTTCGACCACGAATACGCAGGTTTTGGTGCAGCTTCCGGTGAACAGATAATTGTGACGTCACTTCCTATGGCAGCGCTTGTGCTTGGGCTTAACGGACGTTTGGCAAACGTTGGGGCGAATGCTTAATATAATAATTGAAACCACTTAATTAGTTTCGTCAACATAAAGTCGTTAGGTTAAAAAGAACTATACTTACATACCAGCTAATGAACATGAGATTTGAATTGTCAGTGTTCTATTTTTTGTGTCATACGAATCATAAAAATACATTTACCTGAAATGTTTAACCAGTTTAATAAAACGCAAAGCAAATTGTTGGAAAGAGAACACGATTATTTTTTACTAAAGCCTCACCAAGAGCTATGCTTCATTTTGATTGCACTTATTGAACAAAACACTAAAGCTGCTGAATGCCATGAAATAAACACTAAAACAATCAAAGCGCTGCAAGCACTGAGGCATTTTTTATTCGGAAAAGTAGTCTCATTTTAAATACAACGACAACCGGTGCCGTATATAATTTTGTCTTAGATGGCATGTCTACAGGAATTCCTATACAAACATTTGCACACTGTTTAAACATAATGTATATATTTACGTAGAGATTTGATAATTTTGTCCTGCTCGTGATATTTAACCGCGTGAATCTACGAGTCGCTTCACAAAACTATGGAACTACTTTCTGTTGCGGTGGAGAAAGAAATTGTTGTAAGTTGTTAGGACGGCAGCTTCCTGAGAAAAGCAGTGAATACAAAAATATGAAGCACTACCAAAGACATCATATAAACAAACCTGCTTAAAATTATGCATGCGAAAGAATGTATTATATCTTTACTTTTTCTAAAGATGGGCATTCTTAATTCAATCGATGGTATTTTGCTGAGCCATTACCGAGATTGTGTCTGTATAGGAAAGCTTTTACCCCAGCGGCATTTTAAGTGAAATAATGAAATAATGGCTTTCAAAGGCGATAAAATTCGAGTACATGCCATAACAACCAACAACTACATAAGGCAAATACGAAATATTCAAAATATGGTTCGTAATGGTGTTAATATCAAAGCGACTTATCATCAACACATTCACTATTTTTAACATGTAATCAACCTTAAATAGATGTTAATACATGACTAATTGATAAACGGTATAAAAGGGATGGATCCAGAGGATGGGGGGGGGGGGGTGCATCCCCCACCAACTAAATAAAAGAGTAAAGTTGTGAAAGCTCATGCATGTAAGCTTAAAAATATTAAGCTTTTAAAGTAAATTTTGTCTGTTAAGGTCGAAGTTAGAGTCCCTTACCGTGTATGTATATGTAGTATTTACTGCGATAAAGTTGAATGGATGTTGATTCATACCCCCACCACATTCATTTTCTGAATCCGCCCCTGCGGTATAGTACCTACCAAGAACTCTGAGTTGGGCTGTGCTGTAAGTAACACCGTGTGTGTTAATCGCCATACATTGATACACACCCTCGTGACGAGGTTCCACGCTCTGGAATAAATACAACAAAGACGATGTTATAAATTAACCATAAGCAAATTCTCGGAAGGAACTGTAGTGGAATTGTTTTCTTATGCGCGCATTCGAGTAATTTCTATGAATATATCGCTTAAAATGCAATGGAACGCACCGGTCCACAGCTTTGCCTTTTTGTCTTCAAGTTTGGCATTGGGTGTCCTTTACATAGCAGAGGTTACATAATAGTTCGGACTAAGCATACTAATAGCCCTGTTTTTAATTTGAATATAATTTCAAAGTGTCAATTAAGAATGTGTTGCACTTTTCATGAACAGGCAGGCATCTATGTTGTAAAAACACGTCAGAGTGTGTGTGTTTTTTAATGAATTGGTTCATTAATGATGTGAAAAACTAGATTTTGACATATTGAGGCATGCCATCGTTATATGCACAACTCTTAAAGCTCTAGTCCGCTGAAGTTAAGTGTCGTTGAATTTTAAAACATAGGTCGTCATAGGTCAAATTCCCATCGACCGACATACGGCTAGCTGACCTGTTTTACATTGGTGATTGTGTCGTATTGGCGATGCGCTGGAGCCTAATGGGGGGGGGGGGGTTTATTTATTCATTTTAAACTTTATTTTTGTGTGTCTGTGGCTTTCAAAAAACTGTGAAATCAAATAGTAAGATATGGAAAAAGAAAAAAACGTATTATGCTCAAGAAAATACTATCTGAACAATAACTATTTGTGTAATGCGAGGCTGCTGCAAATGAGCAATCTGTACACTTTAGATTTATAGTTAATATAATAATTTTGCAACATTTTTTATCTTGGAAAACTTATTATATAGTGTCGGGTTTTGCTTTTTATTTTGTTTTAAACCAATCCATGTTCTCAGGAAAATACGTTATACATACTTTTTCTCAAGATTTTAATATACTGAAAACTTTCAAATAAAAAAACATTACTTTTCAAATATGTCAGTTTACCTCTTAAACATTTTGCGTCTGTAACATTATTACCAACCTAGCCTTCATACCATACATAAATTAGCCTTAAAGGCACATATATAGATGGATTATATCTATTGGTCATATGCTAAATAGGTATGACAACACGTGCATGCATACATGCGCGTGGACAGAACAGCTCAGACCACAGAACAGTACAGACGAGAGAACAATACAGACAACCGACAAAGGACGACGCTCGACCATCGGCCTGTTAAGATGTATATGTACTGCCACTATTCATCATGAGCCCATATATTGAATAAACTATGCAATATTCAAACGAGACTTTAGAGTGTGTTTACATCCCCACATTATGTTACATGTCACCTTTGATGCTTGGCATCAACGACCTTTCTTATTATTAAGCCGTTTTTCCAAGTAAAATAAGCTGTAGGGGTAACAAAGCATACATACCCTGATGACCATAACGTTGCTCTGTATTTCTACGTCTCCTGGGACATGACTGATATGTTGACCGTTCTTGATCCAGAAAAAGTATGCCTTGGGTATTGCCTTCGCCTCACAGCGCCATGTCAGCTGACTGTTGATGTCCGCGTGTTGGTTCTGCAAGGGGAATACGAAGTACGGCTTGGCTGCAGAGAGAATGGGGTACATTGGTGAAATGGAAATTGTCTCCCTTGTTAGTTAATATCCGGGGTATTCCAAACAGTAGGTAGGTTCTTTTTGTTAGAATTCTTAGACTTTATCGCCTGTTCTTTTGTAGATGTTGCAATTACAAACTGTGAACTGTCTTACTTCTGCATAAATATAAGCTTAAAATTCGTTGAAATATTTATAGAGATATGTTATTTAAAAAAAAATGGAAGGGTTTGCTGATGATAGTTAACCTGGGTATCACAAGAAAAGCAGAAAAGTCAACATACACTCCATAGAGCACAAGCATAAACACCGAGTCAAACAAATAAAAGGACCTACTTGCATTATTAAGGGAGATTATTCATTAATGTCTCTCATTGACCTACTGGCATCAATATGTCTTGTGGGGCAAACTTCTACTAACCGTTAAACGGTTAAACTGATCTGTTTATGTGTTGACTGTGTTTCAGTTATCATTTTCTAGTTAAAATAGTTACCGTCTGATCAAGCACAAAGTTTACAAATAGAACGGGCATTTCTATGTCGGATATAAAAGCAAATGTTTTATGAGGTAACTGCGGCTTGTTGGTCAGCGAAACAAAATATTTACTTTTTTCAGCCAAAGCTGCTTCAAATACATCGTTTATATGCGAGATAATAGCATACCTTCTATGACGAGATGGTGGTCCTTATGCACTTGGATCCCAGTTGTCCTAGCAACGTTACACCTATACGTGCCGGCGTCTTCCAGCTGAGCTGCGCGTATCGTCAGCTTTCGGTTATGATCGGACATTTCCGCCGAGTCTGGCATAGGGTAGTAGTCACGTGACCACGAATACCTCAATGGCAGTCTGGTTTGTTGAAAAAATATGTATTACTAGTATAACTGTCTGATTTTCGTCTGAGTAAGGTTTATATTTTAAATTTCAGGAAACATAGTAAAATTATAAATGACTTATCTATAGCATTTACTAAATATATAAAACACACATTATTTTTTTCAATCTATTAAGTATTTTGTCTGTTCTTTACTTCTTAATATTTGAATACATGTATATCCAATAAATGTTTGATGCATGCATGTACAGTTTGGATTGGAGCCCACATACAGGTAAATAAAAAATACTGTATACAAACGAGTTGCCTACATTGGATTGTTTTGCAGGTATGTTGTAGAAATACGTACGTGCCGTAAGCTAGACATTCTAATTCAATGGTGTCACCACGTAGCGGCCGATTCGGAAACGAGGCTATGAACCCGTCTGCGATTATCGGGCCCCAAGTAGCGGGAACTGAATCGAAAAGTAATTAAAAGAATGTCATGAAGTGGCACAATGACAAACTTACGGTGAAATGTTAATAATTGATTGAATAAATTGTATAGGAAAGAAACTTCGAAATAATCTTCAGTTAAGATTACTGTATGTTGTCTATTTGTTCGTGTTCGGAAAACATACCCTGAATGAAACACTTTGGCTATAAATGTCAATCAACTTATTGCATTGCTAACAACGAACGGCCGACCTTTGTTATACACGTTATATAAATATTTGGAGAGGTGCATTATCTAGTCTTATCTATTGAATAAATGTAGAATTAACGCAGCTCATCCCGCAATGTAAATATTTTACCATAAAACAACCATTGACGCTTTGAATTGTGTTCATGTAAGAATGATAGAATTTTGATAGCTTATATTAGTATATGTTGTTGTTGTTGTTTGCAGCCAAAGACAGGTATGACTAGGTGCATATTTGTTCAAACCCAAACCGATTTATTTATTTATTATTTAATTTCATATTTTGAATAAAAGTTCATAATATGTTCTATTCTGTAAGTCCATTCTAATTTTGTCATTCAAAGCAAAGGCAATGTTAAGAAAGTGACAGTATGAATGACTTAAACTTAGTGAAAATTAGATCAAACACAGGGATTCTAATACAAAGAAGAAACGTTGCAATCATCTTTATTTTAAAAGTTCGAAAAAAAATTTGATAAGGTGGTCAGGTTACAAAAAACATCCTAATGAACGCACGAGACACACGATTCGCATTTGTCAATTTATTTAAATTTTTTCTTCGCTATCGAGCCAATCAGTGTACTGCTTATAAATGACGTCAACACATGACGTATGTAACGCATGTGTAGTTCGAAGCTAGACTAGGAATTTTAGCTTAAAATGCTTATATATTACCTAATATAACATGCATCTGTTAATACTAAAATAAATATTATCATCAAACAAATGCATAACAAATATAAAATTAAAAAGAAGACAACATATTTTTGTTAAATCAGCTGCCATTAATATTTGTATATTATACGAATATAACGTTTAGTATGAAAAGAACTTTTTTCATGCATTTGTGTGAAGTAGTCAGCAATAACCAATGTAAGAACACCTTATAATTGTACTCAGACGCACAGTGAATTAAGGGGGTTATTATTTTCACCCTGGGTGCTAGTGGAGGTAATTAGGACTACACATGTACTTTTTCTCTCAGTTGAACTGGCAAAAACAGCTAATAAAAAAGTTTAAATACAAAATAAACATGAAATAAAAAGAAAATTAACAAATATCCTTCATACATACTTACAATTGACAAATGTCTATACACTAAATATCCCAATCATTACTCTTGTAGATCTGTTTATTACAACTTTTAGGATTGTTTTACAGTGTTCTTTATTGAGTACATCAGCTGCAGTCAGCGCCGTTTTGGTTTAAATATCTTATGACTTTATATTTATTATGTTAGTTATGCATTGTTATTATTGTTATTGTTTCAAATCAAAATCTATTTAGTGGTGGTAAGCTCTAGCGGTATGGGCAAACTTGCCATGCTGCCTTGCGCATAACTCTCTCTCTCTCTCTCTCTCTCTCTCTCTCTCTCTCTCCCTCTCTCTCTCTCTCTCTCTCTCTCTCTCTCTCTCTCTCTCCTCTCTCTCTTTTTTTCTCTCTCTTTCTCTTTCTCTCCATCTCTCACTCTCTCACACACACTGTTTCTCTTTCTATTTCTCTTTCTTTCTATTTATGCTTGTGAGACCTTTGTTTAATTTAATGTTTCTTATGCATTTTTCAGTGAAGGTAACAACACCTGAGGAAATATATATGTACCAGAATGGCGATAATGCTTCCATAGGTATGAACGTTGAGTAATACGCATATTTTTGTATTGATTATAAAAATGACATGTGAGAGCCATCATCGACATTCATCAACATTCATATAGCTTATATATAAACATGTAGTCCCTTAGCAAACAGTGAAAACGCACAGTACCAGTTGAAAATAAAAACAATAAAGAAAAGTATATTCACGTTTTAGTCACCTGAATGTCTGACCACTAGCGGGATGGGGAGGCTGATCATACTGGGAGGCTGGTCCGTGTTGAGGATGGAGTTACTTCCAGCACCCAACATCACCATACAGTAATAGTCAGTCTCGTCGCTCTGGGTGACCTCCGAGAAATACAGCTTCCCGTTGTTCGACAGGAACATATAGGGATTCAAGTCCGGTCGTACATAGTCCACGGTAGTTCCTCTGGACCATTGGAAATTGGCCGCTAAAATTGAAGAAATATTCATTAAAACAAATCAAAACTCCGTTCAAAACAATGCGTGCTATCTACGTACTTACGTAGAGGTGTTTATAGTTATAAAATGACATATAAAAGTTTATTCGAATAAAATTTATGTATATAAATACTAATAAAAATAAGTATAATAGCGGGAATATCATTACAAACAATGTATTTTATAGTTAATTATTAAAGTATTTGAATATAGAGTAAGTACTAACGTTTTGTTATTTTAAGTTATTATACGTACAGGTTCATAATTAAATGTAAGTTTGTAAATTAATTTATTATTCCTTAATGAGCATTTAATTTAACAATGCATTTTATGGTAATGAAAACACTGAAAGAAACATCTCTAGACAATGTTGTAAATTGTTCTAGAAGAAACTGTATTAATTATATTTTTTTTCTAAAAACGCTCACACTTCAATTTTCGGCAAATCGCCGTTTTCAACAGGTAAACACAAACAAATGCTATTTACCTTTCTTGCAAACGTTCATGGGCGATGCCATATTAAAAAAAAACATTTGAAAAATTGAGTGTGAGCGTTTTTTTATAAACATCTCACCATATTTTGGAGCACATCTCCCTTACCTGGTACGTATGGAGGTGGGTTACACTCTATGACGGCGCTCTGGTATTCGTTCGCCACCACTGGAGCGCGTTGAACGTTGCTGAAGGACTCCAGAACTAAGGCAGAAGGACATAATAACTTGTACAGGGGAACGGTTAGAAAATTTCCAGATCCTTCATTTGTGCCAACAAATAACTACTTTTCTTTTCAACAAAATCAACAAACCATGTTCCGTTTAACAGTGTGTTTAAACTGTGGACACAAAAATGACATGAATACTGCACTACTTGATTTCCTTCCTGGTTGAAAACGTGCGTGTACCTTCAGGTCTAATTCTAAATGATATTTTACAAAAGAGATACTTCTATGCCATTTTGCTCATTTGAAATTATCAGGGGGTCTTTGGTTAAATAAAGTTTTGTCTTGTGAATACCAATGTTTCTTCTATTGATATTGTAAGTTCACCAATTATTTGTATCCTTATTTTAAGTAAAAACGAAAATATATATATATATATATATATATATATATATATATATATATATATATATATATATATATATATATATATATATATATTTCATAACTCGTACCACGGATACGTCAATGTATTTATGGGTGTCTCCCCGAAATCGAGAAAAATATGTATATTTCATAAATCGTTCCACGGATACGTCAATGTATTTATGGGAGTCTCCACGAAATCGAGAAAAATATGTACATTTCATAACTCGTACCACGGATACGTCAATGTATTTATGGGAGTCTCCCCGAAATCGAGTTTACGAGGTTTGACTGTTTATGGTGTAAATGACCTGCATGTGCATGGGAAAAGAAATGAAAAAATGTATACTGTCAGAAGACAAGTTTAATTCTATTTTCCTTTGTATCATTTTTATCCTACAAATATTTTTATAATACCCATAATACTATTTATGCAAGTGTTTTGCTTATATTATTAATATAACTTATTAGTTAATCTTTATTAAAACTAGTTATATAGCTTATTTATGGTTAGTCATAAAAAAAATCAAACTATTACCTCCAAACGTGAGAGTAGCGTAGTCACTAAGGACTATTCCATACTGGTTCTCTGCTTGACACTGGTACTGGCCCCCGTCTATTGTGTTGATAGGGTCCTTGATGACTAGTCTGTGGAAACGGAACCAGGCTCAATAAGATTTTATAATTGATCAGTTTTTATTTTGTTGTTGCATTTTTGAAAATCAGCAGAAGAAAAACGAAAAAAGATGTAAATAAAATGTTCTGTTTTCATTTGATAATGTCACAGAAGAATAAGCGCTGCATGCACTGGGGTATCGGATTCGGAAAGGTAGTCATATTGTAAGAAATTGAAAGACGGTGTAGATAAACTGTTTAAAAAAGTTTTTGTGTTATATAAACCGCCCCCTTTAAAACAATACAACCACGTGTTTAGTGGACATATGATAAGCAGATGGTTAAGGATCAATGACCAAAACCGGAAATGGTGATCTCTGTCGCTTTGTGCTGATTACGTAACACGTACCATGTTTCATAGAATGATGTATTTCTGCACACTCTAGAAGGTGGTTTATGTATAAAGCCCTTCATTTATGATGCAATTTTATAGACACGTTTATATCAAGTTTAAATATGCTGGACATTCCATTGTAAATATTATGATGTTTTTGTACTGCTATGGTATTTTAACTTGGTCACTTCCTTTCGATTCACATCCCATAATGGAAATAAATGAAACTAATTCTTGCCGCGCTAGGAGTAGTTGAACACTGATACATGTATGTCGGCGGTCTTCCCCTGAATCGGTAACACTGTATTTACCGCGTTAGTATTAACTGCTTACAAAATGAACAAAAATTGGTACTTTCTTCATGTGGATAACAACCCTGTTTCGTCAGCTCAATGTCATTTTCCAAAACCACTTGTAAATAAAAGGGTCACAATTGTCGTCGGCCTAAAAACACATTTACTTAACAAGAAACACGGTCATAAAGCTGCATAACTTGATAACAACGTAATCTGTGACATATTTCACGTACCTGCCGCCAGTATAGTGTATCGGCTGACCGACTTTACGTACCTGCCGTCAGTGATAGTGTATCGACATTCTGACTTCACGAACCTATCGTCAGTGATAGTGTATCGACATTCTGACTTCACGTACCTGCCGTCAGTGATAGTGTATCGACATTCTGACTTCACGTACCTATCGTCAGTGATAGTGTATCGACATTCTGACTTCACGAACCTGCCGTCAGTGATAGTGTATCGGCTGACCGACTTTACGTACCTGCCGTCAGTGATAGTGTATCGACATTCTGACTTCACGTACCTGCCGTCAGTGATAGTGTATCGCAATCTGACTTCACGTACCTATCGTCAGTGATAGTGTATCGACATTCTGACATCAAGTACCTGCCGCCAGTGATAGTGCATCGGCATTCTGACTTTACGTACCTGCCGTCAGTGATAGTGTATCGACATTCTGACTTTCCGTACCAGCCGTCAGTGATAGTGAATCGATATTCTGACTTCACGTACCTGCCGTCAGTGAAAGTGTATCGGCTGACCGAATTCACGTCCATGCCGCCAGTGATAGTGTATCGACATTCTGACTTCACGTACCTGCCGCCAGTGATAGTGTATCGACATTCTGACTTCACGTTCCTGCCGTCAGTATAGTGTATCGACATTCTGACTTCACGTACCTGCCGCCAGTATAGTGTATCGACATTCTGACTTCACGTACCTGCCGCCAGTATAGTGTATCGGCTGACCGAATTCATGTCCATGCCGCCAGTGATAGTGTATCGACATTCTGACTTCACGTACCTGCCGCCAGTATAGTGTATCGGCTGACCGAATTCACGTCCATGCCGCCAGTGATAGTGTATCGACATTCTGACTTTACGTACCTGCCGCCAGTGATAGTGTATCGGCTGACCGAATTCACGTCCATGCCGCCAGTGATAGTGTATCGACATTCTGACTTCACGTACCTGCCGTCAGTGATAGTGTATCGGCTGACCGAATTCACGTCCATGCCGCCAGTGATAGTGTATCGACATTCTGACTTCAAGTACCTGCCGTCAGTGATAGTGTATCGACATTCTGACTTCACGTACCTGCCGCCAGTGATAGTGTATCGGCATTCTGACTTTACGTACCTGCCGTCAGTGATAGTGTATCGACATTCTGACTTTCCGTACCAGCCGTCAGTGATAGTGAATCGATATTCTGACTTCACGTACCTGCCGTCAGTGAAAGTGTATCGGCTGACCGAATTCACGTCCATGCCGCCAGTGATAGTGTATCGACATTCTGACTTCACGTACCTGCCGTCAGTGATAGTGTATCGACATTCTGACTTTACGTACCTGCCGTCGGTGATAGTGTATCGACATTCTGACTTTCCGTACCAGCCGTCAGTGATAGTGAATCGATATTCTGACTTCACGTACCTGCCGCCAGTGAAAGTGTATCTGAGTGACCTTACGTACCTATCGCCAGCGGTATTGTTTCGACTGACTGACCTCACGTACCTGCCACCAGCAATAGTGTATCGACTCTCTGACTTTACGTACCTGCCACCTGTGATAGTGTATCGACTGTCTGACTTTACGTACCTGCCGCCAGTGATAGTGTATCGGCTGACTGATTTCACGTACCAGCCGCCTGTGAAATTGTATCGACTGACTGATTTCACGTACCTGCCACCTGTGATAGTGAATCGACTGTCTGACTTTACGTACCTGCCGCCAGTGATAGTGTATCGACTGACTGATTTCACGTACCTGCCGCCAGTGATAGTGTATCGACTGACTGATTTCACGTACCTGACGCCAGTGATATTGTATGGACTGACTGATTTCACGTACCTGCCGCCTGTGAAATTGTATCGACTGACTGATTTCACGTACCTGCCGTCAGTGATAGTGTATCGACTGACTGATGTCACGTACCTGCCGCCAGTGATAGTGTATCGGCTGACTGATTTCACGTACCTGCCGCCAGTGATAGTGTATCGACTGTCTGATTTCACGTACCTGCCGCCAGTGATAGTGTATCGACTGACTGATTTCACGTACCTGCCGCCAGTGATAGTGTATCGACTGACTGATTTCACGTACCTGACGCCAGTGATATTGTATGGACTGACTGATTTCACGTACCTGCCGCCTGTGAAATTGTATCGACTGACTGATTTCACGTACCTGCCGTCAGTGATAGTGTATCGACTGACTGATGTCACGTACCTGCCGCCAGTGATAGTGTATCGGCTGACTGATTTCACGTACCTGCCGCCAGTGATAGTGTATCGACTGTCTGATTTCACGTACCTGCCGCCAGTGATAGTGTATCGGCTGTCTGTAGCACTTGTGATCTCAATCAGTGAACCGTTGTTGTTCGTGTGGTATATTCGGTAACTAGGCAACGGGTTGCCGTCCGCAAAACACTCTATGTTCGTAGTGAAAACATTTCCAGCTATGTCTGAACGCGAAGTTGCTACGACAACGCTTTGTGGTTGGATGATAAATACAGGACCACGAGGGGCCGTTCGGGGGTCAGAAATGTTGGATCCATACGCTAAAATAACAGATTTGGTTGCAATAGTCAAAATAATATGTATAAGCAGTTTTTTTTGGAATTACAGTTTTTGAAATAACGTAGCGATTGTTTCTACGATAAGGCAAGTTTAATTACATATGTAAGTGAAGATTATTATTCAGTTAAATGTTGTCATAAAACGTAGGTATTACTAAACATAAATGAGAGAAATAAATCCAAAACATAGTTTCTTACTGAAGTCTCTTTCATCTTGGTTTATTCGGTATGCCTCGGCTTGATTAATTTCGCAGATATAGGGCAGAACCTCGTCCATGGGTACACGAGACCATCCGGCCAGGCCCCCTGCGGTAGACAAACCAAAAGTAATGTCACAAATTTCTTAATATGAACAAATAAATCTGTTACTTTTATGAACGTGCTTAAAATACCAGAAATAATCTAAAGACAAGTAACGGTAAGTATAGAATCGAAGATCAAACATTAGGATCCCTTGCTTCTTGGCAATGACATGCCCCATTCAAAAGTGATGGTTAATATAGGCCGAAGGTCCATTAGGGTGGCTCTTAAAATGGTGATTTTTCAAAAATCAATATATTTAAAAGTCTTACCCCTCAAATGTGTTCCATTTGATGAGAAAACACTTTGTGGAAAGTTTAAACAATATATTTTAATATTTAGAGGTAGCTCAATGACCTTGAAAATCAGAAAAATAGTAAAAAAATCAACAAAATGTCTATATTTTATATATATAATTTATTTTCAACTGTACATCACTTTTTGTTCAAACAGTTTACAATACTTTAGTCTTAAAGTTTCCACCAAAACTAAACAGAGTTTTAGGGCACATTAGTGTTTGTTTCCTGCTATCCGGATATAATCTCCGGTGTTCCTCAACGACTTGCAGTAGGAACTGCAGTTGAGTTTCATATTTGGTGAACAGTCCACTATACTCCTGAATCAGAGCAACACCACATGCTCAGCTTGATCATTTACAACTCTTAGGGACTCCAGTGCTTCTCTTGCTTGTTTATAATCACGCATCTGGATCAACATCGAGAAAGTCATGCGGAATATCCATCATTTGAAACAGTTTCATAGACCTTGGTGTAACAAAGTCCTGTAGGTTGTTGCCTGGGAGTGATTTAAGATCAACTGATCTTTCTTGAAATGGTCATGTTGTTCATCTTGGTCAACGTCCATCTTTAACGCCTCAATCATACATCGTTTTGTTGCGGAGCTGACATCACAATAAAAAAACGCCAGGCCGACAAGTTCTGGAGACAGGTACCATAAGTGGTTGGATAATTTCAGTGCTGTTGCCTTCGAGATATTTTCATGAATTGATTTATACTCAAAAAGTGACATCAATAATTGTAAGTCATTAGAAGGTGCACATACTGCCTGAGGTGATTAGAATCGCGCCTTCAAGAAGACACGAACTACAAACACACACACGTCATGCAATCCTCGTTCTTCTGCAGGGGTAAGATTGAACTGAGCCTTGAACATCCAGATTTTGCGACTGTATTTAACCTTGGACATCCAACGTGCATTGTGCATTGCACCTGGTGACATGAATGACACTCCACGTGCTGGAGCTGAACCAAGAAACACGATCACAAGTTCGAGGAATTCTTTATAATCGTCTGTTGGCAGCTTCTGTTCAAGATACGTGCTGGAATAATGTATGGTGCTTTGTCGTATGTCTTCTACAAGACTTGCCACATTAGAAGAACACAGGCACTAGCAAGTCTACCAGTGTTGGAGCTAGCGGTATCGAAACGCAAGGCTTGAACCCTGTTGCCAATTTCCCAGTCTTCAATTGCCTCAAATACAGCAGCAGCCTGGGCTGCACCAGTCCCAGATTCAAGCTTAGCAACTGTCAGTAGTTGCGAAACATTTTTTCCTGTCACTAACACTGGGAGGCTGTCAACCTTTTCCTTTCCATTCAAATCTTTTATAAGCTTTCTATCCCAGTGAACTAAAGAGGAACATTACTCTGATTTTTTTCCTTTATTACTGCAGCTCTCTTTTGTCGGAATTCCGATTTGTTTCTTCTTATTGTGGATCTGTTAATAGCAAGTTCATTAACATTTTGGCCCAAGCTTTTTGCTGTTTCGGTAATGACCAGTGTAGCCTGTTGGTCTGATACTTTAGTACTATCTAGTCATTGCAAGTTATTGTGTAATAACACTTTTTCGCCCTCGTTTTCTTTTAACTCCATGAGTAACATCATCCCAACAGCCCCTACACATTTTTCATCCAATTTGTCACCGTCTTCTGCTGAGCTGGTATCTGTTGTACCAGAACTTGAAGAAATAAGCTCAGCTGTTGAACAACTTGCTTGCTGACTTTCTTCCATTTTGCGTCTTCTTGTCTGCATTCCTATTGTTCTTTGTGTTGCCCTTTTCTCCTCATCAGCTAGCGCTTGATCTACTCCGACCATTGATCCTTTTCCTCCTTTTTTTACGCTGTGCTAGCAAAAAATCCTTATCTTCTTGTAATACTAATGGACTGGTAAGAGCGTTAGCATGATCAACTTTAAAAAGATCATCAAACTTGGAAACAAAGTCTGCCTCTTTTGCAAGTTGAGTTGGTGAATTGGTTCGACCTTTGTTTTTCTTTAAAAGTTTCCAATCTTCGAAAACTTTTTCAAGCTTAGTTTGACAGTTCTGGTGATCCTTTATTGGAAGTCTAGCTTTCAACCAAAACTTTGCTATTTCTGTAATAGTAACTGCTGTTGATTGTCTAATTGTTTGTTTTAGTTCAATTTGGTGATGTAGAAAAAGTCCAAGTGTCATACGCAATGATGGTAGCTTGCTGCCCGTTCAAACGGTTACTGGTTCTCCAAGAAGATACAACTTAGTTTTGGATCTTGTTGCCTTTGTCATTGTATATATCTGAAAGTAATGTACATTACAGATACAAGTTCTCATTCTGAATATTTTATTGACACTTAATTGTGTGTATTATTATTATTATTATTACTACTATTATTATTATTGTTATTATTATTATTATTATTATTATTATTATCATTATTATTATTATTAAATAACCATTATCAAAATATTGTTATCTGAAACTTTTAATATACTGTTTTGTTCAACGTTCAAGTTAACTTGCCAAAAGAAGTGTGTTTACAAGACATTAAGAAGTAAATTACATTATACTTGCTTGGTAAGCATCAGCTTAGAATCCACACTCCTTTCCTGATCATTCACAAAGCATCATTTCGCCATAATTTTAATCATTTTTAATTTGTTCACACTGATATATGTTTTTATATTTATAGCTGATTAAAGATAGCTCATGTACAATCTTTGCTTTCAGTGCTCTGTTGCTATTCTGTTCTGAATCACCAGATATTTGTAACTTGATCTCTCTTATTGTCTGTCATCAAACCATAATTGAGTAATAACAATGTGTGTTATTCAAGTTGTAGGAAATGTCAATTCTGCAAGCAGTTAGTAATATAAACACAATCTAAACCACTTAAGCTTCACATAATAATAATTAATATCGTGATTTTTTCAACTAAAAACCAGAAAACCTAAAATTTCAATGTCATTGAGCTACCTCTAAATATTGTTTAATTGTGCTTAAATTTGGCCAATTATGTTTTTTTACATAATGGAACACAATTAGAGGGTAAGAAACTAAAAAATCAAAAGTCGCAAAATAAGGACCACCCTAAGGTCCATCTTATGAGAACGAAAGACGTTTGGTCACGACATAACATGAATAAAAGAGACGATTACACTGAAGGTAGCCTCACCACCTAGGCAAAACAAACCTTGAAGGCACGGGACGGTAAATCAAGGACTGGGGTAATACTGAAGGTACCCTTAACGGCCTTGCTAAAGCATACTTTCAATGCAAGAGACGGTTAGAATAAGACTGGCGTAATACTGAAGGTACCTTCAGGGCCTAGCTATAACATACCTTCAAGGCAAGAGACGGTTAGAATAGGACTGGCGTAATACTGAAGGTACCCTAACGGCCTTGCTAAAGCATACCTTCAATGCAAGAGACGGTTAGAATAGGACTGGCGTAATACTGAAGGTACCCTAACGGCCATGCTAAAGCTTACCTTCAATGCAAGAGACGGTTAGAATAGGACTGGCGTAATACTGAAGGTACCCTAACGGCCTTGCTAAAGCATACCTTCAATGCAAGAGACGGTTAGAATAGGACTGGCGTAATACTGAAGGTACCCTAACGGCCTTGCTAAAGCATACCTTCAATGCAAGAGACGGCTAGAATAGGAATGGCGTAATACTAAAAGTACCCTAACGGCCTTGCTAAAGCTTACCTTCAATGCAAGAGACGGTTAGAATAGGACTGGCGTAATACTGAAGGTACCCTCACGGCCATGCTAAAGCATACCTTCAATGCAAGAGACGGTTAGAATAGGACTGGCGTAATACTAAAATGACCCTCACGGCCTAGCTACAACATACCTTCAAGGCAAGAGACGGTTAGAATAGGACTGGCGTAATACTGAAGGTACCCTAACGGCCTTGCTAAAGCATACCTTCAATGCAAGAGACGGTTAGAATAGGACTGGCGTAATACTGAAGGTACCCTAACGGCCTTGCTAAAGCATACCTTCAATGCAAGAGACGGCTAGAATAGGACTGGCGTAATACTAAAAGTACCCTAACGGCCTTGCTAAAGCATACCTTCAATGCAAGTGACGGTTAGAATAGGACTGGCGTAATACTGAAGGTACCCTAACGGCCATGCTAAAGCATACCTTCAAGGCAAGAGACGGTTAGAATAGGACTGGCGTAATACTGAAGGTACCCTAACGGCCTTGCTAAAGCATACCTTCAATGCAAGAGACGGTTAGAATAGGACTGGCGTAATACTGAAGGTACCCTAACGGCCAAGGTAAAGCATACCTTCAAGGCAAGAGACGGTTAGAATAGGACTGGCGTAATACTGAAGGTACCCTAACGGCCATGCTAAAGCATACATTCAATGCAAGAGACGGTTAGAATAGGACTGGCGTAATACTGAGGGTACCCTAACGGCCATGCTAAAGCATACCTTCAAGGCAAGAGACGGTTAGAATAGGACTGGCATAATACTGAAGGTACGCTAACGGCCATGCTAAAGCATACCTTCAAGGCAAGAGACGGTTAGAATAGGACTGGCGTAATACTGAAGGTACCCTAACGGCCTTGCTAAAGCATACCTTCAATGCAAGAGACGGTTAGAATAGGACTGGCGTAATACTGAAGGTAACCTCACGGCCTAGCTATAACATACCTTCAATGCAAGAGACGGTTAGAATAGGACTGGCGTAATACTGAAGGTACCCTCACGGCCATGCTAAAGCATACATTCAAGGCAAGAGACGGTTAGAATAGGACTGGCGTAATACTAAAAGTACCCTAACGGCCATGCTAAAGCATACCTTCAAGGCAAGAGACGGTTAGAATAGGACTGGCGTAATACTGAAGGTACCCTAACGGCCTTGCTAAAGCATACCTTCAATGGAAGAGACGGTTAGAATAGGACTGGCGTAATACTGAAGGTACCCTAACGGCCTTGCTAAAGCATACCTTCAATGCAAGAGACGGTTAGAATAGGACTGGCGTAATACTAAAGGTACCCTCACGGCCTAGCTATAACATACCTTCAATGCAAGAGACGGTTAGAATAGGACTGGCGTAATACTGAAGGTACCCTCACGGCCTAGCTAAAGCATACCTTCAATGCAAGAGACGGTTAGAATAGGACTGGCGTAATACTAAAGGTACCCTCACGGCCATGCTAAAGCATACATTCAAGGCAAGAGACGGTTAGAATAGGACTGGCGTAATACTAAAAGTACCCTAACGGCCATGCTAAAGCATACCTTCAAGGCAAGAGACGGTTAGAATAGGACTGGCGTAATACTGAAGGTACCCTAACGGCCTTGCTAAAGCATACCTTCAATGCAAGAGACGGTTAGAATAGGACTGGCGTAATACTGAAGGTACCCTAACGGCCTTGCTTAAGCATACCTTCAATGCAAGAGACGGTTAGAATAGGACTGGCGTAATACTGAAGGTACCCTCACGGCCTAGCTATAACATACCTTCAATGCAAGAGACGGTTAGAATAGGACTGGCGTATACTGAAGGTACCCTCACGGCCTAGCTATAACATACCTTCAATGCAAGAGACGGTTAGAATAGGACTGGCGTAATACTGAAGGTACCCTAACGGCCATGCTAAAGCATACTTTCAATGCAAGAGACGGTTAGAATAGGACTGGCGTAATACTGAAGGTACCCTAACGGCCATGCTAAAGCATACCTTCAAGGCAAGAGACGGTTAGAATAGGACTGGCGTAATACTGAAGGTACCCTAACGGCCATGCTAAAGCATACCTTCAAGGCAAGAGACGGTTAGAATAGGACTGGCGTAATACTGAAGGTACCCTAACGGCCTTGCTAAAGCATACCTTCAATGCAAGAGACGGTTAGAATAGGACTGGCGTAATACTGAAGGTACCCTCACGGCCTAGCTATAACATACCTTCAATGCAAGAGACGGTTAGAATAGGACTGGCGTAATACTAAAGGTACCCTAACGGCCATGCTAAAGCTTACCTTCAAGGCAAGTGACGGTTAGTCAAGGACTGGGGTAATACTGAAGGTACCCTCACGGCCTAGCTACAACATACCTTCAATGCAAGAGACGGTTAGAATAGGACTGGCGTAATACTGAAGGTACCCTCACGGCCATGCTAAAGCATACCTTCAATGCAAGAGACGGCTAGAATAGGACTGGCGTAATACTGAAGGTACCCTAACGGCCTTGCTAAAGCATACCTTCAATGCAAGAGACGGTTAGAATAGGACTGGCGTAATACTGAAGGTACCCTAACGGCCAAGGTAAAGCATACCTTCAAGGCAAGAGACGGTTAGAATAGGACTGGCGTAATACTGAAGGTACCCTAACGGCCATGGTAAAGCATACCTTCAATGCAAGAGAAGGTTAGAATAGGACTGGCGTAATATTGAAGGTAACCTCACGGCCTAGTCACAACATTCCTTCAAGGCAAGTGACGGTTAGAATAGGACTGGCGTAATAATAAAAGTACCCTCACGGCCTAGTCACAACATACCTTCAAGGCAAGAGACGGTTAGAATAGGACTGGCGTAATAATAAAAGTACCCTCACGGCCTAGTCACAACATTCCTTCAAGGCAAGAGGCGGTTAGAATAGGACTGGCGTAATACTGAAGGTACCCTCACGGCCTAGTCACAACATTCCTTCAAGGCAAGTGACGGTTAGAATAGTACTGGCGTAATACTGAAGGTACCCTCACGGCCTAGTCACAACATACCTTCAAGGCAAGAGACGGTTAGAATAGGACTGGCGTAATACTGAAGGTACCCTCACGGCCTAGTCACAACATTCCTTCAAGGCAAGTGACGGTTAGAATAGGACTGGCGTAATAATAAAAGTACCCTCACGGCCTAGTCACAACATTCCTTCAAGGCAAGTGACGGTTAGAATAGGACTGGCGTAATAATAAAAGTACCCTCACGGCCTAGTCACAACATTCCTTCAAGGCAAGTGACGGTTAGAATAGGACTGGCGTAATAATAAAAGTACCCTCACGGCCTAGTCACAACATACCTTCAAGGCAAGTGACGGTTAGAATAGGACTGGCGTAATAATAAAAGTACCCTCACGGCCTAGTCACAACATACCTTCAAGGCAAGAGACGGTTAGAATAGGACTGGCGTAATAATAAAAGTACCCTCACGGCCTAGTCACAACATTCCTTCAAGGCAAGTGACGGTTAGAATAGGACTGGCGTAATAATAAAAGTACCCTCACGGCCTAGTCACAACATACCTTCAAGGCAAGAGACGGTTAGAATAGGACTGGCGTAATAATAAAAGTACCCTCACGGCCTAGTCACAACATTCCTTCAAGGCAAGAGACGGTTAGAATAGGACTGGCGTAATAATAAAAGTACCCTCACGGCCTAGTCACAACATACCTTCAAGGCAAGTGACGGTTAGAATAGGACTGGCGTAATACTGAAGGTACCCTCACCGCCTTGCCAATACGTAGTCTGAAGGCATGTAACGGTACTTAAAGAATTTGGGGTGATGCTTAAGGTATCGCCTGGCCACTAAATACCCTGACGAAAACTGGCGATAAGTATAGACCTAGGGGTACTTAAGGTACCTTAACCAGGTATGAGACTGGCACTCGAAGTAAAAAATCTGAAAATTAATAGGAGGTCTGGGGGTCGAAGCTTCCATCGCCCGCACCCCCCCCCCCCCCCCCCCCCCCCCCACACCCGGCCGATAAATAAAAACAGCCATTCCCAACCAACTGTCCTATAATACGTCACTTGATCCTACATTCATTTAAAATAATCTCTGCCATATGCCACAAAGGTGCGTGTATATACCGTCTTTTCATTTTTCATTTTTCACAAACCGAAAACAGTACCAAATAATATCAACGCCAGCAAAGATGAATGACCGCACACTTATTTCTGGCCGCCATTGAAACTTGTGTATCTTGTGTTGCTAGTTACTTCCCTTGTCGGGCCAAACGATCGCAGCGCCACTCCACTCGTTTTTCGTTTTGTGAAACGATAAACGGTACACGGTTAGAATCCTCTTTTGTTATGTACATGTTTACGTTAGGACAACGGTTTGGAACAAATATATTTCAGAGGGGTGGGGGGGGTTGTTTTTAATTCGATAAAGAAAAAAAGCAAAACAAATTAAAGAAAATTTTGTACCTTTTCCGTCCTTCTTACTAGATAAACAAAAATGAAACAAGAAAGACGGTATATGCAGGGACCCACAAAGCATACAATGTTCACTACCGCACTATCTAACTGCTTCGTAAATTTTAGTGTCCGTCAGAAACTTCAGAATTATAAGGCGCAGATTAAGCGAGCGAGTGGTTTAATAATATACACAATTTTGGTGTCTTTGTTCTTGCATTTGTTTTTCTATAAAACATAAACACAATAGAAATGTTTGAATTAATGTCTCACCAACGCCGCATATCTCTTTAAAGATCTTCCTTGTTTTTTAATATCACTGCATCAACAGGTACACACTAACCTTCATTTTTGTAAACAATCCGTCGATAGTTCTTCAGTCGATCCTCTTCGCTGTGCCACCATTGATCATTGTACTTAATCTCCGTACCGTCTCCCTCCCATTTCAGATCGCCAGTTTCTAAGTTGTTCACGATTCCGCTCGTGTACCAGAGGTATCTGAAGAATTTTATGGAGGTATTATTGTTGTATATTGTTCCGGAGGGAACTGTATTAATGATATATTTTTTTCTAAAAAAGCTCCCACTCAAATTTTCGGCGAATTGTCTTTTTTTCAAGAGGTAAACATAAAGAATTTCTGTCTCTACATACTTGCAAGCGTTTATATGCGCGGCCATATTTGCAATCGTATTTTTAAACGGAAATCGCCATTCTATTTTAGCAGTAAAAGAACTTTTCTAATATGGCAGCGCACATAAACGTTTGCAAATTTGTAGAGACAGAAAATGTTTAACTCTTGAAAAAGATATTTCGACGAAAATTTGAGTGAGAGCTTTTTTAGAAAAAAAATATAATTTTCACGAATAAATTGGACAGTATTTTGGTAAAGGTATACACTTTCATGAGATGGGGGTGGGGGTGGGGGGTGGTGGGGTGAGGCCAGAATATTGGAGAAAGAGTTTTGAGCAAAGGGTTATATGTCATTTCTACTCTACCCTAATCTGTGTTTATTTCATTTTCGCAAAATTTTGTATTATTTTGTATTATTTTGTGCTAACAAAAAGGGACAGTTTTGCCTCTGGAGTTATGGTTGCTGCCCTCTGCACATTATCATTTCAAATCTATTCTACTGAGTCGCCGAGAGCAGCGAGCCTAATTTTATAATTCGTTTTGGAAATAGTTATGGGTCGACGCCACAGCTTTAAGAAGCAAACGTATTTGTTTAAAACGGCAGTTGCCATTAAATTTTCATTAGTGAAAAAATACATAGTTACATTTATATTTAAGTGTTATGATTCATGTGTGTATTTTAAAGAAATATTACATAAACGATAAAAATAAACGCGAGAACTATGAAAAAGTAACTGCACAAATTCGACTGCAATATTTTCAATGCCATATTCATGTTAAACATTTCTTTATGTAGAATATGTATCATTTTATATTTTTAAAAAGGAACAGTCGCAGTTTTTGTCATTTTCACAACCCAGTTAGGGCGGGGCGGGGGTCGTATCGTGCAATCAAAGCTGGGCGAATATAACTAAAATTTGTGGCGTGTTGACTTTATATTTGGACAGACTACACTAAATATCACACACTTCTGCTCGAACACTTTGATAGATTCATGTGTTATATTTACTTGGTATTCGAGCTTTGTTAAGATTTGAACTTTGTTGTTCTACTTTTTGATCAATGAATATTGCTATTTGAGACATATTTACGAAGAGAAAATATGCCATATAAATACATGCTTTTATGGCGTGCTGTAAAGATTTCCAACGCTAATAGGGATGTTGGTGACTTCTACTTCTTCCAAGTCGTATCATGTTTATTACGCAACGAATTAGAAAACATTGTAAAACCATTGATCCTGTGGGTGTTGTTCTCATCTGTGATTGTGTTTTATTTAACATTTTAATTTCAAAAAAGACAACGTAGTTAAAGAGAACTAAATGAATATTATATCTTTCTGATATATTATTTCCGGCATCAACTTTTTCTTGTTTCATATTTGACGTGATTTTTTCTAACAGTTCAAACTCTTTGTAATCTTTATAAATTTAAATACAAGTGCTGTTTGATGATGTAATATCTATTCAGCTCTTACCCAGTCGCGTCTTCAATTCGCAGCTGCTGACCAATGAAGTTATGTTCGCTGACGTCATTAACGGAAAGCAACGACGCCCCATGTACCTGTAAAATAAAACATTTCATGTTTTCAATTATCTCGCGACGAATACGGCGCGTATTTAACGATCGAAACCGACGGTTTGTATCGCACACTGTTGTAATGCAGGCCGGCGCTCTCCAACGGTCACCCATCCGTACACTAGGCGAGATAACCGTTGCTTAACTGCACACCTTTGGAAGCCTGTTTAAACCACCTCGCTAAAGAGTTTACCCAGCAGTGAGGCTGGTTTGAAGCGTTTATATTTCTACCTCTACACCGTGATAATCCAATCACGTATGACGTCTTATCGGAACACCTCGGATAATTCACGAATCATCTCTCGCATGTATGTAGGTAGCCGGATCACCTCGGTCATTTCTCTAAATCTGACTGCTTTTGTGACAGACGTCAAAACAAAGATAGCATCTCGGATGACAGCTCACTACAGTATGAAGCCTGTAAAACTTCAATTTGTGGCGGCTTCAATTTTAAATCATCCAGGTTTAATGTACCCACCGCAGCAGACATGCAGCTGTCAAACGATGCTATTGTTTATGTTTTGTGCGAACTACATTTTAGGCATATTCTTTCGACTTCCGGCGAACAAAACGATCGTGATTTCTTTAAGTAGCATTGTACCAGATGCATCCAATGGATGATTGTCCCGTGGACGGAATTACCCGAGGAGTTCCGATTGGTATCACGTCCTGTCGGAAATGTGACATTACTTTTCTGTATTTAGCAGCTTGGTCACACTAACATCAACATTTGTTTTTTCATCTAAAGCATCGGAAGTAACGCGTACAATGTAATTTCTAACAAACATGACAAATATGACAAAAGGTGTTAAGAATTCGTTACATTTACGACGTTATGCCGCCATTCTTGTATTGTGCCGTTTGGCGTATTTTTGACGTCATTACGTTGATATTGTTATGTATATGTTTTTAGACGTTATTAAAGATTGAAACTGTATAGACGTGTTTTATCATTCGTCTCAATAAAAAAAGGTATTCTAAAATATGCTCGGAATGATGTTTACAAGAAATAAACACTTGCTTAAAATGACGCCATTGTTCGATAAAGTATGCACAAATGTCGTGATGAAATAAATCCCTGACATTTAGCGCGACATAATAATGCACTCTAAAACAACAAAACATTCTCATCCACGGACATGTAAATGTGATTTCAACTAAATTGTCGTAAGAGTGCCCCGCAATGTGATAGACAGTGGAACAGGATCATCACTGTAAGATAAAATGTTATTTTTTCCTACTTTTATAATTATAGAAATGCTTGAAAGTATACGTATTAAAAGTAATTATGCCCATTAGAGAGGACAATGTTGTTACATGTATTAGATATAGGCTAACTTTCGGATACCACCTATATGTTCGAGAAAAAGTAAATGTCTATTTTATTGAACATTTTACCACTGATTGTTGAATGATGTAACAAAAAGCATATACATGTAATAAATGTTTACTAGTACAGTCAATTTTTGATCGTGGATTTTGGCAGTCCGAATCCCACTGTGTCAAAATGGACTCGACCCAAATACAACAGCACGTATTCGTCCATTGTACTAATAGTGTCATACGTCGTAGTGTTTCTCAGAAATGCGTAACGAATTGACAAAGAAAGTCACAAGCTTCAGAACCATCAAAAGTGAAACACATTTTTATTTTCGATATAACCGTAAGGGGGCGGACTTTTGTTGTTTAGTGCCTGTATTCTTTTGGATTTGGTTCTTTGTGTCTAGGTCGCGGGGTTTCGGTTGACTAGTTGTTAATTACACACTATCGATTTATAATTCTTTTTACTGTATCTTTTAGATTAAATCACAATATCATAAACCGTTTTCGTTGTTGAAATTGTCGTCAACTCCGACCATTAACATAGTGTGGGCGTCCGTGGTTTAGTGGTTAAGACGTTGGTCTCCGGATCGGAGGGTCCAGGGTTCGAACCCCGAAATGACCACGTGATGTTAGTCCTTGAGCAAGACTATTTACTGCACAGGTATTTGCTCCAGGTATTCAGTACCTGAGTACTGGTTCTACCCAGGAAGTGGACAGCCGAGAGAGATTAATATAAGTTGAAATAATTTGTTTCCCAATCGACTATAAAGAAATAAGTTTAAATAAATAGGTTTAAATTAACATAGTTTCTGTTTCTCTTGCCCATTGTCGTCATTACATACGGCAGCGAGCTATTTCAACTCTTTTCAGACTTTTCAGTTTGGACCCAAAATTATTTTTATTATACATCTTAATAAACTATTGCTTCCTGCACATATCTCGCAAAATGTTGTTTATTGATGTCCTACACATGTCCGAAAAGTGAACCATAACGCAACAATCGTCATTACAAAAATTTCCTATCTGAGCCACTCTGCACAGTTAACTATTTTTAAACTAAATATAAGTGAATACTTATATTTTAGCTCATAAGTTTTCAATCATCCGATGTGACGTCAATGTATATTTTAAGCAGAAATCCCAATAGTTCTTATTTATAGATTTGAACAGAAGGAACATTTAAAGTTTTGATTAACGAGTTTTACTTCCCCAAAATTGAGATACTGTAATAAAGGTTCAAAGCTTAGTCTAAAGTATGATGTTTTTCTACAGAAATTATGCACGAATACCCCAAACAATGGTCAGATATTGTTATATATATATTAGATATAGACAAACTGTCGGATACCACCGTCAACATATACAGTGTACGAGTTATTTCTCAGGCTAAGCAACATTATTTTTTCAGCGGGCTATTTTCGTAAAAGTTGTGGTCAAACATAATACATCGTTGTCACAAAGTCAATATAAACAAGTAATACATTTCCATGCGGTACATAAACAAGTTCAAGTGACAGGGGCGGAAGTAACACTACTTTAAACTAAAATCTAATTAAATTCTTATATTCACCAAACTTAAATAAATACCGAAATATTATTGCATAAAAGCGCCGCACTTCATTAGTTTAAACAACAATGGGGCGTCTATAGGGTTAACCCAGGAACGACAACTTATTGCTCGCTGCGACTATGATGACCTTAAATCTGTCGCAGTGTATTTAAAAAACAAAAGCAATATTCATCCTTCCCCTATGTCCGTTCTCTTTATCGCTATCGCCACCATCATCGCAAAATGCTCTCACCCTATCCCTTGCATATCAGAATTCTAGAACCTTCGATGGGCGAATTTTTCGCAGTGTGTCATTGAACAGTCTCACAAGTTCACCTCTCTGTAGCTGACACGCCATGATTTATGGTCCTTGGTGGTCTTGTCAAGGGCAATACTCCTGCCACAGGCCTCTCCGGCTTATCAGTCCTGATTAACGATCCCATAAAAATAACTAGCAGATTTATTGCACGTTGTAACTCACTTTTGTTATGTCACGTCGCGAGGAGCAAGCTCGCAATTAGAGATGGTTGCAGAAGGGGGATAGGGGATGCACCCCCAACCAACCAGGTAAAAGAGTAGAGTTGTGAAAACACGTATAATATGTAAGCTTAAAAAATAGTAAGCTTTAAAAGTAATTTTCGTCAGTTAATTGATTATGTCGAAGTTAGGGTCCTGACTGTGTATATATATAGCGTTTCCTGCAATTAAGTTGAATGGATCTTGATTCATACCCCCCCCCCCCCCCCCCACACACACACACACACACACACACAAAACAACTGGATCCACCCCTGTTCACACTCATAATAAAACATAGGTTTGCCTAGGATTGGTTTTGTTTACTATATTTCAATATGTGTCATGATAAAATATTGGTTATGGGCGTTGGGTCAGGGTAACCCTAGACCAAGGTTATTTCCCCCGGAAAACATGCAAATCTTATTCACTTTTTTAATTATTACTGTTCTACACATTTCTTCATTGTAATTGAATGTTCGATTAGACGTGAATAAGACACGTCCTTAATTTAAATGAGTAGATCGTTTTCATTTTGCGGTTGATAACAGTTTGTTGTTTTTTGTATTGACGGGCGTCCATTGGTGCTGTCGATGTTCATGTTGTGGTGGTTTTATTTTACGTTGCAATAATTACAAAACCATGTTGAGTTTGATGTTGCTAAAGGATGTGGTAATAACTACAATATATCATTATCAATCAATAATGGCCACGGCAATTGAATGAAGCGGCGTATTTGAGTTGAAAGATTTAAACAAACATGATGATGAAACTATCAAATTTGAGTTGAAATAGTATTTTCCTTGGCGCTAACGGAAATTTGATTGGTGCTTGGTGCAGTCGTGACTACGTGAAAGTGTGGGACTGCAAGCAAACATTCTGTCAGCTGCCGTCTGTTCTTAAATGATTTACAAAGATATCATGAACAGTGTACTCCCGAAAGAATGACAAGGGTGATAATTTTTCTTTAATATATGGCCATCAAATGTAGACCATATATTGACATTGAACCGATGCGTGTTCGTCCTCTAGTGCTGAACCAAGGAAACTAGGTCGGTTTTTTTTTAAAATTGCTAACAAAAAATTAAAAAAACTTTGTTAAACTGCAATAAATTATGGATTAATATCCGCTTGATAACAGAATATATGAACCGGCAACCAGGGGGGTGGAGGTGCACCCCTTCCCTACCAATCAGGTAAAAGAGAGTCCAGCCTGCAACCCGCAATTATTCAACAGATGTTATGTTCTAAGGTTGGAAGAGCCCGTGCAACCATGTCGACTGTTCTAATAGATGAAGTTAAACTTTAAAGTACGCATGCGTATGTGTGTACGGCATGTACAAACGTCTGTAATGAACACTATACCGATTGGCTAGAAAAGACGCAGTAATTTATATAACCATAAAATTACAGATTATGCGGTTCTGTGGTATATTGTAACCAGACGACTTTAGCGTGAACGTATGCTGCGTAATTGTTAATGTATTAAAATTTAAAATCTTAAAAATTAAAAAAAAGAACATTGCAAACTAGATTACCATTAATTGCAATGGCCTAGTCATGATCACATTTTCTATTTTTTTTAACACCAGATTCTTGGTTTTCGGCACTGTGTACTCCAGGACCAAAAGTGACGCCATAACACTTTTATTAAGTATGAATTGCGGATCATATGGTTGTACACGAAATGTACAAACGCTATATTATAACTTTTTTTCTTTTAACAGTGTATGTAATGACATTGCAATTTCTATTGTCCTGCTTGTATATAAGTATTATGTTTATATTTTACGGCGTTCATATATTAGTACCAAGTATGTCCCAGTTGGGGATGGGGTTATAGCGAATTTTGATTGGTTCGTGCAAACCGATATCTGCATTATCAGGTGCCGTTGCTACTATTTCTTTTATTCTGTTTCATTTTTTAGATACGTCACAGCGACCAGTAATGATCATTATAGCAGAACAGAAGAACATAAAGCAGATATTGTTTGCTATGTTATAACAAAGACATTGAAGATGTCTTTCATTTTATTTGTATATGCCCAGTATACACTGATTTAAAAAGAAAATACCTCAACTCAACATTGTATAATAGACCGTCTGTATATAAAATGTGAATGCTGTTTGATTCAAAAAACAAGAACATACTTATTAATCTCTCCCTTTTTATCAAGAAAGCAACCTTAGTAAGAAGGAACATAAGCGTTAATAATACATAAAGTTCATTCTCTAATGTTGTTTCTTTATTCTTTTATAATGCAACTATCACATAAAAAGCTTAATATATTGTCATTATTATTTCTTCGCTTCCATACCAATAACTAAACCGGATCATTATAGCGATGTCCAGCTGTTTTGGTGGAGGACAAACCCAGACAAATGACGGGATAAAAGCACCAGCGCACTGCGGGTCAGCTGGAACACCTTCCTACAGTAAGTCATTCGCCCCGAAAGGGACTCGAAACGATTCGACGCGGTAGAGGTCTCAGTGACGTTATATGTCGGCAACTCTAAATTCCCGCTGATAATGAATGTAAAACCATTTGCAGTAAATTATATGGTATGTTTTTATTCTTTAAATATATAATGTGATTATAATAAAATGACATTTATATATATGAACATTGTTATTAAACAACAGCGGACATGTGTACAACATTAACACAGAGATGTTGTCAATCAGAAAATATAAGTAGCAGGGAAAATACGGGGAGGGTGACGTTTCTATTCATTTGGGACTTATGAAGGTTTTAGCATGCATAAATGCATTTTAGACATATGAAGAAAGTTTTATCGTGCATACATGCATTTTGGACATATGAAGAAAGTTTTATCATGCATACATGCATTTTGGACATATGAAGAAAGTTTTATCATGCATACATGCATTTTGGACATATGAAGAAAGTTTTATCGTGCATGCATGCATTTTGGACATATGAAGAAAGTTTTATCGTGCATGCATGCATTTTGGACATATGAAGAAAGTTTTATCGTGCATGCATGCATTTTGGACATATGAAGAAAGTTTTATCATGCATACATGCATTTTGGACATATGAAGAAAGTTTTATCATGCATACATGCATTTTGGACATATGAAGAAAGTTTTATCATGCATACATGCATTTTGGACATATATAGAAAGTTTTATCATGCATACATGCATTTTGGACATATATAGAAAGTTTTATCATGCATACATGCATTTTGGACATATATAGAAAGTTTTATCATGCATACATGCATTTTGGACATATATAGAAAGTTTTATCGTGCATACATGCATTTTGGACATATATAGAAAGTTTTATCATGCATACATGCATTTTGGACATATGAAGAAAGTTTTATCATGCATACATGCATTTTGGACATATATAGAAAGTTTTATCATGCATACATGCATTTTAGACATATGAAGAAAGTTTTATCATGCATACATGCATTTTTGGGCATATGAAGAAAGTTTTATCATGCATACATGCATTTTTGGGCATATGAAGAAAGTTTTATCGTGCATACATGCATTTTGGACATATATAGAAAGTTTTATCATGCATACATGCATTTTGGACATATGAAGAAAGTTTTATCATGCATACATGCATTTTTGGGCATATATAGAAAGTTTTATCATGCATACATGCATTTTGGGCATATGAAGAAAGTTTTATCGTGCATACATGCATTTTGGACATATATAGAAAGTTTTATCATGCATACATGCATTTTGGACATATGAAGAAAGTTTTATCATGCATACATGCATTTTTGGGCATATGAAGAAGGTTTTATCGTGCATACATGCATTTTGGACATATATAGAAAGTTTTATCATGCATACATGCATTTTGGGCATATGAAGAAAGTTTTATCGTGCATACATGCATTTTGGACATATGAAGAAAGTTTTATCATGCATACATGCATTTTTGGGCATATGAAGAAAGTTTTATCGTGCATACATGCATTTTGGACATATATAGAAAGTTTTATCATGCATACATGCATTTTGGACATATGAAGAAAGTTTTATCATGCATACATGCATTTTTGGGCATATGAAGAAAGTTTTATCATGCATACATGCATTTTTGGGCATATATAGAAAGTTTTATCATGCATACATGCATTTTGGGCATATGAAGAAAGTTTTATCGTGCATACATGCATTTTGGACATATATAGAAAGTTTTATCATGCATACATGCATTTTGGACATATGAAGAAAGTTTTATCATGCATACATGCATTTTTGGGCATATGAAGAAAGTTTTATCGTGCATACATGCATTTTGGACATATATAGAAAGTTTTATCATGCATACATGCATTTTGGACATATGAAGAAAGTTTTATCGTGCATACATGCATTTTGGACATATATAGAAAGTTTTATCATGCATACATGCATTTTAGACATATGAAGAAAGTTTTATCATGCATACATGCATTTTGGGCATATGAAGAAAGTTTTATCATGCATACATGCATTTTTGGGCATATGAAGAAAGTTTTATCGTGCATACATGCATTTTTGGGCATATGAAGAAAGTTTTATCGTGCATACATGCATTTTTGGGCATATGAAGAAAGTTTTATCGTGCATACATGCATTTTGGACATATATAGAAAGTTTTATCATGCATACATGCATTTTGGACATATGAAGAAAGTTTTATCGTGCATACATGCATTTTGGACATATATAGAAAGTTTTATCATGCATACATGCATTTTAGACATATGAAGAAAGTTTTATCATGCATACATGCATTTTGGGCATATGAAGAAAGTTTTATCATGCATACATGCATTTTTGGGCATATGAAGAAAGTTTTATCATGCATACATGCATTTTTGGGCATATGAAGAAAGTTTTATCGTGCATACATGCATTTTGGACATATATAGAAAGTTTTATCATGCATACATGCATTTTTGGGCATATGAAGAAAGATTTATCTAAACTTTAAACTTTATTGGTTTGGCTCAAACTATCCTTAATATGAAATTAATTGTAACAAACCCATCACGTTTAAAACTGATTTTATTTTTATTGTTTGCGTTTAGTGTACTTTATTCCAAAAAGCACCTAGCTCTTGATAGCCACACAGTTTATTTCAGAGTTGCCCAATATGCTCTATATAGTATTTTGGTTTATGCTGCAAAATAAAATTAAAATACTTTCGCCAAATGGTTTTGATTTTTTAGACTTTAAATACACCAGGTAACGAATTTATAATCAAATTAAGCAGAAATCATACAATTAAAATTTATTTTAAAAAACAAAATTAAAAACTATACATGTTTCCTTTTTAATCTGGTAGAGGGATGCAAAAAACATTGTCAAAGTGAAAAGTAGAAAGAAAAAAAATTTGACCATTTGTTCCCATACCGGGATTCGAACCCTCAACCCCCTGTTTTGTAGCATTTTACCCCTAATTTTGATGCTCTTCGACTGGAGGTGTAGCATTACATTTGTTGTACCTTAATTTAAAACCACTGCATCTCGCCTGTACATTCTTGTTCCAAATGCACTGCTGGTGTACTTATGAATGTAATGGTGTCGCCGTGGTGATATTGTAGAAGTTGTGTTCGAAAAGCTTGCAATTGTGTCGACATTAAGTGTTTTGTCTATATAACCTATTCTGATGTTGTTGATGTTGTTTTTCGCTGTGGTGTTATATACGGTTATGAATTCTACGAAATGTTTCAAGTGTTACGATTTTTTTTTACCTCACAATCGACCTAAGTGAAATTGCATGTACCTCTCTAAACACGTATGTACACAGGTTAATCTTATCATGGGCGACATCATGAGCTGCAATGTCATGTGTAAAATTACGAAATGCGTCCTTCGAGAATTGCCAAATGCGTCGTTCAATTTCATGCAGATTCCTAACATGAAACTTAAAATGTGCGATATAAATGCACGTGTAATCACATTACACAAGGACACGTGTACCGCTTTGATAAAATAAATCTTCTCACCTCTCTATGTACTTGTAGGTAGTGTTTCTAATTAGCATGTCAATGTAAGCTTTTGAAGGCAGAAAGATTATTTATTTACCAATTAGGTGTTCTAACTAGATAACTGTTTACATGGGTCTAGGTTCAAAAAACATAATATTAACAGTGGTTCGATTTAAAATTTAGTTTTGGGGCAAAAAAACAACAACAACAAACACACTGGACTGAATATCATTTGCATCCGCCAATGCGTTTGTGAATGTGTTTTGGTCGAATCTGTGGGTGTTTAAGATACATTGCAGCGTCACAGTTATGGTCGTCATAGCGACGTCTATATTGGCGAAGGAAGACTGGCGCTCCGCGGGTCAGACAGAACACCTCCAGACATGAAGGTTTTGCTCCGATCGGGTCTCTAACCCATTCCGTAAGGAGACATGGAGTAACAGGAGTTAAAAGTTAGCGACTCTAGTGGGATAGTAGTGGTGGTAGTAGTGGTGGTAGTAGTGGTGGTAGTAGTGGTGATAGTAGTGGTGGTAGAAGCAGTGTAGTGAGGTAGTAGTGGGGTAGTAGTGGTGGTAGTGGAAGTGTAATGGAGTAGTAGTGGAAGTGTAGTGGGGTAGTATTGGCAGTGGTGGAAGTGTAGTGGGGTAGTATTGGTAGTAGTAGCAGTGTAGTGGGGTTGTAGTGGTAGTAGTAGCAGTGAAGTGGGGTAGTAGTGGTGGTAGTAGCAGGGTAGTGGGGTAGTATTGGTGGTAGTAGTGGTGGTAGTAGTGGTGGTAGTAGTGGTGGTAGTAGTGGTGATAGTAGTGGTGGTAGAAGCAGTGTAGTGGGGTAGTAGTGGGGTGTAGTGGTGGTAGTGGAAGTGTAATGGAGTAGTAGTGGAAGTGTAGTGGAGTTTTGGTGGAAGTGTAGTGGTAGTAGTAGCAGTGTAGTGGGGTAGTAGTGGTAGTAGTAGCAGTGTAGTGGGGTTGTAGTGGTGGTAGTAGTGTAAGTGTAATGGGTGTTAATTAGTTGTAGTGTAACGGGTTTGTTTTGGTAGTAGTGGCAGTCGTTGAAGTGGTGAAAGTTTTGTGGGGTAGTAGTGATTGGAGTGGAAGTGTAATGAGGTGGTAGTAGTAATAGGGATGTGTTGTGGGGTAATAGTGGTAGTAGTGGTAATGAAGCGGAGGTAGTAGTTGTGTTGGTTGAAGTTAAGTGGTGGTAAAAGTGGAAGTGGTGGTAGTCACGGTAACGAAGTTGTTAGTGGAGGTAGGTTAATGGTAGAAGTAATGGTGATGGTACTGGTAGTCATTTTGTGGTAACGTAGTGGTAGTGGAGTGGTTGTAGTATTGGTAGTAGTAGTAATGAGGTGGTATTGGTAGTTGCGGTAGTTTACCGGTGATAATTCTGGTGGTGGTAGTTTATTGGGATTTCTAGTGGTAGTAGAGGTAGCTTAGTGGTGGTGGTAGTAGTACTTGTGGTGGTGGTAATAGTACTTGTGGTGGTGGTAGTAGTACTTGTGGTGGTGGTAATAGTACTTGTGATGGTGGTAGTGGTAATTGTGTTGGTGGTAGTAGTACTTGTGCTAGTGGTAGTAGTACTTGTGGTGGTGGTAATAGTACTTGTGGTGGTGGTAGTAGTACTTGTGCTGGTGGTAGTAGTACTTGTGGTGGTGGCAATAGTACTTGTGTTGGTGGTAATAGTCCTTGTGGTGGTGGTAGTAGTACTTGTGGTGGTGGTAATAGTACTTGTGATGGTGGTAGTAGTACTTGTGGTGGTGGTAATAGTACTTGTGGTGGTGGTAGTAGTACTTGTGGTGGTGGTAGTAGTACTTGTGGTGGTGGTAATAGTACTTGTGGTGGTGGTAGTAGTACTTGTGATTGTGGTAATAGTACTTGTGTTGGTGGTAGTAGTACTTGTGGTGGTGGTAATAGTACTTGTGATTGTGGTAATAGTACTTGTGTTGGTGGTAGTAGTACTTGTGGTGGTGGCAATAGTACTTGTGGTGGTGGTAGTAGTACTTGTGTTGGTGGTAGTAGTACTTGTGTTGGTAGTAGTAGTACTTGTGGTGGTGGTTATAGTACTTGTGGTGGTTGTAGTAGCGATATTTTAGTGGTTGTAGTAGCTGTAGCTTAGTGGTGGTGTTGGTGGTAGTATTAGTGACCGTAGTTTAGTAGCGGTAGTACTGGTGATGGTAGTAGTGGTAGCGGCGATAGTTTAGTGGTATTAGCGGTAGCTTTGTGGTGGTGGTTAAAGTAGTGGTGGTAGTGGTAGAGGTGGTAGTTAAACGGTGGTAATGTGTGGTGGTGTTGTATGTTGTTTACATTGTTGATGCATTTTTTGTTTTGTTTTAATATCACTATTTTGTGCGATAAATACTAAAGAGATAAGACTACATGTGAGGGGGTTAGTAAAATATGTTGGGTCATATAACCGGAATGGTACCACATTTCCGTGATAAGTTTCACTTTTCATTTTAGTTCAGTTAGAAGGCCGCTTGCTTAAGCTCGGGCAAGGCATATACCATGTTTTAAAACAGTTCCTCGCGAACTTTGAAATGTAAGGAGATTTATTACACAGACCACAATGAATCCAGTGAATGCGGGCCAAATTTTGAACACATTTTGAACTTAGGTTCAATATTGAAAAGGGATTGTCAAAATTTTTATTGAAATTTACATACTGTCTAGTAAAAGTTGGCGATAGTAGTGAAAGCAAAATGACGTTGTTGTTGTTGTTATTCTTGCTGGTTGTTTTGTTGTTGCTGTCAATGTTTTTGTTTTTGACGCTGTTGTTATTAATGTTCTTGCTGTACATAAATGTATCTGGGAAATTATTGCTTTTGGTAACTGGGTGAATGTGACTGCAGTGGGTGTGTTTTGTCCTGCTTATGATACTGTTCATAAATGGTGCTAACATAGATAATGATGATGATGTTGTTGTTTTTTACAGGTAGACATGACAGTTTTCGTGGTTAATTTGTGTTTGAAAGCAATTTGTTTTTGTTTTTGGCGCCGTATCACCTTTTAAGTGTCGGTGTGCCGTAATCCCCCCCCCCCCCCCCCCCTCCAAAAAATAAAAAAAATAAATAAAATAAAATAAAAATAAAAAATGTTTTGTCGGTAAATGGAAACTACATTATATGGTTCCTGAAAAACAAACGATAAGATTTTCAAAGCATGAGTTACAGAGGCCCTTCCCATTGTTAAAACGGAGGGTCGCACTCTGAAGCAAAGAATACTGAACATGTGGACTGTGGTCAAATACTGTTAAAGCGACTTGACACATTTGGTAACATTTGCATTGTACATGTATTTTTAAATGTTACTTAAAAAACAAAGCCTTTTTAACCACAATTAACAATGGAATTTTACCCCCGATCACAAAAGGATATGTCAACATGCTGCATTCTGTATGTAGATGTGCTGTCTATTTACGTATCCTGTTTTGACCACAAAACCGCCGACGACCAAATGGAGACACGACCCTAACAAATTAAGTGATGTCAATAAATGTGTCATCTGAAATAAAACAGCTATGACATCATTCGTCACATGCCGAGTATTGTGAAATGCGTCTTTTATTGTGTTTGTTTGCGTGTTACTGAAATAATGAGCAACAATAATAAACAACAGGAAAGAATATCAACGTAATATCACGTTACATCACTTATATCAGCGTTTGCTACATTACCATTAGTCTCTTTTTCCCCCTTTCTTTTGAAATACATTGCAGCGACCATTTATGATCATTATAGCAACGTCCAGCTTTTTAGTGGAGGAAGACGCCAGACAAATGTCTGGGTAGAACCACCGGCGCACCGCAAGTCAGCTGGAAGACCTTCCCACGCGGTGACAGGCTAAGCAGTCAGAGGAATTACAACTCGACGACTCTACCACTACGCCACGGGTGCCCTCCCCCCCCCCCCCCCCCCCCCCTATTAGTCTCTATTATGTGCATGACTTTATGAATGAACATGTCAAATGTAAGTATAAAAGTGCTTTCAGATAAGGATATAATTATTCACCACAGCTATGTTTCATGAGCGGCAATGTGTGCTTACTAGAGAGTTTTCAACACATGCAATTAAAGAAATTACGGTAAAAACGTATTTATTTAAACAGGCAAACATTTCAATAATTGTACATTAATTTGTGTATTTAATGTGGGAAGGCCTTCCAGCTGGCTTGCGGTGCGCCGGTTGTTCTCACTCTCTCTCACACACACACACACACACACACACACACACACACACACACACACACACACACACACACAAACCCTGCCTTCTATACGTGCCCTCTATATAAACAAATATAATGGAATTTACATTTTCCAAACATTAGCAGTTAACCAGTTTGGTGCATATTTAAATCAAACTGCTATTGTGCGTTAATGGTAATTGTGAATATACTTTTATAAAGTCTCTATACAGAAAGAAAACTGAAATGTATTTACGTAAATTATTTACCAAAGTAGAATGCTTAATACAATATTATTTGATATTGTAGAAAACGGATCATATTATGAAAGGATGAACGTAATATATAGCACAAGTAAGCTGATAAGATACGAGTATGTTGGTCATAAATCTAACAACGAATGCATAGTGTTCATACAAAACTTTAAACGCCAACGCGCCTAACATAGTATGATAATGATATTATGTTATATCACCGGCACAGCTTATGAATCACCGGACCTGATAGCACAATCGGTAGAGCGTCGGCTCCCGGACATACCAAAGTCGTTAAAAATGGTAGTGGTATAGCTCCCTTGCTAACGGAAAGATAAGGATAGTTCCACGACTGGTTAGTCCGGTGTCAGGATACTGTGACTGTGTGTGGTATCATGCCAGGCATTCACGGCATGCTATACACAGTGAAGACAGCACTATATCTGCTTCAAGTGGATACCGTATAATTGAAATACAGTTGGTGGGGCGATAAACCCAATAAACAAACAAACTTACAGCACATGAATCTGTACCCGTTCTTGGTTTTTAAGGAACATTTAATTACGATTTTACCCTTAATATTTAGTAAGACTTGCAAATATGTCTTAATAACGTGCCACTGTTTAATGCTGGCAGCTGTCGGATGTCGTATTTCTTCACCTCGAAATGAATCAGTTAAAAATGTTTTGACAACTCATCATCAATTCTTAGAGTAATGTCACATTTGCAATTAGCGACTTGCTAGAAAGCTGAAACCATCTGTCAACAAAATTTGTCTTTGGTCATTTGAAAACCATGTTTTTATCAGACATAAAATATCATAACATGGTTTTCAAATGGGATTAAACTGGTTGAAAATGCATAAAAATAAGTCTTGAACTTGTGGGAATGTAGTGGATGTTTTTAACACGGTTTCTTAGATTAAGCTCCGACCTCTCGTTTCAATTTTACTGCAATATAATGTATTTTACATTTTATACATTAAAAGAACAAAGACTGATAACGAAATGATGAAACATTCGCAAGCTGATGTAAACAAATGTGATAATTTGAAGGCGTAGAACTTAACTTTTACATTTTCATACATTTCATGAAGGTTTAATCATCGACAGGTACAATAAAATGTCACTTGTACAGATTTAGAAATATAATGTACGACATTTGAAATTTAGACATGTTTTTTCAAACCCGGCAGTACTTTTTTTCAAAGTTAGCTTAGATATACACATTGTCTCGGTTTTTTACAGACATACCATCAGTCCGGATATACTGGAACGCCAATAAAGTTTAAGGCGTATTGGAAAGATAAGAATGTACTCCAAAATATAGAAGAAAGCTTCTTTGGTTTAGCAATATTTCCCATAAATCTAAATCATTCACTATATCTAAGACATACTTGTGAAGTGGTCACATATTGCCAATCCTGAAAACTGATGTAAAGTTACATTTTGTTGAGCAATGAACGGTTTAGTATAAAACAGCTTTCTTATGTTTTGTTTTTTATTTAAACATATATGTATATACCGTTTAGCGGCCCATCCATTATACTGACACCGATAAGTCAGGCGTAATGCTGTCCCCTTAGCCCCGAGCGTTGAAGTCTTTGGTTTGACCCGACCTCCCGATCCGCAAGCCGACGCTCAACCATTTGATCTATTGCGACCGTTTTTTTGCGGTATGGTATTTAAAGGGCATACAACTAATGTTTTATTGAACAACATTTAATCCTAATAGTGACTCACGTGACAGTCTGCAAGTGCCTCTGTGTACACCCGTTGTGGGGCATAGTTGAAGAAATAACACGATTGGCCATACGCTCGCCATGTGCTGGGGCAGTCTGAAACAGAACAAAACCATTGTCGAATTAAACATTAAGCCGTAAGTTGAGCATTAACAAGCTAGTCGACAACATAGTCAACGTTGACGCCATTGTTTAATAGTTAAGCGAAATGGCCAAGATAAGCATACATTTTTTTTTAATTTCCGGTTGTAACAAATAGCAAAACATATGGCCAGTTCCATTCCTCTTTATAGACGACTTTCACCACGTACTTAACTTGGACCATATATGCTTTCATGCTAGAAATGCTGCTGTACCAAGATATTTTAGCGCTCAAAACATTGAAAATGCTCGACTTCATGACTTCTGTTTAAATGCATTGTTATAATTATAATCGATTCTATGGAAATAGTAATAGAAAACAATGCGATGAATAAATATCCCCGCTAGGTGGCATTTGACAATGAAATGTGACCTTGATCTCTGCAATCATCCAGAAGTGTAAGTAGTACATATTAGCGATGTTCTCTGTTTTTGCAATCTTGTATCTGCAGTTGTAATTGTATCTAGGTATGCTTGTTTACGCACAATTGTACAAAAGGTCAGGCTTTGGTAATGCAAGTTTAATTATGTAAATTGAGCAACGGCCAATTTCCATTGTTAATCTTAGAAAGTAAAGTGGAATAAACCAATTTAAAACAAGAAAACAAATCCGTATTTGCATTTTACGCTCAAACACTCAAATTGCGGTAAATTCCTAAGTGAGGTAATTGGAAGGGGTTGGGGGAGGGAGGGGGTTTGGGTTGTCTTTTTAGGTATCTAGGTTATATAAAATCTGTATTCATTTGTATGCATGCGTGTGTACATGTATTGAAATGAAATATAAGGTTATACTTTCTTTGGTAATAACTCGATGTGTATTTTTTTCTCATATTTTCATCTATAAAAAGTATAACTCTACAAAATAAAATATCTACATAATGCTGGTTATATACCTAAAACACACTAAACATTTATGAACATGTATATAATGTTATATTTAAATGTATTATTTGATCTGCATGTATTTCCAGACAACGCCTTAATAGCACACGCAACTTTTAAGGTTGTTTTTTTTAACAAATTTTAATTGCGAGCGGATAGCGACTAATAATGCTAACCTTCCTCAATCACACTCATTGGTCTCGTATGCCTAAATCAGGTCTTGATATAATCTCATACAAGAATTCAATAGAAAGTTTGGAGAGACTAAACTGAGACCAACTTCACCCATTCGAGATCGCCATGCTACTTCAACGGGAGGATTACTTGCGGCTCCTTTACGACAGATGTGAAATGGATAGAAATCAAAAAAGCGATGTTTTATTATCAATTAATTACTCAGCTGCCACGGAACTTTTTAAGAAATTCACACTTTAAGGTCACGTGGTCGTATATAAAGGGTTGTGCAGTTGTCACAGTCGTTTCTATTTTAAGTAGACAACTGCACTCTTTATCCTTTATATAGGGAAGGGATACATACAAATTGCAAACGGTCCAATGCGACCAACTATGAAGCCCAGTCCAATTTCGTTTCCAACCTTCTGCAGAACTTTTGTGACTATTTTGAACCGTTTAATATTCTCGAAATCATCCATGCGACAGATGGAGAGTGGTGGAGACTAAGAGAGACGGCATTTGAGACCGAGAAGATTGCATTGAGACAAGCTTGCGACCAAAGGGCATTATAGTCGCATGTCGGTCTCAATCCCGGTGCAAATAGGGAAGTTTTGAACGATTGTGTCTGATTGCCGTCAGAGACTAGGGGTAAATCTTATTGGCAAAGCTTTAAACATGACGTTCAATGCGAAATAGTGTATTTACAATATACTGATTTACCATATACAGTAAAACCTCTCCCAAAGGCACCTCTGTGCAGCAACAACCTATAAGCAGCAACACTTTTATCCCCTCCCCAATAAGTTTCAAGTGCATTTTAACCTCTGAGCAGCAACACCTCTGAGTAAGGGTAAACGGCCATTTAAATATGTCCCTAAAGGCTGTGATAACCTCTTCTGAACACCATCTGGGACCTACTTGAGAATTTTCACAGTTTTCTTGATTAATAAGGTATCATGGTTGACTGCTTTAGTATAAATGCTAATCCAGTGTCTCTTTGACAGGTATCCAGTTATGTGCAAAAATACTCCTGATAACATTATTTCAAAATAGTGCTAATAGAAAGAAAAATATCAGTTTAATGGTAAGTGTGTCTAAAGTTGGTGTTTATTTTATCAACCAACCTTGGTGAGTTTGTAAGAAGTATCAAAGGTAAAAAGCTCTTTATCTGTAGCTTACATTTCGAATAACTAAGCCTGACGACATTAAGCTAGATTCATATCGTTTGTGCTCAGTTAGCATATACTTTACGTAATTAATTTATTTTATTTAAGACTTATCTGATTTTACTTATATGAACATTTGCTGTGTTTAAAATTACACTTTGTATGTTTGTATGCTCTTTTATTTCTTCTATTTCAACAAAAGTTAACTACATTATGTGAAATACAACAATTTTGATATTATTAAAACACACATAAAGCAATGTTGAAATAAAATATTGTTTTCTATATAGTATTTTAACTGGGCATCAACGATGACCTCTACACAACAACACTTCTCAGCAACAACATTTTTCTCTGCCTCCACCAAATGTCGATGTGTAGAGGTTTCACTGTAGTTATGTCAACACATGCGTAAAGGCGAAATTTAATGCAGCGTAGAGATGTAAATGATACAGTTGTGGGTACGTTCATTCTTGCAGAATACATTTTCACTGTAAATATATGAAGCCTAATCATGAACTAATTATAAACTTTATCATGTGAAATTGATGACTGTAAACTATATATGAAGTTGAAAAACGCAAACAATTAAAATTTACACTTCTCCTGTTGCATTTATTAGTTATACGTTTAAAGTGTAGATTTAACACGCTGGATTTTTGGCATAGAAACGCCACCATACGTTTTGTAAGGATTAACTGATAATTGTCTTAAAATGAACGGCCAGACGGAACACGGACAAACGAGAAACAGCTACAGTAAGCTGGATCCAACCGTCTTTCGTTTCCCTCCGTCTTTCGCAGTGAGGAAATAAATGTTTCCTACGTGTCAAACTGCATGTCAATAATGGATTTACAAGGAAGACACGCTCTAATAAAAATGTAGCTTTCGTTGCAGGGAGTCGGGGTGGGGTGAGGGGTAAATGTGTTTGTGCTTTGCTGAACGATTCAGTAGGCATGCATTGTTACACTAGAATGGTAGCAAAGTATTCACGCTATTGCTAAGTTTCGGTAATCTGGGTCAAATATTGTATGTCCTTGTAGGTAAAATGCGATATTTTGATATGTTTACATAACAAAACAGTCGATTCCAATCATAAACATAAGGGGTATCAGGTAGTTGCCGCCTCACTGTACAAATATTCACTAAAATTAGGCTGACAGTTTACCGTACACAGTGGACATGGCTTTCTGAAGATTGGGCCCACTGAGGATTTTATCGATTGAGTGTTAAAGTTTTTACTTTAAAGTAAAGCTTGTCTAAAGAAGTGAGTCAAGTTATCGCCCTTTTCATGTATACATGCGCTACATGTTTACGTTATTTGGACTCGTCCAAAATAGCGCGTGGTATTTATACCAAATACATTTTAACCTAATACGTGTCAATATAATTTAACAGTAAATGAAGGATTGTAAATATTGTATAAGCCACTTATAAATCCATGTCTGTCACTTGGTTCATAAGCTACAAAGGAAAGCTGAAAAAGAAAATTTAAAAAAAAGCATTGTACAACAGATACTGCTATGTTAAGTTCCGTTCACTTTGCGTCTGGTGCTCGTTTTAAAAAAGAAATTTTAAAGAAAGCATTGTACAACAGATACTGCTATGTTAAGTTCCGTTCACTTTGCGTCTGGTGCTCGTTTTAAAAAAGAAAATTTAAAAAAAAGCATTGTACAACAGATACTGCTATGTTAAGTTCCGTTCACTTTGCGTCTGGTGCTCGTTTTAAAAAAGAAATTTTAAAGAAAGCATTGTACAACAGATACGGCTATGTTAAGTTCCGTTCACCTTACGTCTGGTGCTCGTTTTAAAAAGGAAAATTTAAAGAAAGCATTGTACAACAGATACTGCTATGTTAAGTTCCGTTCACCTTACGTCTGGTGCTCGTTTTAAAAAGGAAATTTTAAAGAAAGCATTGTACAACAGATACTGCTATGTTAAGTTCCGTTCACCTTACGTCTGGTGCTCGTTTTAAAAAGGATTTTTTTAAGAAAGCATTGTACAACAGATACGGCTATGTTAAGTTCCATTTCACTTTACGTGTGTTGCACGTTTTAACTACTAGTATATAACTGTTTGTATTCATGTAACTGTTTATAACTTTCTCTCGATGAAATGTTCAGGGTTGCGTACACCGTAAAAGTGCAAGTATTGAAGACAGTCCTTTCAACACATAAATAGAAATACGAGTTTATTATATTTCATCCATTTTAGGAAAATAAAGGTAAAAAAAATAAAGACAGACTTGTTGACCGGACCTCTCATAGTCAGAAGTGGTAATAAGTTAAAAGAAATAACTTCGAATGAGTTTTTGCTGCAATAAATGATGGGTTTAGAAACGTGTCGCTTTTAAAGTTACGTCAGAACTAAAATTCACAAATTAAGTAAGTTCTATTAGGAAATAAATGTTAGTAAAACAGTCCATTCAACAAATTTCACACACTTTTCTTACTTTGATGGTCGAATAGCATAACAGTGTTCCCCTTTTATAAAATAAAGTGTAAAATGCATTTCCCAAGACGATTCAGTCAGGGTGTGTTCTATTCATTCGTGCACATTAAAGACAGCCATTGTAGCAATAACGACATGGGAAAAGCCCGGGTGAATAGAGTGCATGTCAGTGTGCGCTTGATATTTCGGTCAAATGAAATCTTTCCACTACGGGCATGTTTATGTTAATAAAATAAGAACATATTCAACATCAAAATGAATCATCTGCAGTATCTGCGATCATCAGGTACATCTCTAAAATTCAAATTGTCACAGGTTTTTTTTCCTATCTTTAATAAACATAACAACTTACGTGATTATTAATATTTCAAATTATTCAATGTACTTTCAATCTTTCAATACCCTGACATAAACGGTTGAAAAAGGGGCTTTGGCAACGTGACAATTTCGATAAAAGAAACACTTATTAGCGAGTTTGATTTCTACAGACATTAGTAACAGTTTCTTACTAGCATGGCTTAGCTGTATACAGGCACGTGAACTAGAAAAGGCACTAGGCGTAAAAAAAGTTGTTTGTTTTCACTAACCCGACCGACCCTATTCTTTGTGCCGACCCTAAACTTTTTTTTTTGGTGTTCGTCGACGATTTTAGAGCAAAAATATGACTTTGACCTTGGCAAGAAAGCATTTGTCCAGAGGCCATATGGAAGAAATAAATAAATGGGCACATTCAAAATGTCAAACCAGTGTAAAATGAAAACTATATTATATTTATTTTAAGTTTACATTTATTTTAAGTTGTCATTTTCCACATGAATATGTGTTGCTAGTATTACCTTTGATGCAGTGGTCTCACATTTTAAATTGGCTAATTGTTGTACGGTAAAAACAAAGTAAATGAAAAAAAAAGTTTTTACCTACCTACCTACCTACCCTTATTTTTTGAGACGTTAGCGGAAACAAACAACTTTTTGCCCTAGATGCGAAGTTAATTTGTTAGTAATTAAAAATAAAGGTTTTAATTTGGATTTCTAATCCGCAAAGCACTTTAGAATGGAAAAAATCCCATGATTTGTGTGTTCTTGTACTATAAAATTAAAGTCAATTTTCCTGTCTTTTTTATTTTTCTTAATAAGTGTTTTGACACGGAACCAATCAAATTAACTATTCATTAGAATCAAAGACTGTTAGTTAGGAAACCCGTGATAAAATTATCTATGAAATGAACGCAGATTGCTTTCCGGGGTCAAGAAAATAAAACAAAGCAAAGCGGGCGCGAGTTTGTCTACAACTAGGACACAGCCTAAAAGTATTGAAGGGACGCTGCATTGGACGTTTAAACATGTAGAAAAGTTATTCAATCTACATTCTGTTGTGTCGGTTTAGTGCACACATTCTGAATAGGCTCCGACCTTCAATACCATGTCGATCCCATTATGTAACTGCTAGCTGGCTACATGGTAGGAATACCAAAAAAATCTTCCGTCACGTTATATATTTTCTACTCTGTCTGGTTGGTCTTCAAATTCATTGATATCATCTCTGTATTGTTCAAGCGTGTAACTGAAATACAACACTACAAACAGATACACTGGTTTGTTTCTTTTGTTACATCGCACCGACACAATTATGGTCCGGCTAAATATTGGTGGAGGAAGATCCCAGACGTAAACCAGACTTGCGTCTGGGTAGAACCACCGGCGCATCGCAAGTAAGCTGGAAAATCTCCCGACGTGAGACTCGAATCTACGCGTTGAGAGGCTGAAGAGTATCAAGTCAACGACTTTAACCGCTCGACCAAGGGCGCCCCTACACTGGTTTGTAGCCGCGTGGTTAGTTTTAAAAATAAATCGTTTCTCACGTTTCATATAAGCGCTGTTTGCTCTTTTGTTATTTCATATATTCTCAAAGATTATTTAATCTGACTATTATCTATTATCCCCATTAAAAACAATTAAAATTGCTTATAAAACGTGATACTCGTATTATTGAAGTATAAAAGGTTTTTTATTGATATAATAACTGACCACCTCATATAACAAATATATGAATATTATAAATAGCATCTAATTTACACGGTGTCAACCAAATTTCGAGTCTAAATTACTACTTGGATTTGCACGGGTAACAATTTTTCACAGACACCGTAAGATAACTTAGGACAATTTATTAATAATCTAGTAGTCTCACAGTCGTCCCTACTTATAAAAAAATTGCTTGTTATTTTATTAAAATAAAACTTCTGGGGAAAAAATGTTACTATTTTCCGTGTATTTTGAAAGGCATCATAGTTTCACCATTTGACATTTGTTCGTCATAAAACTAACACGACTTCACTTTCGAACTTTGAAATATTAAAAATTAAACAACATACATCAGTTATAAAATCAATCCATTAATACACGTAAATTTAACGATCGCACCTGTAAATTGTTAAAGTGTTACCTCGTCGCGATGACGTAATCCGACTGTCTGAAGGAAAACCAGACGATAACTGGTATGCAAGTACATATATAAAAGACAAAAACCGATTCATCAAATATTCTTGAAATGAATGTTAAGGTGCCTTCATTTATAGCTAAAGTCAAATCCTTTACAATTGGACATTCTAAAATGCGATCATATTTCTGAAAAAAAAACTTTATTCTGTGAATTTAGCTCGTTTTAGTTAAAAGTTGACCCTATTTTTATTTATGTTAAAATCTACGGATTTCTTTTACCGGACGTTGCGCGAATACAGCGCATATCTTCTTCAACTGGCACATGCTAAGTTTATAAAACGGGAAGGCATCTGCATCATCTTGAGACCATTTAATAACGTGGAGTGACAACAATTAAGTAAAAAGTGGAGAGAAATTATGAAAGATTTACTTTTAAAAATTTAATTATGTCCGTATAGCGGCTGGATGCCGATTTTAACTGATGTGTCTTACTCAATGTACATTCATTTTCTGGAAGGCCTCGTTACTATTTCCGCTTTCTTTAATCAAGCCTTTTCAATTGTTTGATATTCTACGCAATATTGTACAATAGGTACAAGTAATTCATCCATATGTATTACTTTAACGGCAACGACCTTTGCAATGATGGTTTTGAGGTTTCGGATAACACAAGAAGAAAATGAAAGGAGTAACATAATTTCTTTAAAATTGTTATCCAGCAATTAAGCACAAAAATGGGTTTGGAAAAAAAAAAGAAAATATGCTTGCAAAGAAAGTCTCTTAAAGCTTTATACCGCTAGCAGACATGTTGTTTTACCTCATCTATAACAGCTGTAAATGAAAGATAACCCTCAAGACAATTAAAAATTTAATTCGTCGATAAAATTAAGTAGCTGTTCATGTGGGAAAAGATCACAAATGTAATAAAACCAAAAATGCGTGTTTTTGCAGATTTCGAACTAGGGACTAGGTGTATGGCAGTCCACTGCTCTACCGACTGCGCTACTGAGTCTTAAGACATGCTGTTTCTCTGTAGTTTGTTTTACATCGCCATCAGTTGAATATTTACATTCGAATTTCAACATAACCTATGTTATGACGTTGAAGAAATTCATTTCGGGCTTTTCACTAACCATTGCAGTTATGATATGAATCGCATTCAATAAGCAAATTTATTCCAAAATGCTCCATAAACATAGGAATGTTATTATTGCATATATTTTATATGAGCAAATTGAATGGACTACCTTAAATATACCTGCAGTCGTGTCAATTACGATGACTCACGGGTTATAGTTCTAAAATGTGCACTCGCTTTATTTTATGAAACAGAGACTATTTGTAAATATACTGCACAGGTTCTTTTGCTAAACAAAACAGCAAGAATTCACTTGTGTCGATCCCTCTTTTTAGAAGTGCACGTACTTGCTTCTTTGTTGACAGTCAACTTACAGCTCCCGGCTGGCTGATCGGTGTCTGCACTATTTTCAAAGTTAAGAGTTAAACACCGTAGAGGTTTATTTATCTCTTTCGCTTCTGTTCAGCTTATAAATATTGTTATTCCGCTGCTATCATGTTATCTGAAGGGGGTATGATTTTGCTGTGAAAACAACACTTACAAGTAATTGCAATGCTTGCTGACAAAACAACGGGTATTTTGATCGGTTCTTGTTGTTGAGGTCGCTTCGAAGAACCTTAAACCTCATCCAGACCGGCTGAAATACATTCTCTCATGAAACATACTTAAATATGTTACCAAAGGATCTTAGATTTTTTGTTACTCGATTAAAAATATCTGCCCATTCTCTTAGAATTCAAACTGATCGTTACTCTACAACTTATACACCTAGAATTGATCGTGTTTGTAAATATTGTGATAATAATGAAATGGAAGATGAATTTTACTTTGTTATTAATTGTGAACGTTATAGAAATATCCGTGTTAAATACCTAAATCAATTTTACTATGTTAGACCTAGCATGTTCAAATTTATATCACTGCTGAAATCAGCTGATGAACAAATTCTGTTTAACCTTTCCAAATATATAAAGGAAGCTACACATATAAGATTATCCTGTGACTATATAACCAATAAATCAGATCATCCTTATTATTGCTATGACTTGTTGTATCATGATGAGCACCTATAATTTGATATTATAATATTGTTAACGTGACGCGATTTCATGTATTACATTGTAAATTTATGACTATGTACAATGTTTGTACTTGTCAAATATATGTTCTGTTCTGTTCTTAAGCTTGTGTTCGTTCTGTCAGGGTCTTAAACTATAACAATACCGAACTTGTGTTTTGTATATATGTCAACCGAGAAAAGTTTTCTGTTTCTCAAAATACCGTCAGTGTCCTCAAATAGTCGGGAAATAAATACATTTTTTGTCATAGTTTAGCACTTAATATATCGCAATGCAATTTTATGAAAATGAAATGCATAACTTATTTGGATAATGTGCTTATTTATAACTCAGTTTCTGAAATATGTGCCGGGATTGTTTATTTATCATGATAATTCTGCTTAATTGTGACAGCAATATGACAAAGTGTAAGGTTATATTTTAATTATATTATTTAAACATATCATGTTTACATTGTTAGAGTTTATTCATGAAGATTTTCATTTTAATTCATACCATTTTGTTAAATAAATTAAGCGATGCGAAGTAGAAGAAAGGCAGCAACAACAATCAATCAATCAATTAACATAAACAATTAGTAAATCTTTAAGATTAAATGTTTTAACAAACCAAACACACACAAAATGAAATTAGCACGTATTCCAGAAAGTGGTTTATAAACCATTAAAAGTAAGTTAGACTTTTATGTGAAGTATCTCCCTACTTAAGAAAATTAAAAATATGGTACTTACTATAAACTTGTGAGGCTGTCCGGTAAATGTTTATCAGAAGCAAAATCCATAATTTCCACATTATGTATCCTTCGTCCCATGTATCCAAGACTTTTTTCGAAGGTGGATATCCTGGTGCGTGAATTCCTTATCACAGATGATATCTTGGGGCATGTCCCGGGGTGATTTGAAGCTTTATGGCTTAGTTGTGGTTATATTTTTATGGTGTCACTGGTCTTTATCTCAATGATAGCACCATTCAGAGGTTAGCAATTCACCAAATAAACACGGGTGCTGTATGGGTATTGACCACAATGTCTTGTCGGTTGTCGCTGGAGCTGATTCATTGGCTAACATACAGAACATAGAAAAATGATTATTTAACCCTTGTTATAAATAAGACACACGTGCATATATTAGTTGTCTAGTTTTGAGTGCCTAGGAAATATCCTATATGTTCTGCTAGACTAACAGAAAGAAATAGTGTTTATCCTGATCAGACAGCTCCCAGTAGGAGCTCGCTTATCTAGAGCTACTTTATCTTCACGTTCTTTATAATTTTTCCTAGCAGATTAAGTGTTTAAGTCATAAAACATACTTGTAAAAAAACTGACTTTGCTTAAGTGTTTTATTTACTCGGTTTACTTGTGGCTCCTATACGGAAATTACCGACATTTGTCGCATGAAGACGCTTGATGTCGCATGGTTAAACTGAATTTAAAAGCACGCAGGCTTTTAAAACAACGACGAAGAAGATTTTCATTCAACACAACCTAGATTTGATATTTATACTTTTCCCTGTTGCAGTTATGACACAACATTAATTTCATTGTGTCGTGTTATTATTTAAGATTCTATAGTACCGCAGCAAACACAATTGTTTGTTCACAATTTAAATAATATCATATGAAATTTAATTGCCCGCATATCGTGTACAAACTATGGTAGCTTTCTTAAGCGGCATATTAAACAAAAAGCAATAAATGGTTGTTGCGCATTGAGTAAAATAAATAATTTTCCTAAACACATAATTTCACATAAGCATTGCGTACGTAATGTATTTTAGTGTAATTTCTGATATCATTTTATGTTCAACCTTCCATGAAATCAACCCTTCTTCAAAAATCGTATAATCCTCTTACTCAATATGTGCATGTGAAGTGAATTAGACAGATGAAAATGAATGGGGTTTATATAGCGGTAATTATCGCTGTAACAACAATCAACAATTCTGGAATTAACCAGTTGAGGAAAGATCACTTGTCCTGTGAGGCAGACAGTCGTGAGAAGGTTACTACCCTATATTGCGACACCACCTGTTCTTTTTAGTTAACACTGATTAACAGGGCGTCCGCTGTGCATATCCGTTTAAATACACTGGTATGGAAATCTACACTTAGCAGTCGGTGCACTGTTGGCCAATGTAACAAAATACGCAATGATCAAAATTATTCCATTGCGGTAAAGCATGTGCTCTATGCGCACTCATCTGTTGAAGGGGATATTCGCCATTTTGGGTAGAGGGGGGGGGGGGGGGGGGGGGGGGGGCGGTGAATTTGTCACTAAAACTTTCGAATGGACTAAGAGTAAAGTGTAGATGGAGTATATCTGTTTATAAAAGCAAACATGCAACTCAATTCATTTAAAAAAAAACGCATTTAGATCATTTTATATACCGATATGTTTAAATAAAATAATTATATATATATATGAAATAATATATTTAATTTAATATATATAAAAATAAACATTAATATTTATATCTTAGGCTTTATCACGCATTTTTTTTACAAATGAACATTTCACAGAAAAAAAAAACTTTATATTATACAATAAACAATTTACAACGTCTCAACAAAATGGGTTGCTAGAACGAAAACATTTAAAAATACACTGGAAACAAGTTGTCCAAATTAAAGTCCGTAATAGTTTACTGCAGGTTTGTTAAATATGGATTTCTTGCATAAAAACTTAAAACTTCATTAAGTTTTTTAATCAGTTGCCTCTGTTTTTTGTTTATTAAAGGCCTGTCCACAAGATTGTCTTCATATTTGTCTAGCTTCTGAACAATAATAACTTTACAGGATGCTCTTTATTCTTGGAAGACAAAAAAGGAATTGCCGCTTGTTTAAACCAGTCCATTTTTGCTCAGGTCAACATAACCTTTAGGGAACAGAAATCTCCACAATTAAAGGTTGTACCTGTCAGGTTGGATCCAAAATTATTTCATCAAATAACCAAATATTTCAATGTTACCTTAAAATTTCCTGCAAAATGCTGCTCACTGATGCCCAAGATCTGTGTGAACAGTCGAGCATACTCCCCACTAGTCATAGCAAACAGGTACGTGTATTTCCTATCCGAGCCACGCTGCATAGATAGTTATTTTTAAACTAAGAAAACCACGTAACCACTTACTTTTGAGATCACGTTGTGTTGTTATCCTGGTAATCCGCTCTGACTTTTATATATCTTAGTAGCAGAGAACAATATCGCTCTATTTACAAAGTTGGTAAAGCGGAACATTTACAGTTGTTTTTCTTTTTGCGACTAGTACTGTATGGCAAAATAGTTAGCGTGTAAAATCGTCTTTTCTTAGACTAAAATATGAGTTTTTTTTTCGGAAATTATCCTCAAATTGTCCAAAGCATTGATAAGCTAATGTTAGATGTATTTGATATATGCAAGCTGTCTGATACCGCCCTTACCAAAGATGGGCTTAAACTTAACAAGACAAGATTTTAACGCGATGTTTTCTACTTTCGTTTTAGTGCGTTAACTATTTTGCATCCAGCTTTCTTATTTATAAAGCGATGGCTTATGTACCTAATACAATTTTATTATCATTGTGTATTCTGTTTTACTTTATTGCGATGTTTTACATGTGTACTTTCTTTTAAATGTTCCTTTCATGACGCATGCAGTTTTATTCAAACGTTTAAGACTGAAAAATGCTAAAATGTAGCAAATGAGTTGTTTAGATTTTACTCCTTTGCCACGAAAGGCTACTGTCTTCTGAAAGGCATGTGAGCTCTTGCGTGTAGATTGTTTACAATTTGATTGTAACAGCGAAGTAACAGTATCGGTGTTTGTGCGATCTTTATACAAGGGAACATGGTCCATACATTCGTTTGTAAATATGGAGTCAAATGGCTCATACATTCATTTGTAGATATGGAGTCAAATGGCTCATACATTCATTTGTAAATATGCAGTCACATGGCTTACACATTCGTAAGTAGATATGCGGTCACATGACCCATACATTCGTTTGTAGATATGCGGTCACATGACCCATACATTCGTTTGTAGATATGCGGTCACATGACCCATACATTCGTTTGTAGATATGCAGTCACAAGACCCATACATTCGTTTGTAGATATGCAGTCACATGGCCCATACATTCGTTTGTAGATATGCAGTCACATGACCCATACATTCGTTTGTAGATATGCGGTCACAAGGCCCATACATTCGTTTGTAGATATGCAGTCACATGACCCATACATTCGTTTGTAGATATGCAGTCACATGACCCACACATTCGTTTGTAGATATGCAGTCACATGACCCATACATTCGTTTGTAGATATGCAGTCACATGACCCACACATTCGTTTGTAGATATGCATTCACATGACCCATATATTCGTTTGTAGATATGCAGTCACATGACCCATACATTCGTTTGTTGATATGCAGTCACATGACCCATACATTCGTTTGTAGATATGCGGTCACAAGGCCCATACATTCGTTTGTAGATATGCAGTCACATGACCCATACATTCGTTTGTAGATATGCAGTCACATGACCCACACATTCGTTTATAGATATGCAGTCACATGACCCATACATTCGTTTGTAGATATGCAGTCACATGACCCATACATTCGTTTGTAGATATGCGGTCACATGACCCATACATTCGTTTGTAGATATGCAGTCACATGACCCACACATTCGTTTGTAGATATGCAGTCACAAGACCCATACATTCGTTTGTAGATATGCAGTCACATGACCCACACATTCGTTTGTAGATATGCAGTCACATGACCCATACATTCGTTTGTAGATATGCAGTCACATGACCCATACATTCGTTTGTAGATATGCGGTCACATGACCCATACATTCGTTTGTAGATATGCAGTCACATGACCCATACATTCGTTTGTAGATATGCGGTCACATGACCCATACATTCGTTTGTAGATATGCAGTCACAAAGCTCATACATTCGTTTGTAGATATGCAGTCACAAGACCCATACATTCGTTTGTAGATATGCAGTCACATGGCTCACACATTCGTTTGTAGATATGCAGTCACAAAGCTCATACATTCGTTTGTAGATATGCAGTCACAAGACCCATACATTCGTTTGTAGATATGCGGTCACATGACCCATACATTCGTTTGTAGATATGCAGTCACATGACCCATACATTCGTTTGTAGATATGCGGTCACATGACCCATACATTCGTTTGTAGATATACAGTCACATGACCCATACATTCGTTTGTAGATATGCAGTCACATGACCCATACATTCGTTCGTAGATATGCAGTCACAAAGCTCATACATTCGTTTGTAGATATGCAGTCACAAGACCCATACATTCGTTTGTAGATATGCAGTCACATGGCTCACACATTCGTTTGTAGATATGCAGTCACATGACCCATACATTCGTTTGTAGATATGCAGTCACAAGGCCCATACATTCGTTTCTAGATATGCGGTCACATGACCCATACATTCGTTTGTAGATATGCAGTCACATGACCCATACATTCGTTTGTAGATATGCGGTCACAGGGCCCATACATTCGTTTGTAGATATGCAGTCACAAGGCCCATACAATCGTTTGTAGATATGCGGTCACAAGGCCCATACATTCGTTTGTAGATATGCAGTCACATGGCCCATACATTCGTTTGTAGATATGCAGTCACAAGGCCCATACAATCGTTTGTAGATATGCAGTCACAAGGCCCATGCATTCGATTGTAGATATGCAGTCACAAGGCCCATACATTCGTTTGTAGATATGCAGTCACATGGCTCATACAATCGTTTGTAGATATGCAGTCACATGGCCCATACATTCGTTTGTAGATATGCAGTCACAAGGCCCATACAATCGTTTGTAGATATGCAGTCACATGACCCATACATTCGTTTGTAGATATGCAGTCACAAGGCCCATACATTCGTTTGTAGATATGCAGTCACAAGGCCCATACAATCGTTTGTAGATATACGGTCACAAGGCCCATACATTCGTTTGTAGATATGCAGTCACATGGCCCATACAATCGTTTGTAGATATGCAGTCACAAGGCCCATACAATCGTTTGTAGATATGCAGTCACAAGGCCCATACATTCGTTTGTAGATATGCAGTCACATGACCCATACATTCGTTTGTAGATATGCAGTCACATGGCCCATACATTCGTTTGTAGATATGCAGTCACATGACCCATACATTCGTTTGTAGATATGCAGTCACAAGGCTCATACATTCGTTTGTAGATATGCAGTCACAAGGCTCATACAATCGTTTGTAGGTATGCAGTCACAAGGCCCATACATTCGTTTGTAGATATGCAGTCACAAGGCCCATACAATCGTTTGTAGATATGCAGTCACAAGGCCCATACAATCGTTTGTAGATATGCAGTCACAAGGCTCATACATTCGTTTGTAGATATGCAGTCACATGACCCATACATTCGTTTGTAGATATGCGGTCACATGACCCATACATTCGTTTGTAGATATGCAGTCACATGACCCATACATTCGTTTGTAGATATGCGGTCACAAGGCCCATACATTCGTTTGTAGATATGCAGTCACATGACCCATACATTCGTTTGTAGATATGCAGTCACATGACCCATACATTCGTTTGTAGATATGCGGTCACATGACCCATACATTCGTTTGTAGATATGCAGTCACATGACCCATACATTCGTTTGTAGATATGCGGTCACATGACCCATACATTCGTTTGTAGATATGCAGTCACAAAGCTCATACATTCGTTTGTAGATAAGCAGTCACAAGACCCATACATTCGTTTGTAGATATGCAGTCACATGGCTCACACATTCGTTTGTAGATATGCAGTCACAAAGCTCATACATTCGTTTGTAGATATGCAGTCACAAGACCCATACATTCGTTTGTAGATATGCGGTCACATGACCCATACATTCGTTTGTAGATATGCAGTCACATGACCCATACATTCGTTTGTAGATATGCGGTCACATGACCCATACATTCGTTTGTAGATATGCAGTCACATGACCCATACATTCGTTTGTAGATATGCAGTCACATGACCCATACAATCGTTTGTAGATATGCAGTCACAAAGCTCATACATTCGTTTGTAGATATGCAGTCACAAGACCCATACATTCGTTTGTAGATATGCAGTCACATGGCTCACACATTCGTTTGTAGATATGCAGTCACATGACCCATACATTCGTTTGTAGATATGCAGTCACAAGGCCCATACATTCGTTTGTAGATAGGCGGTCACATGACTCATACATTCGTTTGTAGATATGCAGTCACATGACCCATACATTCGTTTGTAGATATGCGGTCACAGGGCCCATACATTCGTTTGTAGATATGCAGTCACAAGGCCCATACAATCGTTTGTAGATATGCGGTCACAAGGCCATACATTCGTTTGTAGATATGCAGTCACATGGCCCATACATTCGTTTGTAGATATGCAGTCACAAGGCCCATACAATCGTTTGTAGATATGCAGTCACAAGGCCCATGCATTCGATTGTAGATATGCAGTCACAAGGCCCATACATTCGTTTGTAGATATGCAGTCACATGGCTCATACAATCGTTTGTAGATATGCAGTCACATGGCCCATACATTCGTTTGTAGATATGCAGTCACAAGGCCCATACAATCGTTTGTAGATATGCAGTCACATGACCCATACATTCGTTTGTAGATATGCAGTCACAAGGCCCATACATTCGTTTGTAGATATGCAGTCACAAGGCCCATACAATCGTTTGTAGATATGCGGTCACAAGGCCCATACATTCGTTTGTAGATATGCAGTCACATGGCCCATACAATCGTTTGTAGATATGCAGTCACAAGGCCCATACAATCGTTTGTAGATATGCAGTCACATGACCCATACATTCGTTTGTAGATATGTAGTCACATGGCCCATACATTCGTTTGTAGATATGCAGTCACATGACCCATACATTCGTTTGTAGATATGCAGTCACATGACCCATACATTCGTTTGTAGATATGCAGTCACAAGGCTCATACATTCGTTTGTAGATATGCAGTCACAAGGCTCATACAATCGTTTGTAGATATGCAGTCACAAGGCCCATACATTCGTTTGTAGATATGCAGTCACAAGGCCCATACAATCGTTTGTAGATATGCAGTCACAAGGCCCATATTATCGTTTGTAGATATGCAGTCACAAGGCTCATACATTCGTTTGTAGATATGCAGTCACAAGGCCCATACAATCGTTTGTAGATATGCAGTCACAAGGCCCATACATTCGTTTGTAGATATGCAGTCACAAGGCCCATACAATCGTTTGTAGATATGCAGTCACATGACCCATACATTCGTTTGTAGATATGCAGTCACAAGGCCCATACAATCGTTTGTAGATATGCAGTCACAAGGCCCATACAATCGTTTGTAGATATGCAGTCACAAGGCCCATACATTCGATTGTAGATATGCAGTCACAAGGCCCATACATTCGTTTGTAGATATGCAGTCACATGACCCATACATTCGTTTGTTGATATGCAGTCACATGACCCATACATTCGTTTGTAGATATGCGGTCACAAGGCCCATACATTCGTTTGTACATATGCAGTCACATGACCCATACATTCGTTTGTAGATATGCAGTCACATGACCCACACATTCGTTTATAGATATGCAGTCACATGACCCATACATTCGTTTGTAGATATGCAGTCACATGACCCATACATTCGTTTGTAGATATGCGGTCACATGACCCATACATTCGTTTGTAGATATGCAGTCACATGACCCACACATTCGTTTGTAGATATGCAGTCACAAGACCCATACATTCGTTTGTAGATATGCAGTCACATGACCCACACATTCGTTTGTAGACATGCAGTCACATGACCCATACATTCGTTTGTAGATATGCAGTCACATGACCCATACATTCGTTTGTAGATATGCGGTCACATGACCCATACATTCGTTTGTAGATATGCAGTCACATGACCCATACATTCGTTTGTAGATATGCGGTCACATGACCCATACATTCGTTTGTAGATATGCAGTCACAAAGCTCATACATTCGTTTGTAGATATGCAGTCACAAGACCCATACATTCGTTTGTAGATATGCAGTCACATGGCTCACACATTCGTTTGTAGATATGCAGTCACAAAGCTCATACATTCGTTTGTAGATATGCAGTCACAAGACCCATACATTCGTTTGTAGATATGCGGTCACATGACCCATACATTCGTTTGTAGATATGCAGTCACATGACCCATACATTCGTTTGTAGATATGCGGTCACATGACCCATACATTCGTTTGTAGATATACAGTCACATGACCCATACATTCGTTTGTAGATATGCAGTCACATGACCCATACATTCGTTCGTAGATATGCAGTCACAAAGCTCATACATTCGTTTGTAGATATGCAGTCACAAGACCCATACATTCGTTTGTAGATATGCAGTCACATGGCTCACACATTCGTTTGTAGATATGCAGTCACATGACCCATACATTCGTTTGTAGATATGCAGTCACAAGGCCCATACATTCGTTTCTAGATATGCGGTCACATGACCCATACATTCGTTTGTAGATATGCAGTCACATGACCCATACATTCGTTTGTAGATATGCGGTCACAGGGCCCATACATTCGTTTGTAGATATGCAGTCACAAGGCCCATACAATCGTTTGTAGATATGCGGTCACAAGGCCCATACATTCGTTTGTAGATATGCAGTCACATGGCCCATACATTCGTTTGTAGATATGCAGTCACAAGGCCCATACAATCGTTTGTAGATATGCAGTCACAAGGCCCATGCATTCGATTGTAGATATGCAGTCACAAGGCCCATACATTCGTTTGTAGATATGCAGTCACATGGCTCATACAATCGTTTGTAGATATGCAGTCACATGGCCCATACATTCGTTTGTAGATATGCAGTCACAAGGCCCATACAATCGTTTGTAGATATGCAGTCACATGACCCATACATTCGTTTGTAGATATGCAGTCACAAGGCCCATACATTCGTTTGTAGATATGCAGTCACAAGGCCCATACAATCGTTTGTAGATATACGGTCACAAGGCCCATACATTCGTTTGTAGATATGCAGTCACATGGCCCATACAATCGTTTGTAGATATGCAGTCACAAGGCCCATACAATCGTTTGTAGATATGCAGTCACAAGGCCCATACATTCGTTTGTAGATATGCAGTCACATGACCCATACATTCGTTTGTAGATATGCAGTCACATGGCCCATACATTCGTTTGTAGATATGCAGTCACATGACCCATACATTCGTTTGTAGATATGCAGTCACAAGGCTCATACATTCGTTTGTAGATATGCAGTCACAAGGCTCATACAATCGTTTGTAGATATGCAGTCACAAGGCCCATACATTCGTTTGTAGATATGCAGTCACAAGGCCCATACAATCGTTTGTAGATATGCAGTCACAAGGTCCATACAATCGTTTGTAGATATGCAGTCACAAGGCTCATACATTCGTTTGTAGATATGCAGTCACATGACCCATACATTCGTTTGTAGATATGCGGTCACATGACCCATACATTCGTTTGTAGATATGCAGTCACATGACCCATACATTCGTTTGTAGATATGCGGTCACAAGGCCCATACATTCGTTTGTAGATATGCAGTCACATGACCCATACATTCGTTTGTAGATATGCAGTCACATGACCCATACATTCGTTTGTAGATATGCGGTCACATGACCCATACATTCGTTTTAGATATGCAGTCACATGACCCATACATTCGTTTGTAGATATGCGGTCACATGACCCATACATTCGTTTGTAGATATGCAGTCACAAAGCTCATACATTCGTTTGTAGATAAGCAGTCACAAGACCCATACATTCGTTTGTAGATATGCAGTCACAATGGCTCACACATTCGTTTGTAGATATGCAGTCACAAGCCTCATACATTCGTTTGTAGATATGCAGTCACAAGACCCATACATTCGTTTGTAGATATGCAGTCACATGACCCATACATTCGTTTGTAGATATGCAGTCACATGACCCATACATTCGTTTGTAGATATGCGGTCACAATGACCCATACATTCGTTTGTAGATATGCAGTCACATGACCCATACATTCGGTTTGTAGATATGCAGTCACAATGACCCATACAATCGTTTGTAGATATGCAGTCACAAAGCTCATACATTCGTTTGTAGATATGCAGTCACAAGACCCATACATTCGTTTGTAGATATGCAGTCACATGGCTCACACATTCGTTTGTAGATATGCAGTCACATGACCCTACATTCGTTTGTAGATATGCAGTCACAAGGCCCATACATTCGTTTGTAGATAGGCGGTCACATGACCTCATACATTCGTTTGTAGATATGCAGTCACATGACCCATACATTCGTTTGTAGATATGCGGTCACAGGGCCCATACATTCGTTTGTAGATATGCAGTCACAAGGCCCATACAATCGTTTGTAGATATGCGGTCACAAGGCCATACATTCGTTTGTAGATATGCAGTCACATGGCCCATACATTCGTTTGTAGATATGCAGTCACAAGGCCCATACAATCGTTTGTAGATATGCAGTCACAAGGCCCATGCATTCGATTGTAGATATGCAGTCACAAGGCCCATACATTCGTTTGTAGATATGCAGTCACATGGCTCATACAATCGTTTGTAGATATGCAGTCACATGGCCCATACATTCGTTTGTAGATATGCAGTCACAAGGCCCATACAATCGTTTGTAGATATGCAGTCACATGACCCATACATTCGTTTGTAGATATGCAGTCACAAGGCCCATACATTCGTTTGTAGATATGCAGTCACAAGGCCCATACAATCGTTTGTAGATATGCGGTCACAAGGCCCATACATTCGTTTGTAGATATGCAGTCACATGGCCCATACAATCGTTTGTAGATATGCAGTCACAAGGCCCATACAATCGTTTGTAGATATGCAGTCACATGACCCATACATTCGTTTGTAGATATGTAGTCACATGGCCCATACATTCGTTTGTAGATATGCAGTCACATGACCCATACATTCGTTTGTAGATATGCAGTCACATGACCCATACATTCGTTTGTAGATATGCAGTCACAAGGCTCATACATTCGTTTGTAGATATGCAGTCACAAGGCTCATACAATCGTTTGTAGATATGCAGTCACAAGGCCCATACATTCGTTTGTAGATATGCAGTCACAAGGCCCATACAATCGTTTGTAGATATGCAGTCACAAGGCCCATATTATCGTTTGTAGATATGCAGTCACAAGGCTCATACATTCGTTTGTAGATATGCAGTCACAAGGCCCATACAATCGTTTGTAGATATGCAGTCACAAGGCCCATACATTCGTTTGTAGATATGCAGTCACAAGGCCCATACAATCGTTTGTAGATATGCAGTCACATGACCCATACATTCGTTTGTAGATATGCAGTCACAAGGCCCATACAATCGTTTGTAGATATGCAGTCACAAGGCCCATACAATCGTTTGTAGATATGCAGTCACAAGGCCCATACATTCGATTGTAGATATGCAGTCACAAGGCCCATACATTCGTTTGTAGATATGCGGTCACATGAGCCATACATTCGTTTGTAGATATGCAGTCACAAGGCCCATGCATTCGATTGTAGATATGCAGTCACAAGGCCCATACATTCGTGTGTAGATATGCGGTCACATGACCCATACATTCGATTGTAGATATGTAGTCACAAGGCCCATACATTCGTTTGTAGATATGCAGTCACAAGGCCCATACATTCGATTGTAGATATGCAGTCACATGGCCCATACATTCGTTTGTAGATATGCAGTCACAAGGCCCATACATTCGATTGTAGATATGCAGTCACATGACCCATACATTCGTTTGTAGATATGCAGTCACATGGCTCACACATTCGTTTGTAGATATGCAGTCACATGACCCTTACATTCGTTTGTAGATATGCGGTCACAAGGCCCATACATTCGTTTGTAGATATGCAGTCACAAGGCCCATACATTCGTTTGTAGATATGCAGTCACAAGGCCCATACAATCGTTTGTAAATATGCGGTCACATGGCCCATACATTCGTTTGTAGATATGCAGTCACAAAGCTCATGCATTCGTTTGTAGATATGCAGTCACATGGCCCATACAATCGTTTGTAGATATGCGGTCACAAGGCCCATACAATCGTTTGTAGATATGCGGTCACAAGGCTCATACATTCGTTTGTAGATATGCAGTCACAAAGCTCATACATTCGTTTGTAGATATGCAGTCACAAGGCCCATACAATCGTTTGTAGATATGCGGTCACAAGGCCCATACATTCGTTTGTAGATATGCGGTCACAAGGCCCATACATTCGTTTGTAGATATGCGGTCACATGGCCCATACAATCGTTTGTAAATATGCAGTCACAAGGCCCATACATTCGTTTGTAGATATGCAGTCACAAGGCCCATACATTCGTTTGTAGATATGCGGTCACAAGGCCCATACATTCGTTTGTAGATATGCAGTCACATGGCCCATACATTCGTTTGTAGATATGCAGTCACATGGCCCATACAATCGTTTGTAGATATGCGGTCACATGGCCCATACAATCGTTTGTAGATATGCAGTCACAAGGCCCATACAATCGTTTGTAGATATGCGGTCACATGGCCCATACAATCGTTTGTAAATATGCGGTCACATGGCCCATACATTCGTTTGTAGATATGCAGTCACAAAGCTCATACATTCGTTTGTAGATATGCAGTCACAAGGCCCATACAATCGTTTGTAGATATGCGGTCACAAGGCCCATACATTCGTTTGTAGATATGCGGTCACAAGGCCCATACATTCGTTTGTAGATATGCAGTCACATGGCCCATACATTCGTTTGTTGATATGCAGTCACATGGCCCATACAATCGTTTGTAGATATGCGGTCACATGGCCCATACAATCGTTTGTAGATATGCAGTCACAAGGCCCATACATTCGTTTGTAGATATGCGGTCACATGAGCCATACATTCGTTTGTAGATATGCAGTCACATGACCCATACATTCGTTTGTAGATATGCGGTCACATGGCCCATACAATCGTTTGTAGATATGCAGTCACATGACCCATACATTCGTTTGTAGATATGCAGTCACAAGGCCCATACATTCGTTTGTAGATATGCAGTCACAAGGCCCATACATTCGTTTGTAGATATGCAGTCACATGGCCCATACATTCGTTTTTTAGATATGCAGTCACAAGGCCCATGCATTCGATTGTAGATATGCGGTCACAAGGCCCATACATTAGTTAATAGCTATACAACCAAATGATCCATATTTTTGTTTGTAGATATACACTCGCATGGCCCATATATTCGTTTGTAGCTATACACTTACATAACACATATATTCGATTGTAGATATACACCAACATAGTCCATAAATTCGTTTATAGATACACACACACATGGCCCATATATTCGTTTGAAGATATACACTCACATGGCCTATATATTCGTTTGTAGATATACACTCACATGGCCCTTATATTAGTTTGTAGATATACAATCACATGGCACATATATTCGATTGTAGATATAATTCACATGGCCCTTATATTCTTTTGTAGATATACACCCACATGGTCCATATGTTCGTTTGTCGATATACGATCACATGGCACATATATTCATTTGTAGATATTATACATATGGCCTATATATTCGTCTGTAGATATACACGCACATGGTCCATATGTTCATTTGTAGATATACGATCACATGGCACATATATTCATTTGTAGATATGCACTCACGTGGCCCATATGTTCGTTTGTAGATATACACCCACATGGTCCATATGTTCGTTTGTAGATATACACTCACATGGCCCATATATTTATTTGCAGATTTACACTCACATGGCCCACGTATTCTTTTGTAAATATACACTTAAGTATTACACTCACATGGCCTATATATTCGTTTGTAGATATACGATCACATGGCCTTTATATTCGATTGTATGTATACACTACCATGGCCCATAGATTTACGTGTTTATGCTTATAATATTGTTGTTTTAAATGTCACGTTTAATAAATTGTCTACATTTTTCATCCTTTTCTTATTATTAACCAAAAAAAGTTCTGTGTTAGACAGACTTAATAAAGGCAAATCTTATACTCAGTCGCCATATCAACAAAAAGTGGCTTAAACATACTGTAATTTGTTTGTAACTAAATTCAAATTAACAGGGCTTGTTGATTTTTTTTCTGGATCAAAACGTCGTATACTACCTTTAAGAATAAATACATTGAACATTTCATTGGAATATTTACTGAAAATTGCAACAAAATATGTTTTGGGAAGAACCGGTTCATCATAATTTAGTGTAAATAAAATAGAATGATGGCGAATATCGCTTTCCATAGTTTTGCAATGCACAGCCAACTGTGAACTGGTTTTATGCAATGTAACGCATATGAATACAAGATAGATCTGGTTACAAAGTTGTCTGATCAGGTTCTTTCCGGCATGATCCAACAGCGTCAGTGCATGTGTTATTCAAATATTTAAATATCAAAATCAATAAGCGTTCATTCATACTTGGTTGTTTATTTGAACTGAACTACTTGAAAGGGCCAAAGGTAAGGGCTTAGAATATATGTGTTTGGCTTTGTTGTATTGCTGCAACCCAAAAGGTGGTGTGCGAAACGTTGCTTCATTTAAAGGTGGCTTCCGGTTGTCCACCTAGGATTGTATTTACTGCACATTTTTTTTTCATATTACGATAACAAACTATTGTGTTGGGGTGTCTGGTAGATAGTTGTAACATTATTACATACCTAGCCTTCATACCATGCATAGATTAGCCTTAAAGGCATATATACACATGGACCACATCTATTGGTCATATGCTAAATAGGTATGACAACTCGTACATGCATACATGCGCGTGGTCAGAGGAGCACAGACGACAGAACAGTACAGACGACAGAACAGTACAGACGACAGAGCAATACAGGCAACGGACGAAAGAAGAACACGGTCGACCGACAAAGGAAAGGCGCTCGACCATCGGCCTATTAAAATGTATAATTATATACTGCCACTATTCATCATGAGCAATTATATTAAATAAAATATATAATCTTCAAATGAAATTTTGGGGTGTGTTTAGATCCCCACATTATGTTTCACAGTTTGCCTTTATCAAATAAAGGTAACACAATCTTACCAATGTTTTGGGGGGAATAATTTAGACATAATTTCTGCATAAAATCATATTCTAGTCCAAGTAAAAACGACTTTGAACACTAACTATATTGTTAGACAGTACATGTTGCGAAAAAAAATCACTATAAATGTTCATTGTTTTCAAAATCTATAAATAAGCACGATAGGGATCTCTGCTAAAAATAGATATCTATGTCAGAGGGGACTACTCGGATAACAATATTACGTGGTCTCAAAAGTTAGTTGTCACGTGGTTTTCTCAGTTTTAATATAGCTGTCTCTGAAGCTGGCTCAGGTAAGAAATACATGTTTGCGATGACGAGTGAGGATTTGTGTTTCGTTGTTCACACAAATCAATGTCACCAATGAGCAGAATTTTGCATAATCTCTTCAGAAAATAAGATTTATTTGGCTATTTGAGAAAAGAAATCTTTTGCAAACTGTCTGATATCCCTATAACTATAATGGTAAGATAGTAAAGATACATCATGAAAGACTCATTGTGACATTTTATCATTTTCTAATCTAATAGTAAGCTATTAGTAAGAAATTTTCACGTGCACCAGTCAGAACTGTCGAAGGGCATATAAAACGAAATCCATTTTTACTGAAGTTAGTTTTTTCCTTGACCGATGATACCAACTGTTGTTAAAGGGCATTTTATTAAAGGGTATGTGTGATAGTTAATTGTTAAGTGGACTTTAATACAACTGACTTATGTCGCAGACTGTAACTGCAAAAGCGATAAATGTTTTTAGTGATTCAGTAAGTTTAATGGCAGGGAGTACTCTCATCGCCCCTACCTACCAATATTTTTTTATATTAAATAAAGCTGTTGGAAGTATGTTTAAACGTAGTTAAAATTAAACATGTATCTGTATTTTTTAACTTTATCTTAAGTGATTAATTAATCGGTATATCTTATTCAATTTAAAGGAACCTCTACCAACATTAAATTTGTTGTTTTCGTTTGTTGTTGTTGTTTTCGAAATACATTGCAGTGACCAATTATGATCATTATAGCAACGTCCAGTTTTTGGTGGAGGAAGACCCCAGACAAATTTCTTGGTAGAACCACTGCCGCACCGCAAGTCAGCTGGAAGACCATCTCACATTAAGTCCTTCGCCCTAAACGGGACTCGAACCCAAGCGGTGAGAAGCTAGGCAGTCAGAGGAGTCACAAATCGATGACTCTACCACTGCGCCACGAGTGCCCACACGTTAAATATGTCACAAAATGTGAAGCGGTATTAGAACAAGGCCAGATATGCTACGCTCATCCTGGTCACGATTACGGACAACAAAAAACAACCAAGACAGCATGGTTTTCAGGCGTGTCTTGCAATGACGACTGATCTTTGGTTACAGAAACCTGTTTGGGACACAAATTCACATAAAGTTCGACTTCAATACAAATAGGAAAATAAGAAAAGGTATAATAAGAATTATCACAGATATTTAAGTCGGAAATACCTCTAGTCTAAAGTAAACAGGGTCAATGTAAAATGACAACACAGAGACTAGAAATAACACATGAAAGGAAAACCAGTAGTTACCGCCCTTGGAATGGTGTTCGAGTGCAACTCAAATGATATAATTGAAAGAACTTTAGCAGGTCTTTAGATGGCCTTCCATGGAGAAATGGAGCAACTCCTGCCCCCACCCCACCCCCACCCACCCACCTCCTCCCCAGGGCAACCCCGCCATCAACCCCCTACCACCACTCCACACACACACATAAATACATGAAATAATTTATTATCCCTGCCTAGATGAATTTGGGGATAAATTCTTCGTAGACTCGAAATTTATTCTAAATAAAGACGCTTTTATACACGTCCTCAATTGTTAAATAGCACAATCCATAAATAAATCTCTCTAAATGATCATTCTTTCGACATCTTTAGATAAGCAGTAAAGCACGATGGGGATTTAAAATTATATCGATGTCTGAGCGAATTACCCTGAAGATGACATAATATGATCTTTAAAGTATGTGGCCACGTGGTGCTCATAGTTTTAAATAGTTAACTGTGCAGTGTCTCAGATTGAAAATATGTGGGGGGTTTTAATGGTAAGTGTTGTGTTATGCTCCTTTTAATATAGATGTTGGCAATCATTAAACAGCTTTTCGAGGGATCTTTTTTCCGGTAACAATAATTTACATGAGAGGAAAAGATTGATTCATACTGTGGGATAACACCTTTAAGATCTTGCTGGAGATCACAGTGGCAGGGGTTTAAGAGTTTATGAAGGTTTATAGGGAAATCTTGTAAAAGAAACTGGAAGCTCGATCTGTTTCTTTTATCCCTGTCATCGTGTTCTTACTGATTTGTCTCCAGGGACTCTGGTCTCGCTAAGGTCGTTGAGGCCATACCCTTTTGCTTGACAATGCCATTAGCTTCCTATGTTTTATATGTTTGTGTGCTTTTGCATGCAACATTTTAGTTGATGAGTGGTTTGGAGTTATTTACCAAGACAACTTGTACTTGTTTGTTCGTATGGGAATCTGATGGGGCAAGTGTGAGGTGCAAGGCGGTAACCCCTCGGGTTCTCATTTTCATTAATTGCTTGTGTTGTCTATTTTGAAATTGGTCATTTTGCAAATCAGGCTCTCTTTTCCTCTTTATTTTTTGGCTGTGTGGGGAGGCTGTGTCTTCTGGGTGGGGCAATTCCCGATATACATATGGTGAATGGCAATGGTTAGTCTTTATTTTAATTATCTCTCTTGTTGCAAAGAAAACTTGTCTGGATAATAACTCTAAAGGTACCAGAGCTATTGATTTTAAACTTCACTCACCACTAATACTTATTGAGCAGAGTACAGTGATAAAAACATTAATTATGTAGATTTTATAAAGGACACATTTAACAAGAAAAATGCTGTTCCACAGACGGTGTAATTGTAATATGATTTATTTCAATTTCAAATTATTAATCGCCTCTGTTTTTGTTTTGTTTTTGTATTTTTTAAAACAGTGAAAACCGAACATTTCGAAATCACGTATAAATCTCGGTTTATTGTACAGATCGTATTTCGGTCGTGGGGTGGGGGGGGGGATAATGGTAAATGTGTGTAGAGCGTTTTGAGGTAAACTTTATGCTTATAAACTATAAAATAGCTAAAGCTTTCTATCATATTGTATTTGATTAAATAATAAATTGTTAACTTATCATAAACATATCTAATGATGAAACTTTAATGAAATTCTTTTTTCATTCAAATCAGCAGCAAGATTTTTTTAACAGAGACCTGGGTCATAAATTGATAATAAAACAATCATTAGAGTATTTTTCCTGTTCGTTGTAAGGAATAAATTTATGATAGAGTTTGGCTTGTTTTGTAACACATGATTGTGTGTTAATGGCGAAATCTCTGTACATTAAGTTGTTCATCAACATTTTTCGGACAATGCTAACGCCGTGATCACAATTATTAAGGATTATCGAGAAAACTGATAGAGTAACATAAAAGGAAATTAGTTTTGGTATCATTTACTATCTTTTAACATATGCAATAACTGTCTTCTGAAAAGTTTGCTGATTTCCAGAGACAAGTTTGAAAGAACTAGCACTGACCAAAAACCGTACAATTTATTAAAAAGTGTACTAAATCTGTACACATTTATAATAGTGCATAAGAAACATAAATGTACATGAACATATGAGTAAATTACTCCCACTCTATTTCGCTTCGGTGATTGCCTTGCTATATTTTAGATTGCATAGTAGGGCCGTATTATGGTAGATGATTTCTGCCATTTCGTGTGTTCGTATCGGCGAGGCGAAATGTGACTAAGGTGTCGTCCACTCTGTCCTAGGTTCGATCCCCAGTGGGATTTACACCCATGGCACCTAACATGACAACACTACTGGTTTTTCGAGTAAGCAGAGTAGGAAGTGGTTCAAATTAACTTACAGCTCTTTCGACAATCGTTTTCAAATAACTATAAAGATATTATCGCCGGCCAAATTAGTTGTATGCATAACTTAGACGACAGAATTCGACAAAAAAATCTGTAGATGGAAGGAAAAGGATAAAGAGTAATTGATTTCAATTAAACAATACATGTATCTTCCCCACCCTGTAATTCTGGCGTAAAATCGTCAAAGCAATCTTTTCCATGTTTTGGGTGCTGTTGCTTTTTTCTATTCTGTTATATGTATGATTGTTGCTTGTTCAATAATTTTAATGCATAGGTTACGAAACTTGCTCAGAATCGACCCTTACACTCTTAAATATAATGCCTCACATAGAAAAATATTCAAAACGTTCTAACCTGACCTTGACAAATCACTGATCTGATGTACTTCCAACTTCATACAAACACAGCTCATATACATACAAGTATTTATTATGTGTGAAACATTCGTACGAATTCCGCATAGATTTATGATTAAAATTGTGAAAAAGACGTACGTACAAACAGGTGTCTCCAAAAAGGGGTTCGAAAAATTCACAACACCTACTTGTGCCATAGTCGTACGAATTTTTCACACATGGTGCGAGAAGTTCGTACAAATTCATCACACATGTGACACATTCGTATGTGCGAAAATTCCGGTTCAACAGTGGTCAATGAAGGTTCTCATGCGGATGAATGGCATATAAGCGGCAGCGGAACGGACAAACATCACAACAAATTCAAATGAATAATTTCGTAATAGAGGAACAGCAGCGAACGGAAGCGGGTTCTTTTGTTGGCAAGATGTTTAAATTTTCCTCTAGGGCTGACGAAATTTGTATCTGGGGAAGTAATTGGAGCTTTTGTCGGATGCTTTTCCGATCTTTGCCATAATTTATCAAAGAAAACGTCAGCATTTGAACATTTTTCATTTGAATAGTTCGGTTTTATTTTCATTGCTTGCATTTGAGAAAGTGCGCGGTTAGAGCTCTGTAAAACTGGTTTAAGCACTCCAGCTGGTCCCTTTTGCCGACTGACCGTTCCAATGCGGTATCTGTTGGGTTAGCTCTTTTTATTAAATTACTCATCACAGATTTGTTTACATTTGTCTTGCATGGGAATTCCATTGTCCTATACTTTTTTTAACATTTGGCATATGTTGAAATGCTCGTATGACTTATATTCTTATTCAAGCAGAAATGCTTAAGATGATAAACAACACAGTTACTACGTCCTTTCCTCCTTACAAGTCAAGTCAAGGTGTTTGTTTTATTCTACCTACAAAGTTACGAAAAACAAGTAGAGGTGTCAGAAAAATCGTAATTCATTAGTGAATATTTACAAGTTATTCGACCGTCTCCAGATAACTGAAATACTGTTGGTGGGACGATAAACCCAATAAACAAACAAACAAACAAGTTATTCGTCACAAGACACAATAAATAATTAATTAGTGAAAAAGTCACGAGTTACAAATTATATGATATATGTCTTTTCATGAAAGTCACTGGCAAAAGACAAAATATCGGTAGGCGGATCACTAATGTAACGAGACAAAAGACCCAGCTGGGTTTTTTTACTAAAAAATTCAAAAACGTGTTCAATTGCAATGGTGTCAAAAAAAGCAATGCCATAAAGGTGAGAATTTTAAACTTGACGTTACTAGCATGAGTAACACATGTCAACATGAGGTTTATTTATTCCTAATTAAATTATTAGATTTCAAACAAAAATGCAAATTTCTGAGGATATAATTAATTGGTCAAATTTTAAAATTTACAACCAACAATAATGCCTTCGCATAAATTGGTCTGATAATGTTGAAAGTTGTTAATTTGTACAAAAAAATTAGATGCTAGCTAAAGCAAATACAAAGATGAAAGCATAATAAATTATAACTAATTTTCTGTTAGCATCCAATTTCTAATTACTTTAGCGTAATGTTACTGAATGTGGCGGGACTACATTTAGAAACTTCTGTGGTTAACTAGACTTCGTGTATGGCAACATAAAGGACACCTTGACAACAAGGACGTAAATATTTCCATCTGAACTCGGTAACTGGTACGGAGGTCTGGTTTCTTAGTTGCTCATAACCCATAAAGGCTGGGAGTAGCATCGGGGATGTTATTTTGGAAAATGTGTTACCCGGCGTTGTGAACACTGACGCCGTGCGCATTAAGGAGCTAGGTCCATTTCTTTAAGGTTTTCGCATTCTTTAATTTTTTGTGATTACAAAATCAAAAGATGTGTATTTTTAAATACCAGGTTTACACACATGTCAATATTAAAATTATCGTTTATTCACGCAGAGACTTATAAGCAGTGTGATTTTACTTTTGAATCAATCCTCGAAATGTACTATATTGACGTGTATGTGGAAATTAAGCCAATTTCCAATTGTGTTTTCTTGGGTCAAAAACCTAGTTGCTATGGCAACACAAATCTACAATCTACATTCGATACCTGTCTCTATGGAAATCTATATAGGTTAATTAACTGTGGTGTTGTAGCAACAAACATAAAGTGTTTTTGTGAGAGTTTGAGTTTTTAACTTCAAAGCATGTGGTGGCTTTGGCAACATTGTATTCGACATGGATCGTTACAAATCGGACTATGTGCGAAACTGCAGTGAAAGAGAAACTTAAAATTGCTGTCTCTTTCATAACTGTAGAAGTTATCTCCCGCTGTTCAACGATCGTATCAATAACGAATTAATAATAACTTATTAAATAAATGAAGCTAAATGAAAATACCCGGAATACAATTGTCTTGGATTGTGTTAAACGAATAAAGATTACATACGGATATTACTCCATTGTCTTTCAGCAATTTTATCGCTTATAATCTTATCTATAGTAAATCAGTTTTGCATACTTCGTTCCTAGGCAGGGTGCGTATTCATACTGTATGTGTCTCCTTTGTGCAATTTTATTTTCTCGCGTTCATTTATCCACTCTATCGACCCTCAAAAACGTTAAAACATTATACCACATGAATAAAAATGGACTACTTTGTAATTCAGAACTCGTTTCTGGTAGTCATAGTTTATGGGAAATGATTTTTGCGAGCGGACAGTGTCACCGGGGACTCCAAACGAACCAAATTCATCTTTCTTCAGTAGTGCCACGTTCTATGGATGATAGTCATAGCATAAACAATAAATAGAAAGGCATTGGTGCAAAGCAAGTTATGCTTTATATTTATTCAATTACATTATCTGACGCACGGACATCCCCGAATAAAAAAAAAACCTCCGAAAAAGTATTTTAAATATGTGTTGAAAGAGTGACCTTCGTTTTTGTCATATATATAATGCATCATTCGTATTGCACATCATCTTAAATGTTGTAAACATTTGCAGGGGTTGAACATTTCTAAGAGTCATATCGTCTTAACGTTGTTAACATTTGCAGGAAAGAACATTTGTGTGAACTAAGTGTGATATCGTCTAAACATTCTAAACATGTGCAGGATTGAACATTTCTAAGTATGATGTCGTCTAAACTTTTTAAACATTTTGCTGGGATTGAAGATTTCTAAGAGTAATATCGTCTAAACGTTGTAAACATTTGCAGTAAGTGAACATTTCTAAGAGTGCCATTATCTAAACGTTCTAAAAATGTGCATGGATTGGATATTTCTAAGAGCGATATCGTCTAAACGTTCTAAACATTTGCATAGAGTAAACATTTCTTAAAAAGGATATCGTTTAAACGTTATAAACATTTTCAGGGATTGAACATTTCTAAGTGTGATATCATCTAAATGTTCTAACTATTCGCAGAGATTGAACTAACGTTCTACACATTCGCCGGGACAGAATTTTCGTTCTAAACATTCGCCTGGACTGAACTTATGTTCTAAACATTCGCCGGGAACTGAACTTACGTTCTAAACATTCTCAGAAATTGAACATTTCTACAAGTGATATTCACCCTGTAGAACAAGTGCCTGACCAATGTATCTTGCCCTTGTCAATTATTAACTAGCCTATATACCCGTGTAAGAGGGTTCCGTGGCTTAGTGGTAGAGTCGCCGATTTGTAACTCCTCTGACTGCTTACCCTCTCACCGCTTGGGTTCGAGTCCCGGTCGGGGCAAGGACTTAATGTGGGAAGGTCTTCCAGCTGACTTGCGGTGTGCCGGTGGTTCTACTCAGACATTTGTCTGGGATCTTCCTCCACCAACTAGCTGGATGTCGCTATAATGATCATAACTGGTCGCTGCGATGTATTTCAAAAACAAATGTACCAGTGCATGAGGGGGTTATACTTATAGATAGAATAATGCCCTTTTATATTCATTTGAAGCGCACAAAACATTTTAAACTTTGAAGCAAAACACTTCAGTGCTTGCCCGTGCGATGTCAAGGAGTGTTCATGACATTTTTTATAATTTTTGTTTGAGTTTTTCTTGCCTGTACTGGTTGACAGGCTTTGAACTGATTGGTGTACCAGGTTTATTTTTAAAAGCTTTTTTTTTCTTCACAAAGCTGGATGATAATGCATGAGATATTTCTGTTCTCGTGACGCCTCTTCAAAGGAAATGGATTGTGTAGCTTCAAGGAATGAATATTTGGTACACTGAAGGTAAAAAAAAACTATGGTCAGACCATTTAAAGCTTCTTTTATACATTTTAAGCTTATATTATTTGACCGATCGTTTACTGCATTGGAATCCTTGATATTGCATAGTGTGATTGTTTCGTTTGATGCTTGCTGACCCGAGTTTATCTCAATATCTTCGCGGATACCTTTAATTATAAAATCCTATAAAAAAAATCGAAAGATCGCGGGGGAAAATGCTGACTGTTCTATTGAACAAATACTGTATACAACCAATTGCGAAAAATACAGTTCGCGGGCAGTCTACAAGTATAGCTAACTCTTTTCGGCAATCACCTTTCACGTGCAGTAACTTAAGATAAATAATGTGTGCAGTCTGCGTGTGTAAAACGCTATAGGTTACACGACACTAAATGAATATGTTCTTTACTCTATAGTAAATGTCTCAAATTTGGAAGCCATTTAACAGCAAACCGTTTTTTTTTGGGAAACCCAAAACTATCTATTATGAGAAATACCACTGCATTGTTTAATTAAAAGGGCCTCTGGCAAGTAAAGCTATGTGTCCCCTGAATACACACCCCATAATTTTTGCATAGTGTACCCGCACATTTTCAATAAACTGATCAGTTCCGATCTAAATGGATCAATCAATTATTGAGCAAAGGAGTGCACTTTTTTTGCATTTTCATTATTCTATTATGTTCTACAATGTTTCAGCTTTGTTTTGCACCAAATTGCATGAGATTATGTAAATAGTAGCCAATGCAGAATCAAAAAGCAAGAGAATCTACTTTAAAATATCTAAAAGACTTTCTGTCAGGCGTTCTACTTCCGGTGGACATTTGGATTTACCACAACTATAGGTCAGAAGACACTTAATTTGGCTCTTAATCTTATTCTATTTATTCTAAAGTAATTGTCGTTTCTTTTGGCGATAATTTATACCATGACCAGATTATATCTGAACCCAATAATTATATGTCGATGATTTATTTCTATAAGATAGACTGAAAACGACGAAAATCAGAGAGCATATAAGATGATTCTGCTTAATTGAAAACACACCGTAAATGTGCCGCCAGGTCAACCGAAAAGTGAAATATACACTTACACTAAAAGTGGATTAATCCATTATTTTGCATTGGACTTAGGTTACGTTTACTTAAGACGATCGGCAAGCATAAATCATGAAAATTATATCACTATTTAATGGCTTAATCGGCAAAATATACATTACTGGATAGTTGTACTGTTTGGAGAAATCATATAACTGAAGTTCTGCTAATGCAAGAGTGATTTAAATGTTTAAATCCGGGCCAAGATAATTTAACAAAAATGGTTTGCAACCCAAAGGAGAAAGACAGCGCTGACAGATGAGGATAAACCCAGCTTGACCCATCTAATAGTTGGTACATACGTGGTGCGAAATTAAGTGGTACGAAGACACCTAACAACAACAACAATAATGGAAATTTATTTTTTTTATGTAAATCTTAGAGGGGCTGCGCTTTTACGCACACGCCAATTAAATATCAACGATAATTCAGCTTAAGTCAATATTTATTGGTAATAATTGATTAAAGGCCACAGATTCCGGTGTTACTTTACCAAGGCTATGCTTCCAGCAAAAAGATTTACCACAACCTGGCAGAGCAAAGCCGCACAACAGATGTATTCCCCCTTATATTATTGTATATCATTATATCATTTCCTATTTTCGGCATCAGATTTATTTTTCCCTCATGGTTTCTTTGTCCGGAGTTCACGTGGGTGAAGCTATCACAGCATAGCGTCGTTCGCAACCGGCACAACATTCAAAGTCCGATTGACGTGCTGGCACAACATCCGGCACGACTTTCAACTCGACATTCAAAGTGACTTAGTTTGAATGTCGTGCTAGTACAATATTCGACACGACATTCTGCTCGACTTCCGGAGTCATTAAGGAATATTTAAGAATATCGTGGTGAAACAACATTCTGCAGGACAATGAGTTCGATGTTAACACTTGGTCACTTGGAATGTCGAACTGAATATCTTGCCAAATATTGTGCCAGCACGACATTCAAACTTACTCACTTTGAATGTCGAGATAAATGTCGTGCCGAATGTTGTACCAGTACAACATTCACACGTACTTGCTTTAAATGTTGAGTTTAATGTTGTGTCGAATATCCTGCCAGCACAACATTCAAACTGTTTATACTTTAAATGTCGAACTGAATGTTGTGCCAAATGTTGTACCAGTACGACTATCAAACTACGTCACTTTGAATGTTGACTTGAATGTTGTGCCAAATGTTGTACCAGTACGACTATCAAACTACGTCACTTTGAATCTCGAGCTGAATGCCGGGCCGATTGGTTTGCAAACACGGCATTTGGAATGTCGTGCCTATATCGAATGTCAAACGTTGCTCCGGAAGCGTTTTCAATAAATGCGCATCAATACGTCCCTTAAGACACTAATCCGCATACAAGTCAACGTCGTAGGTCGCAATGTGATATACCTCGTAGTCTTTAATCAAATGTGACCTTTCACAGCTTCCGTATCTTATTACTGCAACATCAAATGACTAACTTAAAATGAATGACTTTTCCGAACACACTTTCAATTATGCTTTATTTTGTGACTTTCCCGCACTTTTAACCTTGCCTTGGACTTGTGACTACAAACAAGTTAGAGGGCATTTGAAGACACATCTACATGCTGCGTCAGCAAAAGAAATATCGGAACACAAGACCTGACGGTGTCTTCCGTGTGTGCTGACAAAGCTGAGGACATTAAACAACGAGCATATGAAGATATGGCCATGACAGTATTAAATAGTCGGTAAGTATGCTATGTACTATAAGTGAGATGACACCTTCGGTGTAAGGTTTATTGTCTTGCTTTATGGTCTGTCAAGAACTGGTTTTAACTGCATTCACTCCTGTGATGTCGGGCTTTTTCTCTGTTTTAAGCTTAAACTTTTACATATGGCAATAATACCTAATAATTACAATTCGCGTTAAACTTGAGTCCCGATAGGGGCAGAGGAGTTTATTTGGGTATTCTTCCTGCGGAGTGCCGGTGGTTCTTCCCAGACATTTTTCTGGGGTCTTACTCCACGGAACTAGCTGGATGTCGCTGTAATTACCATAATTGATTGCTGCAGACCATCGCATGTCAGGGCAACTATATACGTTGTTTGTGGACAGGCGTGGCAAGAGGATGGAGTTGAACTTCAGCATTTAAATCCTAATACGAAAATATCACGGTTCGATGAGTATTGCAATATATATTAAACTCTGCAAAAACAATTGATATAGTGTAACATGCTAAATGTAAATGTTACAATAACACTGATACGAGATACTTCATAAACATTGAGTAGATCCATGATGCTAATCCAAGAAACATGCCAGTGGTTTAAAGGTGGTATCCGACAGTTTGGACCAAAAATATTTTTATTTAACCGCTAAATAAATCATTTGTTACCTTAACAGATCTTGTAAAATGATGTTTATTGATGCCCTACACCTGTCTGACAAGTGAACAATAACGTCACACTAGTCATTTCAAACATGTATTTCCTAGCCATCCTGCACAGTCAGCTACTTTTAAAATCAGAAAACCACGTGACCACTTATGTTTTAGTTCATCCACGTCATCCGCTGTGACGTCGATGTGTATTTTAAACAGGAATCTCAATCGTTCATATTTATAGATTTGAACAGAATGAATATTTAAGTGCTGATTGACAAGTTTTACTGCCCTAAAATTGAGATACTGTTGAAAATCGTCAAAGCTTAGACTATAGAATGATCTTTCTGCAGAAATTATGCGCAAATACCCCAAACAACGGTAAGATATTGTAACATATATTAGATATTGGCAAACTGTCGCTACCACCTTTAACTCAGAACCGAACTCATATTTGTAACTGCCGATCTCAATGTTGAAGATCAACGTCCGTGGTAAAAACATACAGATTCCGATCCGATGACACTTCTCGGGGAATTGATGATAAATATATGGGGTTTTTTTTGTTTGTTTTGGATTTGAAATACGTTGCAGTGACCATTTATGATCATTATAGCAACGTCCAGTTTTACGGTGGAGGACGACCCGAGACACATGCCTAGGTAGAACCACCGGCGCTCCGCAAGTCAGCTGGAAGACCTTCTCAAATTAAGTCATTCGCCCCTAACGGGATTCGAACCCACGCGGTGAGAGGCTAAGCAGTCGTGGGAGTTACAAATCGGCGACTCTACCACTATGCCACGGGCGCACCTGATCAAGATCTACATTGTTTATAGGTCCGAGTAGGGTGCGTTTGTTGTTGAGTTTACCTTCACAGCAAAAAAAGCATTCCTGATTAATTCGTGTGAAGCAAGTGAACAAAGTAAATTGCGTTGACAAAAAAAATATATTTTAATACAAGTACTAGGACATGTTCCGTTTAATTGTAACATGCAAATGGCTATGTTGATATTGTCCTGCAGAAATAAACAGCCATAGTTCATGGCCGTCTTCTTAGTTAAGAATGCAATTGACGCACGTTATGACGCACATTCAAACAATGGGAAGGACGCCAGCTATAAACAAAATAATTAAAGGTGGTATCCAGCAGTTTGGTCTAAAATTATTTCTCAAATAACCAAATAAGTCATTGTTATCTGAATAGGTCCTACAAAACGCTGTTCCTTGATTCCCCGGATCTTTGTTAACAATTAAGCATAACTCCCCACTCATCATCGCGAACAGGTATTTCCTATCTGAGCCACGCTGCCGAGATAGCTAAGAATACCACGTGACAGCGCCCTTTTAAGTTCACGTTATATCGTCATCCGGGTAAACCGCTCTGACTCGATATCCATTTTAGCAGGAACCACTTTCGGGATGGGATTTGGAAAGATTAAACATTTAAAGTAATTCTTTCCCGATTTGTAGCTGCTCAAACTCGTCTTAAATTAGATTAATTTATGAGTTTATAATGTCCAAATATAGGTACTGCTACGTGTATTTGATATAAGCAAACTGTCGGATACCACCTTTAATGCAAAAGCCCGTTGAGCACGATATGATCAGGTTTTTACCGGCCGCAATAGCTCAGGTGGTAGAGCGTCGGCTTGCGGATCGGGAGGTCGTGGGTTCGATCCCCGGCCGGGTCATACCAAAGACTTTAAAGTTGGTAGTAGTGGCTTCCCTCCTAACGCTCGGGGCTAAGGGGACAGCATTACGCCTGACTCGTCGGTGTCAGTATAATGGACCGGCCGGGTTCAGTCCCTGGGCACGTCATAAGTGCCCCTGTGCTATAATGATAGAAATGTCGCTGCGCAGTATCGGCCAAAATGCCGGCTAATCCTGATCAGGTTTTGCGAATAGTGTAGGTGACAATTAGCCAATGTCCTCTATAAACTGCCCATTCAGTGTCTCTACTGTCTGCTGCATGGTCGTTATCAAAACATTCTGTTACCTTCGCAAGTAGTTATTGCAAAGAAAATATTGTGTTCTATAGCAGCGATAGGGTAACTCAGCGTATTAATTTAAGGCATCAAACCTCTGATATGCCTGGCTGTTTCAGTGGTTTCTATTTAAATAACTTATTAAATGCCATCCATTAAAATATTACTTAAAGTAGAAGTAACAGTGACAAATTAACGTCATGTATTCTAAGAACTTCTTTTCTTGCATAACTGGTGCTTGTAATGGAAGAGATAACTTTTTGTAGAGAAGAAATAGCTTCCTGTAAGAGAAGAAATAACTTCTTGTAGGAGATAGAAATAACTTCTTTTCTCGCATAACTAGTGCTTGTAAGGGAAGAGATAACTTCTTGTAAGGGAAGAAATGACTTCTTTTCTCGAATTACTCGTACTTGTAAGGGAAGAAATAACTTCCTGTAAGGGAAGAAATAACCTTTTGTAGGGGATAGAAATAACTTCTTTTCTCGCATTACTAGTGCTTGTAGGGGAAGAAATAACTTCCTGTAACGGGAGAAATAACTTCTTTTCTCGCATAGCTAGTGCTTGTAAGGGAAGAAATAACTTCTTGTAAGGGAAGAAATAACTTCTTGTAAGGGGAGAAATAACTTCTTTTCTCGCATAACTAGTGCTTGTAAGGGAAGAAATCTGAGGATGCATCGCGGTACACTACAGATAAAGTAGAACACTTTTAGAAAGAGAATAATATATTGGCATCTTAAGATTTTATAATGTCCATTTATTGTCTCTTATTACCGAAAAGTTTTCAGAGTTCCTACAAACAGGCCGCACTTGCAGAAACATATCTCAGTTGAGATTTTGCTCAAGTTCAAACATTTCCTCCAAGAAAACTTCTTACTGACCCATGCTGTTACAATTCCAGTATGTTATACTCCATAAATCTGGCAAGGTTAAGGTATTGCATTATTGCATTGAGGCGTGTGATATTACAGGATTAAATATTAAACAGTCAAAATTTGAGCTTCAGCAACATCTCAGTTGAGAAACGACTCTGCCAGCGGGGCAAGAATATTAATATTTACTAATGTTAGCGCAGCAATTATAGTGGTGCAACGTTCTATTCAAATGTTATTTTAAGCTAAGTAATATATTGTAGCTTAAAGCGATTTGTCACAGTTTAGCCTAAGTACAAATGTACATTATAATAACTGTCTCTACAGAGGACGTACACATGACGTACAGAGCGTCATGCCATAAAATGAGTCACGTTTTTCAATGACGTCAAACGATTTTTTAGAAACATCACAAAACTTTACATAAACATATAACTATAAAAAGATTTATCATATGATACAGATGTAGTTGATCACGATATGACCGAGTGCTTAGCAAAACTATGAATGCGTTTTCTAACTAGCTTACAGCATTTGACAAAACTTGGCTCATTGATGGAATTTCGCCTTATTTTACAGCAATCTTAGTTCGAAGACATGCTTAGTTGTTGAGGTCGAACAATTGACAATAGTGTAACAGCAATACGGACACTAGCTAAACCCAGAGACAATAAGGACGGCATGTTCATATATAATCTTGTGGTCAGATGAAATATTTTACTCCATAATAATTGTGACACAAAACAAAATTGTTAACAAAATTGAAAAACAAAATGGCCAAATATTCTCAATTCGCATCTGTTCTGCGGTGTCGTTCCTTAGCAGAAATGGAATTGATAAGTACCATGCAAAACGTAGCTCATTTTCGTGACACGTTATAAGTGTTTGCAACAAATGTAAAAAAAAATCGTTTATTTTAGCTGGAGATTTCGCTAAGATCATTTACAGATTCAGTGATTTTATTTTTTTCCGAAGCTAACTAGAACTATTGTATTATTGTGACTTAAAATGCTCGATTACAAAGATCTCATAGTTTATGGTAAAAAACACGTTCAGTTAATCCATACACGTATGTATGGATACACACACGTATATGTATATATACATATTTATTTATTTATTTATTTATTTATTTATTTATTTATTTATTTATTTATTTATTATATCTATTTTTTCTATCTCTGATCAGTAAGCTGATTAAGTTTAAAATTTTAAGCATAATTGTTAAAATTGCTTTTTGTGATTATGAAAAAAAAAAATTCTTCGTCATTGGCGACTTGACATTAAAAATGTAAACCAAAGTAGATCCAGCATAAGGATGAATGCTGAAGTATTTGAATAAAAAATGGCAAGATCTCACTTGTTTTATTTGAAGAGATGCTCCAATTTTCACGTGCCTTGCAGTTAATAAATCGTCACACGTCCAGGTATTAAATATGTACACGAGTTCCGTAATGAAAACGACGTACATGTAATTATATTTCAATTATCCATGTTTATAATATCACAACACGTGCCTCCCCTTAACACGTGAAAATTATTCCTTATTACGTCACATGCATTAGAGCATAATTTAATATTCTTATAACGTAAACTTAAACGTTTCTGGAATGTCTACAGAATCCTGACGCTACGTATTAACGCCGCTGTAAACGTAATGACGTCCTTGGCGAATCACCTTGGACATGTCGGGGGTGGAGGGCGCTTTCTGACAGTCGTCGGAATATGATGAATATCAACCCGTCTAACTTTCATAATCTGGCAAGTTTTAGTTCATGCGTGGTGTCTGTTGCAATGATGAACTAGATAAGTGTTCTGTCTCGCTGAGTCCCTGACCAGGCTCGTCGAACAGAAAAGTACACACTCAAAAAACAGACAAGGTTCGACAATGAAATGATAACAAAGACTCGAGAGTCGCGTTTTAAAAAAACGCCAAGACACTGGTTGTGAAATGTATGCAATCTGTAAATATATCATGACAAACATACATTTGTATGACATTCTGCTTTAAGTATAACACGACGCCCATAGATGTGTGTCTCTATTGTATAACAAAAATGTAGGTCGGTTAAACGAGGAATGAATGTTGCATCGAAAACAGAGGCATCAGTTACCATAAAATATATTCTCGTAATGTAATCGGCAATATCGGATTTTTTCGAAAACCCACAAAAGAAAAACTAAACTCCTTCTGAGAGTAAAGATAATATCGAATTAAAAAGATAACAAGTTTGGCGCGAAAATGCCCTTATGTTAGTGATACTGTAGTCCAAAATCGTAACATGTTCTCGATTTGGGCTTGTATTTTTCTTCAGATCGACCAAAAAAGTAAATGAACTATGTTTACATGTATATCATGTTTCGTTTTCTTCTCAATTTGATGATTGCATATTGTTAACAGAACCTAATACAATTTACAATTAGTCAAATCCAAACATTTTAGGGATTTGGGATTTAGGATTTGCCGGCATTTTTGCCGATACTGTGCAGAGACATTTTTATCATTCTAGCACAGGGGCACTTATGAGGTGCCCATGGACTGAACCCGGCCGGTCCATTGCATTGACACCGACGAGTCGGGCGTAATGCTGTCCCCTTAGCCCCGAGCGTTAGGAGGGAAGCCACTACTACAAACTTTAAAGTCTTTGGTTTGACCCGGCCGGGGTTTGAACCCACGACCTCCAGATCCGCAAGCCGACGCTATACTACCTGAGCTATTGCGGCCGGTCCCAAACATTTTTAAACCTTACAAAATTGTTGCTAAAGCTCAAAGGTGGTATTTGACAGTTTGCCAATATCAAATATATGGTAAAATATCTGACTTTAATATTGGGGAAATTGGGCATAATTTTTGCATACTATACCCATATTATAGTATTAATTTAAAGGATTTTGAACACAAACTGTATAGTTATACAGTACTACATATAACTGATAAAATAATCCTTCTAAATATTCATTCTTTCCAACTCCATAAAAAGCACGATAGTGGTCTCTGCTAAAATATTTACAGACATCCGAGCAGATTACCCGGATGACTATATAGCGTAATCGCAAATGTAAATGGTCACGTGGTTTTCTAAGTTTAAAAAATAGCTATATCTACAGCGTGGCTCAGATAGAAAACACCCGTTTGCAAGGACGAGCGGAGATTTATGCCTGACTGTTCACATAGATCTAGGGCATCGATAAACAGCATTAAGCAGGATATTTGCAGCTAACAGTGAATAATTGGGTAATTTGAGAAAAAAATATTTGGTCTAAACTGTCGGATAACACCTTTAATAGTATTCGACAGTTTGGACTGTTTTTATCTCATGCAACCGAATTAATTAAGTGTTGCTTGAAAAGATATCGCGAAATGTTGTTTATTATTGTGTTATGGTGTTCTATATCCATGTGTATTTCCTATCTGAGCCACATTGCACAATAAGGATTTTTAAACTTAAACTAAGAAAACCACGTGGCAAGATCAACCTTGTCATAAATGGTAAACTGACTTCGATTTCAATACATAGCTGAAGTCCAAATCGTGATTATTTATAGAAATATAATTTATTGGATATAATTTGCATTTAAAGCGACACCTTTCACGCTTCGTAATTTCTATCAATTGAGATAATGTTATTAAAATTCTTTAATTAAGCTAAGGTATAAGTTTTATGGACCAATTTTGTATAAATTTGTCAGGACACGGGTAAGATGTTGATAAATGTTAAGGTAAACTTTCGGATACTACATTTAGTGAGATTGGGATTTGCCGGCATTTTTGCCGATACTGTGATGAGACATTTTTCATTATAGCACAGGGGCACTTATGAGGTGCCCAGGGACTGAACCCGGCCGGTCCATTATACTGACACCGACGAGTCAGGCGTAATACTGTCCCCTTAGCCCCGAGCGTAAGGAGGGGAGTCTTTGGTTTGGCCCGGCCGGGATTTGAACCTGCGACCTATCGATCAGCAGGCTGACACTGCATTTAGTATTAAAGATACTGTTATATCGAACTTGATTTCCCTTTTACAGCTGTACAAGACTGTGGTTTTGAACTAAACATATTTATCACCAAATATATAGACTTAAGCAAGGTAAGAAAAAGTAAAACATTTTTCGAAGTGCGCCTGTGGTTCTACTCAGGCATATGTCTGGTTTTAACTTCCCCAATAATATCTAGACCTGTTTGTTACACAATATTTGTGGCGGTGGAATCGATCTAAAACAAGCCAAGCGTAGATATAAACTAGCGATTACATAAGATTTGGCAAAATGGGCAGTTTTAACATGATAGTGTCGATATTTTGATACTGCAAAAATGGAAGTATGCAATTCAAACCCAGCTTTGTTAGCAGGATTGATATGAGTGGATATCTAACCTATTTTTGTATGTGCAGATTGAAAGTGCACTTAACTAAAGTGTTCACGCTGTGATTTTAAGGCAGCTTTTGGTGTAAAAGGGTGTTCAAAAATATGTTAATAAGATACTGCTTTTGTGTGTGCATCGATGCTCCGGATTAATGCATCTGTGCACATTTAAAGCTAGCATACAGTTATTTATCTTTATTGAAAACATGATTTTTACAAGTAACGCTTACAAACTAAAGCGTTGAGAATTTTAGAGTGTAACGGACCTTTGGATCGGTTTTGCTTTTAAAGGTTGTATCCCACAGTTTGTCTATATCAAATACCAATCAAATACTCGGGGATGGATCCAGGTGTGGGAATTGCGGGGAGGGGGGGGGGGGGGCAGACCCACCAACCAGGTAAAAGAGTAGAGTTGGAGTTGTCAAAACACTTACATGTAAGGTCAAAAATGCTAAGCTGTTAATACTTTTAATACTAAGCTAAGTAAATTTTGTAAGTTGACTGCTTAGATTGAAATAACGGTCCCTATATATATATATATATATATATATATATTGAGTATTTACTGCGATAAAGTTAAATGGACCTTGATTCATACCCCGACCCCCAGCCCGCCACCAGCACCACCACCAGTACCACACAAATTATATCTTGATCTGCCCCTGGTAATACCCAAACTTTGGGGAACCTGGGCTAAATTTCTTCAAAAGACATGCTTTCGTCTAACTAAAGACGGTTTTGAACACTGCACCATTTGTTACCGAGTACAAGTCGTTAAAAACTCGCTAAAATTTCCATTCGTTCCAAAGCTTTAAGTATGCACGATGAGGATTTCTGCTAAAAAATGCCGACGTCACAGCGAATTACCCTGATGAAAATATATAAGTGGTCACAAGTTTTTCTTACTTTAAAAATAGCTATCTCTGCAGCGTGGCTCAGATAGAAAATATCTGTTTGCATTGACCAGTGGGGTTTATGTTTCGCTGTTTACACAGAGCTAGATCACCAATAAACAGTGTTTTGCAAGACCTTTTCAGGTAAAAATGTTACATGGTTATTTCAGAAAAAAATCTTTGGTCCAAACCGTCGGATAAAACCTTTAAGGTAAGACAAGTTTTATCATAACTTCAAAGGTAAGAAAGTGTTAGTCAATAAATACTCACTCTGGATTTTCAACATCTTCTTCTTCTTTTTAAGACTGTTGCTTAAAAGACTGTGAATCTTATGTAACGCCCAATTTTTCTTATATAATTTTGCGAGTCTATTGTTATTTAAACCCGTTTGCTTAAAAGAAAAAAAAAACACACAATATGTTTGTAATTTGATCCGACTGTAAGTGGCCATGCGTTTAGAAATTTAAGGATGCAGATTTTACAACAGTTTGCTATGCTGCGCATCATAATGTTATATTTAACTCTTTCTTAGTGCGCGTCATAGTTTGCGTAAACTTTTAATGTCCTGTTTCTCAGTGTTATCAGAACAGTTCACAAAATGACAAAATAGCCTTTATTTTTGTAAAAGATATGGACTATGTTAAAACAAACAGCATGCTGTGTTCGTACTGGTGTCTCAAGTATGAGATATTTTCAAGTAATTATTCTTCCCGCCAATAAGATCGCCTTGCAGTCATTACATGTATCTATTTCTTAATTATGAACTATATTTCGTCAAACCAAACTACATGAAGATAAACGTATCGATGTCAGTTTAAAGAGGGAGCCTGCTGTCGTCGCTCTGTTCATCTAGTCTGACTGTCCGTCCATCATTTTGTCCTGAGCACACCTCCTACTCCGTTCGACATATGAACGACAAACTTGGAGGATTAATCATGGGGAGTAGACGTTAACATGTACTACGTTCACTTTGAGTTATCTCCCTTACTTTTTCTTGTACGGAAATAACTTTAAACTTTGTAAATAATCATATCTATATAACTTCGTTACTTCAGTCAACTCCTTTTGTTAATTTCTTCTGCCCTTCTATTTACCGACTTTCTTGTCCAGATAATTGCTTGCAAAGTACTGGTTGGAGTCAATACAAATAAGGGCGATGTGTACGTGTTGATGAGAAGAAATTTTGCGCACAAGAACCAAAGCTATTTCCGCTTTTGATCTTTAGTTTTTTAATTCTTATTTCGTGTCTGGATTATAACAATTAAATAACAATGTTGGGCCGCCCTCTCGGAAACGCCTCCACAAGACATAAACCCACATTGTGGTGTCACCGTCCTCTGCGATCCAATGAATGCAAGGGAGAAAACTGCGCTTACCATTGTCTGCATCATGTAACAGTAATATCTCCAGTAAATATTGGAAAACAGCAATCCATGCGTCGATAATGACGTCACTAGATTTTGGTCACCTATGACGCTTCACAACAAGTCGGATTGGGGTGCTGGGGTTGGGGATGTGTCTGTGTGATGGGTGGGGGTGGGGAGGGGGTGGGCGGGGGGAGTGGGGGGGAGTGGAGTGCATCCGCAGTGTAAAATAGTTCTGGGTATAATTAAACTCATTTAACGTTTATAAATAAACGTTAACACATAACATGTATCACAGTCTTTATGTTGTGTTGTTTATTATAAGTGTTAATTTCATTCTAAAATGCAAACACGATATGATTTACATGAAAGGTTTTACTTAAATCTGCACATGTTGACGTTTTAGATTTAGTAGCAGTTGCAATGTAACACCAAGATCATAATTTCAGTGGGGAGACTCCAATCTCTACATACTCCACGTCGTTAACTTTTTTTTCCAGATCCAGTCACCATAAGTTTGGCGTCGTTTGACAGCTTACACATGTATAAATTTTAACTAATCGGATAAATAAATGTTAACAGAGTTGTTAAACAACAATAATATTGTAAAACTCTGTCAGACAATCTTACGTCTGCTTTGAAGTCAAGGATTTGCAGACATCCAAAGCAATGTAAAATACATTCGGATATACTGAAAAATAAATATTTTATGATAAACACTATCTTGGACTATTGAATCATTTAGCCAAAAATAAAACTTTGTCTGTACCTATGACCAGTGATCACTCCCAGTTGCTACACACAAGTTATCTGAATTGTATTGATTCTGCACTTTGTCGAATGGGTAAATTGGTGAAATGGAAATTGTCTCCCTTGTTAGTTAATATCCGAGGTATTCCAAACAGTAGGTAGGTCCTTGTAGCTAAAATTCTTGCACTTTATCGCCTGTTCTTTTGTAGGTATTACAATAACAAACAGTATGTTTCTTACTTTTGCATAATATAAGCTTAAAGTTAATTTAAATACTTTAAAGATATGTTATTTAAAAAAAGAAAATGGACATGTTTATTGATGATGGTTAACCTGGGTATCACAAGAAAGGCAGAAAAGTCAACATACACTCCAAAAAGCACAAGGATAAAAACCGAGTAAAACAAATGAGAAGACCAACTTGCATTTAGGCATTATTCAGGGGAGACTATTCCTTCCTTCAAACGAAAATTAAATGGCACACAGTCAGCGTGAAGGGACAAAGTCGAAATTAATCTAGAAACTCTGGACAATGTTATATGTATGAAGCTCGATGGTTTTCATAAAAGCCATGTTATTTATTGGATATTTCACGTGGTGTTTAAAGTGTGCAGTACATAGACTGCTGATAATCGTTCGAATTTTTTACAACAGCAAAAATTGCAATGCTCCTTTAAAGGTTGGTAATATCGCCAATACAAACAGAAGAAATTTATTGATGAATGTCATCCAAGGCGACAATAACAACGATAAACATTGGATATGAAAATGAACATAATAAATAAAACTATTTTTGTTTTAAATTATTTGTTGGGCTACAGTATAAAAACTTTAAAATACATGTAATTTGTCGCCATGACTCAGTGGTAAAAATCTCTGAAAACAGTTGTTAATAAGAACAGAAAGAGCGATACTGTTTTGATGAATCGGTGTTACAGAAAGCATTCATATAAAAGTATAAACCCACAACTGTCTGCTACTTTCAATAAGGTTATAATCTCCTACAAGATTTCTGGCAACAAGCTGAAGCACAACACCTCTATATGGAATGCTCACTAAAATTTGCACATAAAAGGAAAGTCTGTTTTGCGGACTTTCATAACCATGGTAAATAAAAAAGGGTCATGATTCGGTTCATGAAGTTCAATTATTTATTTATTTATTTTCTAACATGTATTTGAATTAAGGAAACTGCCGGATATCATATTTAATTAAGTTTAAAAATGTATGTCATAATTTTGTTAAATTTGTTTTTGTTGTTTGCGTCGCCTTTGATGCTTCGCATTAACAGATTTCTTGCATATCTATATGTCTTGCAATTTAACCCTTAGCTCACTATATTTTTATTCAATAACCTACGGCGACGTCATTATAATAAGCTCACACCTTCATACATAGGTAACAGCTATGAAGAGATTTTCTTTTCGAATTTATCAGCAAATAGTGTGGACCCTGGATAAACATATGTTGGACATAGAGCTGGTTGATACGAATCCGCACTTTCTGTCTAATCCAGAGGGATTCTTGCAAATCAGAGTTAGTTTGAATGTATATGCATCTATAGTGTTCTATTTCTCGGAGGAAATGTGTAAAACCATTTCTCCGCTGGGGAAGTGAGCATTTTGTATGTTAGTACAAGGGAGCATTGATGCAAAGCATTAAAGGTCGCCGTCAAGGACCTGTTCAACAGTGGAACATTTTTGACTAACGACAAACCGACCAAGAAGCCTTGTTGTTATTTAAAGATTTACAATGCCGTCAAATTGTCATGTCTTAAAATTGTATGCAGTAATGAGTCGGTAGACGCATAGGAAAAGGTCGCAATACAAACAACAGAATAGAGCATAACATTTGACTTGTACATAGCACATTGTCGTTACAAATGCAATTTAAATTAAACAACATTTTTAACTACGTACTAATTAAATTTTGATATTCACCTAAGTTAAAAAATAACCGAAATGCATGCATGAAAGAGCCGCACTTCACTTGTTTGTAGAACAACATGGCGCCATCATTACGACTTTTCCAGGAATTATTGCATGTAGTCGCCGCGCTCATGTGATCACAGCCGATTTACAACTTCTTTAGAAGTCCATTGTTTGTCTCTTTATAAAAGAAATAGGCGTCAGTACTAAATAAAAATTAGGTGTATTTTTTGACATTAACACAGTCATGGAACTTTTGCAAGGGAGATAATTCGTACAAACTAACTCATGATCGCGTTGCATTTGTCTTTCTCATTTTTTGAACGGTTATTTCCCTTAGACTTATTACCTTCAAGTCCAAGATAAATTTTGGTTCTATAATGATAAAGTGGAAACCTTTTCATTTTAAATGTCTTGATAAAGGTTCAAATAAAACCTGACCGCCGTAGAAGAGCCGAAAATCCGTTTAATGATAACAAGTATTTCTTGGACGTTATCAACACGACGATATGAATAAAAACATAATTTAGAAAGTAATCGATTCAAATGCCGGCGGAGTAACCGTGGCGAATTTGTGAATAGTGTATGTTAGCTTATTTACTATTATTTGAAACTAATGCATGCATTCCCTGGAAAATAAAGAAGAATTTGTGAGAATTTGTGGATGGGTTAAAAGTCTGCAAATAAGTATCTGGAGATAAGGTACAAACGCTGTTTACAAGAACCACATATTTCTACTTACGTCATGTAAGTCAGCTCATTTTTTTTTCATTTTCCGCCTCTCAGTCGATTTGCTGATCGTCTAACGTGTAAAAAAACCCTTGAGACCATACAAAAACAGCACAGTCGATAGAGCGTCGGATAAGGGTACGGAAGGTCGAGGGTTAAATGCCGGATCCTACAGTCGAAATAGCCGTAATATTGTTTATTTTTTATATACAGATGTTGAGCATTGAGCTGGTTGATCCAGATTCAACACTGTTCGCGTGAACCAGATTGAGTTAGTGCATTTGGATTATTGTATCCTGTTTATCAGGAGAAATATCCGTTGGGGATAATGAAAATTTAAATAAATTTAACGCTGCTACTGTTTATAACAAGTAAGATATTGTCGGTACCGGTTAATACTTTCAGTTGCTTCATTTCGTTTAATATTTCACTCCAATTCTACGAAACCATGCATGCATAAGTACGCTGTCATGGATTCGCAATGGAGATAACTCGTCCAAGCTTAAGCATGATCGAGTTTATCTCACCTTTATAAGTTATTTCCCTTAGACCTATTACTTTCAAGCCCATAATCATGCGTAACACAGGCATGCGCTCTCCCTCGGTCATCCATACTTATTCCTCCCATGGTAACCGTTGCTTAATCGCCGGAAACCATTTCAACCGCATCGCTAAAGAGTTAACCCAGCAACGAGGCTGATTTGAAATGTTTATATTTCTAATTCTGCGGACATTACAAATGTTTCGTTTTTTAGGAAAAAAAACAGAAAATATGTTCTTGGCAAATGTTTCGATAATGAGTAAAATAAAAAATATTACTGCCGGGGATTAGTCGTACATAGTTTGGTGATAACTATTATTTCTTGACAGCGAACACTAGAAAGATGATAGCTATATACACTTTAATTAGAAATCAGGGATGGATCCAGCGGGAGTGGTGCATCGAAAGCTACCCCCACCCCCACCCCTAAACAAGGTAAAAGAGCAGAGTTGTGAAAACACATACATGTAAGCTTAAAAATACTAAGCTTTTTAAATTTGATTGTGTATTTTGACAGCTTAGGTTGAAGTAAGCGTCCCTTACTGTGCATATATATCTAGTATTTATTGCGATAACGTTGAATAGATCTTGATTCATATCGCACAAACAACCAAACTTTTCTGGATCCGCCCCTGTCAGAAATAAATCCATTCAAAGGCTGATGGAGCAGCAGTGGCGGAATCCTATTTATGAATGGAACGTTGTCGAATTTGTTGTTGTTTTGTTTATGTTTTTGCTGTTTTGGTTTAGTTTTGTTGTTGTTTTCTGTTTTGTTTTGTTTTTTGTTTTGTTTTGCTTGTTGTTGTTCTGATGTCGTTGTTGTTGTGGGTTTTTTTTGTGTTTTTGTAGTCTATGTCTTGTTGTGTTTGTTTGTGTTTGTTTGTGTTTTGTTGTTGTTGTTGTTGTTTTTGCTATCACTTGGAAGTAAAGCATGCAAGATCTTTGGGTGTGATTACACAATCAAACATAACATTATATTGTGAAAAATCATTAGAGTATGCGTCTGATCAACTTTGGTGTTTTAATGAAGTAAAGAAATGTTTATCTTTACGTACATGCGTGTTGAAGGGTCTTGCAAAAATAGAGGAAGAAAGAATGTAAGTATTTATGCGCATACAAAGCAACCCACATGGACATCGTTCGACAAACTCTCAACAATAATGAGCGAAATACCTTCGTGACTAAAGAGCGTTATAATCCTACGGTGACGTGACACTTTCTAGTTTATAGTGGCATTAAGATAGGATTCCCTGATGAATATATTATTTGCTACCCTGCGGTATTATGTCAGTGGGAAATGTAAACGCTGAAAAGGCAACCTCATAAACAAGATACTTAATTTTTATTCCATCATCTCTTTATTTACTTTTTTATTCAAAAATCTAACTCCCGGCCTACTTTCTTATCGTTCTGAAAAGTTGCGCAAACAGTAAACGCAACACAAGCTTCTGTCTTACGAACGTGAGACTTACACGCCGTGATAATACCTCGCATCATCTGACATTATGTTTTCCAAATCGCCCGGGACATCAAAGGATTAAAATGTGATCGCGGGACAAAACACACCACTCACTTGTGTGATCTGGTATCTATTTATTACCAAACTTTGTACATTTCGCCACTAACGTGTTAAACAAGCCCCACTTTAAACGTTTCGAGGCGTTTATTGGAGCAAACTCAATCATTAAATGGAAAACAGAACGGGCCAAGAACCCAGTTCCAGTAGCAGCTGGTCGGGCCAGTGTGCATTATCTCCTCTTGAACGTTTACGTAATAGTAAACATGGACAAACATGCGAATGAAGCCGAGTGTGCAGGTGTGAAGATTTCCTGGGCGGGTCAAAGGTCAATCCAGGGATTCTACGACAAGCCATTAAAGGAAGTTAGCTGCATGCGTATCGCTTAATTTTTGATGGAAGTAAATCTATGTTCTCATGTTCACAAATTTGAGAAATTGTATCTTTTTTTCAAAGGGCATCACAAAAGGATTGGTTGATAAGGCATTCCAGATAGGTAATGTTAAACCGCACTTATATCACTGATTATTTTAATATAACTGCCATCATAGTTTAGAGGTCAAGATTTGGATCCATTGACGAATTATTTATAGAAAACAGTTCCATGTGGCTCGCTGATTGTTTTAATTAAATGCCATCACGTTTCAGAGATCAGCATTTGGATCCTTAGTCGAACTTTTAAAGAAAGATAACTCCATGTGCATCACTGTTTAAAATAAACGGAATTACATTTAAAAAAAAAACAGCATTTGAATCCTTAGAGTCAAATTGTTAAATGTTGATAACTGCTTGTGAATCACTGATTGCTGTAATGTAACTGCCATTACATTAGCATTTTTGCTCCCTATGCCAAAATTTTAAGAAAGATAACTCCATGTACATAACTGAGCATTCTTGGTACCCGACATCACATATCTGAGATCGATATTTGAACCATAGACTTAAAGGAAGATAATTGCATGGTTATCACAGAGTGTATTAAGTAACTGTTATCATAATCCAGGAGCCCCAGATATATGACAATGAAAACTAGTGAGTGCAACTTTAGTTGAATCATTTACTTGTTATTTGTTATAATTTACCTGTTTTGATGAACTTTTACCACATTTCGAAGGACCATCCTGTTATTCCTGGACGATGCATGAAATAAAGGTAACCTCATTGACATCACATAATTGTTTAATGGAATATCGCTTTATGATCTTTTATCACACCGCTGAAACAGTGCAATGTATTCATTCGCAGATCATTCAACAATAAACATGTATTAGCATGTTTTTGTTTGTTTGTTGTGCTTTGCTTTTAATACAATATGTAAATAAGAAAAGTCCTATCAAAATGTCAACAGATATCTAAATTTTATCTACCAGTAGACAAAAGCAAACAAGTTTAATGTACATGTGACAAAAACACAGAGACTAGAAATAGCACTCATAAAGAAAAACCTCAGTTACCGCTTTGGACTGTCAGTCGGCAAAAGGGCCGAATGGGGTGCTTAAACCTGGTTTGTGGAGCACTCCATCCTCGCACTTCCTGAAGATTTTCTATCAAACAGTGTAAATAACAATACCCCGTCAAAGTGAAACAACTAACAGTAAGCACCTGCACCGGGGGTTTAAACAGATACAATTACCGCCGAGTTTTAAATCTATTCTGACAAAACATACAAAGACTTTCTGTGTAAACAAATTGTGTCAAACCGTCAGAATACACGAGCAAAAATGTTAAATCAAATATAAGTATTAGAGTTACTTTGTCTTTGCATGTTAGTAACAAAGTTACGATGGATTTTACATCTTAAAAATGTTAAAAGGTTTTCATAGAACTTTCGTATCTTCTGAAAACCGCGGAATGGGATAAACGTAAAAAAAACTTTATAAAATATATTTGTAACAACAATTTCATACAAGTGTTTGTCCACAATTGTTAAATTATTGCGTGTTAGTTTCTCTCGACTACAAGGGGCCATTAATCTTACTATTCAAACTACATGATGTTATCTCCCTTTTGGTGCGTATGATGTCTAAAGTAACGTGTACATAAAATATTATGATGTTCCACACGTTTTATTTTTACTTATGATATCTACCCAGACTACTTCAATGTGGATATAAAGTCACATTCTGTGGAATAAGGTAACAGAGAGAGAAAAAAGTGCTGTAGCTGTCTTTTATTTAATTAAGCATATATAATATAGAAGCACATATTATATAGAAGCATATATAATATAGACAAGAACTGTATTAAGAGCACGGAAATACTTACCGGCAAAGGAGGACTATATTGTAATATATTTTAATTTACAGCTTAAGTTCTCATTTAATTTGCCTTTTTTTTCAAAACTTTTTAATCGACTATACATACATTAAATGTAAATAACTAATGCCAACTTTGGTTTTATATGAGGGATATAGATAAATGCTTTATTATTATGACCTCTAAGTTATTGTGAAATTATATTACATAAAAATATGTATACCAATATTTTTAGTTTTGTAAAAAAATCATTAAAACGGAACATTCTTTTTTTAATCGCAGGTACAATAGGTACAATATGGGGTAATGTAAACTAATACAGGTTTACAAAATACAAATGTCGACCTTATTAAAACTTTACTGATCTGTTTTTATATAACAAAGATGGCTGACATATATAAACAAACTATTTTTAGAGTGACATCACAATACAATCTAAAAAATGAAATACAGGCGTTTCTGCAACCGAATGATATTTATAGGTATTTATGGTATTGGAATAATTAATACTTGTGACGTCGAGCTCTTGTGGATGGGAGAGGGTTCCCAGTGAAATACCATGGTAGAACAGCCGTCGCTTCACATTTCAGCTGGAAGATTTGCTTACGTAAAATTAAATTCTGTGAGATGTTTAAATCTGAAGAAAAAAAATTGACAAACATTGCAAAATATATTAAAGAAGCTTTAGAATAGCTTTAGAACAGCGTCATTCTCGCACAATGTGTCCATCTTGATTACAATATTATTTTTCCTATTTTCACTTTTGTAATTATTGATTTTTACTACATAAAAAATGAACCATTCTTTTAACAATCCATGTAACCACACCATGTGTGTGTGTGTGTGTGTGTGCGTGCGTGCGTGCGTGCGTGCGCGCGCGCGCGTGTGTGTGTGTTTGTGTCTTTAAACGACTAGATGATCAGTGACAGCACTATTCATTGTAATTACCTTGCAACTATGTACCATGTACACGTTGAAACTAATAAAATACTGTTCTGTTCTGTTCCGTAAAAGTTTTCGTCACAACCCGAATTCGAACCCACACGGTGAATGGCCTGTGATTTACAGGTCGGCGACTCGAACCGCTTGGCCATGGGCGCCCTACTGTTTCATATATAACTATAACTATAACTATATATATATATTTGTACAGGGAATTATATATATATAATTCCCTGTACAAATAAAGAGATAGATATAACAACAACGGGGGTTTATTTTCATATCTAAAATTGCATGATCTAAGGACGTTTCTAAAAAAAAATGTAAGTTGGCTTTTTGGTTATTTTTCAGAAACTGCCACCTGTCCTTTAAACCCCTAAAAACGAAAGGAATTCAACTTAAAGAACGTGTGTATATGTTCTGTGTTACTTAGCCCGTCATCTAATTAACTGTTTATCGCCTCTCTTAATCAACACACTTTGAAGACAATCAGACAAACAGGAACAAAGACAGTCATCAATGGAACGGATCACTAGGGGGAAAGCAACAACAACTCCGGCGACAATAACAACAACCTGTCGCTTTTCACTGTGACGTTGTGGCCCCGGATGCGGTCGCTAATGAGAGGAGGGTCGTACATCACAGGTAGGTAACTGCGACATTCCGGTTCTGGGTTCCGTTTTTAACTCAAACGGGTGTATTTGTCTGAACAGCGGTATACGTCCGTCTTTAGTTCGACATTTGAGAAAAAATGTTGGAAAGAAAGAAAACGTAAATTCGAAAAAAAAGTGCAAATGGCTTGTTAACTTGACATTCTGCACACAACATTAATACTATTTGCTGTCTGATTTAAAGTTTTAAACATTTAACCATAACTTAAGTTAATGCTCATGTTTTATATCATTTTCATTATCGTGTCATGTGAATTAAATTGTCTCTTTGATTTTTGCAAGTGAATTTAATCAACATTTTAAAAGATATTCCATAAAATTTAATTATTTCGAATTTCAAAAGAAATATTAAATAGACTGAGTAAGTACTGATCATGCTGAACGTTTAAACATGTGTGGATGTCGTTTGTTTGTTCGTTATTTCAATTTCTGAGTAATATATTATTAAATTTCAGAATAAAAATTAATAGTTGAAAAATTATTATTATTATATATATTTTATATATATTTGTATACAATGTCACAGTTCGGTGGAATACATAATGTTTTATTGTTTTCGACTAGAAGTTGTAATTTCTTTATAATATAGAAATAAAATTTCACTTCACTAAAATTTTTATACAAAGCATTTCTTTGTCGAAATAAATTGTGATTATCTCAATTAACAAGTCTTACTAAATTTAATAAATGCTTTAATATCTAAAATGAAAATTTGTTTGAAGTTACCTTCATTACCGAGCTATACACTGTTCACATGAGCATAGAACGATAAAAGTAATAGAACGTTACAAGAGGTCATATTCTTCTTAAATGTTTTTGCTGCTTGGTAGATTTCTTTTATTTGATACATTCTTATTTGAATGCACAAACATTTCTTATTTGCCTAAAGTATTTGAGCATACGATTTTTATGCAGCGTACCTTTACCATCTCTTATATTTATAATATAACAATTCAATGTTTTGCTTGTGCGTTTTTGTAATGAGGTCAATAGTACTATTTATAGAAACAATTGTGTTAACTTTTAAAAAAAATATTTTGAAACCTGCATTTAAATTGCTTTTTAATTGTCTGCAAAAGGTTCGAATAAATAAAAGAGAATTGTTCTTTACATTAGACTGGCTTTAAGTGGGGGCCCAATGGACAAAAGAAGAAAGCAGAATAAAAAATAATTTTCACGTTCTGTTCTTTATGACAGCAATTTTTGTTATCCCTCATCTGTCATAGTTTAATAGCATCATGTCGTGGCAGCCCTAAATTTAATCGTGTATGTATTATCTAATCAAATTAATTAAAATAAACAACTGCTCTATCAAACTTAACGTTCTTGCTGCCTCCCGAACTATTTTCGTTTTAATGTATTGGAACAAAAAATAGTCCGGCGTAATAATCTAGACGTGTTACTTTTCTGTTTAATTAAAACGCGTTTTAACGTGCCAAATGAGGCGACACCGCGATTCAGGCTTGATGGAAGACTTCCGGTGGCCGTAAATATATTTTTGAAGCAGTTCTAGGACAGCGCACTTAAAACTGACTTTGCAAACACTCTTTATACAAAATGTCTGTCATAATTATGCAGCCTGTTTGTATGTCTTGCGCGGGGTTTATTCTGGTACTTTCACTGACATGACAAGTAGTAAGGTAAAGGTGTTAATACTGTAAATGTGATGATACTGAGTTTGTTACAATTATTTTAGTAGTTTGATAGCAGACATAAATAAAGTAGTGGACTATTTTTTGTAATTGTGGGTAGTAAGAAGACAGTGTATTTGTTTCCGTGCTCACCTGATATTGGCTACAAAGCTCAGCTCTATTTTTTGGATGGTAATGATTTTTATTGATTCTATCGTCAAATTTCTTATCATTTCGTTATTTTATTTTTTTATTTTTTTTATAAACTGCATGAACATTGTTCCCTCTGTAAGTATATCATATTGTTATATTTTATGTATTTATCGAGTCGTTTCTGCTTCTAAATATATAATAAAACTTGATTTATCCTAAACGACCAACGACGATGGTGTTATCATTTGTTTGAAAATTACATGTGACTAATAGCTTCCATTAAGAAAATAAATAAAATTTTATTTGAATGATTTGTCAATAGTTGCTTTAGTTCAAGTAACAGTTAATGATTATATTAAATTTAAAATTAAACTCTTAAATTTATTTCAAGTATTATGTATTTAAACTTTATGAATTATTTAAAATCTGTTAAAACATCGTTTGACTAGCACGGCTCACTATCCATAAGATTATATTATATCAGTCGTTATTTTTGTGTTGCTTTATTTGAAACACAGACTTAAAAAGGGCTTCATATTGAAACAATGGAAACTGTAAAGAGCGGCCACGGTAAAATTAATTTTTAAAAGAAAACTCATTTAATCATATAAGTTATCTAAATGACACTGCGATAAGGGATAATCAATTTCACACATTAATATGAGAGAAATTAAGCGTTTGCGTTTTTGTTATATTTACCAGGCATTTCTCAAATTTATAAAACTTGTTTGTTTAAAGGATTTTCATTTTCAAAATTATTTTACCGTTTTTCCCACTTTACAGTGAAACTGCATAGTGTATCTATCCAAAATATTTTTATATTACTTTATTTAAATGTTATTTTACATTTACGAAAAAGGGAGAAAAATGTGCACATGTTCTTATACGCTCTAGTTTCTTGTCTTTTAGCATAAAATTATTTTAGGCACAATTTAGATTAAATTTTGGTTTAAATTATAGCATTTGCTCGAAGTAAAGTGTCGGCTTTCTTTGAGGGTTTTTTTTAAATGTGCACGTCTTGAAAAATTTAAAAATAGGTTCTAAATCGATATAAACTTCACATGTCAAGAATGATGCAATCTTAAAATATGATTTTTTAAAATTAAATTGACTAAACGGTATTTCGATATAAACATGAAACTTTTCGTAATGACCTTATGTCAATATTTCAATGTCAATATTTTATTGACATGTACAAAGTTCTTTGCATTCCATGACAACACTTCGTTTAACGGTAAGACTCAAAAGAACCATCGCAATACTGAATTAATGTTACCCGTCCGTGTTGTCAAATTTCAAAATTCCGATCAAAACAGATAAAAACATAATAACTGACTCTAGATTATATCGGCGGCAACATCAAAGTGTACAATTGTGTTGTAATGATACACAAATGATTATTAATGACTGTTTACAAGGTGTGACTTCCAGCCTATATTCTGTGTGTACATGCGCGGAGATTTTATCTACAATACGTGCATCATTGTAGTGTTCATTGTACAATCTTGATTTAAGAAAGCGCATCAGCCACCCAGTATTGCCGTTGTTCGCTCTTCCCCACCAAGATTCCACCTTCAATATTTACCGTCCTCCTCCTCCTCCTCCTCCTCCTCCTCGTCATCATCATCATCATCATCCATCATCATCCATCATCCATCATCCATCATCATCATCGTCATCATCATCAACCATTATCATCATCATCATCATCATCATCATCATTATCCATCAGCAGCAGCAGCAGTCTACTGCAGCAGCAGCAGTAGCCTCTATAGGAGCTATGACATCTGTAATATCGGATGCAGCGTCATTGGTCATCAACATTCATCATCAGCATTGCTAGTTTTCATCCTGTTTTCCAATTTAATCAACAATCGTTGTTTGTAAAAAAAATGTCGATATTGTTTACACCACGTTCAATAGGCCATAAGCAGCAGCAACAATATAAGCAGACTCTTTTTTAATAAATAGAAGTTGTATTATGTATGTACTATTATGTTTAATTATACCAGAAATGTAGAAATAATGATGTAAAACATTAATAATCTGCACATTTAAATTAACATGTAACATCTGGATTTTTTATTCTTATATATAGATATATATATTCATCTTATCAGTTTAAATTTTGGAATTATTTACCTATCAAAGCACTGTCAGTGTATCTCTTATATACTGCCAGGTGGAGCTCCGGTGGCCGAGCGGACAACTTAACAACTTGTAATGTTTCATTAGTTTAAATCTATTTATTTATAGTCGATTGGGAAACAAGTTCTTTTAACTTATATTAATCCCTCTTGACTGTCCACTTCCTGGGAAGAACCAGTAATCAGGAACTGAATACCTGGAGCAATGTGCAGTAAATAGTCTTGCTCAAGGACTAACATCACGTGGTCAGTTTCGGGGTTCGAACCCGGGACCCTCCGATCCGGAGTCCAACGTCTTAACCACTAGACAACGTGGGTTCGAGTTCCGGTTGGGACTTTTATGTGTCGAGATTTTCCAGCTGACATGCTAAGTGCCAGGATGTTCCAGCAATAATTGCTGAATGCCGCCAATATGATCATAATTCCGTCAATCCAAAATATCTAAGACCATATACCCACTTTGCTGATGTGTCGCTGGTGTAACTATTTCTGCTACCGAAAAAAAAAAAAAAATAAAAACAGTTCTCCGAGATAAAATTTCAGTCGACGTAATTCAAAATTCGATGATGCTTAGCGTAATAATAATGTTTGTTTTGTTTAGATAAATAAGAAAGGTCCTATCAAAATAACCGCAGATATTTAAATCTTAACTACCTCTAGACAAAGGCAAACAGGGTAAATGTAAATGTGACAAAAACACAGGGACGAGAAATAACGCTCAAAGAAAAACCAGAAGTTACCGACTTGCAACGGTCAAACGGCAAAAAGACCGACTGGGTTGCTTAAACCTGGTTTGTGTAGCGCTCCAACCTTTGTTTTGTTTTGTTTATTGAGTTTAACGTCCAACTAACAGTATTTCAATTATAGGAACACCTGGCATGATACCACACCCAACCAAATTATCCTGACACTGGGCCAACCAGTCGTGGAACTACCCTTATAACTTCTTGAGCGTTAGCAAGGGGGCTATACCGCTACCATTTTTAACGACTTTTGGTATGTCACGACCCGGGATCGATCCCGGGGCCTCTCGTACCTATAGCCGATGCTTTGTCGATTCATAATAATAATTGAACCACGATTATAAGATAACGAATAATTATAGATTAAAGAAATTGTTTCATCGGCGGCATCATCAAGTGCACATCACACGTGCTGTAATCATACTCTAATGATTAATAATTAATGTTTACAAGGTATTACATTAAGATACGGTCTCTGTCTACATGCGCGGAGATTTAATCATCAATTAACATTGTGATTTACAATTATCACAATTAGACAACGGTTCGTCAAAACTATTGAACGCAATCATTATAAATGCAGACCTAGAAAATTGAAAGAGATGTCGTGCGTAAAACTATAATATTACATGTTATGAAGTACTCAATGTTCACTTTAAGTTGATTAATAATTTCGCTTTATGTGTTTTGAGACTTTAAAGTAATTTTGATAGAGTAAAAAACGTCTAGATTTCAAATTTTCATTTTTATTATTAGACATAACTCTACCTTTCCATATAACATTGTGATATAAGTTTGTAAATAAATATTCTGACGTCTTCCACTTTCTTACACTTGAGCACGCTTGAGAGTGCAACATGTAGACAAAATAATATAGTGTGGAATAATAACAATCCATGAAAACACACACACACACACACTCACACACACACACACGCACACACACACACACACACACACACACACACACACACACACACACACACACACACACACACACACACACACACACACACACACACACACACACACATTTAAAACTTGGGAATTATCTTGATAAATAATATTGAAATTACCCACATAAAAGAGATATAACTTATACATGTCTGTAAGATCACAAATATAAATTCAAAATCACATTCTTCTGGACGTCTACATGCACGCATTAAAACAAAATATCGCATGCTGAAATAACGAAAATTCGTATCGGATGTTTTGTGTGTCTTTCAAAATTAAGCATTGTATGTTTAGTTACTTCTGTTTGTGACCTGTAAAACATATATATTTTTTGTAACATAGCGTCCTGTCAGTGTGTTAATGATGATTAATATTAAAATTGACAAAGAATGCAAGTATTGTTTAAGATATATTTATGATTTCGGTAAAATCATCGCGATCTATAAAAAATAAATTAGCTTCAATAAGAGAAATAGATAAGATTGAATCAATGGGAAACGATGCCTTCTTTTTCCTGTAGATGCTAACAATGAAAATGCAGATTCATTGTTGTGGCAAACGTTTGGACAATTCTGATCTTACTGTGGTTATCTCCCTTATATTACTAGCTTGTCTCTAGATTGTGAACGTTAAAATTATAATCAGAAAATAAGAAAACATACATAAAAACAAGGAGGGAATAAAAACAACAATTTATCTAAATATTTTGATTTTTACAAGCAAACGGAGAACAAAAGTTATTGTTTGAATAATGTATGGCGGCTAGTTTTTTTGTTTGTTTGTTGTTGTTGTTTTTTTGTTTTTTATTTCTTCGGAGTATTATTCAAGTTAATAGTCTTGCGAATGTGTTTGGCATATTAAGAAGATACGACTGTTGATTTCACAACCTTAAAAAAGGACCAGTTTTTTCGCCGCTTAATTGTAGACTTAAATGTGTGAGCCATTAATTTGTGTTATCGATTTATTCTACATTTCTCACGGTATGTCCACTTTCCCAATTGATATTTTCGTAAAAATTGACACTTAAGTTTATCGTTTTAAAATTTCTCCTGCAATTTATCATTTTACTTTTCACGATATCGTTGAATTTTGCACTAGATTGAGAATCTATAAAAACCGTTGTTGCTATGGGAACACATCTAGATGAGTCCATAAAAGCGAATTGTCAATCTGTCAAATCGTTTCACAGATGTGTTCGGTTTTTGATGATCCCCTCCATAAAGATGCATATAAAGGAGAGAATTAGTTCACATTAAAGAGGCTAATAACAGAATTATCACTTTATTCTGTCCATTTGACGTCCATTATAATACCGTAAATAGACTTCGCGTTGTAAAATCTTTAGAAATCTCTTTTCGAAAAATTAACTCCAGTAATCTTTTCTTTTCGTGTGTTTTTTCCCAAATATCACGGCTCATTGAGCATTTTATTGAGGCACTTTGACACCGTTAAATGGCGAAGCGAAAAATACTGAACGTCTCAATTCGGCCCGATTTCTGTCTCTTCGGCCTTTTAATGTTTCGTACCCCAACAGGTAGCAAACCAACCACCGACAGTGTTTCTTTGTGCCTCTGTCAACTCTTCAAAGACAACACTGAGACAAAATGCAGCATCTTCAAAGAAATAGTTTTAATTTGTTTAGATGGGACACTTTCGTCTGTCTTCACGCCCTTGTAATGTGGTTTTCTTGTGATGATGGTATTTTGTCTGGACTTATTTCTTTCTAAACCAGATAAAGACTGCAGTTTTCTTTCCATTTTTGAAACATCATCATACATACCATTGATCATCTAGGTGACTAAAGTTTATACAATCGGGCGGCAGCTGTTTTTATTAGTAATTTTCTTTTCTCTTCAGCTGCTGTTTTCATTGTTGTTGTGTTTTTGTTGTTGTTTGCACTGTCTGTTGTTGTTTTCTGTTGTTACTCTTTTATTACGACATACGTTATTTTCAAATTTAAAGTATGGCTATATTCTTTTCTTTATATTACTGTTTGCAACGGTCTCAATTTTGATATTTATAGACAGTGCGTTAATATAATTTTGGCATTTTCAGATTAGTTTATTTCTTGTGATAAAATTTGGTAGGCAGCTAAATATATTTATGTTATTTATAAGCAATGTTGGAGAAACTTTAAACAATCCTAAAATGTGTTTCTGCGAGACATACACATGTCCAAAAGGAACTAAAAATTGGAAAAGCATATGTAATAATTTTAATATAAATGCACGACACGTAGTTGTTGCAGGTTTGCAGTTTTTAAATAAATTTTCCATGTGCTCGTTTCATTTTGAGTAACTATGACAAAATACAATTATTTGCTGTGCTGTGTTGTTGTTTTTCTGACCTACTTTACAAATAAAAAAGTAATTTACTTATTTCCTAACCTTTAATAATTGGGCGGTGAAGTAATTACACTGTACATATTTTTATCACGATTAGATCTTTTACAGCAGATGAGAAGTTTGCACCTTGTAAACACGAATTAGATGTCATTAACAGCGTAATTACTATGATAACTTGTTTATCTATGCTGATTGTATCTCGTCCTTGTACATTGTTCATACATTAAACAGCCTATACTAGTGTGTAGTCTATATTGTAAACTTACAAGTTTAGTCGAAGATCAGCATATATCTTATGTTTGGTTAAAGAAAATATATTACATTAAATGTTAATCTGAGTAATGAAACTGTATTCAGCATATTATACACATACCTTTATTTAAATAGTTAGATATTTTGTAAAGTTTCATCTGACACCGAATAAAATGCACGTAAAATGTTAATTAAAATATTACTTACAAACCTATAATTATATGAATAAATAATTACTGCAGTACGAAATATTTCAGTTTGCATGTTTTTAGATGTATCGATATTAAGAAGATAAGCGGAATACATTATTGGAAATTGTTATGCAGCAGCTAGTAGAGCAAATATGTTGTTTTTTCCCTCGATTTATTCTCTTTATTATTAAATTTAAAGGACTATTAAATGACTCGCACTATATTGGGATGAGATTTGCCGGCATTTTTACCGATACTGTGCAGCGACAGTTCTATCATTATAGCACAGGGGCACTTATGAGGTGCCCAGGATCTGAACCCGGCTGGTCCATCATACTGACACCGACAAGTTAGGCGTAATGCTGTCCCCTTAGCCCCGAGCGTTAGAAGGGAAGCCACTACTACCAACTTTAAAGTATTTGGTTTGACCCGGCCGGTCTTTGAACCCGCGACCTTCCGATCCGCAAGCCGACGCTCTACAAATTGAGCTATTGCGGTCGGTGTACTATTTTCATTTTGAACCCAGAGTAAGAGTAGCAGAGGCAGTTATATTTTATCTCGCCTTTACGCATGAACATCTTTTTCCCTTATATATATTAGTAACACTTCACTTATAAGTGACGAACGAGGTATGTTTCCTATCAACCAGATATACTGGTGGTAGTTCAATGTAGGTCGAATTATGGACATAATTAACATACACCTCTGTCAGCTTAAATTGTCACATTTAGTCTTCCCTGTTTATTACCTACAAACAATAACCCTTCATATCATTTCAAATTGATGTAACGTTTTATGTGCTTTATCATAATATAATTGTAGATGCATATGCATATTGTATGTTGAGTTTTTGTATTTTGCTGTTGTTGCTGCTGCTGTCGTCGTTGTTGTTGTTTTAATTAATAATCGATTTATTCAACCTTCGCTTTTCATTCGTTGTAAAAAATATTTACTTCTCCCATTGAATATGAAGATTACAGAAAATTTCATGCATAATATAACAAAGACATGAATAAAGAGGGCAGAATAATACGTACATACATCAGAAAAACTACCACAACCACATCAACACATTTGTCATGTTATTCAATTAAAGCCCATGCGCTCTATACTCACGGTTCGATGTTTGAATGAAAATAAGCCTAAACTTTTCTATTATTTTTCATTGTTGTTACTACAATTTTTACAAGTAAAGTGGTAAAATGGGTAAAAATAAATTATTCCGTGTGTTGTTGTTGTTTTGAGTTGTGTGGGGTTTTTTTTACATTTGGCTTTTTATAAGTATATAACATGTTAATGTTACACAAAATACGCGAATGAAAGGAATTTGACATGAATGTAGATGTTCCATAAAGTCTTTATGTGTCGTTACGCATTATCATTAAGTCAATTTCGAGTCATAGCATCAATAATTAAAAATATGGACAACAATGCAGCCTCGTGGTCGGTATTGTACACACAAAGATACACGTATTGTAGATTAAATCTCCGCGCATGTACACACAGAATATAGGCTGGAAGTCACACCTTGTAAACATTCATTATTAATCATTAGTGTATCATTACAACACAGGTGATGTACACTTTGATGATGCCGCCGATAAAATAATTATACAGTTATTAATTATGCAGTATCTACGTACGTATCCCCTACTGTGCCATGCTTTCTTACTGTCAATATTACCCAATTATTTTCATATTTTGTTCTAGTAAAAGACTACTATTGGTTATTCCAGACTAAAGCGATAATCATAAAAAATACTTTTATAGCTATTTTTTTAAAAATGAACAAATAAAATAATTAATAAGTAATATATGTTGATTCATTATGGAATAATTAGAGAAAAAGAACTTATTATCCCCACCCAATGAAATTGTTAATAAGGTCATTCTTTTCTTCTATTTTTATTTTTTTTGCGAAGGAAAGACAGAAAGGTCAGCTTTAAGAAAACTACCTACAGAGCACCTTAGATTTTTTAACAACATGTTATTATTAATGTTTCCACTCAAGGGTTGAACGACTCATTACTTGAGTCTAAATGTCCTTAATTTATATAAAATATTCAAACATCATTTGCAATATGAAGTATATATTGATATTCTACATTCTGATTTGAAGTTCTTTATTACAAAATATGAATATTAGCACAAACATTAAGGATTCAAAATGATTTTTTTTTCTAGAAATACCGCAAAAAGAGAAAATAGGAATCTGCCAGTTTGTGACACACATGATATTGATGATGAATTTCATTTTTATTTGTATATATCCTGCATACCATGCTCTAAGAAGCCAATATATTCATAAACGATTTTACGAAAGACCTTCTGTTTATAAACAGACCAGTCTACTTTATTCAAATGATAAGAAAATACTGTATAATTATCTCTATTTATTAAAAAAAATCGATGTTGTTAAGAAATAGCCTGCCAACATCATAAACTGTAGCCTGTTCTTTCTTGCATCACTGTGACCAACGTTTTACATTTGTTTTCACATTTATTGTTAACATGATGTACTATGTACACGTCTGACTAAATATGTGTTCTGTTCCGTTCGGTTCTGATAACAAAAATGGACACCGCTATTGAGACAAAATAACATAAAGATGTGCCAATGAAAGGGATCATCTTAACTTATAACGGAAAGATACGATTGAGTAATGGTAAATAATATAGTCTTTCCATATATTGCGTTACAGGGCTATAAACGCCAACCGTACAAAGAACCTGTAAGTGAAAAAAGCCCACCACCAGTCACCCTTTCTAAGGTGGCTAACTTAGCATCGAGGTGAAGATACCTTTCGGATTACCGCTTTTTGGTCATTTAATGTGACAATTCTTTTGAGAAGCATCCGAATCGGCTAGAAACTTAGAACGTACCCGATTAATTAATTCTGGCCATTTGAATAATTAATTCTCTCTTCTGTGTGTCAACTTGGGGTTCATTGTGGCGGCACATCAAAAGCAATGGAGTAATGTCACACTGACCTTTTGAAGACGCCGAGTGGCGTTTAATAGACGATAATGGGTAGAAATTCTGAACCTTCGCCAAAAGCGTCATTTTGGGGTTAAATTATTGTTATAAAGAAATCAATGGAAAATGGCCCCTTGTATCATCGTAAATCAATTGTGAAATTAAATCGTATCAAAACACAAGAGAAGCGACGTAACCTGCTTATATGATACGTAAGAAGACTGGTGAATTGGTAATAATCAGTTTCTGTAATTGATAATCTAATAATCTAACGGAAATCTGCGGTAAATGCCATTAGCATTGCGTAGGATTCATACAGCGATATTCAAATTAGAACCGCATCTCACAATTCTACCATCTCAATAACGACTTAATGAAAAATAACCCTCACATTTAACGACGTTTTATACTCAATATAATATAAACAAACACAACTAATCAAGAATAATTTTAAATAATATTTTTGTTCTGAAAACGCTCACTCTCAAATTTTCGTAAAATTATCTTTTACAAGAACTAAACACAAACAATTGCTCTCATGAGATATTTGCAAACGTTCATGTGCGTCCAATGAAACAATTTACAACATTATAACTTAAATAGTCGAAAGTGTGTCCTCGGTCGTTGTTATATCTAAGATAAAGAAGAAAGTGAAACGGCTACTTGAGACAATGGTCATTGTTTACTGTCTATAAACTGTAATTCTATTGGGGGGTGATATGCTTCTGAAACCAGATACCTGAAGAAGGCATCATGTTGAGTAGACTGTAATAAAATATTAAAGAAATTATCATGACTTCTAAACCAGGCCCGGATTAGGCACATTAGGTGGTCGCGAGTTTGGGACTTTAGCATCTGTTTAATAAAACAATTAGCCTCTTGATTCTCCCTAATTGCTAGTTTTATTACTTTTCACTACAATAACATCCACAGATAAGCGTTGATAGCATCATGTATTGAGAGGGATGATGCTACCGCTGTTCAAAATTATTTATTGCTTCCTGAGCCAGAACGGCTGCCCCGATACGGCCATATTCCGTGAGAAGGGTCCCGAAAGCCTGTCTGAAGTCCCCGCCTTAATGACAGCCTACAAGTGATCGTGGTAAGATAAGACAGTCCATTGATCATCCCGACAATAACAGCTCAATTTTCGCTCTTATTAGCGCTCTCGGCGAATCGGAAAATCACATCAGTTTGGCTCCACCCACCCGAGGCTGTCCTCGCGTCTGATTGGCTGATACCTGCGTAATTGCTAAAGTCGTAAAATCTACAGGTGGATTTATTAACGTGCTCAGTATCGTTGTACATCATTCAGTTTGTATTGTTACACTTATTGCAACAAGAAGGAGTTTGGCTTGCATCTTGTTCTTAAGAGAGATTTTTTTCTTATTTTGAGTGTCAGAGAAAGGAAGACTGTGACAATTAGCAAAGGTTTTGTGCTGAATTGGAAAAAAAGGATTCTTATTCATTTTCTTGCAGTAAAAAGGTTGTGATCACTAAACAGATTGAAAACAAGAACGTCATTTGTTTAAAAAGAATATTTCAAAGCAATCGAAGTCGGCACCATGATTTCCCCAACTGGAGCAAGCTCGGATGTCGTAGTTCCGACGAAGCCGCTGTTTCACCGACCGGGATTTCCCGTTGAGTACCCAACGATCCCGTCTCCCATTGATCGCCAGAGTTGTCCAACATCCCCTTCTTCCCCATGTTCAACCTACCTCCGACCAAGACTCGAGCATGGAAAAGAACGTTCCGACGGATTCAGACCATTCCGACGACGGCGAGAGAACCTATCCGGCAACAGAGTTCTACAGAACCGACAACAACAATAATGGTATGTATATCTTGTCTTGTTTTTGTTATTGTTTTGTTTTTTGTTAAATCTTAACCGCACTCTCAATTTGATTTATAACGTAACCATAATTGCGCCCATCGTCCTCTACAAAAAAGACGCAAGCCGTCGCCGGAAGGGATTGCAGTCACAGAGCAGAAAGTTATTTAGTCAACAACATCGTACTTGAAATGAATTGATTTTATGTTAATTAATATATTTTAACTTTAAGTTCTTCTGTAAATGTCCATTATTTTGATGCAATAATTGACATTCCGTTATTTAACAAACTTTGTTATAAACTTCAAAATAAGCGCACGTTTAGTTTTACTCTTTGTTTGGTGAAATTTATTCACGCGGCGATACACATCCCATTGTCAATATAATAATACTTTTTTCATACTCTTTGCTAATGCTAAAACATATGTAATGATAATGCAGCTATCCGCCGTTTCCTTCAAACGGATACGTAATATTTGCTCATGCTATTAAAATGACATGATCCGTCTTTCGTCTTCATTCTTCAAACATATGCTCCTCTCCATTAACTTTCAATCAATGATGCGAAAGTAAATAAATGATGTTAACTGTTTTTATAATAGAGACAGTTATTTAATTACAGCTAATCTGACAACAAACGATGCATGTAACTTTAGTATCTGTATCACTGTTCTGTCTCATAAAGCCAGAACACGCATCAAATCGCCATGACATTAGAGTTGTAATCGAAAATGACATAACACAGCCTTACATTACCGGGCAAACGTTTGCTTATTTCTATTTTATTGGTGTCCCCAACAAAGGGATTCTTTTATGACTGTTTTAACAACTCCCCTTTAATCTGCGGAATCCTCTTTTCATCTTGCCCAACCAACCTTCCATATATCCTACAAACAAACAATCTTGTAACGTTTTATTGCCTACTGTTAATGGGCCCGTTTTGGGTTTTATTGACATCTATATTTACCGAAATTTCGCGTAATGCTCTAATCCCCATGACTCCGTTTCAGCGGTTCGTTTGACAATACGCTTTAATTGAAATTTATTTCGAACCCAATAACGAGGATGGGGCTGTTTCACTTTGATCAAATGATGAGTATCATGAAACGGTATGACGGGTGGGTGACTCGAATGCTATTTTATCTTTACGGAGCCGATGACAAAACTGGTTGTTATCATGGGTTGGAGTATATATCGGGTTTTATGGGTGTTTTTTCAACACACACATTAAAAAGAACGAAATAAGAATAAAAAATAAAATGTGTGACTAATGGTAACGACAAATTATCTCTCTCTTCGCATTATTTCTCTAATAAATTTCTCTAATTACTTAGTAAATTTAATTCGAACCATGTAGTTTACTTCTTAAAAATGGCTGAAATATCATCGTTACCAATAAAATATTTTATATGCGATATTTATTTACACTTTATCCACTGAATGATAGAGAATACATTTTCATTCTATATGTTATCTTTTTTATAATGAACATTAATTTTCCTTCTTTAAGTTTTATTTCTTTAGTCACGTGCAACATAATACATCACAGGCATCTTTTTTACTATGAGCAGATGGTAGAATTTTTACCTTGAGAAACAATTATGTAGCTAACAGCACAGCAGCAATATTTTTTTTTTATATTTATAGACCATGATACAAAATTAAGATACGGTACTTTGCACGTCTTCACCTAATTTTTTAATAATGCCTGCAAAAGTGATAACAATATAAAAAGTGTTGATGTTTTTTTCTACTGAAAGCTTTACCTATCAAAGCGGAAAAATAAGTATAAATCATTTTCTGTCAACTGGGCAGTGCTGTTGTTTTTTTTATAAATATTGTGTTTATATATAAAAACAGAAACTAAAGACAGCAACTAAAATATTGCATCTGAAGTTATAAGACTGTTAAAAACAATGTATATAAATTTAACAAATTAACCAATGTATTTTTATATGGCAATAATTGGTTTATTATAAACTCAATAATGATAATAATAATAATAATAATAATAATAATAATAATAATAATAATAATAATAATAATAATAATAATAATAATAATAATAATAATAATAATATAACAACAATAATAATTATAATTCTAATTCTATAATTATTATTATTATTATTTAAATTGCCCGTGTTTATACAAAATTGCCAAATAAAAAGTAAGGATGCCTTAATAGAGTTATTCTGAAATTTGGGGAAAATAATTTAATTTTGTTTTTATCCAGTTACATTTAAGCAATTTTTGGTATGAATTCTTTCTGAATATTTGAAGAGAATAATAATTATTTTTGTCAAAGAAATCCAAACATTATACATTCCTTCCCTTTGTAGGTTACTATTTTAGTGACAGCAACTATTTCTGTTAATTAATTAACTTGCCTCGCATCACTGCATTGTACAAGCGTAGTTGGGACGGATGCGACAAAGTAAAGCATTCTTCGGCCTTGTCCGGTTACGAAAAAACTTTCCCCGAATATGTACTTTATTAATGACGCGTCTTGGAGTTGTCACGTCACGTCAAGTGAATTATTGAACGTGATCTGACATAAGAGGCCCTCAGGGTCACGTTATGGTGTGTAAGTTAGGTCATAATGCCCGTGTTTCGATGTCTGCTTGAAGAATTAAGTTGTCAATTACGTTATTAAGTCACAGGTGCACTGTGTAAGCATCTGTCCAATTTGCATCATCAAACAAATCATATTTTTCTACCGTGTTGCACGCGACTGTCAGCCTGTATGGCGATCTAGACGATACACATTAGTGTCACGTCGACAGCGTCCGGAAACACTCGGCTAGCCTCGGATTGATATCTTTGGTCAGAGTTTAATCTTAAGAAAGGAAGCAGTGCCCTGTATTTAATTAAGTTTTTGCAATATTAAATAAATGTATTTTTTATCCTCATTTATTTATTTTCGCTTCAGACAGAGATCTTAACGGGTATCCATTCATCCCAACAAACATCGTTTTCTTTACTAATTAACCTTAATGCAACACATTTTAAGTTTAACAAATTGATTTAATTGGTAGTATTTGTTTTTTAAAAAAACTGTACTAAATGCATGTGCATGAATCCGAAAAGTCTCAATTTGCCGATTTTAACACGTGGCTTATCCGTAATTTTCTGCCTAATTAGAATTAAAAGTCTAATCACCTCGCACACGTTTGCTTAGTGAACTCTACACAAATGGTATAAGACACAGAATAAAAAACAACAACGATATTGCAACATTTAAGCTAAGAAAAAAAAATGCGCTGTAAAAAAAGCAAACGCATAGAGGTCGCTACAACCCGGTGGAGCTTCAGTTTTAGAGAGTATTCAGTTTTGGTAATCGGGTTCCTTTACCCAAAACAAAGACTTGCCTCAGCAGACCAGGTTAACAATATGGTTAGTTACGGTAGCGTAATCTTGAATAGGACGGGTTAAAGGCCAGAGTCGACACTGATTTGAATGATTTAGTATGTGCAGAAATATTCATTTGTAGCCAGGGCCCTTCGAGTTAATATGTATAGATCATGCGCAGTTTAAATCAATCAACGACATAATGGGTTCGCGTTAAGGGACAGGGTTGTTTAAAAAGTAACCGTTTGTTGACGCGGAAAAAAAATTCGTGCACAAAAAAAAAAGGATCATGTGCTGTTTCATTAATTTGGTTTCACACAGAGAGATAAAGATAAAGACATATGACCAGTTACAATTTATTTTGCGGAAAGGGCATCCGGAATAGAGTTTCTTCAATTTAAAAGTCTTAAGCTAAAATTAAAAGACGTATAAATAACACCCAAATGATATCCATAAGAAAGATAATTCGTCATCTATTTCAGAAACCAGCAATCCAAATCAAACAATACACTACTTTAAACGGTTTACAAGTATATTGAATGTTACATTCATTTTGAAAAGAACAACACGCACACACATATACTCGTGATATCAACAAACGATCCACAAACACATTGATCGATCCTCAGCAGTATAAAAAAAAAACTTTGGACATGTTTGCCTCATTAGCTCATAAAAGAAGTTGTCAGATTTGAGACACACCGGTTACAAAAGCTGAAAGACCTTCGGTCTGATCCCTGCAGTTTTTTGTGTGTCTTCAGATATGTACAGCCGATACTAAAAAATGGTCTCAATTACCGCAGTTAATAATTCCGCGGCACCCCTTATTAGGGACGCCCGGTAACGCACTCCAATAATTCGGTTCTTGTCCCTGCAATACCCATTTATCATACCGCTCTATTATCCACAATTAGCATCATTGCAGACTATTTCACATGCATAGTAGTGTTAAGAAGTGATTATATTTCTCAATGGCGGTTCTTATTCTTTTAAATCGGTGTAATGATGGCAGAAATAGAAACCCACGGTTCTACAACTAGCGTTGGTACTTGTCTAGTTATTCGTGTTTGAAATGTTTTACTGGCAAGCGTCTGTCAAAAGTGCCTAGTTGCGCCATGAAATATTGCACAATTGGCCTCTCAGGTCGGTGATAAGTATGCAAAAAGGTGCAGGCCATTTCACACCGGGTGAACAACGCGCGACAAAATACTTTTTAAATCCATCTGACATTTTCAATTATCTGGTAAATGTGTCCCAACATGCACCGCGTCGTTCGGTGCATCTTGGGTAGTTTCCCCTTTTTAACGTGTTACGCAATATATGGTTTCAATTTAAAACCCCACAGTATGGTATCTGTAATACTCACATCGTGCATGGTAGATTTAGAAAAGTAACTATTTGATCTTGTAACGTGCAGGGATTTCATACTAGAGTTAAAAGCGGGACAGACTCATTCTTTTCGCTTTTTTTTCGAATATACATATTTTTCCCGAAAATTATTAGTTGAGTTGAATGATTACAACAGTTGTCTTTGATATATTTTCAGATGGTGGAAACCTTGACAACGGTGTCCGACGCTACAGAACTGCCTTCAGCAAGGAGCAGATTAACACCCTAGAGAGAGAATTCAACAAGGAAAACTACGTCTCCCGCCCGAAACGCTGCGAGTTGGCCAAGCAGCTCAACCTGCCAGAGAGCACAATTAAGGTTCGTACTCAAAGCCATCATATTATTATTATCATTATATTATTATTATTATTATTATTATTATTATTATTATTATTATTATTATTATTATTATTACAAACAGATCGTTATCATCATCATGACCAATGCCACAAAAAGCGCCACCACTATTACTTTCAACGCAACGACAATCAAGGAAAAAACATCATCATTATATCTTGTTTCTTGCTATTATTTTGTCACTAATTAAAACTTTACATATACAAAGATATTAAAGTATGTTTCTCTCCATTCCAGGTATGGTTCCAGAACCGAAGAATGAAGGATAAACGCCAGCGTATGGCCGTCGCCTGGCCATATGGAATCCCCCCAGATCCCTCAGATCTACGCCTACCTGGCCGCTGCTGCCGCCTCCTACCCATACGCCCTGCCCAACCCGTCCTCCGTCTCATACCCAGGACTGCCCCTTCCTGGTCTTTACCAATCACAGCCAAGCTCTGCTTTCGGTCAGCTGACGTCACCACTGATGTCACAATCGCCTATGAAACCAATGTTCGACACCCTTCCGCCAACCGGATACCCCTGGCGGACCTCTGAATACCTCACCGTCTGCTCTTGAGAGAGTGTCACCGCCATCATTGCCGACGTCCATGGACACCGGTTTGAATCTATCACAGAGATACAAGGACGTCTCGTCGTCTATCAATGGACTCCCATCAGTTTCTAGTGTCAAATCATGCCCATGTGGATTACCATCGTGTTCCCTAAGCAATGGTCTTCATCCCAGTTTTCCAGCATTCTCCAGTGTTCTCCATCCTGGTCTCCATCCATCTTTGTCTTCGTCACTATCAGGACTTATGCCAACTACGTCACTTTCAGGACTTATGCCAACTTCCGCTTTCGGAAGCATGCTCCACAAACAAGACCTTTCAAAACATTGATTGATGGACTGATATTGTATTTAATTGTTGATGCTTTAAGCCTATGATTCTTACACTTTCAAACACTTGTGCGCACTTTTGTGACATATATCAAGAAATGATACGTGCATATTAATAATACACATTCGTTTTATGTAAATAAGTATAACTTATGACTTGTATGGGTGGCAAAGCGTTTACTTGGTATATTGTCCAAAATATTGTTTTCACTCTCGGAGATCGGGTTAATTTTGTCACTGATTTTTGTCTTATGTCACTATCAACGTTGCTATATTATTTTGAACAGAAATTCGTGATTTTTCTTCATAACTATCATTTTCTTGACAAATCCCACCCTCACGCTATGCCAAAGTTGTCATTCACTTATAGTGGGTGTTTTTAAAAAAGCACAAATGATAAATGCTGTTTTCCTCTCATTTTATGATTGTACAAAATAAATCTATTTGTATATATGAATATGAAAGACCTACAGGTATGTAGGCGTTACTTGCAGACAGACACAAAGTTTGTAAATACAGAAATATATATTTTATATTTTCTATATTTTATTTGAAAATAAATATATTACATGTGAACAAAAAGAGCTGTGTTTGTTTTCTTATTGTGTAATACATACTTACATAAAATAAAGGGTAGTAAATTATTATAAAAATACCACAATTACTGCAGTACAAGGTAATATGTTACAAGTTTTCTGCCAAATAGGATATCGTCAACATCTGATCCGACTGTAGTTACATTTTGCAACGAAAATTGAATATGAATAAAAGTTCATGGTCAAATCTAAATAAAAAGAGAGATTTTCTATACTTCACCATCAATATATATGATTATAAGCTAAAGTTTAAAGTTTAAATCTATTTATTTATAGTCGATTGGGAAAGAAATTCTTCCAACTTATATTAATCCCTGTCGACTGTCCCACTTCCTGGGATGTTCTCAGCTACATTGGAGAAACGTGCAGTAAATAGTAAATAGTCAGTTTCGGGATTTGAACCCGGTATCCTCCGATCCGGAGTTCAACGTCTTAAAGGGATCTCAAGAGCCTTATATAAGTGACCCCCCCCCCCATTTATTGCCCCACCCAGCATGTGAGGGCATCTGTTTTCTGATAAGCCAGGCTGTCACAGTCTGTAACGATGTGTCTGTCACACAGGTATTGTTCAAGATCCAAGTGTATGTATGCTATATCTGGGGGTTGAACATAGTCATTCACAGTTTGTAAAGGAAACAGTTGTGAATATACCAATTACGCAATCCTATATATATATATATATATATATATAAATCTTTATTTGTTTTCTTTCTTACTTTGTTGGTTGATTTTGTTATTTCTTATACATTTTGTAATTTCTTTCATTCTTTTAGTTCTCATATATATTTTAAGTTATATTTTATTTGGATTTGTAAAATGTAACGAAACGTTTCTAACAAAAGCAATTTAAAAAGTCATTCATTGTCAGAATAATGTCCTTCGGACTCATTTTAAGTCATTTTGAATACTAAAACTTGTATCTCTCATGTATTTTCAAAATTAAATATTTAGCTATGAAATAAATACATAATCTTGCAGTTACAAAATTGACACCTAGTAATTAATGCAATAAAGAATTTGTAAGGGATCATATAGTAAACAACCCACATTATCACTAACAATAATGTTTGTGGCTTTGTGCAAAACTAGCCTACTGTCTTACATCCATACTAGCAGGTAATTTAGTTTTGCATTAACCCATCAGAGGTATTACTGTGACAGATTAGTACTATGTTGGCTAAAGACTCCCTGCAGTGATGACCAGCAATTAGCAGGTCTGGTCATAGCATGTGGGGGCCTGGCTCAGTGGGATACCACATTCCTTTCGAGATGCCTTTAACTACTATACCACGGACGCCCACTAATCATAAGCTAAGCATTATATAATACATGAAGTCGATATCCTCAATAGTGCAGTTACATAGTTAAACAAAGTTAAACTCAATAACAATACAATAGCTAATGAAAAGTTTTATCAAAATTAAAACTGATAATTCTGTTACCATTTATTAATGGCAAAAATGAACATTGTTGTATGTTAATTTTAAAATAACAAATTATGACGAACTTAAAATTAATTAGAAATAAGTATACTATGCACAAATTTACTTGAAACACAAACATTTATGTATAGATATATGCTAAGTAAAAAAAAACAGGAAGCAAAAATGTTGTGTATTGTTCCATTGGGAACTGTATTGTATTTTTTCCCAAAAAAAAACGCTCACATCTCAATTTTCGGCAAATTGCCTTTTTAAAGACACAATAATTGCTCTCTTTACATATTTGTAAACGTTCATGGTCGCTGCCATATTAGAAAATTCAGATCTTGAAGAGGACATTTACTTATGAAGCATGTCTTCGTTTGTTCTCCATTCAGGCAAAACTGTATTGATGGTTTTTCTTATCAAGAATCGTGACAGTTATAATAGATGTTTTTTTATTAGCGACATTACATATACCAGTTTCGAATGATTTTTTGATTTGAGAATACATTACAAAGAAAAATACACATAATACAGAGTATTGTGGGTGTAAAAGTAGTATCCGACAGTTTGAATCAAACATTTTTTTTCTCAAATAACTTAATAAGTCATTGTTACCTGAAAAGATTCTGCAAAATGCTGTTCATTGATGCCCTAGATCTGTGTGAACAGTGAAGCATAAGTCCTCACTCGTCATTGCAGACAGGTATTTCCTATCTGAGCAGAGACAGCTATTTTTATACTAGGAAAACCACATGACACCTTACAGTTTGAGTAACTTTTTTACAATTTTTCCTGTCTTACAATATAGATAGTGTTCCAGAAATTATGCATAAATTACCCCAAAACGTGGACAATTATTGTAACATGCCTTTGCTATACGCATACAGTTGAATACCAACTTTAAAAAGCATTCAACAACTTTATGTAAAAATTACGATGAGCTCGTTCATTGATTCTGCAGATGGAAAAAGAGCGATACATTAAGGATCCGATAGCCTGTGTCAGTCAAAGGATTAATTAGTTTAATAACAAAAACAAGTTCAAGTTACATTGAAATCGCATGTAAAAAGCTTAAATGATGCAATGGGTGTGGGGTGGGGTAATTGTTGGGGTGTGTGGGGTGCGGTGGTGGTTGGGGTTGTGGTGGTGGTGGGGTGGCGGTTGGGGATTGTGGTGGTGGTGGTGGGATGGCGGTTGGGGTGGGGTGGTTGGGGTGGGTGGGTGGAGTGGGTGCTGTGGGGTGGGGTGGGGTGGGGAGTGTGAGGGTGAGGTGCGGGTGTGGTGTGTGGTGTGTGAGGTGTGGTGTGGTGTGGGGAGTGTGGGGGAGTGTGAAGTGTGGGGGTGGATGGTATTGGTGAGGGGAGTGGGGGGATTAGAGTGGGAGTTGTCATAAGCAGAATAATGATATCATTATAACTTTAATAATGGAGCAACACATTTCAGGATCAAAATGACATGTGTTCACAATACGTAATAGCTTGCAAATAAATAACTATTATGTGTATGGCTTTATTCTATGCGCTTTCTTTAGACGGAAAATGGACTACCAAGGTTCGAGTCTCGACTTGAAACTAGACAACTCAGTGCGTGATTGCGATTCCCGGTCGGACAAACGGTTTCACGTAGGTAGGTCTTTCAGCTGATCTGCGCTGTGCTGGGAGGCATATACTAGCTAGAAGTCTTCAGTATGACGATAATTAAGTGACTGTGATGTATTTCAATAAAAAAACTATTTTTGATTTTGATAACAAAATCACAGAAAACATAGGCGTCTTTATATTTTTGTACAATAAGATAACGCTCAGTATGACATCAAGATGCGTGTTTACTGTTTTGTTATATCTGCTGGTAGTAGTAAATCAGAGAGCTGAACATCCACGTGTTCCTGCGCATACTGCTTTTTGTGGATATAAATTTATAATCCTTTTAAAATTAAACGTTCTACCCCGACAACAATATTATGTTTGTAAAGTAAAGCATACGAAGAAGAGCAAAAACCGACATGCATATCCGGCCCCCACCCCACGACGCCCCCCCCCCCCCACCCCCCTAAAAAAACAACAACAAAACAAAAAACAACAACACACATAACAAAACAACAACAACAACAGCAGCAACAACAAAACAAACATAAAAAACAATAACAACATCAAAACAACAGCCAAAAACACGAAATGATGTTGTTTCTCCCACTGCAACTAACTTTCTTACAATAAGATTAATTTACAATCTGAATATTTCTTAATAAAAGGTCCATGTCAAGTCCTGGCCATTAAACCTGTATCTACCTTAAACAGGCTATCAGTAACAGATGGCAATGGAGACCAATATTGAAAGCCTGTACTGGGTATAAAGGACAGCAGTGTTTTAGAAGATTAAACTATACTAAACGAGCAAAGGTTGAACTAAAGTAGATAGGAAGCGAGTTATTGCCAAGCCACTCCTAATGCTTGTCTCTTTGATGCACTCGTCTTTAACCGGTAAATTAAACCCAATTAGGGATTAGTGTCACATCTTTTGATGGGCCTTTGAAGTTTGTAATCACATCCCGACATGAATCAATAGTTAAAGCCATTTATGTGCGGTATATTATTTGTATACACTATTAAGTGACTGCAGTGAAACTGAAACAAAGTAATTATATGATTTGTTAATTTTGATACACGTAGGAAAAAATAATTATCTGGGTTACATTTTGACATAGTCAGGTTAAAGTTAGTATCCTAGCACATTTTTTTCTCGACACTATCTCTTTAATTCAGTCAAACAAGCTTTTCGATTCAACATTGTCATGTCTATACTTTCGCCATTGCGCTAACGATGAACTGCGCATGCGTTATGAATAATCATGAGGCGAGAATATAGGGATTTTGACGAGATTTTACGCGATTATGACTCGTGCATTGTCGGAAGACTTCCGCCACAAAGATTGGGATTTATATCGATCGCAATCGGTGTCTAATTTAGGTTCTACAACGGTCAAAATTTGAACATCTTTCAATGGAGAGCTACACTTTCGCATGCAATAGGTTTTATCTACCCTTATTTACGTGATTTCGAACTAATGGTGATTTTTTATAGTTAAAAATAAGCTACTAAAAGTCATATCTGACTTCGGAATGGACCTTTACTGTCGCTAAATACTTGGTGTAAGCGTATATTATATTGTAGTGCGAATGTTTAAATGCTCAAAATGAATGAAAATATATAACTAAAACCTTTCACTTTCGTCGCCATAGTAAATCATAGCCGATAATTTCATCGGCCATTTCCGTTTACATGCCGAAAGTAAACGGGGTCGTCGGTGTTTTTCCGACCCGAGGTGATTTCCAGATTTGTTCTGTTCCATCCTACGAGTCAATGTTCTTTTTCTCTCCGATTAAGACATAGCTGACCTTCCTCTCTTTCAAGTCGGGCTTCCTTCGTCCGACTTTGTTGTTTACGAATTAAGGGTGAAGGACGAAAGCAAATGCGGCTCAGGGGATAATACGTACGCCTACATAACTGATCGGAACATTTCGGGTTTTGACCCAATTAATTTTAAAATCTTTAATGACTCTCCAGCGATAAAAGATTATTTTTTTTTAAATATTATGACTTTCACGACATTTTATGACAAAGAAAACTGCAACGATGTCCATCTATTACAATATACTATTTGTTTGGGGCCGGTTTTCTGTTGTTGTTTTTTGGTTGTTGTTGTTACTGTGAGTTCGAGTCCCAGCCTGGGAGAAAGATTCATGTGGGGAGATTTTTCATCTAACCTGTTGTGCGCCGATGGTTGTACCCAGATATAAGTCTGGGGTCTTCCTCCATCAATTATTAGCTTTACGTTGCTAATATTACCATAATTGGTCGGTGCGATGTAACAAAAAATAATAATAATAATAAACAAACACAATCAATTACTATGATACACCGAAACCAAAAGAACATGAAGACACTATCTGAACATTCTTGTTTTTCACCTGGAACTAAATCTGACAACATTAACGAATGGGAACAAAGTATTACATACCAATAAGAAGTTAAGTATGAGTTGAGTGTTACAAACCACATCAGTCAAAGATTCAAAGGGCCTGTGTACAAATGAAGGGTGCAAATGGATGTATAACCACAGAGTGTTAAATGGGAGATTGCAAGGATGTCGTAGTGTAGTAAATAAACTAGGTTTATCAACAAAACACATCTATTTGTGTATTACTCCCATTTCGCTTGTTAAATGATTAATTTTCTGCATCATTTGCGATCCCTTGAAGAGTCTCAAGGAAATTAAAGCATTAATGTTATTTTATAGTTTTCATCAAACGCGACGACAGCAAAAGTCTGTAGTCGGGTAGGGAGTTAGCCTCTGCATATATTTGTCGTTATGTTTTAAAGTGATATCGCCATAGCTTTTGAAGTGGTCGTTTTGAACAATAAAATGAGGGATATTAAATTCACGTGTTCTCATTGAACGAATCAATATAACGCCGGAAAGAAGTTTTGTTACTGAAAAATGTCTGCGAAGAAAATCATTGCAAATTTCGTGTGTTAATATGCAAGTGTTTTGGGGGTGGCAACGCACATCTAATCTTTGATCCGCCGGTAATAAAGTGGACGAATCCATTGATATTTGCCTAAATGAGTTTTCATGACCTGTTTAATTGTATCAACAACATTTTATTAACGAATGGCTCGTCTTTTTGACGTCTCATTATCCGAAATCCGTCGATGAATTAATTAATTTCCATTGGAGGTCAGGTGACAGGTTGAACAAATAGTCACGATTCCTTATAAGATTACGACTTAGTGGCCACCATGACGTCAAAGGTCAGTAAACGTTACAGTAAAAAAAACACCTTAATAAACTATAGCACATTGTAGCATTGATCTATTTTGACATACAAATATAAACACATTTTATAACAATATTTTAACAACAAAGAAATGAAAAATCCGTTAGAATATGTGTTTGTGTCTTTAATTGACAGCACTATTTCTGCACAACATGAACTCGATTAGCAGTATTCTGTCACATATAGTACTGATATTTTGTTTGATGCACACGGCGTAATGATCTATAATAGAAGTTCATATGTGATGTCAATTTAATCAGTGTCTAGATAGTTAATTAACTAGCCTAGACTTATCGAGAATTAGTAAATAACTGAAGGGAAGTGCAACTTTGTACAAGAAAAAAAAATCCGTTTCCAAGATTTCAGACTATTTCTATACTAAATATCCTAATGAAATTTCTAAAACAAAAACTGTTAGTATTTGTAATAAAATTTAGTTAGTATTTTATATGTTCATTGTATTGATTATTCTACTATAAACAAAGATTTACCTCTGACTTTACGCATGCATTTCATGAACAAATTGTGGGACCAAAACATGTCGATGCCTGCAATATCATTTACAAACAAAATTGCAACGAGGAAGGTTAAATACTCGCAAATTCGACGAGAAAAAAGACAAACTAAATTTTTATCGCCATTTTAATTTATTAACCAACATATACTCACATGTCGTAATCGACATCATTATAGGGTCATGTTCAGCATTCTTGTATCATTTTGTTAACTGATTGGCTTTTTATTCTCGATTTTTTTTATTCTTGAAGTATATGGTCCGTACGAGTAAGGGATGGGTGTAAAGGACGGCCTGTCCTTGGTCTGTTTTACATTTGTCTAATTATTTCAGTTTAATCTCTACAAAGTTTTAATGTTTTCTAGTTTAGCGTTTCTAAGATGAATTTTCTTCAAACAAACTAGAAAATTGTCACAAATTGTCTTAATGTTATTACAATTAAAACAAACTGATGAATGTATTTGAAGCTGTCGATAAAAACACGGTCATTCTTCAAATAAAAAGCAACCTCCCCTGTGTGGCCAAACCAAAAAAATTGATCATCCCATTTATCGAAATTGGTCGTCGCTTCCAACAGAAGATTTGACAAATTAAGATAAAAGCTTTCCTTTCAATTAGCATACATCTGTGAATACAGATCGCTTTGCTGTGCATCATGAACGACGCTATAATTGTCCTTAACGTCTACATCGTTATTGTCAACGGCAATGGAAACAAACGCAAAGTGGGATAGTGTTGCCATAAAATAATGACCCCAATTATGAGTCCATAATAATCGCCATTAAAACGTATCAGATAGACAAATTTCCCACAATTCTCAGCGTCCACAACAATGGCTGCAACAATAGACCATTTCAAACATCCAGTGCGCATGCGCCGATTTATATCTCGCGCTACGAGACTTGACCCGTTTTCTTTCGATTGTCAAAACTGGGGGCTCTTGGCAAAGGATTTCATCATTTGTGTCCGTACTTTCTTAGAAAACAAGTTGGTTTTTTTTTTCGGTTTGCACATATTAGCGCCAATTAACGGCTGTTAACAACATTGTTCACGCACTTATAACATGGAGTCGCTATTACATCACTTTGATTTTAATTTCTTCAAGGTTGTAAAAAATAAATGCGGTGTTATTTCTTTCTGGCGCGGAGGGCTCTCTGGCTAACACTGTAACAACACAGAAAATTCTGGGAAACAATCGACGGTCACTATCATTTGAAGTCGCCGAAAAGAAATATTTTTGTGTCAAATTGACCGACCCATTATTTTACAATACTGTGTAACATGAATTTGTCTTTAAGCTGCCATTTAGAAGATAGAGAGGGTGTGAACGTTGGGTACTGTTGAGAGATTAAAAATGATAAGTACACGTGAACGGCGTGTGCTATGAAAAATATGCAACGTTATTGACGATTTACCTTCGCGGCATAAATATAAGTTCTAAAAGAGTGAGAGTGGAGGGGGGAAACTTTACTATGTAGTAATATTTCAGACTGCGCTTGTTTTTACTTATATAAATATCCTTACAAACTTCTTTAGTCCATTGAATGATCATAAGCATTTTTATAAAGGAATTATTTATATTTAAGGTATGGATTAACTACAAAAGAATAGGCGAGCTATTGAAATAATACCTTTGCAATAAACACGAGATGAAAATATACATTAGATTGTGTTCCTTGAAATCCCAACATCCACGTTTCCTCTTCCTTAACGAAAAAATAGTGGGGTTGGGAAAGAGTGCACCATTGTGGGTACTGCTAAATATAGCGTTAGGTCCTTTTATGAGCCAAAAAAGATATTGTAGACCTTAGTGTTTTGTTCTTTTTGTTGTCCTCGCGTAAGTCAATGCATATTGGTCTGTAAATGGTGAAGGTCATAAACCACACGACTGCCATATGGTGACAGTTTCAAACACAGCTGCATAGCGGATGCATGTGTTAATTCTTGCGAAGGGGAAAAGACGCCAAAACACGGTCACACTTCCTGTCCACTAGACAAACAAGGTGTCATAAAACTGCCAATTAGCTTAATTAGTTGGGGTGTCCGCTCATGTCATAAAATTAGGGATTCAATTAGAGTAGAACTTTATGATGGTATGAAAGGGACCCACGCCCATAGAGAAACATACCCGGTAATATGAATTTACAAAACGATATTTTAAATTAATACATTTCTATCTTTAAATGTGTACAAAAATTAAGTACCCGGTAGGGCCCACTTTAGACCACATTTTGGCATAGAACATTCAAGCCATGAATGGGAATATAAGACGTAGCCAGGCGTGTAGACCCTCATTCAAATAATTGCAAATCAAGTAAAGTCAAAAGTTGTATGCAGATTTTGAATCGCAGTCCACGAATTCCTATTAATCATTTATACGTAATAGCGCATTATGTGACCGATGCATTAAGAAATAGGGATTTTGACACCATTGTCCAAATTTACAACATTGTTCATTATAAGATATATAACAACTAAGATTAGAAGCATAAGAAAATTTGCTTGACAAAGATCCATACCCCTGTAACTAAAGTAATGATGATGCAAATGACGGTGATGCTGCTACTGCTGATAATGATGACGGTGATACCGATGTTGTTTATGATTATTATGTAAATGGTAAAAACGCTTACGGTGATGCCCATGACGATTACGATGTAGATCGTGATGGCGGTGATGATGCTGCTGATGATGATGATTAAAGGTGATTATACAGGTAATATGGAATCATGATGATGATCATGTGTGGCCAGATAAATTTAATGGCGGTTATGATTATAATTTCTTTAATATTTAACATGTAAATGGATGTGATATAAGTTCGTTTTTATTACGGTTGTTTTATTTAACTTTCAATTGATGATTGTATACGTGCACTATTTGGCAACTTATGGTTTTTCAGACGTTGAACTTTTGTCAATTTCATGATTTTCAGCACTGTATTACGTTCAATTAGATAATACAAAATCCGGAAGTGAAGAGCCCCCAGTTTTGCAAAACAGGTCGAGTCTCGCGAGATTTTCTCACAAAGCGTCTACTTGATCAGCGGAATAGGATTGGCTAGACGCTTGGTTTGAAATGGTCTATTTGTGTAGGAATAAAACTGTCCACGCACCTTTGTGAACTTCACGAGCGTGCTAAAAGTACGGAAAATAAAAGCTCTTTGGCTGCTGGAGGATGACTAATAAAAGTCAACGTCTCATCAGTGTTTACTAATCACATGACAGCACATCATCTTGCAAAGAAGAATGTCGACATTATTTGTTTATCTTTTACTCCTAAATAGATGATGCGACCAAACCTATAACCTTGTACAGTCCTACACGTTTCTAGGGGTCACAGGGCAATCGGAACTCCTCAGGTAATTCCGTCCTCGGGACAATCATCCGTCGTATGTATCTGGTGCAATGATACTTGACTGAAATCACGATCGTTTTGTTCGCCGGAAGAAGAATATGCCTAAAATGTAGTTCGCACAAAACATAGACAATGTCATCGTTTGACACCTGCGTGTCTGCTGCGCTGGGTAAATTAAAACTGGGTGATTTAAATTTAAAGCCGCCACAAAAGTTTTACAGGCATCGTATTGTAATGAGCTGTCACCTGAGCTGCCACCTTTGTTTTGACGTCTGTCTCAAAAGTAGTCCAATTTAGGAAAATGGTTGAGGTGATCCGACTACCTACATACATCCGAGAGATGATTCATGAATTATCCGAGGTGTTCCGATTGGTAACAGGGCAGCTGTTATTTATATTTTCCATGTGACGTCATAGGCACTGATAAGACAGTTTAAGGCAGCCATCTTTGAAGGCAGAAGCTAATGTGCCGAAATCTTGAAATATGTGCTGTGAATTATATATATATATATTTAAATACTAAAACTATATTTTGATAGTTTAAAAGGTAAACAAATGCAACCAAAAAAGTTACACTGTTCATTTTGTTTGAGGAAGAGCCACCAATTGTATTTATTTCTGTGTATTCTTTGTGCTTTTATCAATTTTAAAAATATTGTATTCTAAAAATATGAATTTTGAGAGCTTTCCAATGGTGTATAGCTTTCAATGTTTGAAACACAAATGAAGAAATTACAAGAAAATAAAATTTACTCTTTAATACAATTCATCTGAAAATCCCTTGAAGTTGCCACCAAAGATGTCTGCCAAGATAAGGGACCTCCACTGATGTGGGAACTATCTATTGTTCCTACAAGCCGAACCGTCACTTATGGTGATCGATGTTTTGCTTTTGCTGCACCATCACCTACACTCTGGAATGCACTGCCAAGAGATCTTAAAGAAGGCAGTGCATTGGTAACTTTTAAGAAGAACCTTAAGACCCATCTTTTTAAGCTATCATACGTCATCTACCATTTCGCGTGAATCTTTAAATTGATCTTACACCCTGTCATCATTTCTATATTTAATGTGAAGATATCTGTTTATTATTTCTTTTTTAGTTTTCATTTTAATCTATGTATCTCTGATTGTTTGTCTATATGTAAGAAGTTTCATTATGTTTTTTTTTTTCTTCTTTAAAAATAATGAAAGTAATTTTGTAAAGCGCTTTTGAACAATGGCGGACGAAGGAAGTCCCACATGAAAGAGACGACGGTCAGCTTTGTCTTATTCGGAAAGGACAAAAGAAGATTATTAACACGTAGAACACAAATCTGGAATTTACCTAAAATAACAACAACGCCGATGACACCGTTTACTTTTGGCGTGTTTAACGGAAATGGCCGAAGAAAGTATCGTCTAAGATCCACTATTCCGACGAAAGCGAAAGAAAGGTTTTAGTTCTAACATTGCTGTACGGTGCATGTAATAAAAAACGACAAATTCGGGCACATTATTTTACAGAATGCATAATTGTCAAAGATCTAAGGCAGGTTTCCGATATTCCTTTTGACACCGGAAATAAGCTAATTCAGTAATTGTGCAAAAAAGTTACATATAAAATCAAGTAATAAAATTAACTCGTGCGTACATTTTTCTAAGTAGATGATGTATTTGAGTGGTATTAGTTTGTCAAAATTCATTCGCATGATTCACCATTTCTACTGGAAAGGAAATTCGTCACTGGCCAGCCTTTAGTTGATTGTGCAGAGAAACTTAGTTTGACCAATCATCCTTTTGAAATTAGCATATAGATTCTTTCGCAAGCTTTGATCTAGGCCACAAAGCTTCGCATTCTTTGTAGCATGCCGGATCTCTAATGAACAGTTTAAAATCTGATTGGGATTTTACGACAGTCATTTATTTCAATTTCCAATTCAAAAAGTGGCTAGTTAAGACGTGGTCATTTTCTACGCGTATTCAAATACCCAAACCCTATATGCTAAATAATTCGTTAAAGACGTTCATTGACCAATAATGCCATTGTGTTGAAAAGCCACTTTCAAGTCGACAAACTCACTTATTTCATCATTGAAAATCGGACATTTTCTGTGAGGGGATAGATCTAAATGCTTATCTTTTCATCAAGTTTAATGATAATCCACATTCGACGACATTAACTGTCCGTCTAACTCGATAAATGCCGTTATAAAAATGGAAATCTCATTCAATTGCCCTTCATTAAAGTACACTGAACAAAATAACAACAGTTACCAAGTCGTGCCTCTCTCGAGTGCAGGCGGTAATAACGCTTTGATGCTCTGTAATAGGGTGAGGACGAAGAAACTTTATTGCCGAAATAAGTGCATCAAGTATGGGAAGTATTTGCTTCAAACGAAGATAAACGAACTTAATTTAGAAAAGAACGTTATTTTTAAGTGGTAAGCCTGCAATGAATTTCTTCATTTCCGAACATGTTTAGATTTTACCGTTGGGACTATTGAAATTCGATCAACGCGCTATAATCATTTTTAAAGGATAAAGAAGATTTTAAGAAACATTTAAAAACGAATTTGACTTGTTAAGATTGACCTTTAAAGGTTTAGTAAAGTGTTGTGCCGACAAAGTTCCTTATCCTTGTATATCTTAAAGCTTGCATCATTCATATATTTATTGACATTTCAAATATATCAGTAGTTATTTGCCAGTAATAAACAAAGCTCCAATTCGACTTGGTGAAAATGTCTTTGCATAACAAAATATCTTGAGATAAACGATGTCGCACTATCTTCTTATTTTAAATAAAGCATCCATAACTTTAGGGCTGGCAGTGGAGACACACTTGTTTGACGATCTAATAAAGGTTAGTTAGCCATAGTCGGGAGTGTGGAGGTCAAACGAAACATCGTGTGTTAGTTTTTTGTCACATCGTACCGACTCAGTTATGATCATATTGGCGACGTCCAGCTAATTATTGGTGGAGGAAGACCCAAGAACTAGCGGCGCGCCGCAGGTTAGCTGGAAAACTTCCCCTCATGAAAGTTCTCGCCCCGATCGGGACTCGAACCCACGCGGTGAGGGGCTGAAAAGTATCGAGTCAGCGACGCTAACCGCCCCAACGAAACATCAATATCCCTTTGGATTGATTCATGGAAAGTCTGCACTGTTGGACTGGCTTCCGTGGTAACCTGAGCAAAAATGATACACCAAAACAAATAAAAGCACACAAACTCTTAAAACACAAAACAACCAACAAATTATGACTTTATGCGGTCGTCATTAATCTAACAAAGCATACAATGATATAACTCAAAATAATGAGAAACCACGTCGAATTAAGTATGTGTCAAGGTTTTTATACAACTTGTCTAATAAATTGTTACAGGTAGTATAAATATTGTCATGAAACCCAGCAAATGCTAATGACATGGTTAAATAAATGCCAAATCTGTGTGCTAAATAATGTTTCCAATGTAAACAAGGGACACAGATTAACAAACTTGATAAAAACAACAACAACAAAGAATTAAAATATTGTCAGAGTTGTTGTTTGTTGTTGTTGTTGTTTTTGTTTTTGGGGGTCTTTTGTTGTTTTTTGCTGTGTGTTTTTTTTACAAATAATCGTCCAATGGAACAGGAAGATGAAACCGTGCGCACAGTTACTTGGAAACTGTCATTGTGAATGGCAATCAGCCTGCGCTATGTATAAATACATGTATCATGTTAGTGTACTACCATACAATGCGAGACAAAGCCATTACAAAACCTAGATGTATGGTCGTTAAGCGACATTCTGACTTTACGACTGACTTCAGAGGCAGACCAGCATATGGTTATATGTTGGTCGGTTGTCATCCGTTAGCTATGCGACACTGATCCCGTGTCCCCACCATCACCGTCCATCAACACCAGATTGTCTCCCCCGATCGCCCCATCTTCACCTTCTTCCACACAACTCATGACCCATTGACGGTGAATGTTGATGAATGACAAATTTCACGGATCTTTAGCTGCGATATAATAATTACAGTTTTATGGGATTGCCCTATTAAATGAGATAATTAAAACTTAGAGTACCTTTGGTCAATTTCTGTTTGATGTGGCCGAGACGGGTTGGCCTGGCTGCTTGGTCCTACGGTGGCCTTTGGTCAACGTCAATCGGCAAAATGTGAAGCGTTTGTTACCGCTGCTGTAAGTCATGAATGCGCTTACAAGTGCTTGATCAGCATCAACTGTCGCAGGCTCCAAAGTGTTGGAGTCAATTAGTTATCTCGTCTTTAACAATATGAAAACATAATCATGCAGCGAGGGATGTCTTTCAACAACAAAGAGTTGGAATGAGGCTCCATTACAAGCGCGTGGCCCAATGGGGTTCGCTGGAAACCTTGCCACTTTGCAGGCTTTCCGTAGCATTAACAACTAAATGATGGATTCATTTGAAGAGTCAAGGGTCGGAGTTTGACACTCAATTTTGGTCATCCGATGTCCAGAAGTCTGTGAAACAGACCGTGTGATAATGTTTCAGCTCGTAATGACCTTATCGGAACAAAATATTTGGCGGAAAGAGAAATCCAAGTGCAAAACTAAGGGGTATTCTCAGTTCAGTAATGATATCTTAGTGAAGTATCCCTAAATAATCCATTTTCAGAACAGATCAGGTATTTTTATTCACACTGAAGTTCCTGGTATAACTGTATGCGTGAATATATATACATAACTATAACTTTATATAACTATATATAACTATATAAATAACTATAAATAACTATATAACTATAACTATAACTATATAACTATAACTATAACTATATAACTATAACTATAACTATAACTATATATATATATATATATATATATATATATATATATATATATATATATATATATATATATATATATATATATATATATATATATATATATATATATATATATATATATATATTACGCCGAAAGGTAAACGAAGTCCTAGCCTTGTCCATATCATTAGCTAATAATTAAAATAAAGATTAATCAGATTTACGTGTGTCTCCCTGTAAATATAACCGATTAGCTGCAAAGTCACGTGATGTGAATTGCTGCATTTTGGATTTATGATAACTGAACGACTGGTTTCAAAAAAGAAAATACGCGCAAAATATTAGGAAATATGTAGGAAAAATGAAGACGTGTTTGCCACCTTAACGAGACATACAACACCTTGCTTGCGATGTATACTTGAAAGACCACATACTAGGAATGAGTAATTACGGTATTATATTATCATAATGACTAATCATCACTTACCAAAACTTTTGATGGTATGCGCACTTGGAGGCATATCTAGAGAGAAACAACTACTTTATTTTGTTTTAACAGATCAACCACTTTACCTCTAGTAATATTCATTAATTGATGCAAAAAGATGATCATTTTAAGATATGGCAAACTGAAATCAAAGAAATTGGAATATTGTAAAGGTGCATGCGTAGGTAGAGAAAAAGCGGGTAATAATTGATTTGCGTCTGCAAATCAATCAAGTTAATCTCAGAGGTATTTATGTATTGTTACATTCAGTTTATAAGCGTCTCGAACATTTGAACTTAATGTTCATCTCGGATTTCAATTATTTTACAAGTGTTCACACAAATCTTGCATAAAGTGAAAAAATACACGATAGGATTGGTCATTAAATATCGTATTTCATGCGAGCACAAAAGATAAGTTTAAGTAAGACAATGCTGGCCCATAGTATATATGTCATGTGACAGACTCTACAATACTTGATTTATTATATCGACATTTTATTGAACTTATGCTTTTCGATTGAAGCGTGCTTAATGTTTACTGACAAGATAGCAAGTTTCTTTCGCAATACGCAGAGCGTCGGCTCCAGGCAGGAAAGGTCTCACGGACGGATCCAGAAATTTTTTGTGGGGGTGGGGGTGGGTTGGGATATGATCAAGATCCATTCAACTTTTGCAGTAAATACTAGTATATATGCATCCACCATCCGTGGATCTATCTTTAGTCAAAAATACAAACCTTATTCAACATTGGTACTCAAGTCACGGACAACAATGTCAGCATAGCTTACTTACTAAGACTGTTCGGTCATGTGATTGGATCATGTGACTAACGAAAGGTGCGATTTCATGTCATATGTTCACGGCATGCGATCTGCAGCAGCAGCAGCAACAACAACAACAGCGGCAGCAGCAGCAGCAACACTATATCATTTTCAAGTGAACACCGTTTACTAATAACTAAACTGATATTTGAAGAACGATGGCTCTATCCAATAACAGACAAAGCAAGTATACATGCATTAATTCATCATATTACTGTTTGCATGGATTCAGAATTTCCGTACAACACCAGTGGAACTCCGATTATTCTCAATTATTGTTGTTTAATTTATTTATGTCTCTCTTGTTTTGCTTTGTTGCCAGGTTCAGTCCGACTTGTAGTTTTATACCTGACTAACATCTAGTACAACTAAACAAACTATATTGTTTTGCATGTGGTACTGCACTTTTCCCAAATAAAATAAAATGTTAATATTTATATAAAAGTACACAGTTTATCGCTAGACGCTGTCGTCGTCAATATGTTGTTACGTCAGACTGGAGTCATTGCTTGAAATGCCACAATTCATACAAACATTTTTTTTTTACCAGTGCAATTTGAAAAGGATTAAAATGCAACTATTTTATCCTAGAAAGAATTGTGAAAAATTAAATTTGGTTTTGCATCATAAATACAAACAACCGTTATATGATCTAAAACCTACGCCGTATTTTTGAAACATAATTCAAACAGAAGAGGGCGCTAATATAAACAGACACCTCAACACGTATCAGAGTATATTTACCGCTTATCTTTATTGTGCCTTTTACGGTCCTTACGTGCCACTGAAGTGTATGGCAAGAGAGGCAATTGTCCCCTTTGTCACGTGACAAGTAGGTGTGAAATAGGGCCTGTTGAGGGGTTATATCACTGTAAATTATGCTAATTTTTCGGAGAATAAAGAGACGATATCGAAAGTTTTATATAAATAGGTAAACAGAGGCTACTGTACGCGCTTTAATTGGTGTTAATTGGGTCTGATTGACAGCAGGAGGTTGATGCCAGCACTTGATGGTTGCTGCGGTGGTAGGGGCGACTATGTATTATTTCTTTGCTGGCTGGGGCGACGACTTATTTCTTCTTTTCCGGCTAAGACGACGACGTATATTTTTTTTTGTCATAAAATATCTTTCTGCAGATGTTGCTGCTGTGTGTTTATGATAAAAACTAGATCTAAGGTCTATCGGCACATTTAGAATATACACACATCAATACAGCTTCATAAATTATAAAATAAAAATAATTTTGTTTTGTTTTTTTTAATTAAGTTGTTTTTATAAAGTAGACGTTAACCACAACAAAAAGAAAACAACGTTGAAGCTGTGTGTATTCTTTTGTATCAGATCTGCTGGAAAGCGCTAATTGGTGTTTGTCATCAATCAAAATCCATTTCTTCCAATTAACACTGTTAGCATTTTTGATAATTCATTTTTCTGTTTCTTTTGTTCTCGTCATCATCTTTTCTTAATGAAAGCGCTTTATAATAATAAGGTTTGCAACACATCTGACGTGAGAAATTAAATGCCGATTTATCATAATTATAGTTCTTATTTTATTCGCATTGCAATATGTGACATATGGATGTATTTTTAGCATTAGAAATAATCGGTTTATTTACCCTTTGAATATTTTTCGTTAATTGCTTAACGAATTAATAACAGATGCACAATGCTGATTATATTTTAAAGGGTTTGTAATACTCGACCAAAATGCACAATTTTGATAAAATAATAAATTGGAATACATCCAACGTTGATGCATTACGCTCAAAGCGAACTTCACGGTTTGTGAACCTTTTTACTGCCAACACTCAAGTTTTCTTGTATGGTTTATAAATATATTTTGCATGGGTGGGGGGGTGGGGTGGGGGAGCAAGATCGCTCCGGCAAACCCCTTCAGAAGCATTTTAGCATAAGCTGACATCTGTCCCATAGTTTGTCCATGGCGGACAACTTTTCTTTCCAGTATTATTTCCAAAGCGAAGAAGACACCATTGTTATTTTGCGCAATCCCTTCAGAATCCCCCAAAACCCGAGAAGAAGTTGTTATGACCCATATTATTTAAAACACTAAATGGTATTGTTTGAATTTATTATGTCAAGTCTTGTTGATTACATGGAGATTGCTGCCATGAGCTAAACAGTCGAAACAACCAAATGTGTGATTAAATTACTATCAAATAGCAGATGAAATGTACACATAATTACTTTGTTTAATCTGTATAAAGGGTACTTTGATTAGAATAAACTGTAATAGATTAAACTTTTTGTCAGGTGTATGTGGTAAAAGGTAAGTCAGTCTTGGTATAATATCTTGATATTAGGGAGGAAATTCGTCCACATATGTTGAAATGCCCGAAAGGGATTTGTCCAGATTAAGCCCGGAGGAACAATATTGAAACATTTTATTTGATTACACTATGGGAAAGGACAACAGAAAAAACAACAACAAACAAACAAACAACTTTCCCACTAGTCCGTTCTTTCGACAAAAACGTCGCGATATCTAGAGTTACTCAGAGTAACTCAGGTTCAATAGGGGCTATTTATAAACAGCGGAACTTCCGCATCTGCCTCGTTGACACACAGGTTAAGATGTTAGACCACGTGGCCGGTTCAAAGTCCATGTGCTGCATTCTTATACTTGAAGTGTATAACTATTTGTTGACACGACGATTGTTTTCTTTATATTATTTTATATACTATTAGGTGCACAGTAAAGAAAAGTTGATCTTCCAGGTTTAAAAATATTGTGAAAAGAAGACAACCAGTCTAATTCGACATTTAAGACAAAATCCTATCTTATTTAGGTGCAAATAAGACAGTATTTTCGATAGGTTATATTGTAGACAACTGCATATTTCTAGCAAACACTTCACACAGAAACTTTCAACATTTTAAGAAAATGCATCTCTACGCGGGTGACATATACCATTCAGGGATGGATCCAGGGTGGGGGGATTGTGGATGCGTCCGCCACCAACATACCATAGAGTTGTGAAAACATATTTAAACATAAAAAATTTTTGAATCCTCCCCTTATATTATTAGGAATACTTTTTTCTTCTACATATAGGTCAGAACTAAAATCAGCATAAGATGATAAAAGATAATATTTATATTAGGTTATCATTGGTACATCTGCAAATTACCCTGGAAGGTGCTCAAATATCTCGAAACTGCATTTTATCACAAACAGCCTCTGTTTCAGCTCATTTATTTAAAGTGCAGTGAAATGTACTCTAGCGATTGTTAAAGGGTCGTTAAGGCATAACTAATTGCTTTTATACATGTGATGAACGATCATCATTGAAAGAATGATGTATGTAGTTTTGTGAATGGTATGTGAGTGAGAGAGTTGGTGTATAGCTGGTGCTCGGTTGTTAGCAGTGTTACGAATAGTTTTACCCGGGTGGACATCCGTTCTGCACATGTGCATTACGTACAGGATCAAGTTCTCAGGGTCAAGGTCTCTGGTTTAATTTTTCAGAGTCAAAGTTTCAAGGCCGTGGTCTCAAGGTCAAGGTCTCATGGTTAATGTCTCATCGTCATGGTCTCACGGCCATGGTCTCATGGCCATGGTCTTATGGCCACGGTCTCATGGTCACGGTCTCATGGTCAAGGTCTCATGGTCACGGTATTATGGCCAATGTCTCGTGGTCAAGGTCTCATAGTCAAGGTCTCATGGTCATGGTCTCATAGTCAAGGTCTCATGGTAAAGGTCTCAGGGACAAGGTCTCAAGGTCAAGGTCTCATGGTCAAGGTCTCATGGTTAAGATCTCAAAGTCAAGGTCTCTGATTCAATGTTTCAGTGTCAATGTCTCAGGGCCGGGGTCTCAAGGTCTTCAGTACAATAGTCATAGTGGCTTTAACTTCAGTGCAATATTCATAGTGGCTTTAAAACGTTTCGTCTGTGCTTGCATAAAACGCAAAACTAGACCACTGGGTTCAAGTGGTAACCGCCATTTTAGCCAGATATAACATCGAAGAAGATGCAAATAACAAATGCTTTACTTGAGAAGTCTTGCTAAGAGCTGCCTGATGCTGTCCTAGATTTCTGTGATTTCATGTCTCCCTTTTAATTAACACCACAGACATGACTTCAGTGGGATGAATGGTGAATCGTATCTCTTTCATGAGCTATTTTCAGAACTAGACACCGGAAGTTTGGAATTTGGAATATTCTGACCTTAAAAAATAAGATATTCAGTTAGATTCGAAGCCTAAATGTGCCGGAAACCTCCATTGTCTCTAAATATAGTGTAAATAAAAGGGATAAAAATTTAGATTAAATTTTTCATGATTTACACTATTTTCCCATTTAAATTGTAAAAGAAATGTCGTAACTAAAACCTAGAAGGTAACTTTATAAACTGTCACATTACCAAGGACCCCAAAACACTGCGTTGCTATCGCTATATATAATCAAAGCGCTCTGTAAGTTTTACACTGTACGCGATTACTGTTGTGCAGGCAATGGCCAAAATTATTCCGTAGTGAATAATATGTACAACACCTAGTAGATGATGCAAAGTCAGTGGAACACACATTCTAATAGCAGTTCGCCCCTCATTTCGACCCTTTCCACTAGTCCATGAGGGATATTCGTACGCGGCATTGTTCATTAATAAATCTGCATTTCATGTATATCTGAATAACACAATTTAGTAAAATTTTAATTTAAACAGGTAACTATATTAATGTTACCATTTGACTGCAATGCTTGAACACAATTGACACATTTGCTCTGTACACGCACTACTTCTTCGCAGGCATGAATAACTGACCGCGAGAAGTCAAGGTCATGCAGGGCCAATCATGTATCATTCCGAAATCCAGCTCTCATTACTCTGGAATCGCCTTAAATGGTATATTTAATGTATGCAAAATTTCGGAAACAACATTACATTAGTATTGATTTCTCAACATTTTTTTGCTGAACTATTACTACTATTTGCACAGAAACCTATCCACGAGGTTAAGTAAGATAATTAGAAACCGGTCAGAAGGCAGAGCTGTACATGTGCAACATCCTTGGTAGTAGATTAGATTTCACTTTTATTATTGAAGTGCCGTAGGGTAAATTTATAAAATTTACCCCCACCCCTCCCCAACCACGCAAAATACAACAAAAACAAATAAAACAAAAACAACAACAGTTTCACTGTTATTAAAGAATATTTGCTCGATTTGTTTTCATTTCACTGTGGATATATTTAATGCCAAACAAAGGATTAGTGCGTATAAGCAGTCAAATCAATAGCTATCGTTGCCTTATTGAATGCAATTAGGCAATCGGTAATAAAAAGTCGTAATATTTTACAATCTAGCTTACTCCACAAGACACCGGTTCCAGTTGTAATTATAGCACGCCCGTGACATTCACGTCAGACCCGAAAGACATTTATGGCGGCAGTTGAGAAAAGTCATAAGTAGTTGTTGGCACTGATAGTCAGTCTACCGAAATAATTACCAGCTGCTCTAATTATATGCAATCTTATTGCTTTATGACCACGGCACAGCAAAAACTGGCTGTCAATTTTGAATGATCGGACTATGAAGATTTAATTAACGCATTCTTATAGCATAAACTTCAGCTGACAACTGACCTTGCTTCAACTTCGTTATGGCTGCATATTTTATCAATATACAAACGCAACCGTTACTTAACAGTCCGCCCTTCAACCGACAGAGTACCTGTCGTTTGTTAATTGTTTCCGACTTATTTCCGTATCAAATATATGCCACGAAGAATTATTATTAATTAAATTTAAATTCAATTTGCATTCATAATTGACAATACACCGTTTACAACTGTTCGTAGACGCCCTTTATTGTATTTTGTTAATTATGGGGTAATATTAAATGCGCATTCGCCTGCGACAAATGATGTCGGTGCGTTTATGCGATTTAATTCTAATTAGTAGTACAAGCCACAGGAAATAACTTATGTCGTGGCTTGGTTATGTTTTTAAGGCTGAAAAATATTTATGTTCTAATCATGCATAGATTAATTAGTTAAAACTTAATTACTTTGAACGAAGTCTCGATGTACAGTATATTTTTTTATAGAACGTAGTATAAGATTTACATGTACGAATGATTATTGATTATGAATTAGGTGCTATTGTTATGAATCAATAAGATAGTTTTATGTTGCATATGTAACAATTTCAGTGCTAAAACAATTAAACTCGCTTATAATAATAAACACGATTGTGGCTTGTTATATTTTTTACAATATTTATTACAATTATCTTTGCATCGACATTAATCGTAATTTTGCCTCAGATTGCTGATCTTAATTACATCCTAATGTTATTCAAGGCAACAGAGACGTGGAACCAGTGTGTGTGTGGGGGGGGGGGGGGAGGAGGGGGTGCATCCCCCCACCCCACCCCACCCCCGCACCCCCATCCCCACGCAACCAAGTAGGTAAAAGAGTAGAGTGAAGACACATACATGTAAGCTTAAAACATATTAAGCGTTTCAAGTAAATTTGGTCTGTTGACTGCTTAGGTCGAAGTTAGGTCCGGTTAATGTGTACATATATCTAGGATTTACTGCGATAAAATGGAATGGACCTTGATTCATACGCCCCCCCCCCCCCCCCCCACACACACACCCCCCCCCCCACCACCACCACCACCACACACCACCACACACACACCACCACCACCCCCACCAAAAATTACAAAATCATTGCTGTTAAAAATCATTTTAAAAGTTAAAAAATGGCCATTCTGATATCATAACACAAAACGGAACACTATAAATGTACTGTACTGAAGATTTCACACCTATAAAATACCATGCAATAACTCGAAATATATAGTAAAAAGGTTTTTTGATATAAGAGGTTAATAATCTGGAACATCGATTTTTATTTAGTTTAAACCTATTTTTTTTATAGTCGATTGGGAAACAAGTTCTTTTTATCTTATATTAATCCCTCTCGACTGTCCACTTCCTGGGTAGAACCAGTTCTCAGGTACTGAATACCTAGAGCAATGTGCAGTAAATAGTCTTTCTCAAGGATTGACATCACGTGGTCAGTTTCGGGGTTCGAACCCGGGACCCTCCGATCTGGAGTCCAACGTCTTAACCACTAGACCACGAACGCTCACGATTTTTATTTACATTGCATATTAGCCCAAATGTCCAATATTGCCATGACTATTGAGTTTTTCAATGAGTTCATCTGTTAAAATTGACAATGATATTGCCTCGGACCAGTTACATTTCTAGAACACTCTGGGCTAGCCCCTATTAAATTAACACTCCTCCGGTGTTATTATTTACAGTCGCTTTTTTCTGTACATTTGATGTTTTACGTATTGCCGCGTGGATCAGGCGACTTTTAAGCTTATATTTGAAGAAACTTTCAAACTATCACTATTTCAGATAAAATCTTTCTACGACAATCTTGTTTTCTCTTAGCGTTTCTAACAGTAGTAAAATTATAATGAATAAAGTATGTGAAAACAATAAATTATTATAATAACCTTTGGCAAATACAACAATAATATTCGATCCATCTTCGGCCCTTTCCGTAAACGTTCGGAAAAGAAACTAAAAGGCAAGAGTTTTGACATACCGGGATTCTCGGTACATGCTTCGGTCTTCCTACATAGTAAAGTATCTTCTGCACATTTTAAGAAAGTTAAGTCGCCACTAAGAAATAACGCAATAAAATAATCAAAATTATGTATTTGAATAATGCATAGATTGTACACATCAGACCTTTATAGTTAAATGCAACTTTTCCTCTCAAATCGGAGCTACAACACACGAATCGGTACTGTAAGGTCCGCGCGGTTTCTAAACAAATATTATGTAATTAAAAATCTTCTTATAACTTAGAAAACTTTTGTTCAAAGTTGTTTCTTTTAAATATGTGTAAATTGTATGTAAACTGTAACCGGTGTTATTTAAAACACTATATATACATTTAAACAAACAACCAACACAATTGAGGGGGAAACTGGGAGCTTTTATTTCTAACTACGCTCCAATACTAATACAGCAAGCGCGCTTAATTGCTGTGGTATCATATATTCCGCGCATGTTTAAAATTGCGCATATATCATGTTATGGTAAAAGTGGTGATTTGAAACATAGCGAAATAACATCATTTGATAACATATCTTAGTAGAAATATACAACTGCGTGAAATATATGCCTGCGCGAATCTATTCTTGCAGCTTTAGCGTGACCATTCGTCTCCGCGAAATTATATGATACCACAGTAAAGACAAATACCTACAAAACATGTATCTAAATTCAAAAGTGCATGTAAGCGCGCCGAATTACATAATCATACAAAATACTTAAGCGCATACAAATAAATACACACAAAGGCATATCAAATAATCAGGTGATACAGAAAAGTGTTTCTGTAAAGTTTATCGTCAGCGCAACAATGGAAAGCATATCATATATAACAACAATAAAAGGGGAGGGTGGGTGGGAAAGAAAAGCGTCCAGTTATTCTGACAAACAAGCGCGCACTGCAGCTAGCATACGGTCGGCCGGAGCCAAAACTCTGGGAGTCCCAGGGGACATGTCATCTGACCATGACGCTAAGATGCGCCGCTTGACTGGTTGTCTAAACGAAATTAAGAAACTTAATTTTATATATATATATATATAAACTTTGTTTTTTATGTATGATGTATACCTCTATGGACCTTGTCGTATTTTCGTACTCGAACATCGACCGTAAAGAACCGTGTTAACATCTATTTTGGTGGTTGTTTTACGGGAATTCTTGCTGCTCTTTATGCTGTTTTGTTATGTAATTGTCACTTAATGTTAATCAGGCTTATGCATTCAACTAGATATGCGCATACGAAACAAACAGTTCTTAAATGAATTAGAATCCATCATCGCTAATTTTTAAACCTTTTGAAATAAAAGCCATCATCATTGTCTAGACTTTTTTTCCGCAGCATCACACCTGCTGGCTCAAACTCTGAAGCCGGCAGTAAAGGTGGACTTTTATTACGACAACGGGTTGTCGGCCTATCAATTACAATCCTGTTTAATGTCCCACCGACCGACGGCCACATAACGAGTTTATGAATTTACAAATATAATTGATTCATTTTGAGAACAGTAATGAATTTGTATTTAATGCAGGTTGTTAATTTCGCATGATATTTTCGAAATAAGTCAAGCTATTGTTTGCCTGGACGTTTAACGACCGACTGCCATTTTCGGCGACACCGCCTTACTTGCAACTCAGAGATGAGACATTTATCATCATAATCGTCGTTGTCGGAATAATCATCGCCGACTTTTAAAATGAAACAGATGGTTTAAACCCCGTCATCGTCACAATCAAAGTGACAAAACGATAAAGAAACAAGCAAAGTGACAAAAGGATAAAGAAACAAGACCTTGAAACATGGAAATAAGCAAAAACTGGCAGTGAACTTTAATATTACTAGGGAAAAGATGACAATAAGCGCGTAGCTTTTGCCATCGTCTCTGTACAATGCCTTCTAAAAAGACTGGATCTTGAGTTCCTAACTATGCTCAATGAATTTTCTTGAGAATTTCTGGCTGGTCTGCAGTTCTTTTGTGACTTTACTTACTCTGTTTACTTTTCGTCTTGGTTTGTTTGTTTTTTTAATACATGTGTTGTCCACAAGGACAAATGTGTGAATGTGTAGCTTCTATCTGAATACCGAGATCTAACAATATACGACAGGCTAAGCTAATTACGTTACCTTATATCGCACTGTAAATAAATGGCCATGTAAATGACCATGTAAATGGCCATGTAAATAATATTGTAAATAGTCATGTAACTGCAATGTAAAGATCATGTAAATATCACGTAACGGTCAAGTAATGGTCATGTAAAAGTAATGTAAATGGCCATGTAGATAGTCATGTAAATGGCCATGTAAATGGGCATGTCGATGGACATGTAAATTGTCATGTACATTATCATGTAAATGGTCATGTAAATGTTGTTTCATTCTCATAAAATGCTCTTTCTGCGCGAATTGTGTAGTTTTACATTTTGCATTTTATTATCCTTTACAAGGCAATGAACAAAATATGTTTAAGTCGACTAAAGTGTTTGTTTTTTCCAAACTCATATCCACGCAACTGTGTTAAACAGTGGAGGCTGACCTAGAGATCTGAGCCTTTGAAACGGGTCAGATCATTTTTCTTGAAGCAGGAAGAAATTTTTCTCTAAGAAGAATGATCATCGCATCCTAGCGTTCGGCAAACATTGTCTATAAAGAAGCCTTTTTGTCCGCTACGACGCCAGTAAATAATGAAAACAACGCACTGTAAAACGAGGCCATAATTAAACATGACACACAGAGTTATGAGTGACAGTTATGCCCCGGTGGAGATATTTACTAAAATATCATGATGATAATAGCTTTGAGGGATGAGAAAACGTTTGTCTCTGTGAAAAATGTTTAGCTGGTTAAGTTACATTATACATCACACGCTAGACGAACGGTTGACCAAACATCTGACAACAAGCAACTATAGTCTTTCTTCCTGTCTTTTACATTGAGTAATCTCCCATTTCAATCGGTACACCTCGGTTAATTCACGAATCATCTCTCGGATCTATGTAGGTAGTCGGATCATCCCGGCCATTTCCTTAAATGGGACTACTTTTGTGACAGAAGTCAAAACAAAGATGGCAGTTAGGACGACAGCTCACAACAGTATGATGCCTATAAAACTTCAATTTGTGGCGGCATAAAATTTAAATCATCTAATTTTAATTTACACAGCGCAGCAGACACGCAGCTGTCAAACGATGGCATTGTTTATGTTTTGTGCGAACTACTTTTTAGTCATATTCTTCTTCCGACTTCCGGCGAACAAAACGATCGTGATTTCAGTCAGTATCATTGCACCAGATACATCCGAGGGATGATTGTCCCGAGGACGGAATTATCCGAGGAGTTCCGATTGCTCCCATTTAAACCCAACCGATCAATCGAAACTCTTCAGGTAATTCAATCATCTCTCGGATGTATCTGGTGCAAGATACTTAGTTTAAACATATTTATTTGCAATGGCAAAACATATACAAATCAAGTTATACTATGGGGATAGGAACGAAATAATAATATTCTTATCCTGTTCTTCAAACCATATTCGGTCAAAGAATTTTAATGTCAATAACATGTACGAACTTTAGGACAGTGTCTGATTCTCAAATTGTTTGCTTCTTGAACGAGATTAGTATTCTTAATTAGTTATATTTTTTAAACTGTTTATTTACCAACCGTTATACATTTTAAACCGTTTAATATGTTTAATATGTTAACCTATTTTCGATTGTAGTTCACATTACTTTTACCTGATAGTTTTTTTTTATTTTTCTATATTTTACTAACATAGTTTAGTTTTTACCTGATAATTCTCCATTCACATTAAACTTCTTTGTATTCGGCGCCGTATGACCTGTTAAGTGTCGGTATGCCGTAAAACTCAAATAAATATATAAATATCATGTTCTTTTCCCTGTAAGAAATAGTAATACAATGACATGGCTATTAGCTAACAATACAAGTATTTACGTATCCAATTAAAAAAAAAAATCAGAAAATGTTAATGAGACACTGTGTTACAGGGATTGGGATTGGGATTTGCCGGCATTTTTGCCGATACTGTGCAGCGACATTTCTATCATTATAGCACAGGGGTACTTATGAGGTGCCCAGGGACTGAACCCGACCGGTCCATTATACTGACACCGACGAGTCAGGCGTAATGCTACCCCCGTAGCCCCGAGTGTTAGGAGGGAAGCCACTACTACCAACTTTAATGTCTTTGGTTTGACCCGACCTCCCGATCCGCAAGCCGACGCTCTACCACCTGAGCTATTGCGGCCGGTCACTGTGTTACAAGATACCAAAAGGGGTACCAAGGTAAACAGTACAACTACAGGTCCATCTTTAGTTCTAAAAAATGAAATACTTACAGAATCTCTATCGTTTTGTTCGCCGGAAGAAGAATAAGGCATAAAAAGTTCTTCAAAAAGCGATAGGTGTAGTTTATGGAATTATTCCATCCAATAAACTGTCACTAATCAATTTAACTGTTCACATCTCATTAAAAGATATGCAACTGTTACTTCATTTCAGTATAGATAGCAAAACATTTCTATTTGTTGTTTTGCTAACGTTATTTTCTCAGACATGTTTATTTTCGCGGAATTTTCCCGTCATACATCCGAGAGATGATTCGTGAATTTTCCGAGGTGTTCCGATTGACAAACAATAAAATCATGCCATTAAAAAGTTTTCACATTCTATAATATTTTTTTAATTTAAAAAAGGAAGAAAAAAGAGGGCATGAACGTTTGACCTGAAAACCTCGCAATACAAACTTTATAATAATTACTCAGTTTTTAATGCATATATATATTAGGGATGTTAACGAGTATTCGAATATTCGAATATCATGTTGGTATTCGAAAAGACATCTCGAGATTCTGATTTTTTGTCATTCTTATTCACTTTTGTTAAGTTTGAAGTTTTAAGTCAAATTGAAAGGGCATTTCTTTCGTTTATCGTATTGTCTCCAAACGACCTATCTATACACTCCATTCAAACCCTTTTCTTGCACGCGTTTTCATGTGCGTGTATATTACACATCCCGCAATCAACAAATGAGCATTTAGCAATGCAACTTGGACGTTTTTTTGCAAGTGAACATATAGGTCTCGTACGAACAGTGTACACAATTTAAACACGTTATGTCATTTGATACAAGTTTAAAATTAAAAAAGAGGACAATTAAAATCACAAATACCGTTCAGAATGTTATAACACACAAAAAAACGAGTAATTGAGCGTTGTCCAGCTTAGTTCGTGGACAAAGTGTAAAATTTCACATCTGACACTAGCTGCGAAATCACCTTAACATATATTGACAAAAAACTATCCTAGAAGTTGCGGACGAAGTTACACTCTCAAGACGAAAGATAAAGATGTAATTAAATTATGTTCACGCTTAGTTCAGACAAAACAAAACATCTACAAAATATCACAATCGCAGCGAGCATTGGCATTAAGGTTTATTGCCCTTAACGATGCTCCTTGCCTGAGTGCTGTTTAGTTTGAAACTGCCAACTCAGTTTTCTCTCGTAAAAACGTTTAATTAATGACCACTGACTTGAGGTAAAGGAATGGAATTGCAAAACGAAATTGAAAATGAATTGTATACGTGTATTGGTTAATTGCTAAATGAAGGTCGTTGTGGTCGTTTGTAAACAGAATTGTGTAAATAAAGATCTCTTTTAACATTTTAAATGACTCTTGTGTTTTTATTCAGATGCATGTATGATTTGAATCACAAGTTGTGCTCGTGTTCTTTGGACGTCCTATGTATAGAAACGGTTCAACAGAAGACGAATCCAGACATTAAAATGACGTCTTCAAATGATTAAAAATATTCCTCATATTTTTAAAATGGTTGATTATTTTCTAAATGTCCTGCAAAGTAGATGCTCTAAGGTAACATATCTAACGAAATATTTGTGGAAAAGACAAAAGGCAACAAGAAAGGACATGTTCCATTTCGCGGTGTCCGGTTTTCTTGGTACGAAACGAATTTAGAACACTTCTGAAGATGTGCTTCGACGAATATATATTGTTAAGGATGAGCAAATTTGTCGGATCATAAATATACACGCACGTATCACCTGAAAGAACAATAATAATAATCACCATAAATAATTGTCATGATAGAATAACCTCTCTGTTCGGGACTACTTTTTTCTTGCGCTGACAACTACGCTGTAGTCAAACAGCGGTGAATTTTGACGGGGCGTAATAATTACAATGGCGTGAAATTCCTGTCGCCAGTTGTTTAGCTCTAAAGGCCTTACGAAATCGCATTTCTTTCGTCAGATCTGCGCAAGGAAAGGATGCAAAATCAAATTAAACAACAACATAGCTATTGCTGCAAGGCATTTAATACAAAACGCATTGCAAAACAAGGCAATGAATGTTTAATGACATTGTCATTGTATATTAAAATAATGTTAGCTGGGAATTTTAAGCTGAGAAAGACATAAGATATGGAAAAGTTAAAAATGAACACTTAAAGACGTTTATTCCTAAACTGCTTGTTCTGGAGTTCAATGTCATTGTATCGTTATCAGCACTAGACATTACTAAACATCGATTATCATTCTCTTGCTTTTTATGGCATCAAATAAATATTTTATTCATACAATACAACAAGAAACTATAATTTATCCACATTTCTCATATAACAAAAACTGCCTGTATATTACTTCTGAAAATGTCGCAAATCTTTGAAAATGAACTTTCAGTAGCGCAAGGAGACGGCGATACACCGAAGCAACCTGAAGTTTTTATAGGTTGTGTTAGGTATGAAAATAATCAGCCACTTGCTAATATTTTATGCAAAAACACATCAACTTCACGCACAATCACGCAGGATGTTGCAGTTTAAGCTGACAAGACTTTGTTTTAGAAAGATGATAGCATGCGCTTTAAATAAAGCCGCTGAATCTATATTTTGCGCCGTGTTGCATTGTATTAATTGTGTTAATTAAAGATAAAGATAAATTTGTTACTTTGTAACTAATCGAGATATCTTAAAATAGAATAACTTACACTTTGACTCCATAGTCACATCGCAGCGATGAAAAACATAAAAATTCACATCATCTCTTTAAGCAAATGAGCTTGTAGTGTCCTTAAAAAGCGATTATAATGCATTTCGGACCGTTTCGAAATTTCTGACATCAATCGATAAGTTCAGGCTGCTAGGCTGTTAGGCTGCCAGGCTGATAACTTCATATTCCAGCAGCCTAGAGATTATGTGAGTTTTTTAAGGTTTTAAAATCGGTTCATATCTTGTATTGTTGTAAGAAAGTGATTATAATGCATTTCGGGCCGTTTTTGAATTTCTTCATATTTCACAAGCTTAGAAATTCGGATGCAAATAAGGCTGATTTCAAATCAAATGAGCTTGTAGTGTCCTTAAAAAGTGATTATAATGCATTTCGGGCCGTTCCGAATTTCCTTACATCATGTTTAAGTTTAGGTAAGTTTAGGCTGCCAGGCTGCTAGGCTGCCAACTTCAGGCTGCTAGGCTGCCAACTTCAGGATGCTAGGCTACCAACTTCAGGCAGTTAGGCTGCCAACTTCAGGCTGCTAAGCTGCCAACTTCAGGATGATAAGCTGCCAAATTCAGGCTGCTAAGCTGCCAACTTCAGGCTGCTAAGCTGCCAACTTCACGGACATGTTTATGACTTAGACTCTCTTACTTATGTAGTTGTGATAAAATGAGTCTTAAACTAAGAACAAAATCGGACTATCTCGGTTATTTGTCCTAAATTTTCAAAGACAAATGATTGGCTATCATGATATTTAAAAAAGGAGATATTTTACCTGAAGACTGTAATATATCACCTTTTACAAACAATGCTACAACATAAAATTAACGTTTTGGTATGAGATCTAAATAGACGGCTTTTTGAATTATTTTGTGTTTATAAATATGTATGGTTATTTTTAGTAAACACTTAATTATCCACGGCGATTGCTTCATTTGTGCGTGTAACAATTCCAGAAACAGTCGTTCTAGGTTGACTCAATCAGGGATCTTTTCCTACCTATTATGATTAAAATTCGCAATGTCGGGCTGGAAACAATACCATTGGTAACAGCCAATAGGGACAAGACATACCGCCTGGTAGCGGTGAGTCGGCCAAAGGACCGACATAGACGACGACCAAAACCACGCACTTACAAAGGTGGATGTGTTTTTTTCCTGATGCCTATTATATGTATATTCAATCGACGTAAGGCGACGTACAGCAAGCAGCTGCTGCAACCTTCTGAGGAATTTGATACAGAAAAATAAGATATGAATTTTAACTGCAAATACTGAAATCAATCTTCAACGTGTACAGCAAACATAAAACTATAATGTGAATAATCAGACAAAGTAGATGAATTCAAATTAGAATTAGATTATGAGAAATGACATCATTTAAAATTATGACGTTATTTTAAATAGTGACGTAATTTACAGTATAACACTCATTTGTTTCAAATCGAAATATCTCAAATAGAAAATATTATTTAAGTGAGAGACTCCTCTTAACCATTACAAAGAACCAGCCTGTGACGCCAAAGAAATGCATGATTAAAAGTATGGGCGATATTTGCGATTTAAATAAGACTAATTTTTAATTCCTTTTTGTATTGGTTGTTTATTTCTGTTATTCGAGCTTCTAGTTTATTAACCTTGTCTTTTACACGTATCAGATATTATGATTTAAACAGATATTTAGACCTGATATGACCACAAGACACAAGTGTGTTCTAGCCATTGTCCCGCATACAGGTGACATTGCTCGTCAACATTAAACCAATTTCGGGCACAATAATGTCACAACGCAACATGCAACCTTTCTATTGCCATTCATGCTAATTCTATATCAGTTAAATGCAAATGACCGGCATTAAAATTATGAGTTTTGAAGAAGTCAGGCATTTTCATGACTTTAGACACCCTCGTGTCAGAAACACAATAGAACTGAGGAAAGTAATTAGACATTTAATTATTATACTCTCATCGGCCTGACATTGAGGAACGAACCGCACGGGGACGAAATAGACATTAAACTAGACGCACGCGAGCTAATTATAGCGCTTTGTTTAATTAGCGACACGGAAGTAATATGAACAATTTTTTTAAAATCTTGATGTATGTCACCACATCGACAAAACGTCTGTTTTTAGCTCGAGCGGGACAATGGCGTCAAAATTAAAATGTTACAGAGGAAAAATATTTTTTATTGACTTGTATTTGCATTTGTGTTCTATAGTGTCCAGGCATGCACGTGTTCAAACATGTGTTATATAACCATATGGTCATCATTTAATTATACCTTAACTATAAATTTAAACTATTTTAATCTAGCCTTAAAAAACTATCATTTTTAATTGTACGCATACATGTGAGTCTTTAATTGAATTAGGTTTCAGCAAGTGATATTGTTCTGTCTTCTCATTTAGTTTTAATAGGTTTTCATTTTGTTATTGATTTGTTTTGTTAATCTTAACGCTCATAATTGTTTTTTTATATTTTTTGTTTCTTTTATCAATTTGCTTCATCAGCGAAAGAATTGCTATTTTGTTTTCACAAAAAATAAATGCATAGACATAATTCAAGCACAGGTTGAGTCTATATATTTATAGTATTAGCATACCTGTCTACCTACAATCTTGTCACATTTACCTAAAGTACAGTCGTGTCGGTCTTGATGCACGGTGTATCAATTATCTTTCACCTGCATGTCATTGTATTCAATTAGAGATCCCATTGAAAACTCAAGAGGTCACGAGGCAAGGATGACATGCTGGGAAGTAGCATGTGATGAAGACAACACATAAACTATTGTTACCTGACAATAAAGTGCGTAGAAAATGGTTTGTACTGTGTGCGTATGTTTGAAAAGTGCCTTGAATGTAAGGATAGGAACAAGAGTAAAATAATTACATAATTTAAATAATTACATATAAAATGCATGTTAATATTGGGCAAAAATATTACGAAAGTGAGAATTCGTGTAACGTTCTTTTTAAATTTGTTTCAAACGAAGATGATTTTATTTGATTTTTTTTATCTTAAACGTAAATTGTTTTTGAGCCAAAAACTTTAACAAGTAAATGTCTTGTTTACTGTGCCGAAGTATGCAGTGCTATCGGATAACAGAAAACAAATATAATAACAAAATGTACTAAAAATGTGAAATGAAGTCCAAACGCTCCGAAGATAAACGTTAAAAAATCAGTTCTCATTTTGTTGTTGCTGTTTCGTAAAGGGTCAAATTAACCCTCAAACAGGCAATATTGTAATATTTAAGACAGTAACGTGTCAAAACATGTTGGTCACTCACTGTTATAACAGTATAAGGCAAATTGAAAATTGTAATATCGTCGCCTTGGCGTTTGGCTATATAGCCTTACAACTCAGGGAGATGTTTTATTCAATTACTTATGCCTTGTCATAATTTATATGCGCATAATGCGGTGATAAAAACCGAACAGCACAAATGAGCCGTCTCGTGCGAAAAAAAGTCGGGTTCCCTTTGACAATATTGCCATTGTTTACGTGCTGCTTGCGATGGTTCGTGAAGTTGTGGTTGTCAAGGGTGAAAGGTCACAATGACACCTTTCTCACGACGTGCTAAAAATACACGAAGTTTCCAGTTGTTGTTGTTCATTTTTTTTGACGTAATAAAACTGTGACCTATTTTTGTACTCTATTTCAGTCAGTAACAGTAATGTCCACTTTTTCTTGTCAGAGTTACCATAAGGTATAAATATAGCGTCTGATATTCGTCTTCATTGTATACGGAAAATATTGATCGAATTGAATGAAACAATACGAAAAGAGGCTCTACCTAGTTTTGTATCGTTCACCGACAAGTTTTATAAGTTCAGAATTTAATGAACACGATTGTTGGATTATATTCATGACATAACCAATAAATCAGCTGGATTTTTCTAATACATTTATAGCTTTGAGTTAAAATCTACAGTACGGGGAGTTATGTACGGGAAGCGACGCAATGGTGGTAAACGACGTCACGTCAGCTAGCATTTGTGACTCGATAATTAACCACAGGCTTATTGAAAATAATAAGTGGCGGTACTTATAGGCGGTATCCAACAGTTTGCCTTTATCGAAAACATGTCGCAATATCTACCACTGTTGTAAGGAATCTGGGCATAATTTCTGCATAAACATATAGCAAGTCTAGGTTAGGACGATTTCAATCTCTACCTATCTTGTTAAATATAAAATGTCCTTTTTTTCTTCAAATCTGTAAATATGCACGATATTGATCCTTGCTGAAAATAGATATCGACGCCAGAGTGGATTACCCGGATAACGATATAACGCGATCGCAAAAGGAAGTTGTCACGTGGTTTTCTTAGTTTAAAAATAGCTATCTCTGCAGCGTGGCTCAGTTAAGAAATGACTGTTTGTAATTATGAATGGTGCTTTATGCTTCACTGTTCATACAGTGCTAGGATATCAATGAAGAGCATTTTAAAGGACATTTTCAGGTAACAATGACTTATTTGGTTAAACAAAGTTTTGGTCCAAACTGTTGTATACCGCCTTTAATGAATGCACATCAAAGTATGTGATAAATAACAATAAATATGAAAGCAAAATCAAAAGTGACATAAGAAATAATTCGCTAGCTTGATAACGTAGAGCAGGTAGTTCATAGAAGGTACTCACACGTAGGAAAAAAAATACAAATAATGCGAATCGCTTTTGTGAATTAAAGTCTCCCAACTGCAGTGAGTGAATAAACTCCCCTTAGATGGTTTCATAATTAAAGGTGGTATCCGACAGTTTGCCCTTTATCAAATGTATATAGCAATATCTTAACCCCTGCTTTGAGGAATTGCAGCTAAATATCTGCCTAATCTCACACAATAGTCTAAAGAGACAATATTGAGCATTACCTGAATTGTTACACAGTGTACATTGAGTAATAGAACAGTCTAAATGTTCATACTGTTCAATCCAACAATAAATTCAATTTCTGCTTAAAATATATATCGATGATATAGATATGTCAGCGAGGATTATCTAGGTGATGATATAAAGTGATATCAAAACTAAGTAACTAAGTGGTCACGTGATGTTTATAGTTTCAAAAAGCTAACTGTGGTAGCGAGGCTCAGATCTGTACATGCTTGTAGTGCCGTGTAGGGTGCAATGCTTCAGTTTTCACATAGATGTAGGACATGAATCAATAGCACTTCGCAGGATCTTTTAAGGCAACTTTAATTAATTTCGTTGTTTGAGGGAAAAAATAGGTCAAAACAGTCGGGTACAGCCTTTAAGTAAAAAATTACAGAATTTGTAGCTAAGCAATCGCGGATTTGTCGTCGCTATAATACAATAGTTTATATAGTGTCTTGTTTCTATATTGGTGAACTAACAACAGACTCAGAATCAGCTAAACGCCCACAACTGTTCCGAAATGTCATTGCGTAGTTGTAGAAAATGATATTATATATGTACCATCTGCTGCATACATCTAATTAATGTAAACTGTCGTGTTATTTAAACAGATACCCTAATTGCAGTATTAACACTTGCTCTATATGCTCGTTTGGTTAACATACGCGCAGCGTGCATCTTCCAGATATATTTTGTCTTGACTGGTAAGCACGAACTCCTTAGGCTAATGTAAAGAGTCTTGATCAAGATCAGAGAGCTAAGCTGTATTAATTAGAAATTGCACTTTTTTGCTGTCATGGATGTATACAATTATACATTTTTTCTTGCGAATAAATAAAATTATTACGGAAATACTAAGAATTAATATATCTAAATAAGAAATGCAGCAGTATGTGGATATTAGAGCAACGATGAATGTAGCAGCAACCACTACGGCGGGCCATCAAGATGGCTGTGGTATGCGTGGCCCTCGGTAGCACGTAATGCGCGACAAGTCATTATCATTTGTTAACCTCTTGTTGCCACGTGCAGTTCATTTTCGAGCATTATCATCTATTTGAAAACAAGTGGTTGACAGAATCCGTTTTGCTTCGTTCTTTATGGCATAGATATATGGTAAAATTTGCGAAGTTTGGCCAAGCGGAAAACGGGCTTTCAACTATCGTAACTATCTTGCGGTCTGAAAAATAATGACCATCATCAGTGACTTATGTTCTGAAATTCGTAGTCTTCTATATAGCGTGTTTGTATGTCTAAAAGGTTTTTGTAGTTTAAAGTTTGTTTGTTTGTTTATTGGGTTTATCGTCGCACCAACAGTATTTCAGTTATATGGAGACGTTGTCCACTTGAAGCTGATATAGTGCTGCCTTCACTGTGTATAGCACGCCGTGAACACCTGGCATGATACCACACCCAGTCACATTATCCTGACACCGGGCCAACCAGTCGTGGAACTACCCTTATATTTGCTTGAGCGTTAGCAAGGGAGCTATACCACTACCATTTTTTACGACTTTGGTATGTCGCGACCCGGGATCGAAGCCCGGGGCCTCCCGTACATGGAGCCGACGCTCTACCGATTGCGCTACCAGGTACGGTGTAGTTTAAACCTTTTATTAACTACATTTCTAGCATTTAAGAACAATCTCTTTAAAAAATCGTTTACAAGCGTCTTTTTTAAAAACTGAAACATCAAAACTATCCTTATTGTAAGTTCTACTGTTAAGTGATCATATAAACATTCCCCTTTTTTGTTCCCTACTCAGATTGTATGTTGTATGTATTGTTATTATGTAATGAAATATGCATCGGATGTCAAAAAGGGACTGGAAGAAAATGGATGCAATAGCAGTAAGAAGAAATGAGGTTGGTTGTGTTTTTGTTAAGTCGCACCAACACAATTATGGTCATATTGGCGAAGTCCAGCTAATTATTGGTGGAAAAAGATCAAAGATTTATGTATGGGTAGAACCACCGGCTCGCCACAGGTTAGCGAAGAGAGAAGAAGCAAGAACGAAATGCAATGACAGGAAGCAAGAAGGAAAAACAAGAAGCAATAACATGCAGCAAAAACAGGAAGAAGAAGCTAGAAGGATGAGAAGAATGAGGTAGTAAATAGAAAATAATAAGAAAAGGTGCAGTAAGAAAAATAATTAAGAAGAAGCAAGAACAAGAAGAGAAATACAAGATCAAGAAGAATTCAGAAGAAACAAGCTCAAGAAGAAGACGAAAAGAAAGAAAAAGAAGGTAATGCATTTAAAAAATGATATAATGACACAGGATCAAACCTACGATTAAGAATGGGGATGGAAACCAAGCAGATATGGAAAGACAGCAGGTTGTTATAGAAAATAAGATATCAATTATATGACTGAATAAATTATATCTTGTGTCCAGCGGGGTCAATGTGCTTTTCGGTGACTAGTCCGATGCCAACAACCTTTCGGTCGGTATTTCCCAGGAGCCCACCCTTGGTTGTTAATGATAGGGGCTAGCGCCCTTTGCACGATGTTTGCGCTTCTAGTGAAAAGCTATTATTAGAAATATGATTTCCGTCAATTACTACCAAGTTCTAATTTATATCTTTCTCCCACGTCTAAAAATGGTGGTAGCAGTATATTTCTTCTTGCCACATTTGTGGCTATGGGGACCGGTAAATGATTATGACATAGATGATAAACTCTCACTTCATTAACTTAAACGCGATGAGTGTAATGTACGTAACCTAATAAACGACCCCTCGCTGTCTTGCCTCATTTTCATCGCAGGCGCATGTTTGCTGTTTTCAAAAAGACACAAAGGCTGTTTTAAATGCAATCTCCCATGCAGAGTTGTCGTTCGTTCCTCTCTCAGACACCTCTGCAATGGGCTCACGTCCAGATTTTTGACGGAAATTTTAAAGTGTTATTTTAAGGATATTTTCAAATGAAAATAATACTTCTACATAAAATGAATAACCATCTACTAAAAAGACATATATTGAAGTAAATAATTATAGATATTTAATTAATTCAAGCGCACTTTTTTTGGAAGAATAACATAGTGATATTAATGCGCATTTGTAAATAAACATGGACGTGATAAATGAGGCAGTTAAAAAATACGACAAGAACTTGGTTTTAAAAGATAAACAGAGGGAGGCATTGACCTACGTGGTTAAGAGCAAATGTGATCTTGTCGTTAGCCTTCCCGAAAGTGTTACTTTCCATCTTTTACCCTTCATAGTGAATGTATGAGCCAATGGTAGAGACTACGAATTTCAGAACTTCCCGTTTCACCGGTGTCACCATCTTTAATATCATGTGACTTTTTGAAAGTCACGTGGATCGAAAGTAGTCCTGACTATTAAGTGAGCCAATAACAGAGGTGAATGTATGAGCCGATGGTAGAGATTGTTTGAAATGCTGACAGGAAGTTAGACAAATCCAATATGTAACTATGGGCGCTTTACTGCATGCTTTGCAAATTGCTGTCCGTAACAACGTTTTACTTTTCTTCTTAAATTTGCCGAGGACCGCCTATTTCGGTTTGAGAGCCGTAGGAAGTCAAATGTTGCTTATCGCTATTTTAAGATACTATCCCGGCCATGTCACCATCTGCCGGAGATACTACCCAGCCCTCACACAATTTGCCTGTGATACTACCCGGCTATGTCACCATTTTCCGGAGATACTACCCGGCCATGTCACCATCTTCCGGAGATACGGCCCAGCCATGTCATCATCTGCCGGAAATACTACCCGGCCTAGTTACCATCTGCCGGAGATACTACCCGGCTATGTCACCATCTGCCGGAGATACTACCCAGCCATTTCACCATCTGCCGTAGGTACTACCCGGCCATGTCACCATCTTCCGGAGATACAACCCAGCCATGTGAGGGCGATTTCCATTTTTGCATTAAAGGTAGTATCCTCATACTTTGGACCAAGTATGTTTTCTCAAATAACCAAATAAGTCATTGCTTCCTGATAATGTCCATGTTAAGATGCTGTTTATTGATGTTTATAGATTTATGTGAACATTAAAGCATAAATCCCCACTCATCATTGCAAACAGGTATTTCCTATCTGAGCCACGATGCAGAGATAGCTATTTCTAAAGTAAAAAAAAACACGTGACCACTTAGTTTTGAGGTCGCTTATATCGTCATCTGTGTAGTCCTCGCTGACGTCGGTGACTCTTTTTAGCTAGATCATATCGAGCTTATTGACAGATTTGGACAAAATGAACATTTAGAGAATTTTATTTCAGTTTGTACTGTGTTACAATATAGTTAGTGTTCCAATTTGTCTTTACTTCGACATAAGTCTGAGTATTTGCGGAAATTATGCCTAAATTTCCAGACACCTTTTACCGGCCGCAATAGCTCGGGTGGTAGAGCGACGGCTTGCGGATTAGAAGGTCGAGGGTTCGAATCCCGACCGGGTCAAACCAAAGACTTTAAAGTTGGTAGAAGTTGCTTCCCTCCTAACGCTCGGAGCTGAGGGGACAGCATTACGCCTGACTAATCGGTGTCAGTCCTTGGGCATCTCATAACTGCCCCTGTGCTATAATGATAGAAATGTCGCTGCACAGTATCGGCAAAAATGCCGGCAAAGCCCATCCCATCCCATCCCAGACACCTTGGAAAAGTATTGTTACGTGTATTTGATAGAGGTAGATTGTCGGATTACACCTTTAAAGCCGAAAGCAATCTGAGTGACGTAGGCTGAACAAATGTGCATTAAACACCAGGTTTAGTTTATAGATGTTTTGTTGTTCTTTATATGCCCATTCGAAAGAAAAACAATGAAAATAATTACTTTTATCTACGATAATCATTCTTTGTGAATTGACAGTGTTTTCAAGATGTATTAATTATTATTTATTTACATAAACAGCGAACGTTGCGGTTATTTTATTATGACATATAACTTCACACATACAACAGGTGTTCTGTGGGGTTTTAATGCTTGAAAATTCCTTCGTTTTATTTCTTCAACATGTCACATGCAAAGTCCCTTACAAACATTTGATAAAATAAACATTATTTAAAACAATAAGATGATAGCTCTTAAACGTTCCACAACATAAACCTAACCACAATGGCGAGAAATAACAAATTACCTTAAAAACATTTCTGAATGATCATGCAACTGAAAACACCTGGTCGTACAACGGCCCTCGCCTTAGATGTGAAGTTAATATTATTGCTTAAGTAATTGTTTTCTAACTTATAAATCCTCTCTCTATGTGAAGCGAAGATAATCGATCAAACCTGACTTGAAATCCAAACTTAAGGGTCCTCTCCTAAAGGTTTGTCGACATTTTCAGCAGGTTCAAACAATTCACACACTGATAGCATACTCGTTTTTTTTTTTCTGTAAAACAATCAGGATAGAAAAATCAAATTTGCTCAATAAAATCATGACTTTGAACCGAAGATATCATAAATTAAAATAAATAATAACAATAGCATGCGGGATAAATATTGGTACCCTCGAGCATGATGTTCAACAATGTACCACTGGACCATCTAGTCAGATCGTACCAATATTCATGAAAAGTGATTGTTTAATTGTGCTCCATCCGAATACCTCGGCCATCTTATTGAAAGAACTGTCCAAGAAGTTAATTTTCTAATTAATAGTTTTTTTACTGACAGGGTGCATTTTATAATCGCACAAGCATTTCGATGGTACAAGAACTTCACAAAATGGTGGACTCCTGTTATAGAAAAATCGGATGTTGTCTAACATTAAAGCAGCCAATCAGAATGTTTGGTTATTGCAATTTAAAGAGAAATAAAAAAGAGTCTTATATGTAAATACCAAACCGTTGTTATGGTTCGGTAGAACGTCGGCTCCGGGTACAGGAGGCCCAGGGTTCGATTCAGGGCCGCGACATACCAAAGTCGTTAAGATGGTAGTGGCATAGCTCCCTTTGCAAACGCTCAAGCAAATATATAAGGGTAGTTCCACTACTGGTTGGCCCGGTGTCAGGATAATGTGACTGGGTCTTGTATCATGCCAGGTGTTCATAGCATGATATACACAGTGAAGGCAGCACTATATCTGCTTCAAGTGAACACTGTCTCCAGATAACTGAAATACGGTTGGTGGGACGATAAACCCAACAAACAATCAAACCGTTGTTAAAGAAACATCAGGACCAAGCCAGCAATGTTGAATGGCATGCATAGTTGTGTAGATTCGTGTGTTTTGTTTTTTGTTTTTTGTTACATCGCACCGACACAATTATGGTAATACTGGCGATGTCCGGCAAATTATTGGTGGAGGAAGACCCCAGACTTATATCCGGGTAGAACCACCGGCGCACCTCATGTTGGCTGGAAAACCTTCCAAACTGGAAAACAGTTGGCAGGGACTCGAACTCCCGCGGTAAGGGTTATGAGGCGTTTCAAGTCAGCGACTCTAACCGCTCGGCCACGGGTGTCCCCCTGTAGATTCTTAGCATCTTATCTACCCGGATGTTACTGTATAAATACATGAAGTATAAACCAATGCATACGTATTACGTTTTTTGTAGTTTACTATTAAGAATGGAAAAAGGCGGTTTAAGAATTGAATAATTACCGAAAGTGGCAAGCATTGCAGCAATCTAAAAGCACTAATTGTCTTACCACTTTCTAATGGAGTGGCAGAGTTGACGAAATTATAATTTTCTAAATGAAAGGGTTATATTTTTATTTTTTTATTTTTGTTCGTATGCAGATATGACTTCTTCAAAGTATAATAAATGACAAACCGCATGTCTATTCATCAGTGATATGAAAGAAGGTTTTTTTTCTTAATTACTTATTTGTCTTTTGTAAGCGATCGACCGTTTGGCTTCACACTAGCAATGTTCAAATAAAATACTCATTAATATTCATTAAAGAAGACGTACGTTCTAACATTAGCGTCAAGGAAAAGTGATTTTGTTAGAATAATAATGACTTTATTTGGTGGACCCTTCACTATCGCACACCGCGCTTTTGAAATATAATTGAGTTGCCTAAAAACTGGCTAATTTATGAAAGTTATCATTAAGATGGATTATTATCCTATAAACTATTCATTACAAACACAGCGACACAAGACAGGTCACCGTGAAAATTAAGAAAATGCGCTTGTGGGTCTCGTCTTCCGAGCATCAATCGCCGAAAGTATTAGAAGAAGTACAAAAGGCTTATCGTCAAGTCCTTATAAGGCATTGTCAGTAAATACTGGCTGGTTGGTTGGAACCCCACCCCAACTGGAAAACAGTTGTCGCCCCGACCGGGTCTCGAACCCACGCTGTGAGGGTTCTGAGTAGTTTCAAGTCAGCGACTCTAACCGCTCCACAACGAGTGTCCACCTGTAAATATCAGTCATTCGGCCAAATATCAATCATTTGGCCGAATGTCAGTCATTCGACCAAATGTCAGTCATTCGACCAAATGTCAGTCCGACCGGAAACCGTCAATTATTTTGGTTTATTAACCAGGGGTAGAGAGAGAGAGAGAGAGGAGAGAGAGAGAGAGGAGAGAGAGAGAGAGAGAGAGAGAGAGAGGAGAGATAGAGAGAGAGAGAGAGAGAGAGAGAGAGAGAGAGAGAGAGAGAGAGAGACAGACAGAGAGACAGAGAGACAGAGACAGAGACAGAGACAGAGAAGGAGAGAGACAGAGAGAGAGAGAGAGACAGAGACAGAGAGACAGAGACAGAGACAGAGACAGGGACAGAGACAGAGACAGAGAGAGACACAGAGAGAGAGACACAGAGAGAGACAGAGACAGAGAGAGCGAGACAGAGACAGAGACAGAGACAGAGACAGACAGACAGACAGACAGGCAGAGAGACAGAGAGAGAGACACACAGAGAGAGAGACAGAGAGAGACAGAGAGAGAAAGAGGCAGAGAGAGAGACAGAGAGACAGAGAGAGAGAGAGAGACAGAGACAGAGAAAGAGAGAGAAAGAGAGAGAGAGAGAGAGAGAGAGAGAGAGAGAGAGAGAGAGGTGCACCGTTCCGTCCGTTGTATCCATCCAAACTTTTTCTGGAGTTTCTCTACTAAAATTACTGGGATTCGCTTGAAATGTGTCGCTGCAATATTTACTCAAACAGAAACAGAATGCTTGCGGATTAAATGGTATAAACAGTCAAATGGTTTATGTACATTATCTTAAAAGCTGTAAGCATGTGTTAGTAAGTCGGTGCTAATTTCACATTCGTCGCACAGAAATGTCGCGTAAAGAACCCTGATTAATCATAATTACAGTTTCTGAAACAGCCCGTCTTTTGCTTTTTATTTTTAATCAACATACCGCAATAATCGGCATTTATCATTTGGTATAAAAACATATCATCTGCTCAAAGGAGAACTGTATCTTATACGACTTACCTTGTGGACGTGTCATCCAAATGGATAGAGTTTAATTTTTATCATAAAGCATTTCGTTCCCATATTTCCATAACTAGAGTTGACAATATTCATTTTTTAAACTTCAAATTGCCAATTAGATTGGCAAACAAATTAATGCGTTATTAAGAAATGCAGTGCAAAAAATAATTAAAGTGTTGACTTTAAAAGTTGTCTGTTATAGGTATCTCGGAAAAAGACTACTTGCGGTTCAATTCAAAGAACGTTGAGGCATGTGTTTTATAATAATTGTCGGCTCTCTCAAAATACAACATACAAATTGGTAGCAAAACCAAACACTCGTTAAGGCAATTTTGTTGGGAAAAGGGGAATGGAATTTATATTTGCAGATTTGTTTCATGTATATATATTCTTTTCCAAGTGACAACACATACGCCAGGAATTGTTTCAAGGTGTAGGAAAGACTACATCATATGCGTAGTTGTTTTTAAAATTAGCACTTTGGAGTTTATTTCAAACAAAGTTTCGTAATAATAAGTTTAAATTAAATAAAGATTTTCTGCTGAAGCAGACAATAATACTATTTTATTAGAAATTAAAAAAGCAAAGCCTACACGTTTCCGTCTTTGACATTCGGCGTGCTTCTGTGGTATCTTGATATATTATTACAACATATCTCCTTGATAATACATGATAGGTTGAACGCTGAATTAGTGTAACAACATCTTTGACAATATTCGGCAAATTTTATATAAAAGACTTTTTGGCATTGTATCCATCATTACATGACTGCAGATGTTGTTCACTTCAATTCTCCTTGATTGCGAGCAGCGGCTTCCCTGTGATGTTGAGAGTTGATTTAATAACCTTGTTAATGACGTACCGCTACCATCTGACGGCTGAACATGGATTCGACGAATGTATAAAAAGTCCGCAAAGAAAACATTTGATAGATCATAATGCGGTACAATGAATCTACATGACATCCAACATGGCCGTCGCGCACTGTGCGCGTAAGAATCGTGTTGCTGTGACAAACCAAATGACAACCAACCAAAGCGTCCGTTACATTCTGTTTGACAGAAACTGTCCATATGAAGCTGGAAAAACAAATTAGGTCGGTTTCCGCGATAGATCCGTTCCGTTTTCACGAACGAGACGTCATTTACTGGTGAAATATCAATCACGTGACAGAATCACCCGTGGCAAATTCAATTATACCCGCACATTAATAGAGACTATAGAAATGTATATGTTCTATCGGACAGGTTCTATATTTGTTATTTATACAGCAGGTCGTTGCGTTGACGTCATTACGTCATCAGCCTGTCATAACGTCAAAATGTTTGATGACGTCCATCGTTTGGACAGTGCGTTAAGTTGAATAGAGTTGGTTGTTACCTGTCTGGCTGAAGAAATGAATAATATCACAAATTAAATCTACTTAACATGGCAATAATTGAAATGATCTTTGCAATTTAAAACAATGGAACCTTTGTGGCGATTTACACGAGAAAATAAATGCCCCATTAATATGTTTTGCATCTTAGTTTAGCAGATCTATAATTAGCAGTATTTTACAATTTATCTATTGTAATTCGCATCTGATCCACTCTAAATGTAAGATGTCTGATCAGTATCTGCGCCATTTTTCTACAAAGCATATATTTATGTATACATATGTCCTTCTATTCTTGCATGTGAAATTGTACGCAAATGTCTTTCTGTATTTTTAAAGGTAGAATGTTAATTAAGATTATATTTTAGCAAATGCAGATCGTAAAATGCTTTGATGGTAACCGGATCTTGTTCTTGAAGCAAAATCGGTAGAACGTCGGCCCCGGGATTTTAAGTTCGAAACCTGACCGAAAGAATTCCAGAGGCGTTAAAATGGTAGCGGTATGGCTCCGTTTGCTTAGTGCTCGTGCTCGTCGGTCCATTGTCAGGATAATGTGACTGGATGTGATATTATGATGGGTGTTTAGGGCATGCTTTACACCGTGAATGCAGCGCTATATATGCTTCATGTGGACAGATGATAACTTCTGTACTGTTGGTATAACGACAAACCTGACAATAAACAAACCCATCTACAATCGAACCTCCAACCAGCCAAACAATCAACCAGCCAGCCAACAAACCAAACATTCCAACCAACCAAACAATCAACCAGCCAGCCAACAAACCTAAACAGTCCAACCAACCAACAAATCAACCAGCCAGCCAACAAACAAACAATCCAACCAACCAACACATCAACCAGCCAGCCCTGGAGACTCTAATCAGAAAATTGAACAGAATATGCACATGAGTAAGGCAATGCCAATAATCTTACAATGTGTGCTAACAATAAACATCTAAGCTTTGAAACTGTACTTTAGAAAACCTGAAAAGTTCACAAAAAATATTATTTCCTTGAGGCGATTTTTTTTTCAATTTTATTATTTTATCACGTTACTTCCATGGTTAGATCCCCGCTTAAAAGACGGGAAAAGGAGGATATTCTAGCTTGGGTACATAGGCTCAGCCAGTATGCTGTTCAGAAACGCAAATAACATAAATAACATGCCCTGATATACCAAAACCCTTATGTTTATTTTTTATGCTGCTGTTATTTATTTTTTATTTTGTTTTATTTGGTCGTATGTATGTTTTGTGTAACCGTCCATCATTTCGTATATAAGTTTGCACGACTTTAAGTAAATATGGTGTATTCATTACCGCCACCATCATCACCATCATCATCATCATAATCATCATCATCATCATCATCATCATCGTCTCCATAATCATCATCATCATCACGACCTCCACTTTCATCATCATCATCAAAAGCAACAAAGACAGCAACAACAACAACAATTTTAACATGTTTTAATTTATGTACATTTTTTCAAAACTGCCAAACATAATCTGTCATCGTGTCAGTTAAAAATAGAATTCCGAAGATTTCTTATGAACATTCATGTCGAACACATCATCGTCTGCAACGATTTGCCTTCAATCGATTGTGAATTATGGGGTGTTGAATTGCTCAACTGTCAGTCGTTAACAAACGTTGAAACAAACTCTTTGAATGCCGCAGCACATTGGTAGGACATTTTAGTCATAATGGGTCGTTTCGACACCCAGGATGATAAATGGGACCAATAACCGTAAATTTAGTAATGCAACTTTAAGGGCGTTCTTTGACATAAAAACATGACATACTGATTATCCGGGTGAAATATAGTTTCAAAACTCCAAATCGATGTTTTTCGGGTGAAATATAGCTTCAACACCCCATAAAAAAAATTGTGAGCGTATAACGCTTTTGTCTTTGTCGTTTCGCAAATTTAGATAAGCTGATAGTGATGTGAGTTAAGAAAAAATATACAACTATAATTCCGTTGATCATTGTCGCCCAAACTTTCTGTACATAGTTACGATATGGGTCACGTGCTTCATTTGTTTTGTGTGGTGTTAAATGATTCTTCTACTAGTATGGTCTTTTATGTGTGTAAATATACTCTTTGCGGATTATAAGATATGTATTAAAGGTGGTATATATCAAATATATGTAACAATATCTGAGCGCTGCTTCGGGCGATTTTGATATAGTTTTTGCATAAACTCAGAGTTTTTTCTAAGTAAAGCGGTTTTGAACACGACCTATGTTGTTACACAGTAAAAATCGCGAAAAAAAAAACACTCGAAAATTTCATTCTTTCCAACACTATAAATAATAACACGATAGTGATCTCTGCTTAAAATAGATATCGACGTTAGATCGGATTAACAGGATGACTATATAACGTGATGTAGAAAATAAGTTGTCACGCCGTTAGTTAGTTTAAAAATAGCTATCACTGCAGCGTGGCTCAGATAGGAAATACCTGTATGCAACGACAAGTAGGAATTTATGATTCACTGTTTACCCAGATCTAGGGCATCAATGAACAGCATTTTTTTCAGGATCTTTTCAAGTCACAATGGCTTGTTTGGTTATTTGAGATATACAAATTTTTCCCAAACTGTCGGATACCACCTTTAAAAAATCTTCGAAAATGTGTAAACTTGCGCACCACTTTTTGTACTAACATGACAGTAACAGACAAATCTTATCTGTGAATAAATTTAAGATTAAAGTTTTACGAAATAGGAGTCCATTACATTTAGTAATGGTGTATTGAGATATAACAGTACTGTTTGGAAAGAAAATATTTGTATTAAGAAAATATACAGATTCAACGAATTAACACTACGTAATATGTCGCTGGATTTTAATTATGTAATTTCAATCCCTTGAAAAAAGGGATGTTATGACATCTTCTTAATTAGAAAAGAAAGAAAACCAAAACGGTGCAAACAGTGCAGTGTTAACTCCTAGCTATACCATCAATTAGATATAAAATAGAAAAACTTAGCACAACCCCGTTTTGCACTTAGTACACCTGTCAAAATGTAGACTTAAGCTAAAAGCGTTATTTTTAGTAAATCTCAAAAGACTGAACAGATGAAGGTTTCAACAATTTACACTTATTTCGATGTAAATATGCATAAACTATGACAATTTAGCGCTGCGTACAAATAAGAGAATATGTTTTAAATTACATCCTAAAGGCATTTGCAACACGTGCAGAGCGTTGGGAGCTGCCTGGTCAAAATCAGCATTATTTGTTACTGGGCCTTCCGCAATATATTTTACGCCTTCATATAGTTGTTATTAAATAACTTAGATTTTGTATTGCTTTTATTACATCTTACCGACACAATTATATTTATATTGACAACGTCCGCTTAATTACTTGTAAAGGAAGACAACACAAATAAGAGTATAAAAGTATTTTTTGTAACAGAAGACTAGCTAAGATACCATTCTACTATAGTGACAAACGAATGTTGACAACACAGAATAATGAAAAATAAACAACAAATACATTTGCATATGCTAATAATTATGCTAAATTGGGTGACTTGGGGGAAGGGGGATCAATATGCATGATAACGTGTCACTATAACACGGATCGTGTGATGTCACGTGACAAGACGTCACGTCATCACGTCGCGCGTTAAACCGGTACATACGTCTCTGAGAGTTTCTGGCAAGTCTCCCAGACTGTGCGGGGCCCCAGACTGTGCGGGGCCCCAGCTCGTGCCTACTCGAAATTGGGTCACCCAGATTCGACGTAGAAAGTCGTTGGAACTTCGTAGCAGCAGTCGTTCAGTTGGTGCATATATCTTTCAAGCCGATGTACGCACAGTTGTATTTGTATACAGTGTTTCTAGAAATTAAATTAAATTAAAACATTTATAATTTTATAATGTTAATTTGGTGTGTTTCTTTTAATATTTTACATGTAACTGCAAACTTCATGATTGAAAGGTCAAACTTGTTTGAATGTTGAATTGAATACTATGTGCTGTCTTACTGTTGTTCCACATTCTAGCCATGAAGCAAATGGAGCCAAGTACAGAAAATCATATATCTGCGGGGTTTTTGTTGTTGGTGGTATTTGTTGTTGTTTGTTTATTTTATTTTGTGTAGTTTTTTATGACAATGCTAAACCTTCCTAACTAGATAAAAGCTTGATTTTATATAATTGTGTAAACGGCTTCGTACAATTCAACATCATGGAAAAAACTGTATTTAAGCTTATAAACTCATCCGCGACTCTAAATTACGAATTTTGCAATCCACCTTATCACCTGTTAACTTATCTAGTAGTACAAGAATCTGTTTTGAGTTGATTAGGAAAAAAAATGCCATTAGAACCGTGTTTATAAAAACGACAAATGATAAACTGTAAAGAAGCATATTTTAAAGACATTGTCGAAATCAGTTCACTCAATCAGTCGCGCACAAAATCAATAATCATAAAACTTGTCACCGTGACACGGAAAGTGTTATACGACGTCACGAGGGTGTGACAGTCTACAAATGTATCCGAAGATTCCAAGTGTGTCCCTTCAGACATTCTGGGGCCCAAACTCGTGCCGGCCCGACCTGGGGTCGCCGAGATACGACCTTGCAACGGCCTTTAGTTTGCAGCCCTTTGACATCCAGCTGTCATAGTGTACGAACTGTAGCTATATATATGTATATGTAAAAAATATGAAATGTCGCTTACGTCGTTTCTTTACATTGTTTTGGTATGTTTTGAAAAGTACACTTGCGACTCCAAATCATTAGGGAATCTGGAGTCCAAATCCACTTCAGAAACTTGTACTGGCAATATTTTTACATTCAAATTACTACTTACCAGACAAGGGACTTTAATGCAATTGCTTCGTTGGAATATTAGTGTGTTTAAATAATAAAATCTGTGTGATTTCGTACGCCATTTAACAAGATTTGTTGTGGCGTAAGAAAAGATGCAAAAACTAACTTCTCCACTTAGAAGACGGCAAATCTTGGACTAAAAAATCTAACTGACTCACATTTTAGAAATACTGTCGAAACCAGTTCACTCAATCAGTCGCTCACAAAATCAATAATCATAAAACGTGTCACCGTGACACGAGAAGTGTTATAAGACGTCACGAGGGTGTGACAGTCTACAAATGTATCCATGGGTTCCAAGTGTGTCCCTTCAGACATTCTGGGGCCCCAGCTCGTGCCGGCCCGTCCTCGGGTCGCCGTGATACGACCTTGCAACGGCCTTCAGTTGCGACCCTTTGACATTCAACTGCAAGGTGTACGAACTGTAGCTATATACATGTATATGTAAAAAAATTGACATGTCGCTTAAGTCGTTTCTTTACATTGTTTTGGTATGTTTTGAATAGTACACCTGCGACTCCAAATCATTAAAATAAACCTAGCTTCATCTGATTCGGTATTTTGTTGTTGTTTTCGAAGTTTTGTCTGGAGGCTAGAACTTTATCATATAGGGACCCGGGAGTCCAAATCCATTTCAGAAACGTATGCTTGCAATATTTTTACATTCAACATACTATTTGCTAGAAAAGAGACCTTAATCCAATTGGTTCATAGAAATATCCGTGTGTTTAAATAAGCAATCTGTGTGATTTCGTACTCCATTTAACAAGACTTGTTGTGGCGTGTGAAAAGATGCAAAAACTACCTTCTCCACTTAGAAGACGGCAAATCTTGGGCTATAAATCTAATTGACTCACATTTTAGAAATACTGTCGAAACCAGTTTACTCAATCAATGTCGCACAAAATCAATATTCATAAAACGTGTCACCGTGACACGAGAATTGTTATAAGAAGTCACGAGGGTGTGACAGTCTACAAATGTATCCGAGGATTCCAAGTGTGTTCTTTCAGACATGGCGGAGCCCGGACTCGTGCCGGCACGACCTGGGGTCGCCTGGTAAGGGCCGCTTCGGAGTCTGAACCAGGTTGCTGTCAATGTCATGTTCTAGCTTATTAGTCATGTAGTTATTATTTTTAGATATACTGCTTCTCAAAAAAAGATTAAAATGATAGTATTAACAAGATATGTATAGAATTAATACATATGTTCATATAATTGTCAGTAAGAAATAAAATTATGTTTAATTATTTTAATTTATACTTCATTTAGCAAAAACGGAAAAGACAGTTCTGTCATTTTACTTCATTTCAAATTGATATTATTTGCGAATGTATAAAGAACATCTTCTTAGTTCCAACAATCAAACTGAGGTTTACTTTTTTGTTGGTTTACGTGATATCGGCTTATTTTGTCTGCAGCTGCGTCATTATTTTGCAACATTCAATTTTTTTGACAATCTGATTGTTGCCCCAGGGCCTCATTAAAGCAAGGAGTCGAGTGGTCGGGTCGGCACGAGCTGGGGCCCGCAATGTCTCGGAGACACACGCGGAACGTTCGGATACATTTGCACCAGTCTCGCATAGGGTAGGATAATTTGACGTTTTTGACGTAACGTCAAAAATTCCTCGTCACAGTAACAGTATTTTTCTTACTTTTAATTTGCTTTTTTTTTCGTGTATGTGTTCATACAATAGATAAACCATTGTGTTTTTATAAGAAAACGTCAAGTTTGAATTCCAACTAGCGCATTGTTAACTAACTTGTAAAATACATTAGCTTACTAATATACTTTTAGAAAATAAGGTAGTTAAATCTGTTGTTCGCACCCAGCCCGATCTAGTGAAGGGAAATTATTGACGACAGTTGATATTTTTATTAAAAAACACAATAGCGATTCATTATTTACTGACTGACATAATTTTGGATTCGCGCTAAAAGTGTTCCAATGTTTTCACCTGTAGTTATAATTGTTTCTATTTTAATTAAAAAATCGTAAGCTTAAATATCAATCAATGCGCAGTCAGCTGTGTGTTTTAATTGTTTTGAGTCGGCATGATAATATGCATGACCTTGACAATGCAGCGCCTGGGGCTTCCGCGATAGCCGTTGCTAGGCGACACAAGGTCGATGAGGCACGAGTTTGGGCTCCATGTTGTCTCGTGGACACACGAGGGACCCTTGAACCCATTTGTACCACGTCACTTGATGCCGGATAATATGTCGCATTGTGACGTGTTTTCACACATTGCGTGTCAAGACAACAAGCTAGTTTGCTGATTATAATTCAAAAGCGAATGACATGACCTTAATATGTGAAATCGATAATAGTAAAATCAAATAAATGAGTGAGTACGTTGTAATCTTTTTATTAGAACGAATTATTCTCTTAATCATTTTCACGAAAAAAATATGCAAACCACGTGCAACTCTTCATCGGGCATTCACTCCGGTGCAGTTTTTCGTGTTGGTAAAGATGAAAGCATACTTAATTGAGTTGAAGAATACAGATCACAGCAAAAATAAGAACAGTTCTGCAACTAAGGGTCCGCTGGTACAGCTTCAACTCGACTCAACTATTTTTTATAACTCAAATCAGGTGTCATATGAGTATCAATTATGCACATACAGTAGTAGCATATTTACTGGACTAAACAGAAGTGACGGAACAGCCAGAGGATGAGTGCCTAATTTAAATAAAAATAACAACAAGAAAAAAAACACGTTAGGATGCAGTTTTAGCTGTTGTTCTTGTTTTAAAATAATAACAAAATCATGTAAATTTTTAGCATAAAGGTTATTAATATAAAATAAAAATTATTAGATTGCACATATATACTGAAATGTCGCTGCGCAGTAACGGCAAAATTGCCGGCTAATCCAATCCAATCCATATACATGTATACTGTTTTATTTTAACTTATAGCGGTAATATTTTCGCATACAGCTACAGACACAATAACAATGTTTTAAGTACTCAATTTGGTAATTGAAAATTAAGGCATATTTTAATCATTTAGAATCTATTTCAAACCTTTAGAATATAAAAAATAAAAAATATGTTTCTACGAAGTCATCTGAACCGTTGTTTGGTTAAAAAAATAATCCGGCAATGTGTTTGAATATTATAAGTTTAATATCATAGGATGATTCTGTCATTACCTCATCACGTTCGTTTATCAGTGGCAGCCGAATAGACTGCCGGCTATTGACAGTCGAGGACTGTGTGTCTAGTCTACTTCACCATAACTATGGTGACCCACTAACTGGTCAGATCCAGGGTGTCTAGTTTACTTTACCATAACTATGGTGACCCACTAACTGGTCAGTTACAGGGTGTCTAGTCTACTTAACCATAACTATAGTGACCCACTAACTGGCCAGATCCAGGGTGTCTAGTCTACTTAACAATAACTATGGTGACCCACTAACTGGTCAGTTCCAGGGTGTCTAGTCTACTTAACAATAACTATGGTGACCCACTAACTGGTCAATCCAGGGTGTCTAGTCTACTTCAACATAACTATGGTGACCCACTAACTGGTCAGATCCAGGGTGTCTAGTCTACTTCACCATAACTATGGTGACCCACTAACTGGTTAGATCCAGTGTGTCTAGTCTACTTAACCATAACTATGGTGATCCACTAACTGGTTAGATCCAGGGTGTCTAGTTTACTTAACCATAACTATGGTGATCCACTAACTGGTCAGATCCAGTGTGTCTAGTCTACTTAACCATAACTATGGTGATCCACTTACTGGTCAGATCCAGGGTGTCTAGTCTACTTAACCATAACTATGGTGATCCACTAACTGGTCAGATCCAGAGTGTCTAGTCTACTTAACCATAACTATGGTGATCCACTTACTGGTCAGATCCAGAGTGTCTAGTCTACTTAACCATAACTATGGTGATCCACTAACTGGTCAGATCCAGGGTGTCTAGTCTACTTCACCATAACTATGGTGACCCACTAACTGGTCAGATCCAGGGTGTCTAGTCTACTTTACCATTACTATAGTGACCCACTAACTGGTCAGATCCAGGGTGTCTAGTCTACTTCACCGTTACTATAGTGACCCATTAACTGGTCAGATCCAGGGTGTCTAGTCTACCTAGCCATAACTATGGTGACCCACTAACTGGTCAGATCCAGGGTGTCTAGTCTACTTTACCATTACTATAGTGACCCACTAACTGGTCAGATCCAGGGTGTCTAGTCTACTTCACCGTTACTATAGTGACCCACTAACTGGTCAGATCAAGGGTGTCTAGTCTACTTAACCATAACTATGGTGACCCACTAACTGGTCAGATCCAGGGTGTCTAGTCTACTTCACCATAACTATGGTGACCCACTAACTGGTCAGATCCAGGGTGTCTAGTCTACTACACCATAACTATCGTGACCCACTAGCTGGTCAGATCCAGGGTGTCTAGTCTACTTCACCATAACTATGGTGACACACTAACTGGTAAGGTCCTGGGTGTCTAGTCTACTTCACCATAACTATGGTGACCCACTAACTGGTCAGATCCGGGGTGTCTAGTCTCCTTAACCATAACTATGGTGACACACTAACTGGTAAGGTCCTGGGTGTCTAGTCTACTTCACCATAACTATGGTGACCCACTAACTGGTCAGATCCAGGGTGTCTAGTCTACTTCACCATAACTATGGTGACACACTAACTGGTAAGGTCCTGGGTGTCTAGTCTATTTCACCATAACTATGGTGACACACTAACTGGTAAGGTCCTGGGTGTCTAGTCTATTTCACCATAACTATGGTGATCCTCTTACTGGTCAGATTCTGGTGTACCCCAACCGCACATGATCGATGTTCGAGTCGATTGCTTTGTTTTTATTACGTCATGTAGGACTCGTAGGTGGTATCCGACAATTTGGACCAAAAATATTTTCATTACATATCATAATAAACTATTGTTACCTGAACAGATCTCGCAAAATATTGTTTATTGATGTCCTACACCTGTCTTAAAATTGAACCATAACGACACGATCGTCATTTCAAACATATATTTCCTATTATGAGCCATGCTGCACAGTTATATATATTTTTTAAAAAAGAAAACCGCGTGACCACTTATGGTTTAGTTAGTCCACGTCATACGCTCTGACGTATATGTCTATTTGTAGCAGGAAGTCCAATTGTTCGTATTTATAGATTTGAAAAGAAATTGAGATACTGTTGCAAATACTCAAAGCTTAGACTAAAGTATGATTTTTTTTTTCAGAAATAATGTACAAATACCCCAAATAAAGGTCAGATATAATTACATATATTAGACATAGGCAAACCGTCGGATACCATCTTTAATGTATTTATATTTTTTATTCGCAAAAAAGCAACATTGAATATTTATTTTATTTTTTTCTTCTTCTTTTCTTTTTTCTTTTTTTTTTTCTTCTTTTTTTCCTTTTTTCTTCTTTTTTTTCTTTTTTTTTCTTTCTTCTTTTTTTCTTCTTTTTTCTTTTTTTCTTCTTTTTCTTTTTTTTTTCAATGTTTTTTTTCATTTTTTTCTAATGTTTGGTCATACCAAGGAATCGCGTGATAAACTTTCAAATCGGCATTTATTTAAGCTGCCTCGTGAATGGCACACCTGTTTGACAGCGTTAATCGATCCATTACAATAAATGACAAAGTAGACAGCCTCATTTTACAGGTCAGTTCTTTTTTAATCTAGCCCACTAGACGTGAATTCAATCTGTCGGAAACTAGTGATGCCTGTTATGATGACTTATCGTGGTGTATGGCCATTTCATTCGGCTTAGCATTATTAAAGTATCGGAATATTCATAGCGAAAGTAGAAAACTTTTTTTTCAAGTAATGATAAATTAGGAGATTTGTTTGTTGCTCCTGTTTCATTAATGTCATAACATGTAATGTCTATAATGTTTAAAATACCGTTTCAAAAATGCTCACCGTACCCCAAATGTAATCGACTGCAAGTATACATTTTATATATAATTATCATGAATGGTGTAACTTTTTATCTTTCTAGTTCAAACATCTACAATATCTCCAGCACTGAAATCGCTCATCCAGAAAGTCGCCATATTGAATTATCCGTATGAATAATGAGAACGAAGTGAAATTCGAACTTACCGTGGACTCTTTTATAGGTGGAAGTAGCTATGAAAATGTATCTGATATTTACAGGTCATGTCCATTGTCTAAATTGCTGTATTGTATAAACTGTTGATATTTAGGCTGTTAAATAGAAAGTACGGCAAATTATAATCCAACAATGTGCAATTTATCAAAATTATGACATTTGTTTCCATTTGTCGCAAACTGCATTGTACACGAATTACCACATGCACCGGGACAAAACAAAACAAAAAAACAACAACACAGACTATAAATTAGACAAAAGAGTGTTTTTTTGCCGAAAAGGGTAGATATACAAAATAAACCTGGAGTCTTGGCTCTTATTCATGCAAGATTTGATGTCATTTGTCAACCGCAAGAAATGGACATCTTGTAACGAGGTAACGGAGTGTTGTTCGGTACATGATAATGCACGTTACTTATGTCAAATAAGGAGCCGTGACATTGTGGAAGTTATCAACAAGGACATTTTAAAAAAATCGGAAGTTTTAAAAGCAACATTTTGTAACAGTTTATATGTTTTAGGACGGTTTAAAGTAAATGACGGGTCGACTTTGGGACAAGTGATCTTTCATCGTATGACAGGTCGGGTCCTCCGAGTCTGTAACTAAGACGGAGTCACAGACCTCGTTCTAGGTGCACCAATTAAAAGTGCAGAATCTGGTCACGTGATTTCGTTTATAAATGTCCCGAAAACAGATGATTATCATCTATGAAGGCGATTGTGAAGAAAACATAGTGTGTTTGATTATGGCAAACATATTAAAATATGTTAACAGCGTTCAAGATGTACTAAAGGAGAGAATACAAAATCAATTACGTCATTGCTTTGAATTGTAATTAATGTCAATAGAAGACATAAGTTCCTCACTTAGTGGTTCGAGCTCCAGTGGTAAAGTAAAGAATATTTTCTTGCATTCATAACTTATCTACCCTCCAAAAAGGCATTGAGTGTTCTATCAAACACTTTCTACAATATACATGTCCATTTCAAAACAATTGTTAAAATATATGTTTAATTAACGATGTTAAAAAAATAAAATGTCTTAAATTATTACATTGACATGGATTAATGTTATAAAATATTGCTTCATGAGTATTCAGAAAGTTTTAATTTGCTTAAAATAATTAAATATTTATTTTACATGTTTTGCATACAAAATTGTTAAATGCGCTGCAGATCAGTAAAGCGATGTCAAAAAGTATAAGATGAATCTATTTCAAAAAGTATCATTTTGGCAATCTATCGATTAAAATATCACTTGGGCAACCAATTTCAACCCATATACATTTCCCAAACAAAGAAGAAAACAATACAAACTGTTTTATTTTTAAAATACATACTGTTCAATAGGATCAATTTGTGAAGAAAATTCAATTTTCATATTACCAAAACTGAACAAAGAGAATCAATTTGTTGACATGTTGATACAAAGTTACATGCGGTACGATGAAAGACTAATCTGTTATCATTAATAAAGACATCCCCATTTCTCTAGCTGTCATCTGAACAAAGCCTTATTGAATCTGTTTAGTTCAAAGGCAAATATTAATCAGTGCCATGCAAAGGGGCTTCAACACACCTTAATTGAAATATAGCCCCTGGTCACGGGATCTTTACATAAGCCACGTGCCATTGCAACAACGGTCGCCATTGCGACGGTGCAACAAGTGTCAAAACTTTTGGTAAAAATTGTCAAAAATCGAATATGATAAAATCTCGAAGAAAAAAAAAGGCCATATTTATTTATAGGAAATTAATTGATTGTAGTTTTTTGTTTATTCTTTCAAAAATACAATTACTTTATTTGTACGATGCTTTAAATGGAATTAATAAATGTAGAGTATATAAATATAAACAATTTTAAAATCATGTTAGTGTTAAATGCCTACTATTTACTTTTAGTTGTCATAACTGAACCGACGTCGAAAAAAAAATGAAACGTATGAACTAACTTTAAAGATCATTGCATTTGGAGTACAGATTGTCCTCCTAATATAATTGGAAATATTTACCATAGTAACGCATTTTTAAACTGAAAATTATAAATGAAGTGTAATGTTTGCTTGTTGTTTTGCTGTTGATACCTTCGGTCTTTTTGTCATGTTCTACATGCTAAACATGTATATCTTCCAGTTTTTTTTGCTACCATAGATGTCTCCATTGTAGTATCCCCATGTGTTTTAGCATCAATTAAATATAACATTTTCAAGTACGCTAAAAGTTCTGCCATTTATTATTATTATTATTATTATTATTATTATTATTATTATTATTATTATTATTATTATTATCATCATCATCATCATCATCATCATCATCATCATCATCATCATCATCATCATCCTTATTATTATTATGCCATTTGTTTGGCACAATACATCGTGAAGCAGGGAGCTAAATGACAATGCACATATACAAGTCAACAAGCCAGCCTCCGTAGAAAAACAACAACAAACATTTTACATATTAAAGAAGAAACAAATGTGTCACTACTTCGTCAATGACAAGACTGAGAGAATTGTATGAAATTTACAACACATAAGCTATCAATGTTTGTACATTTTTATGACTCACCACATTAAAAACATTGCCAAAAGCCAATCATTTGTGTCATACAAGACATGTGACTTATTTAATACTTTTTCAGGTTTCCACCAGTTTTAAACTATATTCAAACAATATTAATTTAACAAAAAAAGTTAATAAACGTCAAAAATGTTTAAAACACAGAAACATTTTAGTTATAATTTGTTTTCTTTAATAAAGTTATTACAAATGTTCGTGTTTGCAAGACTTATTATAACTGTAAATGCAGCGAACATAAAAATGCCAGAACATCGTAACTGACATTACAGGTACACACGATGAAATCATCAACACTTTCAGTCCTATCCGGTATACAAGTTTATGTCAAATAGTGTCGAATAGTGTCAAAGGTCGATATGAAACGTCAATCATCATACAAACGACACAAACGTCAATTTAAATGGTGTGGCAAGTAATATAGAATAATATCAGGAAATACGAGGTCGGAGCGCTCCACAAACCAGGTTTAAGCAACCCATTCGGTCCTTTTGCCGACTGACCGTTCCAACGCAGTACTACTGGTTTTTATTTTTGTGTGTTATGTTTCATCTCTGTGTTTTTGTCACTTTTACATATACCCCGATTGCCTTTTATCTACATGTAGTTTAGTTTTAAATATCCTTGGTTATTCTTATAGGACCGTTTCTTATTTACCATTTTTACCTAAACAATATGAAGAAAACTACTTCAAACATATAAACATAATTTTTATATTAAAATAAGATTAATTAAATAATACTTACATATTTAGTTCTATAATAACTTAATAGTATTTTGTGGTTGCAAGTCTCAGTTTCACGATTAAAGCATTGAACAGCAAACTGCCACACAACGCTTACTTGATGACCAGCATACGCTATAACCTTCATCACTTCCATTCCATTTGGTAAACAGTTTCTGCTAATATGTGTCAAACGCTAATAAATATAATGTCAATCACCATGACAACGGTACCAACGTCTACCAGGAAGCTGCAGCAACTTAGGCACATTATGAACATAATGTAATGTATTTTAATACTTTTTCTTCTTTAGACGCATATTCATCAACAATTCTTAATCCTAAGTCATGACTTAAGCTTATTTATGAAGACTCAATGGGATTTTAAGCTCAAAGTAGCAAAGTTAAAGTGTCATGCAAAAATACAGACATGTAGCTAAATACATAACGAAGATATTGTGTATTGAAATCCATGACTTGAGCAATTCTTACTTAAGAATAGTTGGTGACTACTGACCTTAACCAGGTCTTTGAAAGGTTAGAAAGCAAGTCGTATAACAATAGTAAGTGTTTCGAACATAAAACTGCCAGACCACAGTCACTGACAAAATGACGAACTTTTTACACTTTTGTTCTATTTGAGAGACAGATTTATGTCGATTTGTGTCAAAGTTTGATCAGAAATGTCATTCAATTTGAAACGACACTTAACTCAATCGAGAAGAACTGTTTGTGCAAGTGGGGTCATATTTAATTGTTCAGTAAAGTAAGGCTGCTGTCTTTTCAGAAACCATTGTTTTAAAAACGTTTGTATTTATAGTGATGTGGTAGAAATATAAACTTTAAAATTAAGAAATATATAGTGTTTGTAATACTAAACGAGTTTTAATGATGTCTTTGAAAATATACATTAATGTTTGTGTTTGCAAGACTCAAACGCACCCTCATGTAACAACATAAGTTTATCATAAAACTGCCAGATCAAGGTAACTGACATAACGAAGCCTACATTGTGAGACATTCAACACTTTCATTCTATCCGGGATGCAGGTTTATGTCGATTTGTGTCGGATGTTGATACGAAATGCCAATCACAATGACACGACATTGGGAGGCTGCAGCAACGCAGAAACATTGTTGTTAAACAGCATCATTATTTTCTGCTATCCGTACCCCAAATATAATCGACGAGTTGTTTTCACTTTTACTTTTTATCACAGCTCAATTAGATGTTAGTTTAGTAGGTAAAAATTCAATAAGAACTAGATATTAGCTGCACCTAATTTGCTGCACTTCTGGGAAGGTGTATTGGTTATCCGTACAGGTGCCCACATTCTCTGACCATCAGATGGAAAGTGATCGCAGAAGGTGTATGGATTGTCCATAGAGTTGCCACACTCTCGGACCATCAGGGACTTTTGATATCGTATTAAAAGTTGTATACAAAATGTACAGTAGAACAAAAGATCATGGTGTCTTTATGATATCAGTAAGTCTAAACGTAAGAAAATTAAAGAAAATGTGTTATTATTTGAAAATATATTATATCTGAAGTTTGAACATTGTTTTGAGAGAAAAAGCGGTTCATGTTTGTAAGCGAGCATATAATTGCCTGATTCCGACATCTTGCATAATTGAGAACGTGGTATCAAATCTTCAACAAATTATTTATTTTAGGAATACAAAACAGATGATAACAAAAGATCTTTTATTTCATGTTTGTACAGAGTGCAACATACAAACATCATTTCAGAAAAGATGACACGTAAGATAAAAAGTTGTTTTATAGTTTAAAAAAGTATCTAAAGAATGTTCTAGAATTATTTGATGACACTGTTTGCACACACAAATATAATATAAATTAATTGTAAAAAGTAAAGGGGTACGAAATAAATCAATTAATTAAACAGGTGAAATGATAAACAAATAGAGAACTACAAGAGAACAAATTAACTGAACTGTTAATATGTATGTCATTTAATTTAATTCATTCAGAGACGAGTATTTAGTACATCAGCAAATAAATTACATTGTGTACGTACAGGTAGATGGTGTCTACGATTTTGCAGATCTACCATTAAACAGATTGTGCTTTCTATTCCAGTGTTCATGTGTAAGCAAATGATTTTGGTCGTTAAAAATGATACACAATACAGGATTGTGTCGACTTGTGTCGAAATCCGACACGCAATGGCAATCACCATGAAAAGTCCAATGAGATGATAATGCTTCACACATCATGAAAATACAGTGAAACTACGGTTATTCGAAGTCGTCGGGACCGCCAATTTACTTCGAACAATGCATGGGTTGGAATAATCCAAAATGAATTCACGTACAAAAAAATTGTGTACTATGAGTTCGCCATTTTTAAATGCGTAATTTACTACGGTAATGTTCAAGGAGCAATGTACATATATACAATAATATCTTTCAAAGTGAAACATAAGAAAAGTTAATAATTGGAGATAAAATGACAGAATACGTGTCTCGTTTATATTTTTTCCTTTAAAAAACACAACAAATCAAAATAATTGCATGTATGTATAAAGCCTTGTCAAATAGACGTGATGATGCCGTTTTCGACTACTGCATCATACAGTACATAATGGCACAGAGCATTAAAATGTTACTGATCTGGTTATTCCGACATTGCTGGGTCCTTCTCCGGATTGTTCAGCTAACATTTCACCCGCTATGCTTGCCATTCCTTAACAGAGATAGGTAATAGGTAATAGGTAATACCAAGATATAGTCTTCTTTCAAGCTACTGCTCGTTCAACCTACTTTACAGTTTATCCCCATTGGGTATATTCGTCAATCCCGTACTATTGCAGCCGACAAATGGCGCTGGGAAGTCATATTACTGACCCGAATAACCCTCGCAGGTACCCATTTATACACCGTGGTGAAGTGGAACTATTCGAGGTAAATTTCTTGCTCAAGGAAATTAACGGTGACATGACCGGGGTTTCGAACCACGGACCCCTTGATCCGGAGTCGTGCGTCCTACCACTGGACTATTCCTCTCCGATAACGTTGATATCCATTCATAGACTAACCGTACTGCCCATCCTTTAAACAATATTAAATATATATAAAATATCATATTGTATTGCTTTATTTTACTAGAAACTGAATGAAAATTGCAATGCTAGGATGGTCCTTTCCAAAAGTGTCATATCGGCACCAACCTCTAATCAACAAGAAGATCGCTATTAAAAGGGAACAAAAATGTCACTAATTCGTCAATGACAAAACGGTGTCCAGTGTTTGAAATGTGTAACACGTTAGCCATTAATGTTGATACACCTTTTATGATTTATCTTGGCAGGTTTTATTGTCACCGATAAAATGTGTCGATAAGATCTATTGACTGATCAATACTGTCTACTGTCTTTACTCAACTATATTACTATTTAAATTTATTCTTGAAATTAAAAACAATCCACAAATAAAAATATATGACAAAGTCCTATGAGCATTGCAACATATATCAAACTCTGAAAAGGCACAGGACAAAGGTATTTCACGTGCAAGCCAAGTGAGAAGTAAGAACAAAGTTTTAATGATTCTAAAAAAGCAAACCCGACAGTTAACGCAGTCAGTTGGAAATATATACGTTGTCTTAAAAATCCCAAGCACTAAGGCAATTGTCAATTTTCCAAATTATATCCGAGTATTATTAGATATTGACAGGGCCAGTATTTTAAATAATAGTAACTCAATTAAAACAGGTTTAATAAGGACTACCAGTTACTTTTAATAACACAGTGATTCTTTTCAGAAACATGTACCATAATCACTTGTAAGATGTATTGCTCTGTGTTCGATTTTTATTACTTTTACGTTTTGGAAGTGGTATAGCTCTCTTGCTACCTCTCAAGCAAATATAAGGGTAGTTCCACGACTGGTTAGCCCGGTATCAGGATAATGTGACTGGGTCTGGTATTCATGCCAGGTTTTCACGGCATGCTATACACAGTGAAGGCAGCACTATATCTGCATTCAAGTGGACACCGTCTCCAGATAACTGAAATACTGTTGGTGGAACGATTAACGCAATAAACAAACACAAACTTCTTGATAAAATAACAGTTCGTATTAAAGACAGATTGGATCTGACGCGGTTATTTCCACACACGATTCGATGATATCATAAGCAGAAAATGATACCATATAATATTTGTTTGTTTATTTGGTTTATCGTCCCACCAACAGTATTTCAGTTATCTGGAGACGGTGTCCACTTGAAGCAGATATAGTGCTGCCTTCACTGTGTATAGCATGCCGTGAACACCTGGCATGATACCACACCCAGTCACATTATCCTGACACCGGGCCAACCAGTCGTGGAACTACCCTTATATTTGCTTGAGCGTTAGCAAGGGAGCTATACCACTACCATTTTAACGACTTTGGTATGTCGCGGCCCGGGATCGAACCCGGGGCCTCCCGTACCTGGAGCCGACGCACTACCTATTGCGCTACCAGGTCCGGTACCATATAATGATTCTTCCTTCAACTTGACAGGTATGAGAAGATGTTATGTTACCTTCACTTGAATGTTACAACTGGCGATTAGGTCAGAATAGTTTCAGCACCTATATTGCTGTGTTTTACAGATAACATTAACCATTTTTTTAAAGAAAATGCAATGTCCAATCTTAAACCGAAAGCACAAAATGTCACTATTTCTTCAATGATAAAGTGCGTCTGGTGTTTGAAATGTGTAACATGTTTTCAAAGTTGATATATCTTTATTATTGACGGTATCGCGTTCTGTTGTCAATTACCTATTAAATACGTCAATAAGATTGACTGGCATTTTAAGATCTCGCTCGTCTACACTTTTTTTTCAGAACTATATAAACAAATGAGTTTCTTGATAATTAAAAATATATAAGTTTTCCATGTATAATATAATTATTGTGGTAACCTACAAACATTAATGACTGATAATTATGATTTGCAACATTGCATGTCTAAACAAACAAAGCTAAAGAAAATGTCAATATATATATATATAAAAAATCATTCATCACAATAACCAGATGAGATCAAATTGGTTTTAACTGGTTCACAATGTCTTAGAAAAATATACACGCAAATGTCCAATATGGACAATACAGTTGATGGATATACGATATATATTCGGAAAAAAACTATTTTGGAAAAGGTTAAGAAATGTTCATCTTCATTGTCACATTTGTTTCGAAAACTTTGTTATTCTCAATGACAGCCTTTTTATACAATATTTTATTGACAACTCTATGACATGTATTATTTGCCAATGTTACACAAGTATGCTTACGTTATATCTTAATTTTCTTTTGTTAATAATCACTATGTTTTAATAGCTTTGTACAACACAAATCAATAATGACGTCTTTAGCTCATCGCGGAATTACCAGTGTATCTCAAATTTGCACGATGTTCTATATATTTTCCATCATTCCCATTTCAAAACTTAACTTCATAACATGTTCTTGATATCTTTATAAAACAAATCGAGTAGAAAAATAAAATGATTTCTGTACAAATAAAAAATCCGTGTGGAACTAAACGAAAATACTGAAACCTTAAGAATGAACACGTGGAGGCATTATTTTTTTTTGCCAAAAAAAATATATTGGTTGCCAATTAAGCCGTTCTTACTAAGAACAAGTTTAATTTCACGACAATCTATTTCCACATTGATACAATGTCACAGATTTATAATGGTTTGTTGTTGTTTTTTGGTCAAAATACTGGTAAAAATATGCTGTCGTCATTTGATTGTTACTATTGGCGAAAGAGAGTCTGTATATTTCTGCATATTATTTAAAAAAAGAAATATTAGATCACATCAGCATATTTTTAGCAAAATACAATATTAAAACGAAATAAATATGCCACTGATTCGTCACTGACAACAGTGCGTCTAATGTTTGAAATGTACAACACGTTAGCCATTAATGATGATACACCTTTTATGGCAGAGCTTGGCACCTTTTATTGCCAATTACCAATAAAGTACGTCTACTCGAACAGTGAACGGCTGGCGTATCCGTAATATATGAGCCTAATGAGAGTTGTCTCACTTAGGCGATATATTTTCATTTTAACTGTTTCTCTTGAAGAAAAATTCTCAGGAAGTGGGAAGTTTAAGCTCTCCGTAAACTGGTTTAAGCACCACAGTAAGTCCATTTGCCGAGAGACCATTCCAAAACACTTTGGCTTTCTTTTATTAATGTAATGTCTCATCTTATGGCCGCTTGTCACTTTTATATTAAATTTGCATATATGGACCTTTGTGTGATTCTAGTTTAAACTTTAATATGTATTGTAATTTTGATCGTACCTTGCCTGATTCTGTTTTTTTATTGTAAAATATAGTCATTCATTCCGCAAAATGTGAATTTGATTCTATCTTGGAAAAAAAATATAAAAAAATGAAAAAGAAAACTTAAAAAAAAAGTATTTATTCCTCAGAGTATGTTGTTTGTTTGTTTGTTTGTTTGTTTGTTTGTTTGTTTGTTTGTTTGTTAGTTTGTTTGTTTGTTTGAAGATAAAATCAAACATTTAAGCAAAAATCAGTTTAAGTAATATTGATTGTTAGTTTTTATATTGAAAATAAAGCGAACAAAAGAATTGTATGTTTTATGTGTGTTTTTATAGATAACATCAGCAAGTTATGCAAGCAAGAATGTAAATGATAAAAAGAAACAAAAATGTCACAAATTCGTCAGTGACAAAACTGTGTCTGCTTTTTGAAATGAACAGCACATTAACTGTTAAAGTTTATTCACCATTTTGATTTACAATGACGCTGTTATTGTTAATTGCCAATAAAATCTGTCTGTTTGAACGCGCGACTGGTTTATTGGAAATGTAAGTTTGATTTTTCAGGAATAGAAGCAGGAATATGTCATATTCATATCTGTTGATGTTTAAAAATAATTCAATATAAAAAGAAAATGTTTTAAAATGTTATTTGAGATTTCTATACGCATGCTAATTAAATAAGATTACTAACATAGTGTTATGTCCAAATTCTCTTAGGTTGGGTTGTTTAAACAATTTCAGTGGAATGTTTTTCGCCCTCGATTGGGCCGGCTTACCCTGTGAGGTAGGTCTGGTGCTTGAATTATTATATATTTATATAATTATATATTTATATATTTATATATTTACATATTTATATATTTACATATTTATACATTTATATATCTATACATTTATATATCTATACATTTATATATTTATATATATATATATTTGTTTGTTTGTTTGTTCCATCGCACCGACACAGTTATAGTTATGTCGTCGACTTCCAGCCAATGATTTGTGGAGGAAGAACCTCCGACGCAACGCAGATTTTCTGGAAAAACTCCCCACATGAAAGTTCTGAAATCCATCGATGAATCTCTTGAAGAGAGCATCTGAAATGTACAAACCTTGTTTACTTTGTTTATTTTTCCTATTTTTTTTTTAAAATTTATTTAAATTATTAAAATGAAACTTAAATCATGTACTACTCCTAGAAAAAAATGAATAATCATGAATACAGATAAGTTCAATATTGGAAAAAGAATGACTACTATACAATTAATATGAACATACTTTATGAATAATATAGAATGAAATGTTGTATCGCTTAACAGCATAAAATACTCAATAAAACTGAACACATGGTAGTATATATTAAATATTATTGTTGTGTTAAAATTAAAAGAATATATGTTAAATATTGGTCAAATTGGCTATGGAAATTTTGTTGGTCATGAATATATCTGAAACCCTACATTAATATCACAAACAGACACGGTAAGACTGGTCATATAAATTACTCATGTACTTTCCGGCATAATGAGTTTCAATGAAAAACTTGCGAAAATTACAAAAATACAAAAGACATTCACACACGTCATGTTTTTCTTCCTAATTCAAACAAATTAAGATTTTAACGGCATTTTTATGTTTTTCACTATATTTTGACTTTTCGTGACTAGAGAACACACAAAAACACTCAGAAGTGCTTTTGGTACGGTGTTAAAATGCGGTGTATCGTTAATTAGGCGCACAATGCAGTAGTATTTGGCCCCAGCACCGTATGATAAAAACTGATAGATATAAATTACTGGAGCTGTCGACCAGTCGCTAGTGCCAAGGTAGGTGACACTGATGTGCTGGTAAAAACGCACAAATTCAGTCTCTCAAAACACGTTTATGGAGACAGTTTTGTGACGAAAACTGTTAAAACTGTCTTGGTTCGCGTTAAGTTGTCATTAGTGAGCATCGATGCCTACCAATAATAGGTTACATACAGGCGTCGTTCTGTAAGAAAGTGGGGGTTTCTTGTGTTCTTGTGTTTGTTTGTTTTGGGTTTTTAAAAATGCATTTATCATATACCTGCAATAGGTAAATGTCAATTATTTATAAAAACACATTCACACTTGCTCAAATACTTAAATAAATTTAAAATAATACTTTGTGTTTATATCTCTATATAACAAAGTTGTAAGTGCACGAGTTCATCGTAACTTTCAATTTTCATATTTGATGGCAATAACGTCTGTCCAGGCTAGTAAAATGTTAATAAACGTATTATTATTCTTGATCAGTTTGGATACAGCGCAGTCCTTTCACATATCATTCACATTTCTACTTTAACAGCAATGGCAGCATTATATTAAAGCTGCAAATGAAATTCGGCTTCGTTTATCCCATATGCTTATTGCAACCTCCTCTTCCCCGAACACCATTATCCGTTACTTTTCAAACGCATTTTAAGCAGAAATCCACATGTTAAATCCGTTGTTAGTGGTGTTGTTTTTTTATGTTGTTCCCTCTAGGACATGACGATGACCAATTATAATGTTTATCTACTTGAGTCATATGTTTATAAAGACAGATCCAGTTTACTGTAACGTAAATGAAGCATCAGAAAGAAACTGGCGCCAAACCTTAATATCCAACGATAAATTATGCCCATCCATAAATCGTCCGTAAATCTTCAATCAGTGGATTATAACCGTAATTCCAATTTAATAAGGTGCATGATTGAACATTTGAACACAAATATAAGATTATTAGATCGTCAAAGGTCAGTCCGATGACATTGTTTTATCGACAACATAAACATCAGAATATGGTCCCTTCAGCGGAACTGCATTTAAAATGACACAGTGTGTTTGCATAAGTTGGCGGCTGTTTTTGTTGCATGATGAACTTTTTGTCGTTAATGGGTGATTACCGTGGTCTACCGCCGGCAATTAATTGATTATAATAACCAAAGACAGATTTTGCTGAATGCTCTGTTAAAAGATCGATGGATGTCAAAGAAATACTCACGATTCTCATTATGCTTCGCAAATTTTCAAAAAGGTCATTGCTCTAGATTTATGTAATTTACACAGAGACATAACATAGGAATGCTTAATCAGAACAGAATCAAAAACAGTAATTAAGTAAATTTGTTCTTATTGATTTGTCAATGTATAGTGACAATGGAACTTTAATAACAAGGTCACTTGGTACATGGTACAAATGCTTTTAAATAGAGAACATTTGCAAATATTTTGCTAGTAATAACGTAAACAAAAAGTTTCAAAATTATCGGACTTTTTTTTCAAATATTAAGTACAATGGGTTGCCTTACACCGATCATAATAATAGAAGAATAAATCTGCCAGCTTCTTACAATTGGCATATAGACAACCAATTCTGAAGCATTCAGCACAATTTAACCATAATCGTACAGATTTTATGTTGATATATGTCCAGTCATGTGATTAAATGTCAATCAGGGTGGTATAGACCGACCCCAGGGTAACAACCGGTTTGGCCTGCGTGCAGTTGCCCATTCCGCCTGCGCCATCTGATATTCGCAATTTTTATATAAGTTTGTTTGCTGGGTTTATCGTCCACCAACCGTTCTTCATTTATTCGAAGACGGTGGCAATTTTGATAAAGCGCTGCCTTCAATATGTATAGCATACCGTGAACACCTGGCATAATACCATATTCAGTCACGTTGTTCTGAAACCGACCCGTTTGGTCGTGAAGAACTACCTTTGTATTTACTAAAACGTGAGCAGGGAACTAAACCACTACTATTTTTAACAATTTTGGTATATTAAAACCCGTGGGCTTTGGGTTTGAACCACGTGACCCTACCCCGACCCCCTACCCCCGTCCGTAACTGAGTTTTATAAATAAATATTGCAAATAGTGTTATAATAATATCAAATGGTTTGACGCATAACAACGATGATGTTATCAATTTTGCCAAATTGTTTTGAAATGTAAGATTTACAGTCATGAACAAATAATAGTTCAAGTCTTGCGAAGATTTGTTATATTGGACTGTCGGTTTTATTATTCAAACATGTGTCCGAAATATCATATTCCGTTTCATATTTGACGTTTTGCAGAAATTATGCCCCAATTCAACCAATCCAGGTTGACGTGTATTTGATGAAGACAAACTGTCGGATACCTCCTTTAATATTCCATCATCGTCTAAAACTGTAAGGTATGGGCGGTCCCATTGAAGTAACAATAAATATTTTAACTTAAATGCTTTACACTATACACCTATTGTCAACTAATCCCATCCCTATTATCTTTATTGGAACCAATGTTTAGCTTATTTTACATTTGCCCCCCTTTTTGTTTGGTTAATTTCAGTAGGTTTTAATAAAAAGAAAAATAGAAAAATAATTGTTTTTATCATTTTATGTTAGAAAATGCATTGCAGTGGATTTCAATAAAACATAAGTACTTGTCTATTCCAAGTGAAACAAACATTTAACTTGCAGCTTGTTAAAAACAAACAATATATTAACCATGATAAATACGAGTTAAAATTTGTGTTTGTAAAATATGAAGCTATGCGATACACATCAAGCTAACAAGGGGCTGTGTTTCTCACGATTTATCGGACGTTCGTAGTCGTATATTTAGAATGCAATCATTTCATTTATCTTTGCTAATCGAAAATTATACAGGCGTCTCTTTTTGCCTGCTTTTGTACAAAAGAAAGCCTCGTGTCAACACATCCCTTTATATCTTAATATAAACTGCTTGACCGTTACATTACATACTCAAACCCTTTACTACCAGTACAACTGTTTAGCGTTATCCTTCTATATTCACACTTTCGTGCGTACGAACATTACGCACGAACATTACGAGTACGAAACATTACGTACGAACATTACGAGTACGAACATTAAGTACGAACATTACGAAGGTTTCATCCTGGACCCTGAATGAGAAAATCTATTAATTATCCCGGTCAAGCATTTATTAGTAATCAGTAATTATTTATCAGGTAGTTATGAGATAGTCCAGTGAAGGGATGACCATGTGTCTTCCCGAGGTTAAAGCCCTGCTAGAGCCATGATATGATTAATGGTGCCACTTATCTGCTCCATCAACCTGTTAAACGGCTGGCCACCGGTCACTTACGTCGATCCACCTAGCTCCTGGCCACCTTCCGCAACTTCAAGATGGACCATTGCAAATCTACATTCGCGCAAATGGATTTACAAGAGCGGTAAAGAGTCCCAGGGAGACAATTACATCGATAATTGTCGATTATATCATCATTCGATTTACACCGCACACGGAGATGGGCCGCTAAACCCTTTTATCTCCACTAATGGGATAAAGGCCATTTTCTCATCCCTTTGAAGGTGGTCGTCTTACCCGATTATATAGCATAATTAACATTATCCGCCCTGACCAATGAGAAGATAGAAGAACAATAACCACAGTACTATCCTTCTTTTGCGCCATTCACTGCAGACCTTTAATCGACGCAATGCACAATTGATACTTTGTCAAATTTTACAGCTCTCCAATTCAGGGTACACATTTCCGGAATTTCGAACATATGTGTTTATGCCTTCGTACATAATAGTGACGGCGAGATCGTAAACCTGAAAGGAACGCAAAGGATAATGACAATGATTCTGCAATGATAGGTACCAATAAAAACATTAAGTTAAATTTAGCGAAAGTAAAACCACCTTTTTTCACCGAAGGAGGTAGATTGGGACGATGTTTTTGGAGATGTTGTCTGTGTTTGTGCGACGACATCAAAGGTTTTCAATTTGCTCGGAGCATTCTTGCAACAAACATTATTTACGAGATATTTTCCTTAGAAGTCATTCACATTTTTATACATTTAGACGGCCCCTAATGCTCTCGTGATCGGTACTAAAGAATGGGGGGGGGGGGGGGGGGGGGGGGGTCGGGAGGATTTTCCGATGACTCATTTTTTTCTGTGAATAAGTTTAAAATACACTATTATGCTACAATCTGATCACCTCGGCCTTTATGCTATGCAAGAGACCTCTGACATAATAAGGCGCCATCTTGGATCTACTTTGTGTGTCTTAGTTTTAATACTGGGTATTTAATGTTGACTTTTCAATTTTCCGTAAATCATATAGATTGTATTGATAAAAAAATCGTTGTTATTGCAAGATATACTCAACTAAATGATATATATATAATTTGTTACTTTCTCGCGAACGGACACTGTTTCATAACTCAGGCGACGCACTTTGGTGTATTCTAGAGCTATGTACGAGGTGTATTTTACGAACCATACGGAAATACCCGAAGTTTTACGATTGTATTATGCTAGTACATTTGGTGTTGTTTTTTTATTACATGCGTGATTTTAATTTTTAATATAGACACAACTTATAAATTTATTTACATGGAAGGCTATGATATATATTGATATCAATTCATTCAGTTTACAATAGTTTGGTGAGTCCTGCTTTTCCGTAGTTCATCTCACGCCTGGTTCTTTTACTTATTCATTTGAATTCATACGTGATAATATAACTGAATTACTGTTGGTGGGAAGATAAACCCAATAAACAAAAACATAACGTTTTTGTTTATTGCGTTTATCGTCCCACCAACAGTATTTCAGTTATCTAGAGATATTATCGTTATCGGAGTAGATATAGTGATGCCTTCAATGTGTATAGCATGCCGTGAACACCTGGCATGATACCACCCAGTCACATTATCCTGACACAGGGCCAACCAGTCGTGGAACAACCCTTATGTTTGCTGGAGTGTTAGCAAGGGGGCTATACCACTAACCATTTTTATCGACTTAGGTATGTCGCGACCCGGGATCGAACCCTGGGCCTCCCGTACCTGGAGCCGACGTAATGCGAGAAGTGCCAACAGCTGGATTTAAAATGCCAAAACTAGATTCTATACAATAAAATGACAGGAAATTGTTGGGGTCGTCGTGGCGATGTTGTGTTGCTAGATGTGCTGCTTATTGTGTCTGTAGTGATTGTTGGCTAAGGATGGGGTAATTGTTGAAATTTGTTGATAGTTTCGAATGTATGGAGGTATAGTCAAAAGTTGCTGATTGTTTTAATTAATGGCGTTTTTGTCGAAACTCGGTCGATGTAGGTGGTGCATATTACGATGTAGATGAAAGACCCAGGCGGTGGTCGTGGTGCAATGGTGTTGGCGTAACTTGTGCACGCAATGTTGGAGGTCTGTGTGGTGGTGATTTTGGTGGTGATTATGGCGAAGTTATTGTGGGTGTTGGTAGTCGATTAATAATATGTGACAGCTGGGTTTAAGTACTGGTCCATAGCGTCTTTTTGGTAACGATACTAGGGCTACACGAGGCAGTCCTATCTGAATGTTTAGAACACAAAATGTTGTTGATTATAATGTTGTTGATAGACGGGGATGGTAGGCGATGTTGATGGTGTTAATGGTGTGCGGTCGTAGTGTTGGTGGTCAACGTTATGCCTATATCGCTGAATATATTATGGCGACGATGATGACAATGTCTTAATGCCAAAGACACGGACTGTTGAACGTTTTTGCAGCCCAGTCTTGAGACAATTGGGTCAGTGTCCACGGTAATGCGGAAATAGTCCGGCCCTGGACACATGACGGATAGCCGGTGTCCACCTGCAAAGCTGCAGGATTAATGAGGTGAAGATAGTAAGGAAATTATTCCATTAGTCAAGGGTGAGATAGCAGGGATGTGGCGTGTGCGAGGAAATAATGCATTCCTTCATAGTAAATGACAAATTGGATTATTTTGCTGCTTTTGTTCTAATACATTTACCACTGTTTAGAGTGAAAAGTGCAAATTCGATAGAATAATACATTTATTTGTATAAACAATAATTTAATCAACTAAGGTTAAATATTTTAACACTATATTCATTTCAATCACGTCGATTGTGCAGCCTGTTATTGTTTTTAGCACGAGAAACACCCCTTAAATTAATATCTGTGGCGGATTTAGAGCGAACGTAGCCATCCTGAAGATACCGTATCCTACATAAAAATAGTATACATAAATTTAATTTAACAACCTAGCAACTAAAGTCACTTTTGGTCCAGATACAGAGAGATCGCTTCTCTACGGGCGCCATGGAGAGGCATTTTCATTACTTGTAATCCCGCGTGTTACCACTAGACTGTCGATAACAAATATGTATTAACAAATTAGTAATAACAAGTAACAAAAATGTCCCTCCAAGGCTTCCGTACTTCTCCGAAACTTAGCAATCATAAGCATTCCAGGGTAGTATGCCATAGACCCCAAGTAGCAAGTGTGTACAAGTATAGAATCCGTCTTCCCGTCCGTGTTGTTGATGGGTAACTCAATATGTCTCGAATAAACTGAATATGAATGTTCGAGGTCGAGTGGTAACTATGTTAAGTAGGTTTTAACTTTATATTGTTTACACTGTTAATATACACCTAACCTGAAAAGATGTACCTGTTCTGCAGAATTAGAAACATCCAAATGACTCTCTAACTGCACAAAAACCTAGGACCTGCCCCTGTATTTAATCATGTTATATAGAAAATGTCAATAATCCGCCAAATTATTCGTTAAATTTTTGGTATTTGTTATAGGTAGAGTAAAACGTAGTTATTTTGTTGCCTTTTTTATTTATTTTTTCTCAAATATAACAAAATGCATTTTACGTATATTATTAAATTCGTCGATGAGTAATTTATCTATTATATTATTGACAATATAACCGAACAAAAAACTCAAAAGTTATTTGCCGTGAAAACTTGTCACATTTTCAAAGTTTAACTAAAATATACGGTTAATCATAATGTCTGTCAACTACATAATGCTGTTTGCCTCATACACATTTATACTTTATTGTATTTTCGACTTTTTTCGAAACATTGCATAAGCGACAACCATTCCCCAGTAACCCTTTTAAAATTCATGACCGTTTTCGCAATTAAGTTACTGTTGTTCTAAGTAATATTGAGAACAATTGTATGATCTTTACCCGAGTCAATCATCCTACTATAAAAATTCCCCTTTAATCGGGTCCTCTTAAAAAATAAAATGCAAGATGTCTTTTTTAGTCCTCAAACAAAAATACAAACATAACACTTTTATTAATCATTGATAACAATTAACACCTTATCTCAGAGTGTGCACCTGTTGTAAATGAAACGCCGGTACAATTTGCCATGTGATAAGCATTTTATCGACATTTTCTCGCGGGGATTAACCTTATATTAATATCTAGGAACCCGGCACCGATTCATGTGGGCAAACAGACATAATTCAGTTCTCATAATGCTTTGTAACATTTATTTACACAATAACAACGTATAACAAGATTCTACAAAAATCGTAAGTATCAATAAAAGGATAAAACATCAACACACGGCGACATTGTGTATTGATATCACACAGGAATTTCTTTGAGACCTTTGCCGCCTAGGTAGCGATTCAATCATAATTCGGATACGCATATCGCTTCATATTCATATCCTGCTATTAAATACTTCACACCTCTCTTCTTCCAACATTTTATCCTTTGCAAAAACGCTCCTCAACAGATGTTTAAGTAATTTATCGTTTTCTTATCATCAAAAAGTCTAAACAACCGTCTTGAAGAACATTGAAGTATAGCTAAGAACAAATAAGGATAAAACACAGAAAATGCTCATTATGCACCATGGGGCTTGCTTGCTATAAATTATAAATACACATGTCCATCATTGTCACATATAAAGACAAAAAAACTTATTTAAAAGCTTAAAAGTGTAAAATCATTATGTCCTTTCTATGTCCGATTCAAAGGGCCGGAAGAGACCAGGCGGTGATGTGTGTCGCGCATGCGCCTTGGACGTGTGTGAGGCAAGCACCGGTGATCTGGATGGTGGAGACGCTCGATGCGACACGGGCGACGGTCTGGTGTGTAGATCGGGCCAGTGAATGTGGACCACCGAGCAAGGGGTTGCAACATGCGTCGTCCAGAGGAGGTGAGATCGATCCTCCGCTAGAGTTTAGAGTTCCACTAGTGTTTAAGAGATGTTGCGTCTCCATCGAATGACCGGAAATCGGAGAGCTGTGGAGAGGCAGTTGTTGCTGGTGATGAGGCATGCCGGGAGGACTGCGTCCAAGAAATGGTGCTGTCATTCCGGGTAGAGCTTCCGGTCGGGGTCTCAATGGATTTGGGAATGGATACTGGCCAAGGTTTCCGAGGTTTGGTGTCGCCACTGGTGACGTAGGTATCTGTTGACGATGGATGCCGAGAGACGTATAGTAGTTGATGGGCGATGACTGCGGAAGGACCGTACGGGTAGGAGGCGGCTGCGGCGGCCAAGTAGGCATAAAGGTGAGGGTCGGCGATTCCATAAGGCCAAGCCATGGCCATGCGCTGACGCTTGTCCTTCATCCTTCGATTCTGGAACCATACCTGCAATACACCAAGATATTGTGTGTTTTTTTTAATTTGAGTAAATAATAATTCAGGTTCGTTTGATTCAGCCTCGTTTATTCTTGTAGCTGTAATTCATACCGTTATTTTCTTGATTTCACGTTGTCTTCAACTGTGCATAACCTTCTTTCTTTCGTTAAAATTTAATGAATTTTCGCGACATTGACCATTTATAAACCTATTTACAAGATTTAGGAAAGTGGCTCGGATTTAAACTAAGTAATAAAGTGAAACATTTTCGTTTGTATTCATATGTACTCAGTTTAACTCGACCGACTTGTGTCTTTTTTCAGGTGCCGTTTTAAAAGAAGAAAACAGTTTGAACGATTGAATTGTCTTTCTGTAGCAAATATGTGTCCATAATGCACAAAAAAAAACGCCACGGCGCCATATAAGTCCGATTTTCTTTTCTATTAAGAGCTCAAAGATCGAACAATAAAATTTCTGCCGTCTGCTCAGTTCACATAAGATATAATCTTTTAATGGTGAAGCTAATTTGTTAACCGATTTCAGCAATTACAGAATGATCAGTGAAAGGCTTCTTTGATTTACCAATTATTTCCCATAATGCTAGCCATAATAAAACAAGAGACGCTATTTCAGAGAGTTGTCTGGTCTTTCCCGAACTACATAATGTTAACCAGTTGAAAAAGGAGCAACAAGGCAAATTATCGTTTTATTACGCTGATAATGAGAAGTTCTACAAGGAAAACAAAGACATTTTGAATAATTTATAACCCGATTATCCGATAATCGTTTTTTCCTATATGCTTTGCTAGCTATAAACCCTTGTCGTGAAGACAAGTGAGGACTTAAAAGATTCAAATCTACTCCCGCAGATCTTCTCTTCTCTCTTCTTAAATTTTAACCACCACAAAGCCTTGGTGTAAATCAAAAGCTAATCTGCACAGGTTCACAAAAAAACTACGAAACGTCGAAGATGGACACCTTTGTAGCTAAACCAATAAAATTATTAACCGCCTCATAAAAGTCGCCTGTAAAGTGGGTTGTCAATGATTTGATCTCAAATCATAAACTATTACGAGTAAATTACTGAAGTATCGAAAAGAAATAGCTACATTGACACAAACGGTGTGCTAGGTGACTGAAGCCTTGAGAGGGGGGGGGGGACATTTAATGAATTTATCTATCAATAGTCTGAATTTATAAAGAACGTTCAAAGAAGATGCTGGGCTACTAAATTCCTGGTATTTGTCCACACATTTCCCACAGCAATTACAACGGTAATCGGCGATGATTAGTATAGGCATATCTGTTCTTGTAAAGAAAGCTGTTCCTATTTGTTTATAAGTTATTAAAAGTTGTTTGAAGGTTGTTCTTTGGCGACTTGGACACTGCTTTGCACATAGAATTACACCATGCCTCACTTCGTATGTATTTAAAGGTTACGTCATCACAGAGCGAATCAGCATACTTGTTTATGATTGACGACTACACATGATGTATGCTAGCGCATGCGCAGATCTAGGTTCTTGGAGTAAAACAGCTGCAACTCCCTTCCTTCTGTCCAAATATTTAGGTAATGTTTATCATAAAACTAAATAACATTTTGTTATATTTTGTATTGACTGTTTATTGTATGGTCTTCATCTATTCATAGACCAAGTTTATCTCGAATAAACTTGAGAGAAAAAAAATGTATTTTTTTTCTAAATATACTGTTATCTTTATCTCTTTTTGTTGCACAAGATCGTCACTACTCCACCTCTAATTTATCTATTTTACTCGTATGTTCTTAAACTAACCTTAATTGTATTCTCCGGAAGGTTAAGTTGCTGAGCCAGCTCACATCGCCTTGGTCTGGACACATAGTTTCTCCTTGAAGAATTCTTTCTCCAGTCGACTGATCTGCTCTCTGGTAAACGCAGTTCGGTAACGCCTTACGCCGTTTTCGTCAACTTCTAAAACAGAGAAATGCAATTGTATATTTAAAACTATCATGAATTGTGTTCTCTGTAATAGCAAATGCTATTTGTTCCTTGTTTTTTCAATGGCTGCAACAATTGGAGTATTTAAATCAAGTGCAGTTTTCACTGCAGATTTCATTGTGTTTATCCGTTTTTGGTTCATTCATTTCTTTGTTAAAGATAATGTTTTTAATTTGTTTTCTGTTCTTATTTGTTTTGACCTTAATATGGGAGTTTACTCTGATCTTTATCCTACAAAAATATAAAATGTTAACAAAAGACATAAATTTAAAGCTGTTTTCTTCATCTCGAAGGGGTGTTGTCGATGAAGGGGTCAATATGTTTGGACCACAGTGGTGATAAAAAGGGGAACTAATTCTCGTCAGACGGGCCCCTTTTCTGGTGCTATTTAAAGGCCATAAACCCGTTTATTGCCCGTCAATCTATTGCTTAATGATGGCCACTAGAGAACGTCTTATTGCATCTGTAAAGAGGATTCCCTCTTGATCTCTGTGCGCTTGTAAATCTTCAATTGCCGCCCTGCTGGGAGAACCACCAGGGGAGGTAATCTGGGTAATTGCAGAATTCGTTTATGAATTACTCGTTGCTGGGTAATGATTCCTACGATTGGGAATCGAGGATTCCGCATGAAGTGTAAATTAAGATGATGTCTGAGAAACGGATGCGAACAGGTTGCAATGCACGAGCAATTACAAATCCATCGGGTAATTAATAGACAGTGATTCCTGATTATTCGACAAGTGATGAGCAAGTGGATTGGTCGATTGGGGAATTTGTAGAAGCTGAGAAAGAGTAGGTACGAGGTAAAATGGTGCATTTTAAATCGTGGTTTTTAACAGTTTTGTGTGTTCGCAGAATAGCATATATCATTGTTATGTGTGTTTGAGAATAATTGTAGTTATTGATATAATTCACTTTACTTGGAAATATTATATTCTGAGTGTTATTTTAATTTTGTAAACTATTTCTATATCATTAACATAACGTCTGAACGGTGGAATATGTTTAGATATATCATGTATAGCGTCTAAAATCATCGTCATGGTATGTGGCTAGAAGATTGAGCAATTTGTCGGCTTAATATATTCTCGCTAAGTTTGTCACACTATTTACTGTTTCTAAAGATGGATTATATTGTAAGTATTCCGAAGTATTTTATGACGATCAATAATAAGTCCTTTGGAGTTTTTCTTTAATTGTATCCAACGGTAATGAGGTGTTGATCACTGCTGAATAGCGCCGAAAATCCATCTAAGACGGTTCCTTTTCATCTGTTATTATGTTTAATCAGATATAATTGGTATGCAATTTAACCCAATTAAGCTTCCTTAACGTGAGCATCACGCCTTTTCTCAGACCTATTGTCGCGGGTTAAGCAATGCTTATGTCTTAATTGCACTTCGATTGACCACTTTATACACGTTCAAAAGACGTGTGGAAAATTAGTTACTTGGTTGCGGACATGAATCAGCAGTTTATCATTTTTTCATTATTCATACTTTCATTTCTATAGAGGCGAGTCTGGGCCACAAATACCCTCGGGGTATACTGATTTTGGCTTACAGACAAAGACTCATAATTAAGAAATAGACATAATGACTGCAAGGCGACCAATTTTCACCTTTTGTAGATCTTACGGCGCACCGGTACAGTGGAACCATGGGAAATGATTTGCACGGCGTCAACACCGACGTGATAATGCGAAAATAAAGGTCTATAACGAGAGGAAATCTTGACCAATTCATGGCCAGCGAACACAATTTGACCACAGATGAGCTTAAATTATTTTCCAGGCTTATTACACCAATAAAAAATTCATAAAAAATTCATCGCATTGATCATGGACCAACGATCGGTATATGAGAAAACTTTCGGTGCCCGGTCATGGTGTAATTATACATTGATTATAATTATTGCCGGTTGTGGATTACCGTGAGAAAATGACCATATACCACGGCTTCAAGATATTGCATCTAATATATGATATACAACGTTTCTATTGTATTTAATTGATGCACTGATTTGGCTCCACAAAGACAATGACCACAGCGTCTCCTGGTGACATTTTTTGCACAAAGAAACCGTGACCATATACCACGTTTCAAATAAATTAAAATGTATATGTATCTTATATCATATCATACTGAAGTGTTTTTGTTGCTGTTGTTATTGTTGTTTGTTTTTTGTATAAGGACCTGTTATCTGTTTAAATAATGTGCATTGCTGTACTGATGTAAGGCTTATTAACTAAATGAATGTTAATCAATTAATAAAGACAGTCGGAAAGTGGTTGTATGCAAATCATTAACAGAGTAGGGGTTTTTATATCACAATACACTTTTAAGATACATAGCAGTAATCTAACGTCTTTTCTGTTCAATAGAACCTCAAAATAGTATTAGCAGATTTAACTTTTTTAAAAGTTCGTTAATAATGTTTTTTGACTTTATACTACTAAACGGAATTTGCGAGAGCATAGATGCATACTTGATTATTCTTGATGACAAAAATTTAATATTGCGTGTTTTACCTTATAAATTAGAACACACTGGAGTCTGCAAGGCAGTGACTGGCATAACAATAGTTTAATTTTCACAACTAAGGTCAACCTAAAATAATTATGCCATATTATTATTGTGTCTGAAAACTATACATAATATTTAGTCTTTAAAAATTATTCAAATTTATTTTGATTATGTGTTTTGCTTGTATGACTGAATTAGCAGTTTTAAATATTCAGAACAAGGATTTCTTAATCAAAGATGATTTAATACTTGGGACTATTATGTCATTTTTTTTTGTCGAGTTCAATCTCAAAACACCGCTATTATTGTTAACTAAATAAGAACTAGTTAGGGGACTTAATAAAAAAAACATTAATACTGTTAATATATGTGAACTGAAATAAAATTATTTTAGCACCAAAAAGAAACGAAAATTAATATATTGTTTATTAAGTGCGACGTTTAAAGGAAAGATAATATGAAACAGAAATGCCAAATTTACATTACATACATCCTATTTGTGAACAACTTTACAACATTTTGAGTAGAAATTCATCCAAAATACTGACTGCAAGTATGTTGCAGTTATTTTGTATATTCCTTAATGTTTGTGCCATTATAATTTAAAAAGTATTTATTGCTCATTCGTCTCAAAAATGGTTAAAATTAACATTAAATTCACACGAAAAGATTAAAAATATCAATATCACAGTTAATAAGAGACGGACTATTCACTAATTGAGTTGATTTAGTCTTTGGTTGTTTGTTAGTGTTTTGTTTTTGTTGTTTTATTATCTGCATTTCTGCCTCTTTTTTTTTGTTAACATATAATTGCAAGTCATTGTAAAATATATATATATATATATTTAATTAGTTATTTTAATATGCCTAGCACGTTTAGTCAACTAACTTCAATCAAGGTCGCCTTTTTTAATTGTGTTATCTTAATGACAGTAGATCCACTGTACATCTGAATATTTATATTATACCGTAATTTGTATATGTTTTATAGTCGCAATACTGTAAATATACAACTACACTTCTGCATTCAGCTCTGTGCAAGCTTAGCAAGGATTGACCAAGCTTTTAAATCCAGATCAGCTAGCTCCCACTGTACGCTGTCCGATCAGGATCTGTACTCGTCTCAACTGAGACTTTCTGCCTATGCATGCAGTAGTTAGCTAATATGATTTTGTGTTCCTTTTTACAAACACGGCATGATAAGGTTTAATGAATGATTTCGGGGTTATCGCATAGGTTGAACACCACTAAAACCTCCAGGTGTGAAGTATTCAATAAAATCCCCACTCTAAGGATGGGACGCATACCTTCCTCTCCATAAACAGACGTACAAACACAGCAACCTTTTTACAGGTTGGAGATATATTTTATACGAAAATACCTGTTCAGAGATGCATCAAGCTTGATAGAACGACACGAATTATGGTGACCTTACCGCCGTTATTGTGTATACACAACTCTGATACAGATAGTTTTAGGAGCAGAGTTAGAAGGAAACATCCAAACATATAATCATGAATAAATTGTAAAAAAAAAAATATTGCAAAAGTAAAAGGAAGCAAACTTGGTAAGCGATAGGTATCGTTAAAATACATTACGTATTTTAAAAATTAATTCGCCAGTATTTACGAAGAGCATATAACGTCAATAACATGAAAGCATTGATATATTAAATGAGTTGATGATTTTAATATTCGATGCACATGGAAGATATGACGATTGTCTAATATAGAGCGAGAAAGCGAAAGAAAAATAGAAAGAATAGATAGAAGAAATAAATGTGGAGAAGAAGGATCTCCTTGCCAGAAAAGAGAAGACATACCGCAAATTTGACCTAGACGAGGATATAAATAACGAACTTCTACATTATTCGGCAAATAACCAACTTACCATATTGTTGTGAAGCCTTCTTGTCTGAGAGAGACGAGGTAGATTTCAATGACTTCCCTTTCGGTTCTGGACTCAGCTCGAGGTCCCCGTCACATGAGGAATCGTCGGACTCGCCGGTTCTGTGAAACCCCTGTCGGGAGCTGGTCACTTCGCTTGAGGGAATGGTGAGTGAGAGGTTGGTCGGCCCCATCCTATAATCCATCACTTGAGACGTGTTCTCCGTATCGCTGCCACCGTCCGAGTGTCCGTCCGTACGGATGTCATGAGGACTCGACTCAGTGGTCATTGTCAACATGTTTCGCTTTAATTGTCCTTTTTACACAGTCTTAACAGTTTTGAAGAATATCGCAGCAGTTTGAAGAACTCTAATAGATCCTCATTCTAAGTAATGCTGAATAGATTGTTTATGTTTTGACACAAGATACAACTGTTGTTTGAACTCCTTTCTTGTTATAAGACCGCTTCGTTGGAGTGAATAATTGAGTGAATATGACATTTCCCTGTCTCCGGCTATTTTTATGCAAACATCTAGGCGTGGTTGACTGCGCATGACAGTGACCGCCATTATCCTCGCGCATCCTATTACAACCAATCAGCGGCGAGCGGCAGATAATGATCAGCCAATAATCAGCGACATAGCTTCAGGGGGCGGTCCCATCTTTAATTAAGTTGTAAAATGGTGTAAGTTCACACGAACGACAATCGTAGCGGCGTTTACAGCATAATCTAGCTTAATGGTTGTGTTTTTGTCTTCTAAAGTTAAAACTGATTCGCCGAACGACTTTGGAGCGTCTATCACATTAGCTTTAATGCATATTTAAAACAATAGTGAATCTAATTAACCGATAATTGAGCAATAACATCTGTTAGTGATAGAACCGCTTTATCAATCTTCTAACTTTTGGTGCGTTTTGCTATTTTAAAGCGTCATTGATATTCTTAGCTAATTTTTGTCCTCAGCTTTTAAATATTATTGACAAAAAAACAACAATAACAACTTAAACGTATTACGTTGTCACTTTAAAAATACGAATGGAAAAGTGGCAGCACGTGGACTTATTTCAAAGATCTAATTAACAGAGACGTTATAGCAAGGAAAATGCTATGGCCGATTTTATTATTTCCTTTGTGAAAATTATGTTTCTGACACTGACTTTCTGTGCGTTATATATATACAATATATATATTTATACACATATTGTAGTTGTAATATTCTTGTACTAAAACAGTTTCATAGTCTTACCCATCTATAATATATAATATTAATTAATATATAATAATTAAAGAAGTATTAAAATGTAACTTGTATTTGAAACATATACATACATGCATATTTCTAAACGCTAAATATATGCATACAATGGATACGACGATTTGATCAGTTTCTTTGTTTCCTCTCCCTTCACTTTTCTCCTTTTCAGCATATTGTTTTTAGGTCAAAAAGGTTCACTTAATTACCAATAATAAATAATAATTATGTAAAGAATAGTTATTTTATTTCATTGATTCGTTTTATTGGGCTTTTAATTGTACTTACTGCGTAAAATCCATTATAATCAAACAAGGGTAGTTACTATCATACGATAATGTATTTTTAAATGCTAAAAGCAAGTTCCAACGTTTCTGTGTTTTTAAAATGCAGAAAATAAGTTATAACGATCATGTGTTTTTAAATGCAGAAAATAAGTAAGAACTCCCCCAGATTTAAAACTTTAAAAAGCAACTCATATTTGTACGGGATATATAGATGGTAAAATCCAGTCAATGCTATGGTCAAGCTAAATTTATAAAAACTGTCATAATTTTGAGACGCAATCCATAATTTAATTATGACATAAAATCAATAAATCTGCAGCACTAATGTAAGAATGTAAGCAAGCCAATCTTCAAAATGGCAAGAATTCACTTTCTCTCCATGCTTTCAACAATTTATTAAAGTAATGGAATGCACATATATCTTTTTTTAAATATTCTCGTAATTTACAGCATTGTCTTCAAAAATGACAAATTAAACGAAATTGTTGTTTTTTCGTAATCAATAAGACATCAAAGGAGATGGTTATAGACGTCATTTTTTGCAATAATTGCTTGTTGCTATTGCATTATGGAACCGATAAGATGTTATCAACTATGACTTGGAAGCTGGTCAGTACAGTAAATAACGTTTTCTCTCACTTTCTTGTACTGAAAATAGCCTCGAGGCAGCGGTTTTTAGGTAAGGTACAAAACGGAATTACAAGCTGCTATTTGATTTCATTAGCACCAATTACCCGACTAATTGACGCGATACAAGCGAGATAACTCGTGTTTACAACCTTTATCACTCGATCAATCTGTTTGATGAAAGATAATTTTATCGGCGGCCAAGTTGTTTTTTACCACCTTTTAAAATGATACGGAATACATACCTTTAAATATTTTGTTTATGAAAAGGAATTCGCAGGCCTTTATACACATTTGAACAAATACTGTTCCAAGTATTAGTTTGAATTACTTTTAAATTTAGGTTATATTAGAGAAAAAAAATAATTTACTTAATTGTTTTTCGTTTCAGTAAAGATGATATTGAAAACTTACTAAATTACTAAAGCGTGACTATGTTGTTTGTAAACAAATTGGGGTTTTTTATTACTGTTTTTGTTGTTTTTGTTGTTTTGTGTGTGTGTTTTTTCAGAGTACTTGTCAATGTCTGGTAAGATATGTATGGAATATGTAGTGTTTTATTTAACTTTGCTTAATATTATGAAATTATTATACATACGTCTTACATGTTTACACATTATTTTCAAATTTAGGCGTCGTTTGCTCGCAATTAATATCTAGAAAACTGTAATATCCAAGCAAAAGGAAGTTTTTTTTCTTTTTTCTATTTTTGTCATGCAGATTAGTTTCGAAGTAAAATGATTTTGGAGAAAGTACATATACGGAATAGGTAAAGAATTTATGCATTATATTTAAAGTAATATCCACACCGTCCCGTTTCTGTAAAAAAAGGTCAAGAGATGAATTAAACGAAACATGTTTTATTTTGTTATAGATGTGGGTTTTTTATGCATGAATCTCGAACATTTGAAGCGTTGACATCATTCTACATTTTCACACCTTTCTTTCAACTCACATTCTATCCACTCCTAATCATATCTCCCTTTTCTAGTTTAATAATATTTTCTTTACTTAAGTGACATTCTTTTATGGTGTCATTTTATTTACTTTCAACTGGATTATTGACAGTTACTTTGTAAGCTATTGTTTCGTGAGAAAATATGGTTCATGCACAAAATCTATTGAACCATCCTAAAATCAATTACGTCCAATGAAAATTGTCTTGAATTTCGGACGCTTTCCGGTGTGGTGGTCTCTATGTCCTATGAATCTATGTGTTTCTCTTTGTAAGCGTTGATAGATCTTGCCAACTATCAAACATGTTATTCATGTTAAACTAAAATTGTCACTATAGTTCTCACGCAAATTTGAAACATTTTGTTCGTAGGCTTCTTGGTTGTACCATCACATAATATGGTAATTAACTTCGTTTTCCTTTCATTAATCAAAGAACGTGTGTAACCATTTAAGACACCTATTATTTAACCAGCCATTGATTTTAGCTTTCACTGATCATTTACAAGTAAGTCGGCTCATTTATGTTTCCTCAGATCTTTTTATCTGTGTAATGTTGCCTGTCTTTGTCTAAAAAAGAGTAAAAGATAGTCACTCGCAGATTTAACTTTGTGACCAAATTTTAAACTTAGGGGAAAACTTAGACAACATCAATAGAATTTGAATGAATCAAAGGCTGATAAAAGCGACATGAGATTTTAGCTTGGACTTTGATTATGTTATATGTATAGAAAATAAAACTGGAAATAAACTCACAGTGAAGATGAATATCAAAAATCTATTTCATGTTTATACTATTTCGTCAAAAGGCAGCCAACTGTGTCGAGAAATTAATTGAAAATAAGAGCAATAAAATTAAACTTAATTTCTCTGGATGGTACGAACATATCCCGGGCCGTGTAAGGCTTTAGTCAGTACCATGACAAAATAATTTTACGCTTGAAAGCTAATCTTCGGAAAAAAAAGAAAATAATATTTACTATCAATTAAAAACAAAGTACATTAATGTTTTTTTGCAAGAAAAGTGAAAATATGGTTTATTCTCGTAGCACGATAGGGTACGTAAGTAACGACATGTTATAATTACTTTTAAGATTGAAATAAAGATTTCCACAATGCAGCCGATGCATTAATTAGGAGACTACAATACTGCATCAAATATTAATTAACGTTAATCGCATGCTTAATGACAACACTGTACCATGCTGTAACCACGATTAAAAGGATGGCGAGCTTCTAAAACAAATGCGATGGAGAGATTAATGAAGAAATGATCGTGTCACCATACTTAGCAAATTAATAAAAATAATAAATCGCATGAAAAAAATATGATTAATGTTTGGTGGTATTTCTTGCAATCAATATTTTTTTTCCATCAAACATTTCAAATATGAGGTTAAAATAGTATCCTGATGGCTCAAGGTGAAATAAAGAGCGGGATTTTCACACACACACACACACACACACACACACACACACACACACACACACACACACACACACACACACACACGCACGCACGCACGCACGCACGCACGCACGCACGCACACACACATACGCACGCACGCACGCACACACACACACAAACACACAAACACAAACACACACAAACACACACACAAACACACACACAAACAAACAACAGATTTAACATAAAAATCGAAATGCTGCAACAGACATAACAAAAATATTCAGTAAGTACATATATTACATTACCAAATCATGCCTACACAATGGTTAACATTTGAGTAACAGAATAACACGAGTGGTGTAAGTGTTGTTGTTTGTTGTTATTCTTGTGCATCATTATAAATTAAAATTTAGTTCAACGGTAGACGCAATTACAGCAGCAGATATACAGTAGAAATAATAACGAAACAGAACAGAAATTTTATTTTAAGATCTGTACATATAGTATTGTACATCATCTTAACAACATATATACATATAGATAATAACACCATTATCTATGGCAATACACGTAGAACCAGGTTATCAGGCCAGCAACAATGTTTACAACAGAAACTTTGACAGTTAATAGCAGCATGAGCAACAGCTTCGGTAAAAAATATATGTTGGTCTTAGTTTCATATGATTTGGTTTATTTTTTATCATTTTTTTAAATTTATTTTCGTCCAATTTTTGCTCATGAAATCTTAATGGATAATTTGGTTAGAATTCTGCTCACAACTAACCGTATCATTGAGAAATAAATTTTTTATCATTAAACCTAGATTTGAAATAATTAATTATGCAAATTAGCCAACATGGTTATTTATATATCTATGAGAATCTAAAAATATACTTCATTTTTGAAAAGTTTATTAGATTTTTCTTTCTTTTTTTATAAAAAAGGAATATTTAAACAAACTCAACAGTTTCTACAATTATATACATACCCCTAATAATTTAGCACATCTTGATCTAAGTTTCATATAACAAATATGTGTTTTTTAAAAACAGGCACAGTAAACCCATTTGAGTTAATAAAATATCGTATTTGTATCAAGGTATGTACAATGTATATAGATGCTGAAAAAAAATGAGGTCAAATGAAAAAGAAAACAACTTCTCTGCAGATTTATTTATTTATTTATTTATTATTTATTTTGTTTTTGCCATAAACTTATAAAGGGTCATTAATGCTAATGTAAGTCAATTAGTAATACTATATGTACTTTAGTGTCGTTTGATTAGAATGTGCATGCGCACCGTTATTTAACATTTGATTTTTACAATTATTTTAGTGTAAAATTAAAAAAAGTACGCATAATGATTATTTCGTATGCACATTTTTATTAAAAATTTAAAATTGATGGAACATTTTTATTAACATCAGAGACCGCTTTGCACATAGAATACATTACTGTCGCCAGATTTCACACGCGGTTGCTACAGATATCATTCTTCCGAACATCCGCTCGTACATCTTGTAGACATAGCGGGACACAAACTAATCGGACAAATCATTGTGCAAGTGGTTGTTTTCAACTTTTTAATTACCTCAGATGCAACGCCGATTTCTTTACCCTAATAAAATTTACAACTCGGACCACCTAACGATAACATCTCATTTTCCACTAGACCGCGCGGTTTCATTGTCCATTACAACCACATAAGCGACCTTCTGTTTTCGGATTACCACCCTCCTCATCGCAAGCGCCAAAGCAAGCTTCCGTAACCGCGACATTGCGATTTACACGACCTCCAATAAAACCATAAATTTTACAAGAATCGCCCTACAGCGATTTCAGAACACCCGAAACCGTACCATTCTTTCGAAGCAATATGTTTTACAAAGAATCCCAGTAGGACATCAAACACATGGCCGCTATTGTGTTGTTACGTATGCTAATTATTGAACAATGGTTACTGATGTCCGGACTTTATGATCCTTTACTGCGATAATACCAGACGTACAATAGGATGTAACAGGACTTCCCGCCGTTTGGGGACTACTTTCACACACCCTCCAGACTTCTGGTCCGGACATCTCACGGCAATAACACGGAGTCTGGTATGATCCCCGGCCTTTACAGACCACACATCTTGAAATATGTTATGACTTTCTGAGATCCATTCTTAAACTGCTAATTTACAGAACTATTTCAGGCATACTTTGAATACATTATTTTCCGCATAATTAGTCCTGAATAGAAATAAAATAATTATATACTTGACTATGTATTTTTAGTAAAAACAAACATAATAATTTGGTAAATGTGTTATATGCCTTTAAATTAATTTGGAAGTAAAATAAATCCATCCAATGTCAACAAGGGAGCAGAACATCATTTACACTGACGATATGTATAAGCCAGTTTAAACCATTAATTTCAATTCTAACGTTTTCTAAAATTTTAATAAACGTTTAATGCAGACAGTAAAAAATACATAAAAAAGAAGAAGAATTGAAGCAAAACCACGCTCTAGGTATTAAGAATAAAACTCAGATAAAACGATTTATTTTGAAGAGGATTTTTCAATGTTTGCAATAAAAGTGTCAAAATGTCAGTGTACATATATAATTGTATAGCAAGTTCAGTAATTCAGTAAGAAAAAATTACAAATGATAATGATATCGATAGAAATGGAAACCCATTTGATTTAATTTATGCTAAAAAACTTCTTATCTCGATTTTCTACATTTGATCTCGAGTTCAGATCTATGTTCGTATGATTGTCACAACACACATTTCGGATTGTTGAGTCATTATAAGCTGATATCCTCTGCGCCTTTCAAAACTGAACAATATTTTATTTTTATTTTTGACTTCTTGATCGTTTAGGTATGTATATCCATGCAAACAATAAAGCCATTATTTACAACAGGACAACACAATGATATTCTCTGATTTCTTTTTCTTTTTTTTCTTTTTTTTTTTTCATTCTTTTTTATCTTTTAACACCTTTTTACAGGGAATTTTACACCTCTAATGTGGCTAACAAGCCTTATAGAGTAACGAAGGTTAAATGAAATACAATCTTTTTAAGTTAGATTATCATTACTTCGGATAATTTGTAATAATTTACACTGGTAAAATAAATAAAGGTTTCCAAGACATCATACCAATTTTTTAAACATACTTCGTAAGCAAGAGAACGATTGTCATATATAGTTACATATAGATATAGTTATAAAGTGATATCCCTCATATATAGTTACATATAGATATAGTTATAAAGTGATATCCCTCATATATAGTTACATATAGATATAGTTATAAAGTGATATCCCTCATATATAGTTACGTATAGATATAGTTATAAAGTGATATCACTCATATATAGTTACATATGGATATAGTTATAAAGTGATATCCCTCATATCTAGTTACATATAGATATAGTTATAAAGTGATATCCCTCATATATAGTTACATATGGATATAGTTATAAAGTGATATCCCTCATGTATAGTTACATATAGATATAGTTATAAAGTGATATCCCTCATATATAGTTACATATAGATATAGTTATAAAGTGATATCCCTCATATATAGTTACATATAGATATAGTTATAAAGTGATATCCCTCATATATAGTTACATATAGATATAGTTATAAAGTGATATCCCTCATATATAGTTACATATAGATATAGTTATAAAGTGATATCCCTCATATATAGTTACATATAGATATAGTTATAAAGTGATATCCCTCATATATAGTTACATATAGATATAGTTATAAAGTGATATCCCTCAAATATAGTTACATATGGATATAGTTATAAAGTGATATCCCTCATATATAGTTACATATAGATATAGTTATAAAGTGATATCCCTCAAATATAGTTACATATGGATATAGTTATAAAGTGATATCCCTCATATATAGTTACATATAGATATAGTTATAAAGTGATATCCCTCGTTTATCTCGAATGTGTGAACATATAAAACGTGTTCTATCACTTCTATGTATCAAAGAATATTTTTTTAACTGTTTTTAATTTAATTGACGGAAAGAAATCTACACAAGGAATATAATTTCTAAACTTATTATATTATTTTATGCGTAGTATTTATATATTGGTTACATCTTTACTGTGTTTTAGATATTGATTAAGAATATCGATAAGCTAACCAAAAAATCAATACCTTCTCTGCATGACGTCACTGGAAGTAGATGATATGATGTCATAAGATGAGGGTGTTTAAATTTTAGGTAGATAAAACTTATTTGAACCAAGTTAGTTCACCTCTATAAAACAAATTAAAAAGTATTGTCGTTTTCATTTTTTAAGAGGTTTTCTAAATAGTTGGACATTACAAAACAACACACATACGAAGATATGCGCATAATTAAAAAAAAAAAGCGTTAACCCCGCAGAATAACCAGACGACTTTTATGTGTTTATTCTATTTTAGAATATCTACTTTCACATAGTCTCGAGACCCAGGATAGGGAAACACTTTCACTTGGCGGGGTTGTCATGGCACCCTACGGTGCGTCGGTGGTTCTACAAGCATATACGTCTAGGCTTTTCCGCATCCATAAACAGCTGGGCGTTGTCTTCATAGTAAACAGACAATACATTTCAGTCATCTACTCAGGTGTGTACTTCGTCGATAATATTTTTATTTTATTTCCTTTCTGAGTCGCAATGGCACAACAGTTAACTTGTCCTTTCAAAAGAATGCTTTCATAAGATAAAGCAATTTTAATACTATATATAGTATTATTAATCAGTAAAAATGTAATTTATTTTATCTTGTTTATGCGTGTCATAAAATTGCATATCAATCACGAAAGTAATGCGTAATTCTCAATTTTCTCATATGTCATTGATGTTGATTAAGCAATTGACAAATAAATGAAAAGAAATATTAAGATAAGTCACATAAAATAATAATCGATTGAAAAGATTAATTAATTGATATATAGACGTCACAAAACGCTCTCTCTATATATATAGTTAATATTTTGTTGGGAAAATAGTAACTACCAACACCACGAGGCATTTGACAAGCGTGAGCATCTATATTAAAGAGGGCGTTATTTGACCATTAAAGGTCCATATTACTGTACCGTCAAAGGGAATTATTACCCGACCAGGAGACAACATGTCACGTCGAGGGATCTTCGTTTGCGACATCAAATAAATCCGCTTTTCACACGCCGGGTTTGTTTACGGCCGATATTCGTCCCCGATATAATTAGATCTAAAGCGGAAGCGAGACACAAGTTAAGATGTGAAGAAAATAAGTTCTCGTAGCAACAACATAAAATTATATGGGGTAGTTAACATACGGGCAGCATATTCGCTACTGATACAAAATAAATTTGCAGTGTGATCGTTCACACCCGTGAAATTGAAATTAAAAAGAAAGAATAAAGAGGCAAAATAAATGAATTAAATTTAATTTTGTTTAGATGAATCTACCGGCAACTATATAGGTGTTTAAGCCCGCTTTGAAATCACCGGAGGTACTTTGATCTTGTATGAGCTAGTCATCTAAGTAAAGGAATTAACTATAGTTTGAAAAGACTAATTTGTAATAACGTTTTCTCGTAAACTCACCACTCTCGTTTGAAGCTTTTGACAGGCCAAATTAAGACAAACTGTGCGGTTTTTCATGCCCGGCTTAGATGTGGCCGACAGAGTGGAATGGCCATTTAAGGGATCTCATTAACTTTATGAGTCCTGACATGGATGACCAGTTATGTCAAGAATGTGACCATCGGCCGAAAAATGACATTACAGACTCGTTGAAGTAGTTCTTTGGTTACCTTAAGACGGCGCGCGTGTGCGCGTGTATTTGTGCGTGTGTGGCTTTGGTTGAGTGTGTTTGTATGTACCTGTTTCTGCGTATGTGTGTTGTGTGCGCATGAGCATAAGGTCTTGTGTGAAACCGTTAGCATCTTCTTCGGCATTTTCCGTACACCTTTGGAAAGAACATCGAAGGTAAGAATATTGACACACATAGAATCCCGGTATGTGCTTCGGTCATCTTACTTCGTTAAGTAGGTCCTGCACATTATAAGAAAGTCATGTTGCCTCATAGTATTAACGCAACCAAATAATTAAAATGTCTTACTTTAAACAATGCTTTTAATACACCAGTCTTCACAGTTCAGTGTACGTTTTAACTCAAATCAAATCTACAACACACGAACTGGTACTGTAAGGTCCGCGCGGAAACAGCTTTTCAAAGGGAAACATTTAAATTTACCGCTACTGCTCCTCCCTGACATGATCTGACATTCCAATGCAATACACGAAATTCATGCGCGAGCAATAGAGTAATTCGGCTATAAGAAATAGTTCTATTTTACAATAAAAAAATAAGACAATAAACATGTTATTTTTTTTTATTTTATTTGCGCTATACATAAGGTTGTAATTTTATTGATTACGACAACTAAGAATAATGGTTAGAAAAAAAGAACAACAAAAATCACACCCTCGTGTAAAGTTATACATGTAGGCCGTGTAACATTAAAGTTGCTACGCACTTGGCACTAAGAAACGCGAATTACATTCAAGGTTTGTGTGTGTTTGTGGATGTAACAAACAGTAACTCATGGATTTTAATTGTTGATGACATTGAAATTATGAACATTGAATTTAGCGTTTTAAAATTTCGAAGATAGTTTGAAGAAATGTTGGGATTGGAGGTGGTGGGTTGGTGTTCATGTTAACGTCTATAAACTGTGATTTTTTAGCACATTTGTCCAGATCTGTGCAATCAGCTGTATTTGGTTCGACTAAAGATCGAGCTCTATCTAAAACATTTTAATGTTCATCATGTAACGACATTTGATCATCAGGGTCTCTCCTAAGATTAGGCAGATGATGCAATCTGAGACAGTCACCACATATTCAAGATCAATTTCCTTCTCAAAAATGTTCGGATTTAAGCCAGATTTTGCCTCGAAATCCTCGTAGCTCATCTCTTCAACACTGCTTAGGTTTTTACACGATTCTTCATCGCATTCTTTCAATTCACACTAAATAACATCAAAACAACGGTGACTCGCATGATCTGACATTTCGACAGTTGTTTTTATTTTTGCAGACTACAAATTCGTACCTTTATTGATTTTATTACTATTACTAAACAAGTTTAATCATGTTCCTGTAATACATGCTGTTTCATTTTTCTGAGTTTCATTTTTCTGATTTTTTTTTTTTTTTTTTCAAATTTTCTATATCATTATTAAATAAAACTTCGGAACATCGCGATCAATTGTCCGGTTAGCTCAGTCGGTTAAGAAGCTGCTACTTAAGTTTTCAATCCGGCAGGACAGAGGTCGTAACCGCTCTCATCCTTTTTTTTAATAGCCTCTTTGGCTCTATTTAACCAATGTTTATATTATGGACATTTTTGGGGTGACCACAAGCATAATTACAGGATAAATGAGTTTAATTCTCGTAAACATTCCTGATCGTTTCGTCAAAAAAGTAGTCCGGCTTAGAGCAGGTGCGCGAATATCGGTTGATAAAGCTCATCTTTATCACACGGGTTATATCAACCGATATTTACAGAGATAGTTGGATAAAAGGTGGTATCAAACAGTTTGGACCACAGATTTTTTTCTCAAATAACCAAAAAACGTTACTGTAACCTGAAAAGGTAATGCAAAATAATATTCATTGATGCCCCAGATCTGCGTGAACAGTGAAACATAAATCCCTACTTGTCATTGGAAACAGGTATATCCTCCCTGACAATCTGAGCCACGCTGCAGAGATGGTTATTTTTAAACTCTGAAAACCACGTGACAACTTACTTTTGAGATCGAGTTATAAAGTCATCCGGGTAGACCCCTTTGACGTCGATGTCTGTTTTAAGAAGAGATCACTATCGCGTTTATTAATAGTATTGGGATGGGATGGGATGTGATTTGCCAGCATTTTCTATCATAATAGCACAGGGGCACTTATGAGGTGCCCAGGGACTGAACCTGGCCGATCCATTATACTGACACCGACGAATCAGGCGCAATGCTGCCCCCACAGCCCCGGGCGTTAGGAGGGAAGCCACTACTACCAACTTTAAAGTCTTTGGTTCGAGCCCACGACCTCCAGATCCGCAAGCCGACGCTCTACCACCTGAGCTATTGCGGCCGGTCATAGTTTTGGACAGAATGAATATTTACAGTGACTTATTTCTCAATTTGTACTGTCTTACAATATAGGTAGGGTTTAAAATCGTATACCTAAGACTAAAGTGAGAGTTTATGCAGTAATTATTCCTAATTTCTCCAAAGCAGTGTAAAAATATTGTAACATGCATTTGATATAGGCAAACTGCTGGATACCACATTAAATGACTGAAAATGTGCCATTCTCTTTTAAATCAGTTATTGTTTCTACTTGTTTTCTTTAAAATGAGGTTTCGCAAATATTCTTGGATGAATCAACTTACAAAAACAGCTGCGAGAGCTGCCACTAAGCGTACGTTTAAGTGTTAAAATGCACAGGATAGAATATTTCTTCGATATCAATTTTCCTGTAAATTTCTGCTACTGGCCGGTGCTATGAACAACAGAACAGAACTACGTAATTAAACCCAAGGTCGGTACCAATACCTCTATTTGCCGAGAAAATAGACGGGAAGACGTAGCTCTTACACGCTGTCGCATTGGACATACTAAAATAACTCATTCATATCTTTTAAAAAGAGAAGGTCAGCCTGAATGTGTTCTTTGCCTGGAACCACTCACAAACAGCTTAACTGTCTACAGTATACATCATCGCTTATAAATACATAATATATAGGGGGGGGGGGGGGGGGGTTAAAAATAAACGAAGGCATTTTTTTGGAAATTAGTATGGTCTAAGAAATGGCCAAGACGAGTTGGGCAAGTTATACACCAGGGGCTAATTGTATAAACAGTGGTTAAATTTTAACCAATGGTTAAAGTTTTGTTACCTATCACATGTTGGTTTACTTGCTGCTCAGCTATTGTATAAAGGTTTTCATTAATTTAACCGGTTCCAATTTTAACCATTTTGATTATCTTTAACCATTTTCCCAGTGGTCTGTAAAAGTTATAACAAAAAATAAAAATGGCCGCTCATTTTGCATAAACAATTAGAATGTTGCTTTGTGGGATACTTTGGTTAATTTAACTTTTGTTCAAAATTAAACATAAGTAAATAAGAAAAGGTCCTATCAAAATTTCCACAGATATTTAAATTTTATCGACTAGTAAACAAAGGCAAACAAGGTAAATGTAAATGTGACAAAAACACAGAGACGAGAATAACACACATAAAGAAAACCCATCAGTTACCGCCTTGGAACGGTCAGTCGGCAAAAGGACCGACTGGGGTGCTTAAACCTGGTTTGTGGAGCGCTCCAACCTCGTACTGCCTGAAGGTTTTTCTATCAAACAAACAGTGTAAATAAAAATATCCCGTCAAGGTGAAACAACTAACAATAAACACCTGCATCGGGAGATAATGAATGAACTTATGTACATACATAATAACTAGTAATAAAATTAACTAACAACATATGTACAGTATGTACAGTAGATAACAGCGTTTGGTTAAGTAACAAAACAGTTAACTGCCTTTATTCAAATAGATAACCACTTTCGTTAACTAAAAAAGTTAAAGTTAACCAGTTGTTAGAAAATAACCAAATGTTAACATTAAACATTGTTTATACAATTGGGTGCTGATAAGTTGTAAATATAATTTCGTATTCATTTATCTCGTACCATATCTACACTCGAATGGGTTGGTGATTATTTTACATTTAGAGATATAATAATGACTATAGTTTGAAACAAAGGATTGTTTTTAAAATGAGTCACAGGTGTTTATAATAGACATTAATGTCCATGCTAACTACAGGGGATGATACAACATGGATAAAGTTTTAACCATGCCCTGTTTTCTCATCCTACTTAAGGCTTGATCGTAACGCGCGGTGACTTTTATCGTCTGGCCATTTTTTACATTTCTTTTGATATTAAACAGGCTTTAAAAGAAATAATATTAAGTTTTTATCGTTTGTAAATAAACGTATGATTGGACGATGACTTTAAACTTTTTATGCGTTTCACGGGGGGACCTCGAGTTAAGATACGGGAGGAAACGTCTGCCCTGAAGCAATTAATGAACATCAAAATTGTCAAACATATGTAACTCTTCGTGCAGAGACGTCGTCATGTCAGTCAATTTCTTTCCTTCGACATTATCCAGCTTTTGGGAACCTGCATTTTCTTATAAGAAAAGATCATATTTTCCAAAAACTTTCTCAAAAACAACAAAGATAAAAACCGACATAAAAGCGAACGGGTCTTTTTGTTGTTGTTTTTTTTTCATTTTTCTATCTTTGACCCTCCTTTGCATCTGACCTGATTTTCGAAATACATAGAAAACGAAAAGACAGAGTGCAAAAACACGTGTAGGGATATGCGTGCAGTATTTTATCATATGCTGTCAAAACAATCCCACACTGGAAAGTAATTGTTTGTACTCCAACGTCTTAATGGCTGACTGGCTGACAAATTTCGAAGCAGCGCGTACATGCTGCCTTACGCTGTCTTTCTTAGCAAGACGTCTTAAAGTGCCGTGAATTATGTTCCAGACGACGTCGCATTTGTCAAACGTCACATCCCACGTGACTATAACGACAGTTCGGACCTGGTCAGACTGTCAGGCCGGCCCTCTAATGATGCGGCAATAACAGCTATAATGGACACCAGACCTTGAATATTCATTGTACTCGTAATTAATGATAATTGTGAAACCTCCTCACTACGCAGTAGCCCTAATGTTTGCTATTAGTCAAATGGTTGATTTAATGAACTAACTACGCGCATTGTTATGACTTTAAGACTATTTGTCCTCCCAGAGGAATGAAATAATGATAGGCACTGGAACGAGACCAGTATATGCTGTGGCATCTTGTACTATATGCTAAGAACTTCGGGATTTACAAGCATGTTACCTTTTTGAATGCGGTTGTTGTTTTCATCTTTGCTCTTGTATACAATAAGTGGGGATCAAAGCTGGGCCCCAACGAACCGTTTGCATTCAGTATATTTAATGCAGCCTGAGTTAGGATTACAAGAAAATATCGGTCTACATCAAATGTAACGCTTGAACCAAATGGTCCATTTTCATGCATAACACAATCCTCAAACGTATTATTTTAAAAATAAATAGCACCTGATACAAAGCATTCCTCGGATAAATTGTCCTGAACAAATTGATGCAGTTGACAATATACAGGATTGAAAAAGTGCTTTGAACACATTTAAACCTTTGTATATTATGACACATTTCAGTGAATATATATATATTGCTTTGAACACATTTAATCCTTTGTATGTTATGACACATTTCAATGAATATATATTGCTATGAACACATTTAATCCTTTGTATGTTATGACACATTTCAAGGAATATATATTGCTATGAACACATTTAAACCTTTGTATATTATGACACATTTCAATGAATATATTGCTATGAACACATTTAAACCTTTGTATATTATGACACATTTCAATGAATATATTGCTTTGAACACATTTAATCCTTTGTATGTTATGACACATTTCAATGAATATATTGCTTTGAACACATTTAAACCTTTGTATATTATGACACATTTCAATGAATATATTGCTTTGAACACATTTAACCCTTTGTATGTTATGACACATTTCAATGAATATATTGCTTTGAACACATTTAACCCTTTGTATATTATGACACATTTCAATGAATATATTGCTTTGAACACATTTAACCCTTTGTATGTTATGACACATTTCAAGGAATATATTGCTTTGAACACATTTAACCCCTTGTATGTTATGACACATTTCAAGGAATATATTGCTTTGAACACATTTAATCCCTTGTATGTTATGACACATTTCAATGAATATATTGCTTTGAACACATTTAAACCTTTGTATATTATGACACATTTCAATGAATATATAGTTTTGAACACATTTAACCCTTTGTATGTTATGACACATTTCAATGAATATATATTGCTTTGAACACATTTGAACCTTTGTATGTTATGACACATTTCAATGAATATATATTGCTTTGAACACATTTAACCCTTTGTATGTTATGACACATTTCAATGAATATATATTGCTTTGAACACATTTAATCATTTGTATGTTATGACACATTTCAATGAATATATATTGCTTTGAACACATTTAATCATTTGTATGTTATGACACATTTCAATGAATATATATTGCTTTGAACACATTTAATCATTTGTATGTTATGACACATTTCAATGAATATATATTGCTTTGAACACATTTAATCATTTGTATGTTATGACACATTTCAAGGAATATATATATTGCTTTGAACACATTTAACCCTTTTTATGGTGTCGTAATGGACCGGCTGGATTCAGCCATGGGCACCCCATAAGTGCCCCTGTGCTATAATGATAGAAATGTCGCTGCATAGTATCGGCAAAAATGCCCGCAAATATAATAGGTGCACCAGGCTTAATATTCAACGTTACTTAACACAGCAATTACATTGGTACATTTTTTGCTTTCAATTTCTATTTTCATTGTTTTGCCATATGAAAGGACCTATATTGCAAGTAACATTTATATTCTATGCTATAGCCTATAGCTCTCCAACATAAAATGTCTCACGAACTAAACACCTTTATATATCTGTTGTGTTGTTTAAGTCAAACAATAGAACAAGATATTTGTTTCATCAAAGCAACAAAGTATGATTTGTCGCTGCACAAACTCTAATAATATCACCTGTAAATCTAGTACAAGAAAGATAACTCCATGAACTTCATGGTGACAAACAATGTATTTTCTATATGATATGACAGTTCAAGAAGGTATATAAAAATTACAAAGATTGGTGGGACATTATACCATTTGCTTGAATAAGAGATAGTGGCCAATCACGAAGCAGTGTGCAGTGAGATATGATTAAGTTCCTGGAATGTCTTGCTTTTAGTTAAAGTAGCGCAATCGGTAGAGCGTCGGCTCCAGGTACGCGAGGCCCCGGGTTCGATCCCGGGCCGCGACATACCAAAGTCGTTAAAAATGGAAGTGGTATAGCTCCCTTGCTAACGCTCAAGCAAATATTAGGGTAGTTTCACGACTGGTAAGCCCGGTGTCAGGGTAATGTGACTGGGTGTGGTATCATGCCAGGTGTTCACGGCATGCTATACACAGTGAAGGCAGCACTATATCTGCTTCAAGTGGACACCGTCTCCACATAACTGAAATACTGTTGGTGGGACAATAAACCCAATAAACAAACAAACATTTCCTCTAACCTTGCTATTATAGGACATACCACACGCTTAATTTGAATTGTCACTTACTTTTGATATCTACTATAATTTCTTCAAATATACGACAAACGCGCCAAATATTCCATTTTTGGCGTTAACTCTCTACCGGTATTTATTAAATCTCTTGCCCATAACAAAATGGACCCTTCTTGAAAAAGGTATAACCGTTCCAGGTGCGTGCCCGGGCTTACTCACTTACGTACGTGCTTACAGTTGCTTCCAAAAATTGAAAAATTAAAAACGTCAAAAAGAGAATAAAAATTGTCTCGTCGCTTAACACCGGTTAGACACTTCCAATTAGTTGTCTTCATTATTTAAATCCGTGTAATTTATGCTGTTTTCCACATTCTACCAATTCTTCTGCAATCCTGCTTGACGTATTTCTGTCTCTTCCTGCTCTAAGACAATTCTTTGTACTGAGACAGTGAGACTACCCCACTCTACGGCGTTCGGAAAAAATCCGGCGGGGTGGAGGATTGTGGCTTGCCCCTGGACCCCCACACCACCCCATCCGCCCAGCTTAGGCACACCCTTGCTTTCTTGTAATGTGTCTGGCAGGTGTGATGCACCAATGACGCAGTCATATGAACAGAAGGTAACACCGTCCCGGTTTCAACATAGGACCGGTAAGTGGTAAGTTATAATGCATCCCGCACGAAACAATGTCTGAGGACATTATGATGAAGGGGAGAGAGGGAGCCAGCGAGACGTGCTGATGAACGACGCGTTGTTTAAGGCGGTCCAACCAAGAAATGAGGCCTACATTAGAATCAAGAGGCATTTAACATGATTTAGTATGGTGTTTATATCCCATAAACGTACCGCTTAACATTTAGGACTAATGTAAAGGTGCACCTTCACCCCACCAGATGGATCATATTTTGTAGGCTCAAGTGGTTTGGTTGCAAGTTTAGGTGAAATGTTTATAGGTTAATAATGTTGATGCTGTTTAACGTCATTTCTTGAGTTGGTTTTCAAACTGTATTCCTTGACGATGGTAACAATTATCGTTATGACAGAGAAGTATCGTACCTACGGAGATTATGATGGCGCCGACTTGAGATGAATACTATTACGATAAATAAAATAATATAAAATTGTATTTGATGCTGTTACGTAAAATGTAAGGACATAGATTATATGCATAAAAGCCCACTTATAGATAGAATTTAGCATTTTTAACTGAATACATTTAATTTACCTTTTTATTAATCTTACAAACGTCTCGTCTGCTAGATCAACATTATTATGTCTCCATTTTTACACGTCATAAAGCACCCGATCTGTCAAAGGGAGACTATTCTAGCCTTAAACTAGAGGCAAATATGTTGTATATAAACAAACAATTCAAATTAAAATACATCCTTTTATCAAAGACAAGTTTACTATAACCTATATAACAAATGCAAGAAAACAGTCTTTTAATAGAATACAAGGTAAAAAAAAATAATTGTCACTTCAATTTAATAATCCTTTTAACCATTCTCCTTTAAAAGGTAATAAATAAATAAATAAATATTTAAAAAAAACTTGTGAGAATTGTCTTACGTGGACCAGTCGACATGTTCTGTTGTATATCAAACAATCGTTTAGAAATTGAAGACAGCCTTGCGTTCTACTGTCATAACCAGTATAAGCGCGGACTTCAGTGCTGTCTCCCCCATGGGTCGTTGAGAGACCATTTTCCGGGCGATAGAGTATCTGAGTGTCATTTATTTGTTCAAATAATCCCAGTTAACCGATCTTTGCCGGCATGATGGCCTTTGCCAATAGACAGTTGTTTCCAGCAGCATTATATTCCAATAACTCTGCAAATTGATAGAACCGACTTCCATCACAACGCGCATAACCGACTCCTTCCAGGGACCGAATTAATCATTTTAACGACTGTTTTCAGACGCGTATAGTCGCCAAACTTGGAGCAAATCTCTCCCAGGCAATCACATAAGAACACTTGATCTTTCGATAAAGCCAAACGAGCGTGCAACAATTTCGTCTTATTTGCGACCAGTTAATGAAACGATATTGCTTCGTTTAAAGGCATTATTTTTCTGTGAAAGATTCCATTCGAGTCTCATAGGCTTGCGCTCCATTGGTATCTAATAGGCCTCGAAGGGTCGATTCTGTCTGAAATTGGCATCAACTGAGATATAATCGTGTGTATAAACATGCAATTAAGAGGGATAATTGGTGGCGAGAAACCTTTCTTGATTTCTTCACTCTTTTGTTTTATGACTCTACAGACAATGTGGTGCTAAAAAGTCTGACATAACGTCCGATGACGTATATAAAGCTTGTTTAAATGTTCGTATTTGCAAAACAAACAAAACAAAAAGAACGAATAAATAAGAATGTATTAGAAACAATCTTCAAGATTTATTTGTAAAAAAGTAGTTTACAGAAAAACAATGGCAGACATCATATAACAGATTAGAATTTGTAATCAACGTAGGTACGGCATAGTGTAACATTCAAAATTCAGTGTAAAATTAATCTTAATTAATTTATTGGGCCTGCATATAAATCTAAATAATTTATTGTATCCACAAACAGTATAAGCGCATGTTTATAGAAATGTATGTTATATTGTTAGATGTGTACAATCCACACATGTATAATATCTTATATCGTTTTACATGTACGAACCCAATGTGCACATTCTTTATTATTTCAGCATTAAGTTGATGTTTTACAACAGCTTATGTAATGTGTCGCAAAAATTACTTCTGTTAAGTGAATCTGAACATTGAACTCTTTGATAATTTAAAAAATGGGAAATTAGTTAAATAATTAACCTATTAACATATACCGTAAAATTATAATTGTAAAGTACGTGCATATTTTAATTACATGGTATGCACTAAAACAAAACATATTTGAAAATAAATATGAAAAAACATGGTACAAGAAAACCCAAATAATGTATTTTAGTCCATGTCATTTGTAATGATCTGTTGATATTCGTTGAGCTGACATAATAATGTTATTGTAAACTAGCACGTTTAAATCAATCTACTTTCAGTAATTTAGATATCGTGTCTGTATATGTTGGTATACGCCTACTGTAGTAAAACTCGGACTACTTTCAGTAGTTTAGATTTCGTATCTGTACATTTGGGTAGACGCTTACTGCAGTTAACTCCGGACTACTTTCAGTAGTTTAGATTTCGTATCGCTTAAACTCTCCGACAGCATGAAGCATTCTGCAACGACAATTACTTCATATAAATTTCACACAAAGATTGCGAAAGACCTAGTCCATTCTCTGCTAGTTTATCGACAAATCCGAAAGTTTACTGTGTATGTGCATATGATTGTAATTATATATACTGGTATAAGGATATTGAGATGACCAAATTCAAACGCTGCAATAATAAAAGCTCAAATGAATCAGGGAACGGGCCTTAATATACAATATGTACTTGCTGGTGTCAAAGTTTTAACTACAAAGTCGCAGTTGTCCAGAGACAATGTACACATTATAAAGTGTGTGCATGTTAAAAGCATATATTAAAACATGGCATTATTCCGCACTCACTACATGATACATAGCTGAACACCTGATATTATTCCACATCTGGGTATACGCCTACTGTTTTTAACCTCGGACTACTTTCAGTAATTTAGATTTCCTGTCTTTACATCTGGAGTAGACGCCTATTGTAGTTAACCTCCAGAGACAATGTTCACATTATTAAGTGCATGCACCTTAGAAGCATATATTGAAAACCTGACATTATTCCACACTCTCTTACATGATACACGCCTGAACACCTGACATTATTCCACACTCACTTACCTTATACTCGTCTGAACAACTGACATTATTCCACATCCACTCACAACATGTTTGAACACCTGACATTATTCCACACTCACTTACAACATGTTTGAACACCTGACATTATTCCACACTCACTTACATGATACATGTCTGAACACAGGACATTATTCCTCACCCACTTACCTTATACTCGTCTGACCAACTGACATTATTCCACATCCACTTACAACATGTTTGAACACCTGACATTATTCCACACTCACTTACATGATACATGTCTGAACACAGGACATTATTCCTCACCCACTTACCTTATACTCGTCTGACCAACTGACATTATTCCACATCCACTTACAACATGTTTGAACACCTGACATTATTCCACACTCACTTACATTATACATATCTGAACACCTGATATTATTCCTCACTCACTTAGATGATACATGCCTGAAGACCTGACATTATTCCTCACTCACTAACATTATACATGTCTGAACACCTGACATCATTCCACACTCACTTACATGATACACGCCTGAACACCAGATTTTATTCCACAACCATTTACATGATACATGTCTGAACACCTGACATTATTCCACACTCACTTACCTTATACTCGTCTGAACACCTGACATTATTCCACATCCACTCACAACATGTTTGAACACCTGACATTATTCCACATCCACTCACAACATGTTTGAACACCTGACATTATTCCACATCCCCTTACAACATGTTTGAACACCTGACATTATTCCACGCCCACTTACATTATACATATCTGAACACCTGGTATTATTCCTCACTCACTTACATAATACACGCCTGAAGACCTGACATAATTGCACGCCCACTTACATGATACACGCCTGAAGACCTGACATAATTCCACACCCACTTACATTATACATGCCTGCACACCTGATATTATTCCACAACCACTTACATTATACATGCCTGCACACCTAACATTATTCCACACTCACTTACATTATACATGCCTGCACACCTGACATTATTCCACACTCACTTACATCATGCATATCTAAACACCTGACATTCCACACAGATTTACATGATACATGCCTGAATTTCTGACACTATTCCACACTCACTTACATGATACATGCCTGCACACCTGATATTATTCCACACCCACTTACATTATACATGTCTGAACACCTTACATTATTCCACACTCACTTACATGATACACGCCTGAACACCTGACATTATTCCACACTCACTTACATTATACATGTCTGAACACCTTACATTATTCCACACTCACTTACATTATACATGCCTGAACGCCTGACATTATTCCACACTCACTTACATGATACATGTCTGAACACCTGACATTATTTCACACTAACTTACATTATACATATTTGAACACCTGACATTATTCCACACTCACTTACATTATACATATCTGAACACCCGATATTATTCCACACTCACTTACATGATACACGCCTGAACACCTGACATTATTCCACACCCACTTACATTATACATATTTGAACACCTGATATTATTTCACACTCACTTACATTATACATAGCTGAACACCTGACATTATTCCACACTCACTTACATGATACATGCCTGAAGACCTGACTTTATTCCTCACTCACTTACATTATACATGCCTGAAGACCTGATATTATTTCACACTCACTTACATGATACATGCCTGAAGACCTGACTTTATTCCTCACTCACTTACATTATACATGCCTGAAGACCTGATATTATTTCACACTCACTTACATTATACATGCCTGAACACCTGACATTATTTCACACTCACTTACATTATACATGCCTGAAGACCTGATATTATTTCACACTCACTTACATTATACATGCCTGAACACCTGACATTATTTCACACTCACTTACATTATACATAGCTGAACACCTGACATTATTCAACACTCACTTACATGATACATGCCTGAAGACCTGATATTATTTCACACTCACTTACATTATACATGCCTGAACACCTGACATTATTTCACACCCACTTACATTATACATGCCTGAAGACCTGATATTATTTCACACTCACTTACATTATACATGTCTGAACACCTTACATTATTCCACACTCACTTACATGATACACGCCTGAACACCTGATATTATTTCACACTTACTTACATTATACATTCCTGAACACCTGACATTATTCCACACTCACTTACATGATACATGCCTGAAGACCTGACATTATTCCACACTCACTTACATGATACATGCCTGAACACCTGATATTATTTCACACTCACTTACATTATACATAGCTGAACACCTGACATTATTCCACACTCACTTACATGATACATGCCTGAAGACCTGACATTATTCCACACTCATTTACTTGATACATGCCTGAACATCTGACATTTTTCCACACCCACTTACATTATACATGTCTGAACACCTGATATTATTTCACACTCACTTACATTATACATAGCTGAACACCTGACATTATTCAACACTCATTAACATTATACATGCCCTAACACCTGACATTATTTCACACTCACATGGTTCATGCCTGAACACCTGACATTATTCCACACTCACATGATACATGCCTGAACACCTGACATTATTCCACACTCAATAACATTATACATGCCTGAACACCTGACATTACTCCACACCCACTTACATTTTACATGTCGTGAATATCTAACATTATAATACACCCAATTACATGATACATGAAAGTATTCCACATCCGGGTACGATATCCTAAATAGCAAGTCGACAAATCGCGGGACAATATCTATAGCATGAGGCTAAGGAGCTTGCTACATCGCTGCCAGGTATCTGGCCATTTTAAATCCCAACCCCGGATCCTCCGTAACTGAACCCGACAACCAGTACACAATGTTTATAGAAAAGCCCTGGATGATCTCGATCTACTGCAGTATGCCGAACCCGAGTACCAGCGCAACTGAAAAACAGACAGACAGCTCTTCCATTTATTTTTTGTCCGTTTTGATAGAACAACGAAAAATAGAATTAAAACTAACGATCAAAAGTTACGATATAATCAACATTGTATTTCATGTACTTGCTAACAATGCTGGAAAATAAACACTACAAACGAAGGATGCCGTATCTGGCTAAAATTTAATACTGATCGGGGCACATGAACGCCCATTCAGCAATAATGATTCAGTATTGTGCTTATTTATGGATTAAGGATAAAAAATAACGCAAGTGGTATGTGAATTCTACTGAAGCAACGTTAAACTTCTCAATGACTACGGCATCATCAGTTCTGACGGCAAGCTTTGTATAACTAACGATATCCACGCATGATAATATAAGGGAGACAAATCTTGAATATAGATTTATAAATCGCAATGTTTGGACAGGTTTGATATTGATGCCAAAGATTATATAAAGAATACAGTATATTTTATGCAATTGTGCTGGAACAAAATTAGTAGAAGTAAGCCTTAAACGCCCTTGAACAACTAGTTATCGCCAACCATGCATTTCGCACGCGTGAAGCCGCCATTTGCATACTTAGCAAGTTTGCCAACATGTTTGTTGCATTTGTGTTGGAGTTAGACCTTGGATGTCTGTAACACATCATGGTTTAAGTTTTACATTATATAAAGCCTTTTTCTGTATTCTTATATGTATTTGCTCGCATCAATGGAAAAAATAGGTTCTATGACTTTAAATTTGTTGATTCGGACCAATCCTTGTTTCATACCTTAAGTGTATGTTTAATGAGGATAACATTTCTTATCATTGTATATTTACTGACGTTATATTGCTATATTCTAAATTCTAATCAACATTTTTGCGCGTTGTATAAGTAAACATTTTTGAAGATAAGGCTCATTTTTATATATTTTGCTTATTTTCTTTTATTTTCTTTTTATTTTTTGCATTTTTCAGTTTTAACCTTATGGAACCTATTGATGCAATGAAGTTACATATCTAGTTGGCTTTTGGTTTAGCTGGCTGCAGCTTAAAGGCAGTACAAAGGCAGTCATATTAACATCGGACGATTGTACAATGAACCGAAAGAAAACAAGAATGTTCATATGAATATTTATACTTTTATTATAAGCATACCGTTTATCAAGCACTTTAACTCATTCTTTTCTCAATAAATAAGATTATGTACATGCTGCAGTCACGTGTGTTTATAAATGTTTAAAAAGTGGACAAAATATCTACAGTAACTATAAACCAAATACCTACTTAAAATAGAGGCATGAACGCAGCATTTGAATTGTTAGAGTAAAATAAGTTAGCCTCTTTATAAAGGGTTGAATAAGCAAAGAGAAGATACTTGTTCCTCATCAAGAGCCTGCGGTTTAAATGTTAACTTTACAACACAAACCGGATCTGGTAGCGCAATCGCTAGAGCCAATTGGAACTTCTCGGGTAATTCCGTCCTCGGGACAGTCCTCCCTCGGATGTATCTGGTGCAATGATACGTACAGATATCACGATCGTTTTGTTCGCCGGAAGTCGTAAGGAGAATATGTAGTTCGCAGAAAAAAAAAATGGCATCGTTTGACATCTGTGTCTGCTGCGATTGGTAAATTAAAATTTGATGATTTGAATTTGAAGCCGCAACAAATTGAAGTTTTGCAGGCATTGTTAGAGGGGAGAGATACGTTGGTCGTGTTGCCAAAAGGCTTTGGAAATAGTTTGATATATCAGATATTACCATATATGTTGGCTATAAGTGTGCGTTTCTGTAGCTCAATATATCACTGTATTATTATTGCATTATGTAGAAAAAAAGATGTTTATCCACTACAGTGAGTTGTCATCTGAGTTGCCACCCATCTTTGTTTTGACATCTGTCACAAAAGTAGTCCCATTTAGGGAAATGACCGAGGCGAGGTGATCCGACAAACTACATACATCCGAGAGATGATTTGTGAATTATCCGAGGTGATCCTATTGCTCTAGAGCGTCGGCTCCAAGTAAAATTGATATGAACGCCCTCCTTTTCAGAAGTGAGAGAGCTCCTTATATTATATCATATCCTCTTTACAAAATGTGTTTCTATTGGTTATCGCTTAAAAACAAATGATGGCCTGAAACAAACCAACTAAACATGTTACTTGACTTTGACTCGAATAATCCCTCAAAAATGTTATAAACTGTTAACAAACCAACATATTAAAAATGATTTCCCCATTTTCTTCTTAGTGAGCATAATTGAAATAAAATCACCGAGTTTTCAAAGTCGGGTGTAAAAGCTCATTAGAGCTAGGATACTTGCAGAAATATTGCCGACTCAAAATAAATCATATCTTTCTGCCTGCCTGCCAGCCTGGCTGACCCAATAGCCATACGATTTATTCAAAGATGCACAAATTGTTTTATATAGTATTTCATTTTATCCCGCATTACATAGAAGACTTTAATCCCATGGTTTTGATTTTCTTTTAAGACTTAATGCCAGGCAACATATTTGTTACCAAATTTAGCATAACATATTCAATAAATGTTCAATAAAAACGCTTGTTTTCATAAATCTGGTATGACTGATACAGAAATAATTGTCAACGTAAATAAGTGGGAAGGAAAAGAAAAAGATGACAATACCTGCCTATACCCAGGACTAGAACCCACAACCACCAGTAACGAAGCAGTTTAAGCATATATTGCATACCTTTCGCATGGACGTACTGCGTTACAGTTTGGGTGTATACGAAAGGGAAACAACTCTTAAATGTATTTTATGCTTCAAGCCGAGTGTTAGTTACTTCCCTTATACTAGAAGACACTTTTATTTGTATAAAAATGCTGCTTTTTTCAGATTTTGGATAATCTAAGACGTAAGATGTGTAAAATACATACTTATTTTAAGAGAAATCTAAAAGTCAAAATTCGTTAAGACTTGACAGAAACAACCTCAATTGTAAACTTGCCCAAATCCATTGTTAGTCATTTTAACTTAAATTTATTTTAACTGAGCATCACTGCCTGAACAAGTATATATAAACTCATGTCTGGTATTTTTTTTTTTAAAAATGTTCAATGTAAACTTTGTTTTTACATGTTTAAAGTGTGTTCACTGTTGATAAGAAAAAAAATTCAATTAATATTCTATGTGAATGACAAGTTTAAAATAACGAATAAAAATATCGCATTGTGACTAACATAGTTGTTAAAGCGACTTGGTCACTGCAGGAATTTGTCGCTTTCAGATTTCTTAAAAAAAAAGAGAAGCATTACTTTGTTGAAAGATTAACGAGTTCTGGAGTCACATTTTTCATCTTACCTCTGATCGCTAGATTATTTGTGAACAGGTCGCCATTTAAAAAAAAAAAAACAAAAAAAAAAACGCTGTCTAAAGGTAAAGAGAATCCGATGTGTCTCTATGGTTATTTTTACATTAAAAACACTCACATCAACCTAATTTCCCCCCTTTTCGAAATGAAAGCAACGTTTTAGCTATCTCCCTTGAGGGCAGGTATTTTCATATACTTTATATAAGAATATTATTAAAAAAATGCTTTTCTTTTCTTTTCTTAAATCGCTCAACCTTTTTAATAAATGCTTATATCAATCAATAAGATTCTTTTTTACGCGCATGCGCCAGTCTTAAGTGTTTTTCAAAGATTTGAAAGTTGAAAAAAATCGTTAAGTTTTATGCAGTAACTATATACCATGTACCTAGCGACAAGGGAGGTAAGAATGTAGTTTTATAATAGAGTAAAATCCCTTTACAAACAAAAAGAGTCAATATTACCGCGTCATGAATGGGTATACGTTACTTCGTTAAAATACTGCATGTCTCATGTCTTATTGAGCATGGGCAGTGCACTAAATAAATTAATAAATAAAGGAAGAACATGTTACCTTTGAACATTACGTCATATGTGATTAGATGGTATTCAAAAGATTGTCCGTCTTAAGCCATGTTTTGCTCAACAACCTCTTAAAGGTGATATCCGACAGTTGGACCATTTTTTTTTTCTCAAATAACCAAATAGGTCATTATTTTCTAAAAAGGTCCCGCAAAATATTGTTCATTGATGCCCTGGATCTGTGTGAACAGTGAAGCATAAATCTCCACTAGTCATTGCCATACACTTTTTCCAGTCTGAGCCACGCTGGGGAGATAGCTTTTTTTAAAATGAGAAAACCATGTGACAGCTTACCTTAATGACGTCGGTATCTATTTTTAGCACAGATAACCAATGTTCTTATTTATAGATTTGTAAAGAATGAACAGTTAGAGTGATTTGTATTAATGCATAACTAATATGTTTCTACAATATGACAGGAATTTCTTTGCCAGTGAATGGAGTATCAATTAAGAATATCACTTTAACCTATGTGTGTTAGTATAAGTACATAATATAAGTAAGTTTATATGAAGGTTTTATATTTTATTTATTTTATCATACATCCGTATATTTTTTAAACAATTTTACTGCAAAGATTAAAATACAAAATGAAAATAAAACAGCATGGGTGATATTATAAAAGATTCTTAGGTTGTTTTTGTTGTTTTTTAAACTACGCTATTTTCTTAAACCTTGAAATATTTTCATTTATAAAACCATTATAGGTGGTATCCGACAGTTCGAACCAAAACTTATTTTCTCATATAATCAAATAAGTCATTGTTATCTGAAAAGTTCATGCAAAGTGTTGTTCATTGTTGTCCAAGATCTGTGCGAACAGTCGGCATAAATCAGCACTTGTCATAGCAGACAGGTACTTCATATCCGAACCACGCTGCAGAGAGTCCCTATTTTCGAAGTGAACGAAATGTTTTAGCTATCTCCCTTATACTTTATATAAGAAATAAAATAAATTTTATTCTTAATTTTCATATTTTTTAGAAAAGCGCTCAGCCTTTTTAATAAATTCCTATCTCAATCAATAAAATTCCATATTATGAGCATGGTTGCCTTAAGTGTTTTTTCAAAAGTTTAAAAAGTGGAAAAGCTTTAGTTTTCTGCAGTCCCTACATACTAATACCCACAAGGGAGGTAAGAGTGTAATCTTTTAATTGTACGAGTCAAGTCCCGTTACATATGAAAAGAGGGAATAACTATTTTCAATCTTAGAAATCCACATGACCCCTGACTTTTGAGATCACGTTATATTGTCATCCGGCTATTCCGCTCTGACGTCAATATCTGTTTTTAGCCGAGACCACTATCGACCTTTGTATACAGTTGAAAAGAATACACAGAGTGATTTTTTTTTCGCGATTAGTTCTGTTTCACAATCCAGTTAGTGTTCAAACTCGTATTTATTAAGACTAAAGTTTACATTTATACAAAAACTATACTTTAATTCATTCACATTGTTACGTGTATTTTATAAAAGCAAACTGTCGGATAACACCTTTAAATCTGTGAAATTTCTTAGGATTTTTTTTTCATATTTAAGAAAAAAATGAGTTTTTAGTAAAAAGACTAATAACTACAATTCTTATAAATACGACTACTGGAGTTCATTTTTTAAATAAGAATAATTTTTTAATGGGAAGAGTTCATTATTCCATAAAATTTCTTACTAGTAAGAAATAGTGTCTACATTTTTTTATGTTAAACATTAACTAAACACAAGTCTAGTTTAGACTCACACGCATACATGTTCCCATACAGTTTAGTTAGTCTATACCATAAATTGATTGTTATTCAGGAAAAAGAAAAGAGAACGAAACTAAGTTTTGGAACTTGTGGTTCGACTTTTTGTTTCATTGTTTTATAATAAAAAAAATCGCAATAAAATACGTTAAATTAACAAAGAAAAAAAATATAAAACAATAATTTAAATGTCAAGGTTAACTTTTTTGCCAGTTCTTGTGTACGGGTACATAGATAGTAGCTATTTGGAAAATAGCTAAAGAGCAATTAACTTCTAACTGAAAGCAAAAACAGAAGCATGGCAAACTGTGGAACAAGTTCAAAGTTCTTACATTCCGGGATTCTGAAATACAGTTATACATACATATATTTAGTTGGCATTATAATGTTTTCATTACAGGGGATTTAGATGAAGCATTAGAAGTGTGATTAAAATTAAATTAGTATTTAAGTATTTGAAGTGGACCCAAACTGTAAGATGTTATTTATTACTCAACTCAGGTTTTATTGTGTTTTATTAATCTTAAATAACCATAATAATAGACCGGACCTGGTAGCGCAGTCGGTAGTGCGTCGGCTCCAGGTACGGGAGGCCCCGGGTTCGATCCCGGGCCGCGACATACCAAAGTCGTTAAAATGACAATGGTATAGCTCCTTTGCTAACGCTCAAGCAAATGTAAGGGTTGTTCCAAGACTGGTTGGCCCGGTGTCCGAATAATGTTACTGGGTGTGGCATCATGTCAGGTGTTTACGGCATGTTATACACAGTGAAGGCAGCACTATATCTGCTTCAAGTGGACACCGTCTCCAGATAACTGAACTAATGGTTGTTTAACAATAAACCCAGCAAATGATATTATTATTATTACTATTACTATTATTATTATTATTATTATTATTATTATTATTATTATTATTATTATTATTATTATTGGCGACGCGCTGGAGCGCGACGCCTATATAATGGAATGCTCACTGAAATCTGCACAGGGGTAAAGTTTGTTTTGCGGTCTTTATAAACCTTATCATTACGGTTACTAATTCGGTAAACGGTGTTCTATTTTATTTTATTTATTTATTTATTTATTTTTGTGTGCATGTCTGTTACTTTCAAAATAAACAATAAGACACTGAAAAAACATACTACGTTAGAGAAAAAAATACTATCTGAACAATACCTATTTGCGTAATGTGAGGCTACTGCATATGGGCATTTTCTGCTAGTGCACTTTAGTTTTATAGTTAATTATTATAATTTTTTTCCACATTTGTAACATCGTAGAAAAACTATTAAATGGGGTGTCGGGTTTTGCTTTTTATTTTGTTTTAAACCATTCTATGGTCTCAGGAATATAAGTTATACAGGCCATTTCTCGAAAAATTAAAATATACTGAAAACTTTCAAATAAAAACTATGACGTTTCAAGTGTCTTTGTTAGTTGCTCCCATATGGCTTTAATCTCTTTACATCTCCAACCTTTTGCGTCGCCTTTGATGCTTTGCATCAACGACTTTTCTTGTTGTTATTATTATATTTTACTTTCAGGTAAATAATTTCTTAGTTGGCCGTGGTTATGACGTATGTTGTTTTAGTATAAGTTAAGCACTATTAAGAAAACGACACCGTACTTACATTGAGTAAAAATATTGTCATATATTGTTCTAAATGTCACGTTAATAGAAGCCATTCAACTTCTCTGTTTTGGGACAGAATACTAATTAATAAAGAATAAAAAATCAACATGAATTTAAATTCCCAGCGCAATTTCCATGTTGTTTTTAAAAATATCTATGGTTTGTTACCAGGCAGTCCAAAGGACAGCTTAATCCCGTACACGAGAATACCGGCCACACCGTAATGACCATTAAACTAAAGTTAAATACGAATTCATGTACCAGTAAAGAATTTATGAAGCCGACATAAAGTCAAAGGTTATTATTGTTGATGTTCAATTGTGGCATCGATCTTTAGCCACGTGGTTTGAGCATGGGTTTTGCACATTTTATTTTACTACGGTGAACATCTGACCCAATTTGACTAAAATCTCCCAGGAGACAGATATACATGTACATGGAGTGTACAAATGTAAAGATTCGTGCTACTGATCTTTAACTGTGACATTGGCTCCTAGCCATGTAGTGCGACATGGATTTTGCGCATTGGGTCAGCGAAGTAAACATTTTACTTAATTCTCACATGTCAGTCCAAAAGGTAACTATATATATAACAATGGACTGTTGGATAAAATGGAAGGAATATTTTGACTTTAAATTGGATTGGGGTGGGGTGGGTGTGTTTAAACCAAAGCAAATGTTCAATCTGTTGGCATTCAAATATTAAAAAAACTTTTTCACTGAGCCGACAAGGTTGGGATATGAGTTCTGCACATTGCCTCAAATCATCAAGTCTTTAAATTGTTACAGAGACATGGTGCATGCACAACATCAATGGTAAAAATCACCTTAAGTTGTGACCTTGACCTTGACCCGGTATGGTTCGAATATGGATTTTGCACATCGTTTTACTGAGAGGAATATTTGACCAACCTTTAGAATAACTCCCTTAAATGGTTGAAGATACAGGAAGTGAACGAGAAATCAAAGATCTTTAATTGTGACATTAAACTTGGGACGATAGGGTTGGGGAAGGGTTCTGCACATTATTCTGCTAGGGTAGACGAACAATGCATCGAGCAAACACGAAATCAAAGATTTATATTATTTAACCTAATAATAGTAGGTGGACTTGATATGTTGACCTTGACCTTAAGCAGACCTGGTTGGAACATACGTACAGTACATCGTCTTAGTGAGGTAAACATTCGACCTTAGTTTCATTAACAATCCTTCTGTGGGTTCGGAACGCGGGGTGCACACGAAATGTAAGATAGGGCAGATAAAACGATTGCCATTCCTATCCTGGTTCCAACATGGTTTCTGCACATCGTCTGTGACGATAAATTGATATTGAAATGAGCCCACATGGATAGAACTTTGTTTTGCATATCGCCTTATCGAGGTGAACATTTGTCTAAATATATATTAAAACTCCCCAACCTTAAAATATGTTGTGGACACGAAATTGTAGGTAAACTCAATTGACATTCGAATGACTCCGAACTTGAGCCGTCATGAGACGTTGTTTCCACATATGTGTCTCGTGCCGACATGGATAGAACTTGGTTTTGCACATCGTCTCATTGAGCTGAATATTTGTCCAAAGATTAATTAAAATCACACGCACACACACACACACGCGCGCGCGCGCGCTGTTGAAATGTTTAATTACGAACAATTAAGTCCCAGTCCAGAGACTTGTTCCGAAGTGAATAGCATTCCGAGTGTATGACTACACACATTCAAAATGGTGTGGTCATTCTTGCAAAATATCACTACGCGCAATCTTTAAATGTATTGTCAGAACATAAAATAGTTCTCAAAGTTCTGTTAATTTTACAGTTACTGACTAAATATTGTAGCGAAATAATTCTTTAAACGTTATTCCCGTTCGTTTATTAAAAAAAGTCTTTTGTACTTTTATTTTTGTTTTCTTTTTAAACCATGTGATTTTACACTTAAGTTCAGGAATAGATTCTGATATTATCCCACATGTTTTGAGATTATATATAATATCATAGTCAATCATGTTCATGAGGGTTTAGTACAATATCAAATCTCATGCAATAACATACGACGGATGATCCAAAAGTTTTGTCAATGCCTCGGTTACGCAAAAAAATGACGTCAGATTGTTTTATGTTTAGTATATACTGATAAACAAACAATATTTCAGTTATGTAAAGTAATAATAGTTTAAGTTCAACCATTATAGCGCTATAACTTTTTGACGTGACGTCATTGCATATTGTGTGCAGCAGTTTAAGTTTGAATGACGTCAATTCAAGTTCACGTTTTTCATGCATAGTTAATAAATGTCCGTTAAAACAGAAAATGTCAACACTTGGAAAAAACGCCTCAAAAACGCTTTATATTACATTTTTGTTACACGCTAGGAAAATCGCCTCTGGAAACGATGGATATGGCAAATTTAACATATGGTGAAAACTCTGTGAACAGAAGACTCGTCTACAGATGGTTTGAACGCTTTCGAGAGGGAGATGAGTCACTGGATGATCGTACAAGGACCAGAAGGCCAGCAACACGAACGGACGCGAACGTCAGAATTGTTTCTGACGCTGTTGAGGGGGATCGGCGCGTGACCATATGAGCTCTCTATGAACAGTCAGGCTTCAGTTACAGTACTGTACAGCGCATTCTTCCTGAAGATTTGAAGATGAGGCGTGTACCTGCTAGGTGGGTGACGAGATTGCTGAGGGATGAACAAATGGTTTCACACGTGAAAGAATCTAGAAAGTTTTTAAGGATGATTTCTACAATAATAATCCTTTCATAGAATTTTCTAATTTTTTTTATATCCGTAGTAGAATTCAATGGCGAGTTCGAAAAGGTAAGGTTGTTGGGCTATTTTTTTGTAAAAATGAAGTTTCCATGGTAACCAATTTGGTGAAATCTTACACAATGGCCCAATTTATTTAAGTCATTTAAAATATTCCAGATATTTTACACAAACATAACAAACATGAACTTGCACACAGAAAACAAACATGAACTTGCACACAGAATAACTTTATGTTATACTTCATTAATTATTCCATCTGTACATTTCTTCAGCACAATACAGCCATTTTGAATTTCCTCACAGGGTAAAAATGAAAGAAAAAACACACTTGTTCTGCAAATAAATTAAGATTAAATAATAATCCTTTCATAGAATGTTTCTTTCTTTATATCTGTAGTAAAATTTAATAGCGAGTTCGAAAACGAAAAGAAAAAAGTGAGGTTGTCGGGCTACTTTCTTTAGTAAAAATAAAGGTTTCCATGGTAACCAATTCGCCAAACTGTAAAAAAATCATAAAACTTCTTTTTAACTATCTAAAATTCATGTTATGCCTTGCTCACTTAATAAGACACAAAAATAGCACAAATTTATCTCAAAATATTGAAAAATAATGTTTCTGTGTTAATTTTGGAATATCCGAATAATTTTCAATTATCTCCTTTTTGAAGAGTAAAGGTCGGCGATTATCTCCCCTAGATGCGCTTGAATGATGCGCAGAAATTACTACCGAAAACGTCATTAAGGCGCTACAGTCGAGAGGGCGAGCAGTTTCTTCGCAATGTTAGCTATGGCGTACCTTTAGGGTCTTTATTGCATGACCCTGTATCATGCTAAAACATTCAGCATCATGCTTAAACTTTTAGCATGATACAGGGTCATGACAATTGATTTTTCAGGTACATGCTAAAACCATGAGTATTATCCTGCAACAGGCTAAAAGATACTTTCGACCTTTTGGTGCGGAGTTGCACGACCCTGCATCAGACAAATGCAATTTAAGTATCAGTCTAAATCTTTTAGCATGAGTCTGGAAATAAAATGCACGCAAATTCCGATTGGTTGTTTCAGCATGATGGTGGACTATATTGCATGACCCAGGGTCGTGTAAAATACGATTGGTTTGTTTAAGCATGAGGGTAAATAAGAGTTGCACTACCCAGGGTCTTGTAAATTCCGATTGGTCGGTTTTAGCATGATGCTAAAAGATTAATGCACAACCCTGGGTCTTGCTTATTCCGATTGGTCGGTTTTAGCATGAGGCTAAATAAGAGTTGCACTACCCAGGGTCATGCAAATTCCGATTAGTCGGTTTTAGCATGATGCTAAAAGATTAATGCACTACCCAGGGTCATGCAAATTCCGATTGGTCGGTTTTAGCATGATGCTAAAAGATTAATGCACTAACCAGGGTCATGCAAATTCCGATTGGTCGGTTTTAGTATGATGCTAAAAGATTAATGCACTACCCAGGGTCATGCAAATTCCGATTGGTCGGTTTTAGTATGATGCTAAAAGATTAATGCACTACCCAGGGTCATGCAAATTCCGATTGGTCGGTTTTAGCATGATGCTAAAAGATTAATGCACTACCCAGGGTCATGCAAATTCCGATTGGTCGGTTTAAGCATGATGCTAAAAAATGAATGCACTACCCAGGGTCATGCAAATTCCGATTGGTCGGTTTTAGCATGATGCTTAAAGATTAATGCACTACCCAGGGTCATGCAAATTCCGATTGGTCGGTTTTAGCATGATGCTAAAAGATTAATGCACTACCCAGGGTCATACAAATTCCGATTGGTCAGTTTTAGCATGATGCTAAAAGATTAATGCACTACCCAGGGTCTTGCTAATTCCGATTGGTCGGTTTTAGCATGAGGCTAAATAAGAGTTGCACTACCCAGGGTCATGCAAATTCCGATTGGTCGGTTTTAGCATGATGCTAAAAGATTAATGCTAAAACCGACCAATCGGAATTTGCATGACCCAGAGGAGTGCATTAATCTTTTAGCATCATGCTAAAACCGACCAATCGGAATTTGCAAGACCCTGGGTAGTGCAACTCTTATTTAGCCTCATGCTTAAACAAACCAATCGTATTTTACACGACCCTGGGTCATGCAATATAGTCCACCATCAGGCTGAAACAACCAATCGAAATTTGCGTGACCCTGTATCATGCATTTTATTTCCAGACTCATGCTAAAAGATTTAGACTGATACTTAAATTGCATTTGTCTGATGCAGGGTCGTGCAACTCCGCACCAAAAGGTCGAAAGTATCTTTTAGCCTGTTGCAGGATAATACTCATGGTTTTAGCATGTACCTGAAAAATTAATTGTCATGACCCTGTATCATGCTAAAAGTTTAAGCATGATGCTGAATGTTTTAGCATGATACAGGGTCATGCAATAAAGACCCTAAAGGTACGCCATAGTTAGCACCTTAGATGAGGCTTGGCTTTTCTACTACGGCCCTGAAACGAAGAGGCAAAGTAGCCAGTCGAAACGAGACACATCCCCTCCTCCAAAGAAGGCACGCGTGACCAAGACAACCGAAAAACACATTTTTATTGTATTTTTCGATATGGACGAAAATATTCTCAGCGACGCCGTAAGGAATGACCAGACCGTTAAAGCCACATATAATTCAAAGGTAAGTTAAATTGTTTGGTTTGGTTTAAGACATACATATCATATATCTACTAAAATAAAAATAATACATTAGTATTAAATATCAGAATTAAGATTTTAATGTGATCAATGTGTGTATTTAACGAAAGCATATTTATTCAAAATCATAATTTATCGTTAAAGGTCTTGACGCGAGATCTGCTGACGGCGCTGTGCAAGAAGAGGAACCACTTTTACACGGATTTTAGCAATTGTATACTTCACCATGAGAATGCCATGCCCCATACAGCCAAAGAGACTCGACTGAACATAGATGGCCTTGGAATGCAGACACTTTCCCATCCGGCTTACAGTCCCGCTCTTTCCTCTCCTGAAGGTCGACCTCAGGGGTCAGCGATTTGAGAATCTATGTGAACTACAGACGGCGAACAACCGCATACTGTCACGACAGCCTTCCGAGTGGTTTGCGAATGTATTCCAGAAGTGGGTTATGAGGCACAGATAGTATATCGAGTATGGTGGACGATATTTTGAGAAGGAGTGACGTTGCAGTATTGTGATTGGCGACGCGCTGGAGCGCGCCGCCTGTATATGGAATGCTGAAAAAATTTGAACATGCGAGCGGATGTCCTCGCACATTTTCGTTCTAGCTAGATAATGGTCGGGGGAAAATGGACAAGGCGTTCCGAATTCCGGAAGTTCCGCGATTTACACATTCTCAACGTACGGGTCCTATTTCGGTAAATGACGTTCTATAGCGATTAGGCAGAATTATTGTTTTATGTTAAGTTGTTCTTTGTATAAAAGACTACGGACTCTGGAAAATCGTAATTTTCCGTGTAATTTCGTAGAACCCCGGAACACCATGTTACCGACCATGTGACCATAGTAAATTACCACGTGATCGCGACATCCGGTTTGCAAAAATAGAGTCGAAAAGACGTGATCGCCGCGGTCGATTGAGCAAATCATGTCCCAAAAGCACTGTCAGAAAGGAAATTAATGAAAAAAAAGATCATACTTATGTTGTGAGTGACCGTGTTTGTAATTATGTGGACATTGAAAGTTCGCCCAAGGAGAATGAAAGTTGGAAAATAGGACGCAGAATGGTCGAATTCTCCCTGTTGGTTGAAGGACTTAAAATTTAGTACTTTTTGTAGACTCAGGCCGATTCTACTGTGTCATTGGGGAACTAAAGAAAGCATTGGGGGGTATTTATATATTAAATGTTTAAATAGGGACTGTGGACATGTGAACACTGTGGCATCTGGAAAGATGGTCAGATATGAAGTTTTGCCTTGAACACAAAGCTTGGAACAGGTAAGAATTAATTTGCATAACAGATGCATAGAGCATCTGCAATCCAATTAATTATGTTAGTTATTGATTTTTTTATACCTTGCCATTGAAATAAAACTCCAGTTTAGTACCCAAAACATTTCATATTAATATGTTATTTAGTATTTTTCTCATTTTTTTTTTTTTGTTAAAACAAAATTAACATGTTTGCATTGGTATACAATATTTTTTGACATGTATACATTGTACAACTGGGCTTCAGTGGTGAGTAGGTCCTCTTACTTTTTTCACAATCTTCTGGACCAGCCAAACACTATTGTGCCAATTAATTTTAACAATAAAATATTGTTTTAGAGATGTACAGCATCCACCACCTAGTCTTTTTTACTGTTATGCTTACAAATAAAACAGAATTGTTAGTCCCAGATACCAAGCTTATCAGTTCTTTTCTTTTGCAGCTATGATTGACAGTCTGGGAGGTCCACAAAAAGTAAACCACATGTTAGCGGCACTTAACATTCCAACTATTAGCAACGCCAATCTGAAAAGAGAGACGGGCAGGGAAGTCCATTGAGAAAATCAGATCTCAGTAAGTATATTAACATACACTGAGTTTTTAAATCAATGACATGGTTTATTGGCTTTGTTTACAACATTTTTGAACATCTCTTCAATATAAATTGTAGGACTTCGATTAATATGGTTCAGTAAAAAAAAGAATTCATCTCATAATTTTCTACCAGCATCTGTAAATAGACAACTTGTGTGACTGAGATGACAATTATGATTTTTGTGTGTGTGTGTTATTTAAGATATGAATTTTATTTATGCTTTCAGTTCATAATGGAAGAAAGCCACATATAACACAGATGGCTGCCAGAAAGGAAGATAGTGGTAGTGAGTTTTCCACGTATGTGCTGCTAAAGGAACCTAGTTTGCATGGAGTGCAACAGACAACTGGAAAAAGTGTGGCAGATGGTGTTACGTATGTAAATGGGGCTACAGTAGAAACTGTTAGTAGACAATGTGCTGTTGACAAGTTTGTTAAGTGGCTGAAAAGGTTTGATCAAGTTGCGTTAGCAGAGGTAGCTACAAACAGAAAGGTCTGGCACGTGATATTTTGTGAATTCAGTACAATGCACATGATGCTGTGGAAGATGTGCACACTTTGGTGAAACTCTTCTAGCATTCATGCACATTATTTCATGATGTTCTCAAATCTTCAATCATTGACATGTCTGGTAGCCAGTAGTGTCTGTAAACTGCCAACATAAGAACATATAGCATCATCTGGACTCAACCTGGAACATCTCCGGATAATGTACACACAAGATGGAGAAGATGGACTGCATTCTACCTTTACATCTAAAAATAGTGAAGGACAACCTTGCGTTACAAACACTAAAAGAACACTTGATACTTTAGTGCCTAACCTAGCTTATTTCTTTTCAGAAAAAAAATACACAGTAATTTACTAAATGCAGTGCACAGGAACTCTTGATTTTATGACTTTTTTTAGTTATATCCAATTATCCTGCATCAAAGCTGCAGCAGGGACCATTTGTCACATTCTCTGACAATACTCCTGTTATTGTTAGCATTTAAAATTTGAGAGGAAATAAGTTTCTAGCTTTTTTTTCCAAATAATTTCATTGTTTTAAGTTTTAAAAAAGGCGTAAGTTTATGTCTGTGAAGAAAGCTAAATATTTTCTACATATTTGTGTTTGATTAAACTCCCCTGAAACTTGACACCATAGTCATAAACCAGTATGTTGTGAAATAACTATGTGGTTAAAGTTATTCTTTTTTTATATTTTGTCACTTATACAGTGTAGATAATTTATATATAGGTTTCTTGAGATAATTGTTTATAGAAATTTTTAGCTGGAAAATCATACATTTGAAAATAAACACAAAAAAAATCACTTGTGTTTTAGGATGTTGTTCACAAAAAATCAATTTTGCCTATTTTCTTATAGAATAAATCCAAATAATTAATTTATTTATTCATTTGGCAAAATTATAGAGGATTTTGTGTCGTCAGTTGTCACTTTTTAGGTCATATCCGAAACGAGCGGTACAATCTTAAAATTTGCATATCTAATGTTTAAGCTGGTAAAAGTTGTCTAAACTTAGTTTTTATATATCTTATAGAATGCTTAACAAGAAAAAGTAAAGATGATTACCAATTTCTAACATGCATTTCAGAGTCCGTAATCCTTAATATGTTTATAAAACTTATGAATACTATAGGTTATTTGTTTAAAATTTATTATTTTCTCTTTTTCTAAACAAGAGGGCCATGATGGCCCTTAATCGCTCACCTGATGACACAGGCTTTAAGTAGGCTCAAATCTGGCATCACGTAATTAAGAGTTATTTACTTTAAAAATCTTTGGTGAAGATTGGACCATTAGTGTGGCCACTGGGTTGATAACGTTTTCTAGAATTTTACCAAGTAACCTACTGAATCCATATGACTCACTTCAAAACATATGTAAGATTTCATACTGGCAAACATGATGGTCAAGTTTGGTGAAGCCTGGGCCATCAATGTAGCCTCTTAAGTGTTTTCACAAGCTTTTTCTAAGATTTGACTTTGTGACCTACTTTTGACCCCACGTGACCCAGTTACGAACTCATCTGAGATTTCATGCAGACAAACATTCTGACCAAGTTTGGCGAAGATTGGGCAATAAATGTGGACTCTAGTGTGTTCACAAGCTTTTTCTAAGATTTGACCTAGTCACCTATTTTTTGACCCCACGTGACCCAGTTACGAACTCATCCAAGATTTCATGCAGACAAACATTCTGACCAAGTTTGGTGAAGATTGGGCCATAAATGTGGTCTCTAGTGTGTTCACAAGCTTTTTCTAAGATTTGACCTAGTGACCTACTTTTTGACCCCACATGACCCAGTTACGAACTCATCCAAGATTTGCATGCAGACAAACATTCTGACCAAGTTTGGTGAAGATTGGACTATAAATGTGGCCTCTAGTGTGTTCACAAGCTTTTTTAAAGATTTGACCTAGTGACCTATTTTTTGACCCAACGTGACCCAGTTACGACCTCATCCAAGATTTTATGCAGACATATATTCTGACCAAGTTTGGTGAAGATTGGACTATAAATGTGGTCTCTAGTGTGTTCAAAAGCTTTTTCTAAGATTTGACCTAGTGACCTACTTTTTGACCCCACGTGACTTAGTTACGTTCTCATCCAAGATTTCATGTAGACAAACATTCTGACCAAGTTTGGTGAAGATTGGGATATAAATGTGGTCTTTAGTGTGTTCACAAGTTTTTCCTAAAATTTGACCTCGTGACCTACTTTTTGACCCCAGGTCACACAATAATGAACTCATCCAAGATTTTATGCAGACAAACATTCTGACCAAGTTTGATGAAGATTGGATAAAAATTGTGGCCTCTAGTGTGTTCACAAGGTAAATGTTGACGACGGACGAAGCGGTATCACAAAAGCTCCCCTTGAGCACGTTGTGCTCAGGTGAGCTAAAAATAAATTGATAGGGTCTGTAGCGACATGTATGAAAAATATCAATTTTACTCACACACAGATGACAATCATGGAATAGTGAAGTGGTTATGGACTTGTCCTGATGTTAACGGTCTCGAGAGATGGAATCCCATTGCAATCAAATTTTTTTTCTGTGACTTTTTTCTTCTTTGTTTTTACATTAAATTTAACAAACAAAACATTTAAACAGACAAAAAACAAATGTTCACGCAGAGGATGTATTTTTACTTTTTAAATTTCTAAACACTAATGTACATATGACGGTTATACATGTTAATGAAGACATGTTTGTCCCTTCTGTAGGATTGTAGTTGTACATATAAGTAGAATTATATACCAGAATTAAATTATTACAGTGATTTTAATGTTTAATAATTAATAATTTAAATCAGTCATATCTAAATTTCTAATAAATATTATTTTTCAATGTTGCGTCGCCCTTTGATGCTTCGCATCAATGCTTTTCTTGTATTTTTAAGTAATGTCGCTGACATTGTTTGTGTGCAGCGCTGGTCGCTGATATGCCTTATGTAATTATCTGTAATTTATTAATCATTTAGTTTATGTAGATCAAACTTTACATAATATTCCGTAATACATTCATTCATATATATACCGACTTTGGTTGTAATATTACTACCAAATGTGTTATAAGGACAGTGACAAAACATTTGGATCATCCCTCGTAGTTAGGAAATACTTGCTATTTTAAGATATACTCATCCGAGGAACAGGGGCCTGGGTGATTATATCTGTCCTATATTAACGAGAAACCGAGATATATTGGGCGTTAGATCACGGACACTTTTAAAATCAATTTCAATTCTTTAAAGTTTGTAAAAATTGGTTTGAGGTTTGAAGATAATATTGTTGTTACCCCCTTCCGACCGTTGAAGTGTTTGATTTCACTCAATTATGTTATCTTATGTAGACCTGGATCCATGTATTTGTTTAACAGTCAGTAAGAGGGGTACGTATGTATTCGATGTACGAATGCATGTATGTGTGCGCTTGTGTGTGCGTGCGTGCGTCTGTGTGAATGTATGACCCTTATTTACACACGCCTAACATGTATACGAATATATTAAGCTTTTATGTATCAAATTGAAGCATTTTAGCTTAAAAATCAATAACATGCTTTCAGAAGTGAATTACATATTATGTTGTTATTTTTTAAACAGAAAGTATATGAAAACAATTGCTTACATATTGACAATTATATAAGAGTATGTTACCATTGCTTTCGTTGCTTTAGCGGCCTTGTCGCCTTGTGCGCCACCTCCGCTGTGATTCAGCTACATAGCGTTTTGTACCACCTTCGTTGCTTGGTGCTCCTTCTCTCTTGCTGTGTGCCCCACCTCCATTGCTTTGTGATCCAGCTACACTGCGTTTTGTACCACCCTCGTTGCTTGGTGCAACTTCTCTCCTGCTGTGTGCCCCACCTCCACTGCTTTGTGATCCAGCTACATTGCGTTTTGTACCACCTTCTTTCCTGCTGTGTGCCCCACCTCCATTGCATTGTGATCCAGCTACATTGCGTTTTGTACCACCTTCTCTCCTGCTGTGTGCCCTACCTCCATTGCTGTGTGTCCCACCTCCTTTGCTTTGTGATCCAGCTACATTGCGTTTTGTACCACCTTCTCTCCTGCTGTGTGCCCCACCTCCGTTGCTTTGAGATCCAGCTACACTGCGTTTTGTACCACCTTCTTTCCTGCTGTGTGCCCCACCTCCATTGCTTTGTGATCCAGCTACATTGCGTTTTGTACCACCTTCTCTCTTGCTGTGTGCCCCACCTCCATAACTTTGTGATCCAGCTACACTGCGTTTTGTACCACCTTTGTTGCTTGGTGCTCTTTCTCTCCTGTTGTGTGCCCCACCCCCATTGCTGTGTGCCCCACCTTCATTGCTTTGTGATCCAGCTACATAGCGTTTTGTACCACCTTTGTTGCTTGGTGCTCTTTCTCTCCTGCTGTGTGCCCCACCTCCATTTATGTGTGCCCCACCTCCTTTGTTTTGTGATCTAGCTACATTGCGTTTTGTACCACCTTCTCTCCTGCTGTGTGTCCCACCTCCATTGCTGTGTGCCCCACCTCCTTTGTTTTGTGATCCAGCTACACTGCGTTTTGTACCACCTTTGTTTCTTGGTGCTTCTTCTCTCTTGCTGTGTGCCCCACCTCCATTGCTTTGTGATCCAGCTACACTGCGTTTTGTACCACCTTCGTTGCTTGGTGCTTCTTCTCCCTTGCTGTGTGCCCCACCTCCATTGCTTTGTGATCCAGCTACATTGCGTTTTGTACCACCTTCGTTGCTTGGTGCTCCTTCTCTCTTGCTGTGTGCCCCACCTCCTTTGTTTTGTGATCCAGCTACACTGCGTTTTGTACCACCTTTGTTGCTTGGTGCTCCTTCTCTCTTGCTGTGTGCCCCACCTCCATTGCTTTGTGATCCAGCTACACTGCGTTTTGTACCACCTTCGTTGCTTGGTGCTTCTTCTCTCTTGCTGTGTGCCTTACCTCCATTGCTTTGTGATCCAGCTACACTGCGTTTTGTACCACCTTCGTTGCTTGGTGCTTCTTCTCCCTTGCTGTGTGCCCCACCTCCATTGCTTTGTGATCCAGCTACATTGCGTTTTGTACCACCTTCGTTGCTTGGTGCTCCTTCTCTCTTGCTGTGTGCCCCACCTCCTTTGTTTTGTGATCCAGCTACACTGCGTTTTGTACCACCTTTGTTGCTTGGTGCTCCTTCTCTCTTGCTGTGTGCCCCACCTCCATTGCTTTGTGATCCAGCTACACTGCGTTTTGTACCACCTTCGTTGCTTGGTGCTTCTTCTCTCTTGCTGTGTGCCTTACCTCCATTGCTTTGTGATCCAGCTACACTGCGTTTTGTACCACCTTCGTTGCTTGGTGCTTCTTCTCCCTTGCTGTGTGCCCCACCTCCATTGCTTTGTGATCCAGCTACATTGCGTTTTGTACCACCTTCGTTGCTTGGTGCTCTTTCTCTCCTGCTGTGTGCCCCACCTCTATGTGCTTCATCTACACGTCTCTGTTCTCTGCTTTGTGCTCCATCTCTAAAATTGTGTGTGCCACCTTCATTGCTTTTTGCTCTGCTTAGTGCTTCAGGTACGCTTCTTTTTGTTTTGTTTTTGTTTCCTGCTTTTTGTCATAAAGGACAGAAATCAACAAAATTGTAAAGAAACGCCATGTTACTAAGTACGTGATATGTACAATATACATACGATTTAATGAACGTTGGCAAAATGTTGTTTGTTGACCAACTGGGCCCGTTTATCTTCGTATATCAAACATATTGTTTCAGTGATGGATCCAGAGGGGGATCGGGGATGCATAACCACCAACCAACCAGGTAAAAGAGTACATTTGTGAAAACAAACACATGTAAGCTTAAAAATACTAAGCTTTTAAAGTAAGTTTTGTCTGTTGACTGCATACGTCCATGTATATCAATTATTTACGGCAATAAAGTTGAATGGATCTCCATTCATCCCCACATCCGCCCCCCCCCCCCCCCAAAAAAAAAAAAAAAAAAAACACATCTTGATCCCCCCCACCCCCCCATCCCCACCCCAACCCCTGTATTGTTGCGCATGACTATGATACTCTACACATTTCCCTCTTTCCAGTTTTCCAGTCCTATCACCAATAAACCTTTTGACTGATAATTGTGGTAATTAAAATAATAAAAGGTGAAACAAAAATGATAATATTGCATATGATTGTTTTATCCAATAATGAAATCAAATTCAAAGAATGAGGCAAATAACTCTCAGTTATGACAATGCAAGTATTCACCAACAATTCTTAAGTAAGAATTGCTCAAGTCATGGATTTTAATCCACAATATATTTATTTTCTATTTAGCTACATGTCTGTATTTTTTGCATGACACTTTGACGTTGCTACTTTGAACTTAACATCCCATTTAAACTTCATTAATAAGATAACTTTTGTTGGTATGAAAATTGTGACTTAGGCTTAAGAATAGTTTTTAAACTAAAGACAAAATAGTGACAAAAGTGTTTTGAATGAGACGGAATTTGTTTTAACGGTGGATTGTGTGTGTGTGTGTAGGGGGGGGGGGGGGGGGGGGGGCGGGGTCGGGTTACTCCGTTTTGGAAAACGCCTCAAAGCAGATGGTTGGTTGCATGTGTGCTCCCGCCCCCGATAGCATTTTTGTTTTTGAGATATATCGCAGCGACCATTTATGAACATTATAGCGACATCCAGATATTTTAGTGGAGGAAAAACCCCGACAAATGCCTGTGTAGAATTACCGGCGCACAGCAAGTCAGCTGGAAGACCTTTCCACATTAAGTCCTCCGCCCCGACCTGGACTCGAAACCCCGTGACGAGAGGCTAAACAAGTCACAGGAGTTAAAAATCTAAGACTCAACCACTACGCCACGGGCGCCCCTATCGCATTTTTACCATCATCATAAATGCTGCAGTTTGCGCAACATTTATGTTATAGTTACAGACAATATCCATTTGTTTATTTTTACATCTTATTTATTTAAAATGCAACTTTCAACTAACTCTGCTTTTGGGGTATTTTTACTGTTTCAACCATAACTTTAAAATATATTAATATATATTAATGAAAACTAATGTTAAAAATCAGTCATAATCTATTGTAGCTTCGATTAAAATTGTATTATCCAAAAAATTCATAAAGGTGACTATAGATTTGCAGTAAACACAAACTTTGAAAAAAAGAAGAAAAATACGTACCTGATCTTTGTAACTTGATACTTCCATACAAAAGGGCAAACATTTGCATTATTCCCTTATACTCTGCAATAAAAAGGACACGACAAAATCAAGTTGGAAAACTATTTTTCAAGTACAAATCGCAAAACTTTGCCCATTTACATCTTAATGAAAAGTACATTCACGTATGTTTTGTGGAAATAGCCGAGGCGTCCTAATTCATCTGGAAGGCCGTTGGTTCAATCCAGATCCAGGCACTTGCATGTCGTAAAATAGGTGTTTCTCAACTGTTAAGGTGAAGTTTGTTTGTTTGTTTGTTTATTGGGTTTATCGTCCCACCAACAGTATTTCAGTTATCTGGAGACTCACTTGAAGCAGATATAGTACTACCTTCACTTTGTATAGCATGCCGTGAACACCTGGCATGATACAAGACCCAGTCACATTATCCTGACACCGGGCCAACCAATGGAACTACCCTTATATTTGCTTGTGCGTTAGCAAGGGAGCTATACCAATACCATTTTTAACGACTTTGGTATGTCTTTAGATGAAGTGGCAAACATCCTAGTGAAGCAACTAGGATCTGGACTTACTGAAGAACAATGAGATGTTGTAGTTGAGATGCTATCACCTGTTTGCTCTATTTTCAAGACATTTTAATATTTTTATCCTGGGACAGATGGGAATGAACCTAATGTTGGCAGTGACGAGCAATTATTTACTTTATATTACACATGTATTATATTTATATTCTTAATCTATTTATTTTATTTATTTTCATTTGATTTATTTATTCATTCGCTCGTTCATTCATTCATTCATTCGTTTCACATTATTTATTTTATTTCCATTTGTCTCTCTGCCCGTGGTGAAAGCGAAATTCTAGGGGAGGAAATACACAATTAATGGTGAAATATATTCCTAGTGCGACATGAAAATAAAAATTAAAATGTATGCACTCGTGGACGACATTTTCTTATTGAAACAAAAAATAAGACATCATCGCTTCGTGCTTTTTATAAAACAAATTATGATAACATGTTTTAATGCCAATATTGATTAAATAATTAGAGACAATACGAATATCGTATTCTAACGTCAGCTTACTTGAGATGTAATGAGTTGGATGGGTGATTCAATAAAAAAAAAACTGATTATGTTCCTCCCCCCTCCGCTTATAGTTAGAGGTTACCAAATGATCTTAGCTTGTGGGTGTGAATTTAAACCTCCGAACCGTTGGGAAGCTGGCTGATCAGGATCTGTGCTACATTTGTTTTGTTGAGTGACTTGTGCGTTTATGGAGTTCGTATCCAAACTCTTGGAACGTTTTATGGGTTAGTAAAGAATTTCTCAAGACAGGAGTTCAAACAATCTTTGACTTACTTTTTGGAGGTCGACGTGGCTGCAGCTTGTCGGCGACTGAAATGATAAATACATTTCAACAAAAATAAATGAAAGCGGACAACAAAACGAGATGAGCTCGTAACCGCGGGGGTGGAGACGCCGACCAAATCACCGGCGCCCCATCACCTGGGTTTAAGTTCTGGTAAGGGGGAGAACTCTCAAGTGGGGTTGTCCCTTAGCTGACCAGCAAGACATCTACCTTTGACCATTATTGAGTTGAGATTTTTTTAAATAAAAAAGAAACATCATTATTTCAGGTGAAAATGACATATAATATCTCAAAAATATAACTGATTACAACCTTTAAATATTAAATCTTTATTCAAAAGTTCAAACTAATATTCGGTAGACTGTAGGTTTTGGACATTATTACTGACTGATATTGGCAAAGGAAAGTAAAATCGCAATTTAGAGCGTCCGAAATCGAGCGGCTAGAGTTGCCGACTTGTAGCTCCTCAGCTCTGCACCTAGTGGGTTCGAGTCCCGGTGGGGGCGAGAGCTTTCATGTGAGGTCTTTCAGCTGTGATGCGCCGGTAGTTATATCAAGAAATATGTCTGGCGTCTTCTTTCTACCAATAATTAGCTAGATGTCGGCAATAGGACAATTTTTGTGTAACTGCTATGTAACAAAAATCAAAACAAATCAAAAATGCAGAATAATTAAAAAAAGGACCATTAGTACTGACAGTAACACCCAAAATGGAAGTGCTTTCCAGTTTTAAAGAACATGCGTGCATTGGGAAGGACGCAGGTAAACGTACAGTTTCACAAGACAGCTTTTCTTTAAAAATATAATGGCCGACATTGTTTTGTAGATCAGCACTCCGTATAGTCGTTTTAAGTGTAAAAAATAACTTAGAGGAAGAAACAACCATACTTGCAATATCATCTTGGTCGGTAGCCATTCTAATCCATCTAAAATTAGAGGCACAATACACCCCAATCTCGGTTTCCATGCAATTTGTGAACAAGGCCGTATCTGCTGTCACATTGTCTATGGCTGTAAAGGGTTTCAACAAAGGTTGTTAGACAGCAATCGACTGCATAGATTATATAATCAATTAATTCATGTACATATAGTATACACGTATCTTATGAACGCAGTATTTTTCACGAAGCAGAGAGCTGCTCTGTTATTCTTGTCGTGCGAGGCCATTTTCTTTCAGAAACAACCTCACAAAGACAATGTCAAATTTTGCTATTGCCAGCTAGTTTAATCCCTCAACAAGACATTGCCAAACAGTTGCAAATTCTTTTTACTGCATATTAAATTATCTTTTCTATTAAAAGTTTGGGCAACGGTTTTATGTAAACAAACAGGCGACATGTTGTTGACCTAGTAGTAACTAGATTCACTTATTCAGTGCACACAAGTTTTTGGTCTGAATAGATCTTCGGGTGTGGAGTCTGAAGAGCATTTTGTATACCTGGTTCACCTATGTGTGGGATCTGAAGAGCATTTCGTATACCTGGTTCACCCAGGTGTGGGGTCTGAAGAGCATTTTGTATACGTGGTTCGCCCAGGTGGTGGGTCTGAAGAGCATTTTGTATACGTGGTTCGCCCAGGTGTGGGGTCTGAAGAGCATTTTGTATACGTGGTTCGCCCAGGTGTGGGGTCTGAAGAGCATTTTGTATACGTGGTTCACCCAGGTGTGCGGTCTGAAGAGCATTTTGTATACGTGGTTCGCCCAGGTGTGGGGACTGAAGAGCATTTTGTATACGTGGTTCGCCCAGGTGTGGGGTCTGAAGAGCATTTTGTATACGTGGTTCACCCAGGTGTGGGGTCTGAAGAGCATTTTGTATACGTGGTTCGCCCAGGTGTGGGGTCTGAAGAGCATTTTGTATACGTGGTTCACCCAGGTGTGGGGACTGAAGAGCATTTTGTATACGTGGTTCGCCCAGGTGTGGGGACTGAAGAGCATTTTGTATACCTGGTTCACCCAGGTGTGGGGTCTGAAGAGCATTTTGTATACCTGGTTCACCCAGGTGTGGGGTCTGAAGAGCATTTTGTATACGTGGTTCACCCAGGTGTGGGGTCTGAAGAGCATTTTGTATACGTGGTTCGCCCAGGTGTGGGGACTGAAGAGCATTTTGTATACGTGGTTCGCCCAGGTGTGGGGTCTGAAGAGCATTTTGTATACGTGGTTCGCCCAGGTGTGGGGACTGAAGAGCATTTTGTATACGTGGTTCGCCCAGGTGTGGGGTCTGAAGAGCATTTTGTATACGTGGTTCACCCAGGTGTGGGGTCTGAAGAGCATTTAAAATACGTGGTTCACCCAGGTGTGGGGTCTGAAGAGCATTTTGTATACGTGGTTCGCCCAGGTGTGGGGTCTGAAGAGCATTTTGTATACGTGGTTCGCCCAGGTGTGGGGTCTGAAGAGCATTTTGTATACGTGGTTCACCCAGGTGTGGGGTCTGAAGAGCATTTTGTATACGTGCTTCATCCAGGTGTGGGGTCTGAAGAGCATTTTGTATACCTGGTTCACCCAGGTGTGGGGTCTGAAGAGCATTTTGTATACCTGGTTTACCCAGGTGTGGGGTCTGAAAAGCATTTTATATACCTGGTTACACAGGTGTGGGGTCTGAAGAGCATTTTGTATACGTGGTTCACCCAGGTATGGGGTCTGAAGAGCATTTTGTATACCTGGTTCGCCCAGGTGTGGGGTCTGAAAAACAATTTGTATACGTGGTTCGCCCAGGTGTGGGGTCTGAAGAGCATTTTGTATATCTGGTTCGCCCAGGTGTGGGGTCGGAAGAGCATTTTGTATACCTGGTCCACCCAGGTGTGGGGTCTGAAGAGCATTTTGTTTACTGGTCCACCCAAGTGTTAAGTCTGAATAGCATTTTGAATACCTGGCCCATCAACGCTTGTGGTCTGAACAGCATTTTGTTTACTGGATCAACACAAGTGTGTGGTCTAAAAAGACCGTCATATACCCAGTCCACCCGTTGTGTGGTCTAAATACACAGATGTATCTGGTTCAACCAGTTGTGGGGTCTGAGTTAACCGTTGTAAACCTGGTCCGCCAAGTTGTAAGGTGTGAATGGACATTGTAAACCTGGTCCACCAGGTGTGGGGTCTAAACAGACTGTTGTAAACATAGTCCACCCAGTTGTGGTGTCTAAGTAGACCGTTATTTACCAGGACAACCCAGATGTGGGGGGTCTGAATAAACCGCTGTAAACCAGGTCCTCCCGGATGTGAGGTCTGAATAGACCGTTGTTAATCTGGTCCACCCAGTTGTGGGATCTGAACGGATCGTAGTAAACCAGGTCCACCCAAATGTGAGGTCTGAATAAACCGTTATTAACCTGGTCCACCCAGTTGTGGGGTCTGAATGGACCGTTGTTAACCAGGTCCTCTCGGATGTGAGGTCTGAATAGACCGTTGTTAATCTGGTCCACCCAGTTGTGGGATCTGAACGGACCGTTGTAAACCAGGTCCACCCAGTTGTGAGGTCTGAATAGACCGTTATTAACCTGGTCCACCCAGTTGTGAGGTCTGAATGGACCGTTGTAAACCAGGTCCACCCAGATGTGAGGTCTGAACAGACCATTGTAAACAAGGTCCACCCAGTTGTGAGGTCTGAATAGACCGTTATTAACCTGGTCCACCCAGTTGTGAGGTCTGAATAGACCGTTGTAAACCAGGTCCACCCAGATGTGAGGTCTGAAAAGACCGTTGTAAACCTGGTCCACCCAGTTGTGAGGTCTGAATAGACCGTTAATAACCTGGTCCACCTAGTTGTGAGGTCTGAATAGACCGTTGTAAACCAGGTCCACACAGATGTTAGGTCTGAACAGACCGTTGTAAACCAGGTCCACCCAGATGTGAGGTCTGAAAAGACCGTTGTAAACCTGGTCCACCCAGTTGAGAGGTCTGAATAGACCGTTATTAACCTGGTCCACCCAATTGTGAGGTCTGAATAGACCGTTATTAACCTGGTCCACCCAGTTGTGAGGTCTGAATAGACCGTTGCAAACCAGGTCCACACAGATGTTAGGTCTGAACAGACCGTTGTAAACCTGGTCCACCCAGTTGTGAGGTCTGAATAGACCGTTGTAAACCAGGTCCACCCAGATGTGAGGTCTGAAAAGACCGTTGTAAACCTGGTCCACTCAGTTGAGAGGTCTGAATAGACCGTTATTAACCTGGTCCACCCAATTGTCAGGTCTGAATAGACCGTTGCAAACCAGATCCACACAGATGTTAGGTCTGAACAGACCGTTGTAAACCTGGTCCACCTAGTTGTGAGGTCTGAATAGACCGTTATTAACCTGGTCCACCCAGTTGTGAGGTCTGAATAGACCGTTGTAAACCAGGTCCACCCAGATGTGAGGTCTGAACAGACCGTTATTAACCTGGTCCACCCAGATGTGAGGTCTGAATGGACCGTTGTAAACCAGGTCCACCCAGTTTTGAGGTCTGAATGGACCGTTGTAAACCAGGTCCACCCAGATGTGAGGTCTGAATAGACCGTTGTAAACCAGGTCCACCCAGATGTGAGGTCTGAACAGACCGTTGCAAACCAGGTCCACCCAGTTGTAAGGTCTGAATAGACCGCTGTAAACCAGGTCCACCCAGATGTGAGGTCTGAAAAGACCGTTGTAAACCAGGTCCACCCAGTTGAGAGGTCTGAAAAGACCGTTATTAACCTGGTCCACCCACTTGTGAGGTCTGAATAGACCGTTGCAAACCAGGTCCACCCAGATGTGAGGTCTGAACAGACCGTTGTAAACCTGATCCGCCCAGATGTGAGGTCTGAATAGACCGATGTAAACTATTTGTTTAAGTTTGACTTTAATTTACCTCATCCATAGGTGATGGAGGTCGAGGGCTTCACCCACCACACCAATTATTAAATAGCAAAAGAGAAAACGGCAATTACCAAAACGGTACCAAAATGTAGCAAAAAATTGACAGAGTTGTTACATGCATATCTGACAGTAAAGAACTTGTGTACTTGTTAATCTTTTCTAGAACAGAGGCTTTTAACAAAGTTACAAAACAAAACCAGAATGGGAAAAAAGTTCTACTAATGAAAAGTTTTAAAGAGTGTAAGGTATGAATAGAACGTTGTTTATCTGGTCCATTTCACAAAGTTGTGGAGTCTTCATACATATAGAGATAATCCACCTAGCTGTGTGGTCTGACTAGATCGTGACTGTTGTATACTCGGTCAAGACTGGTGTGGAGTCTGAATAGACCATTGTATACCTAGCCCAGACAGCTGTGGAGTCTGAATATACCGCTGCACACCCGGTCCAGACACGCAGCTTGCAGTCCATAAAGCTCTTTGAGCAGATATTTTTTTCAAGGTTTCACATCCCTGAACATTTAAGATATTTCTGGCAAAATTTATATTATTATTTGTAAAGAAAAACTTTTCTTTTCAAAATAATTTTAGACATCTCAATTTCGCAAAACAAAGACAAGTTACATATATTATATTCCTTGATTGACGTGAATTCGATACGTACATGTTTTCGATACTTTCGTTTTCACGCGCATCTGTTCTAAACCGGAAGTGGAAACTACGTCATACATTGTTTACATCGTAACCGGTGTTCTACTGATTTCCGCCGTCTGTCAAAATTTGTAAACAATGCGTAAAAAGCAAGTAAGTCCTTATTTTACTTCTTTGTTATTGAAATTTACCATTTTTCTTAACACTTTATTTAAACATTTACCTAGCAACATACAAATTGTGTTTATTCAATCATAAAATATCTTGATACTATTGGAGAGGTCCTTCATCGTCTGCTCCGTGAAGTCACATGATCACCATGTGACCATGGCTGCATATTAATTACATATATAATTAGTATCGAAAATACGTCAATAAATACGTTCAAGCGGTATGATGATGGTGTTGTATTTTGAATTATTGTAATGAATGAAGTATTAAATTAAAAAAAATATTATATTGACGGAATTAAAGTTGTTTGAATAATATTTAAACGAACCCGATCTTTTTCTTTCAAGGTTTGTAAAATATTGACATTATCTGTTTGCGCATGCTTAGAGTCTCGAAAACACGTCAATCAAGGATACAATAATCCTTAAGTCGGCGAGGAAAGAAAAACATACCTTTTCTACAAAGAAATTTTCTGTCATATCCAGCTTTACATGGACATAATCGTGCGGGTTTCATGTTAGGAGTCGTTTTAGGAGTCGTTCTGAAACATTTTTTAACATTAATGGCCACAATAAAGACAATTTTTTCATTAAAAACATAATAAAACGGGGAAAAAAAGGGGAAATATTTTAATCACTTTACAATCATGGAAAATATCATTATTTACAAATAACAATCACAGCAAAGGGGCAATCAAATAAATATGGACATTAACACAGAAATATAGTATTTTAATATACACATATAAGAGTAAACATGACTGAACAATGATTTTATAGTTTTTTAAAAACATAACAATATTATAAAAATAATTAAGACTTTGAACCAGCTGCCTTTATACTTACCATTAGATGTCTGTGTTGTATAAATGGAAATTCCAATTAAGAGAAAAATATATAGCATCTATAATTATTACATGAACTATAAATAGACGCAACACGACTGGTCACACCCCCAAAATAGTCGAGTCAATAAAAAAAGATATTGACCCGCTTTTGCTGATATTAACAGATCTATTAATAGAATGCGAAATTTCTATCAATATTATGCGCGCGCATCTACAAAACTTCCTTAGAATTGTACGCATTGTGGGATACTCGTCCAAGACGAACAATATTCACGAAGTAAACAATGTCGCTGAAGACCAGTACAATAAATTGATAGAAGATAAAGATTCTAATAATAATTTTATGAACTATTTATAGTTCATGTAATAAAACAGTAAGTAAATGTACAATAACTAGCAAAAATAGAAAAGAAAAAAAACATAGGAACATAAAAGACACAATTTAACATTTAAGTATAAAATGAACATTCAGAAAGTCGGCAATAAAAGAGAGAAATAAATGTTATTGTAACCCTTTTCACATTTATTATCATACTGTAATCTAATAAATTGTTTGAAAGTAAACTGGATTGATTCGTTGACATCTAATTGCTACCAAGATGTATTGAAGGGTATATCCGCCTGTTTTCTAATTGACATTTTATTTCTCAGTACACTGATTTCTTATTTCACTTGATAAGTTAAGTTTGGGTTATGTTTGATAAATTGCAAATTGAGACTTCATTTTACCATTTTTTTTTTTTTTTTTTTAGAAATAGAATGGGATAATTTATGTATTTTCTCATCTAAGACAAATTAGAGATGCATGTTCTGATCGGAAAGGCGGTGGGGGATTCCCAGGATTTTTTAGTTTCTGAAATGTAAGTTTGGAGAGCGTGCTGGTGCAGACTTCGAACAAACGTTGCTTTATTTATTCTGGAGTCAGAATGTGTAAATATACGCATAGAACAGCAAAACTTGTTTGTTTATGACGTGTTTGATTTGAATATCTAAACATGCTGCCCCATCGTATTGTTTCGACATATCTAGAGCGTCAATGTGTTGGGTTCTTAGAATGTTTGCCAACAATGTTCATTAATATCACAAAATAAATGTCATTTGGACTTACGGACTAAAGACCAACACATGGTAATAATATAGTCCAATTAGCTTTGTTTTCTTGAAGGCGCTTTCAATCAACTTTATGTTAATTTAAACAATGAGGAAATGTTTTCTCCAAAATACATACTTATTTCATGCGCTGCTAATAACTATTAACGTTTGTCCCCAAAATAAAAACTAGCTTCATGCACTGCTAACTACTATTAACGTTTGCCCCCAAAACACAAACTAACTTCATGCACTGCTAACTACTATTAACGTTTGCCCCCAAAACACAAACTAAATTCATGCGCTGCTAACTACCATTAACGTTTGCCTCCAATTACAAATTAAATTCATGCGCTGCTAACTACTATTAACGTTTGCCCCCAAAATACAAACTAAATTCATGCGCTGCTAACTACCATTAACGTTTGCCTCCAAAATACAAACTAACTTCATGCACTGCTAACTACTATTAACGTTTGCCCCCAAAACACAAACTAAATTCATGCGCTGCTAACTACCATTAACGTTTGCCTCCAAAATACAAACTAACTTCATGCACTGCTAACTACTATTAACGTTTGCCCCCAAAACACAAACTAACTTCATGCGCTGCTAACTACTATTAACGTTTGCCCCCAAAACACAAACTAAATTCATGCGCTGCTAACTACCATTAACGTTTGCCTCCAAAATACAAACTAACTTCATGCACTGCTAACTACTATTAACGTTTGCCCCCAAAACACAAACTAAATTCATGCGCTGCTAACTACCATTAACGTTTGCCTCCAAAATACAAACTAACTTCATGCACTGCTAACTACTATTAACGTTTGCCCCCAAAACACAAACTAAATTCATGCACTGCTAACTACCATTAACGTTTGCCTCCAAAACACAAACTAATTTTATGCACTGCTAACTACCATTAACGTTTGCCTCCAAAATACAAACTAAATTCATGCACTGCTAACTACTATTAACGTTTGCCCCCAAAACACAAACTAAATTCATGCGCTGCTAACTACCATTAACGTTTGCCCCCAAAACACAAACTAAATTCATGCACTGCTAACTACTATTAACGTTTGCCCCCAAAACACAAACTAAATTCATGCGCTGCTAACTACCATTAACGTTTGCCTCCAAAATACAAACTAACTTCATGCACTGCTAACTACTATTAACGTTTGCCCCCAAAATACAAACTAACTTCATGCACTGCTAACTACTATTAACGTTTGCCCCAAAAACACAAACTAAATTCATGCGCTGCTAACTACCATTAACGTTTGCCTCCAATTACAAATTAAATTCGTGCGCTGCTAACTACTATTAACGTTTGCCCCCAAAATACAAACTAAATTCATGCGCTGCTTATAACTATTAACATTTGCCTCCAAATAATAAACTAAATCCATGCGCTTTAAATGTATTAAATTCATTTTGCAAAATGTGGGGAATCGAAGTCAACGTACCTAAATCTGCAGTTATTGTTTTTGAGAAAGGATGTCGGACTAGGATTGCTGGTTCTGTTTCTATTGTGTACAAAATCGAACTATTTCAAAATGTGAGTGAATTTACGTATTTAGGTGTTACTCTGAAATCGAATTGTTGTTTTTACCAATCACAAAAATACCTGGCTGATAAAGCATTAAAAGCGACATTCTCTTTAAACTCCTTGTTTGATTTTATGTCTCTAAATACAGTAGATAAGTTAAAATTGTTCGATAGTATGATACCTCCCATTTTATGTCATGGGTGTGAAATTTGGGGTTTTCATAAGTCAGGTGCCATCGAACGCGTCAAAATTAAATTCCTTAAGCAAATTTTGTCTGTCAACCAAAAAACATGCAACAACTCTGTCTATGGTGAACTGGGTAGATTCCCGTTGTTGATTATACGCAAAGTCTGTTTAATTAAGCATTGGTTTAAACTTAACAAATATACCAATTCCCTACAGTACCGACTCGCTTTATTAACTGACAATGAAGGTAATTTCATATTAAAGTGGACAAAAAATATAAAAAATGTTGTTTGGAAACCTAGGCTTGTCATATATTTCCAACAACAGATTATGTAGTAATAACTGTGTTAATCTTGCTGTACAGAGTATATTAGACCAATATGTTCAGTGTTGGTTTAATTCGATTGAAAATTCTAGAAAACTAGAAACATTTTGTCTTGTTAAGAATACATTTGGATTTGAGCCCTACAATGATATTATCGATAATAATCAACACCGTATTGCTTATAGTCGTATTAGATTATCATACCATAAACTTGCTATTGAAGAAGGTCGTTATAAAAACATAGAGGGATTAGGGATTAGCCGGCATTTTTACCGATACTGCGCAGCGACATTTCTATCATTATAGCACAGGGGCACTTATGAGGTGCCCAGGGACTGAACCCGACCGGTCCATTATACTGACACCGACGAGTCAGGCGTAATGCTGTCCCCTTAGCCCCGAGCGTTAGGAGGGAAGCCACTACTACCAACTTTAAAGTCTTTGGTATGACCCGGCCGGAGTTCGAACCCACGACCTCCCGATTCGCAAGCCGACGCTCTACCACCTGAGCTATTGCGGCCGGTCTAAAAACATAGAAAGACACAGTAGAATTTGTAAATTATGTAATATGAAGGTAGTGGAAAACGAATACCATTTCGTCTTAGTATGTTCGTTTTTTTAGAGATATAAGAAGTTTATTTCTGCCCTCTTATTTTTGCCTTTTTCCTACAATTCATAAATTTAAATTATTATTCCAGAGCAGGAAACCATCTTTAATTAAGAACCTTTCTAAATTTATATATCTGTCTTTTTCTAAAAGGGAAACTACACTTCAACTTAATAATTTATAATCGATACTTGTTTATGAATATTCATATTGTTACTGTAAAATCCATCTTGACCATTTTTGCATTTGTATTTGTAAATGCTCATTTCACACTTTTCTCTCTTTGAACAGATATCTGTTTACTAATTGACGCTATGTTATGATGTTCTGGCAATGAACTGTATGTTCATGCCAATAAATAAATTGAATTGAATTGATTAACTACAATTAACGTTTGCCTCCAAAATACAAATTAAATTTATGCGCTTTTAATAACTTTTAACGTTCTCCCCCAAAATACAAACTAAATTCATGCGCAGCTAATCACTTTTAAACTTTTAAACCAATTATTTTCAAAATATTTTTTAAAAGATAATTAAAGATGTGCTTGCTGTTGTTGTTTCTTAACTTATGTTATGGCATAATTTATTTGTCACTTTTCTGATGTCAAATCTCCAAACTTAAGAATTGTTGTTGTTTAATGTATCCGACAGTTTGGGTCAAATGCTTTCTTTCAAAATAACCAAATAAGTCATTTTGACATTAAAAGGTTCTGCAAAATGCTACATTGATGCCCATGATCTGTGTGAACAGTCTAGCATAAATCCCACACGTCATTGCAAACAGGTATTTTTAATCTGAGCCACGATAGAGAGATAGCTATTTTAACTAAGAAAACCACATAACAACTTCGTCGCCTTTAGCTTTTGTTTACCCCCTCCTTTTAACTTATGGTATGTGGCAAGCTCTAGTACTTAAAGTGGTGAAAATGGTATAGAAGGTTATCAAAGATGTATTGGGTTGTGGAGGAGGGTAATGAAAGTACTTAAGACCTTAATATCTAAAATCACTGTAAATTAATAAAATCTAGATGATTAAAATTCTAATCTCAGTTTGGTGACCACACTAAAAATATGTAAAAAGACCCTTTGAAAAGAGTATGGATATATTTATCACAGATGTTTAAACTTAAAACAAAAATATATACCACAGATGTATTATTATTACATAGTTTATATCAGAGTTGTTTGTTTTAATATATAACAAATATCAAATGTTTGATTATCACAAAAAGTTTTTTTATTATAATACAAGTACTTATTTTGGATCATATAAGAGTAATTTGCAATGTTTCACCAGACGAAGTCTATATTTGTTTATTCATATATAGGAGTATATATACCAGATGTGTAGTATCAGTATTGTATATGCCTATTATGGCAACATATAATAATGTTTTTATGTACACATTTTATAAACAGTAAAAAGTTCACCAAGTTTAGTCGTCTTTGGTTTTGTTTACCCTAGCCTTTTAACTTATGGTATGTGGCAAGCTCAAGTACTTAAGATGGTTAAAAATGGTATAGAAGGTTATCACAGATGTACTGGGTTGTGGAGGAGTGGAATGAATTTAGAGTCTACGAATATTAAAGACATATAATGTATAAAAAAAATTTCTAAATTATTAAAATCTACAAGATTAAAATTCTAATCATAGTTTAGAGACCGCACTAAAAATATGTATAAAGACCCATATCGAAAACAACATGTGAGAATCACAGAAGTTTATACTTAAATATATGACAGGTGTTTTTTATTGCAAGGTGTATATCACAGATGTTTCTAATTCTAGTTAGAAATTATCACAGAAATTTTATTATCACAAAAAAAACATCGTTTTAAAACACATGCTTATTTTAAATCATATAAAGAGACTTTTACAGGGCATCACCAAGTCGTGGAGTTTAATTTCTGTTTTATTTACTCGTTCATATATGCATATATTCTAGATGTTTGGTATTCATATTTTATAAGTTTATTTTGTCAACAAGTAATAGTGTTTGTTTTTTGTTTGTTTTTTATTTACATAAAAACTTACTTTTGAGATCACCTTATATCGTCATCTGGGTAATCCGCTCTGACGCCGACACCTATTTTAGTAGATTACTATCGTGCATCAATAACTTTTGCAAACAATTAAAATGTAGATTGTATTTTTTTTTCTCGATAAGTACTGTCTAACATTATAGTTAAGTCTAACAACACAGTTAAAATCGTCTTTACTTCGTTAAAGGTTTATGCAGAAATAATGCCCAAATACCCCAAAGCGGTGGTAAGATATTGTTACATGTTATATGATATATGCAAACTGTCGGATACACCTTTAATAAGACGTCGGCTTGCGGATCGGGAGGTCGTGGGTTCGAACCCCGGCCGGGTCTAACCAAAGACTTCAAAGTTGGTAGTAGTGGCTTCCCTCCTAACGCTCGGGGCTAAGGGGACAGCATTACGCCTGACTCGTCGGTGTCAGTATAATGGACCGGCCGGGTTCAGTCTCTGGGCACCTCATAAGTGCCCCTGTGCTATAATGACAGAAATGTCGCTGCGCAGTATCGGCAAAAATGCCGGCTAATCCCAATCCCAAATCCCTTTAATATGAATGAAGGTGCTTGTGGTACTATTTAGCAATTATATGTGATCTTTATCAAATACTTTAAAAGATGTCATTATTGTCTTTTAACTGAAGAAAACATTCGCTTTGATTTGAGATATGGATTGGGGTCTTGTGTGCTACCTCACTGTCGGTTAGGTTGGTATATGTGGTCGCTTTTATGCTCAGAAAGATACTGATGAAATTGTTGGTAGACTAAAGAGACACACAAGCGGAAACAAGATAGATCGACCCAACACCAGTGTTCGAACTACCTACCATCTAGATAACAACGGTACTCTACCAACTGCCCTATTTAAACCCATATGCCATTCAACACATCGTCGGACACCCACGACCGATCCATTCCGTTACTGTGCATTCATCGCCCGTGGAATATTTAGTTCACTTGTCGCCATTTCTGGTAATGACATTTCATTGGTCGCTTTACATTCCGATGAAGGTGTCAGTCCAATGATAAAGCTCGTTTCTTTCGATTGTGGCACTGGTCGCAGCCATTGCTATACTGCTAGTTTCCATGCTGAAGAGTATGGATTTTGTAAGCAGTATTATGATTGGCCAATTCTTGTTCTGTTCACTTTGATAAGACGACAGGAAATTTACCAATAAACCCACGGTCGACGAATGTTGTAAAACGGAATAGTCGATCTTGGGTATGCGACGATGCACTTAACAGAAAGGGATGAGTATGCCTTTTTGATGCGTCATTTTGACTGATCTGTTTATATAATTATGAGCAATCCTCGATCAGAAATGCCACCTTCTCAAGTTCTGTGATGCCATTTCTCAAATTTAGCATTCGAGATTTGGGTCAGTCTGTTCGCTTTTTTGCGAATTGGATGCTACAAACGTATATCGAACATTTACACATAATGTTTAAAATTCGACGAGTTAGAATGTAAATCGAGTTATTTGGCAAGTGTGGTGCTACCGTTTACAAAAAAATAACCATTTAAATACGATTCGTGATTCATGAATAATTCATGAATTGACAATTATAAATACGTTATTTGAATATTGGCGGATATCCCCTTCCATACTGGTGGCTTGTCAGTACATGTAGTTCTGAAAGTGAACCGTAACGCCACAATCGTCATTACAAACATGTCTTTCCTATCTGAGCCACCCTGCACAGTGAGCTATTTTTAAACTAAGAAAAACGGCATTATTACGACAGTAAGTGTCTACGTGATATATATACATGTACATGAAAACACAACAAATGACTTACATAATGTACGGAACACATTCACCGTTAATCATGTCACACTCCGCGTTATCAAAAGTCGCATCCGCGGTAAAACACGGATTCGGGATGTTATTGTCTCTTTTGGATTTTTCTGTAACATGCAACATATGACTTAAAAATGTCTAACATAATCTGGGGTTTTCTCCATTAGATTTGGCAATAAATAATACATGTAAAACTTTGATATCCCTGAATTGTATTAGTCCCTTTTTTAATGATTGTATTTTAAAGTGAATAAGACAATCTTTAAAAAGACTAAAACAAATCAATGTTCAATTTCACAAAGATAACAAATCTTACTTTACTATTACCATTAACGAACAATAAAAGATATTTCATGTCTGTTTAAAACAATAAGTAGCAGTTTTGATAGAATTTTTAAACATTTTAAAAATTATTGTGTCAAGATTTTGATTCAGCCAATTAAAATGTTATTTTGTCCCATTGTGGAATTTTTGTGGAAAAAAGGAACTCGACGCATATGGACAAGTTGATGCTGCAACGAGTACAATTTACCTTTGACCTCTAAGTTTGACCTTGACATTAAGGTTGGCAATGCAGTTATTTTTAGCGACACACCGCCTCATACATAAAAACGCTTGTGCTTTTAAATCTATTGACCCATTATTACCTAACTGTCCGGACATTAGGACAATAGTACTTATTTTCACCGTGGAACGATAAATGCGACCTTGACCTTGTGGCTATGAATATGATTCTTATATACAATACAATCTCATCATGGCAAACATTTGTCACAAGTTTTTTTTTAATTCCATTGAATTCCATTGAGCCTCAGCTAGAACACATTTTATAATTGACCTCATAGTGATGTTGACCTTTGAAAAGTGAAAGGAAAGTTCCTGTGCAAAACACATCGATTCAATATAACAAATATTTATGGAAAGCCTTTTCTTTCCAAATCCATTGACCATTTGTTAGCATACACTTAAACTCAAGAAAAAGAAGAACTTATTTTGACCTTTTATTCCTAAGTGTGACTTTGACCTTTATGCCTGCAAGGTGTTTCGTACGTGCAGCACAGTCTTATCTTTGCAAACACTAACAAGTCGAAATTCTATTTGCCCATTGTTAGAAAACAGTCAAGATAATTTCGAGAACATTTATTCTTTACCTTTGACCTTTAAGTGTAACCTTTGAGTGGCAGCCCCGGTTCTTGTGCGCGAAACGTCGTATATGGATATACAATTCTGACATGGTTTAGATTGTTGCTTACCTTATTGTGACATTGACCTTCATCGTACAGGCTTGTGTCATGCGCGCGATGCGCCTTGCCATGGTATATATGGTTCATGCCATCAATAGTTGTATCAAATTTTATTAAAATCACTTTTTAAAGCATACTGGAATTCCGTCCGGACAATAGTATCCCGACACCAAACTACCATTACGACAGCTATGTCGAGTCCCCCTCAAGCGGTTTTAACAGAAAGTATACCCTTTTCTTTGGGTAACATGACCAAACAACGGCTATACAACTAAACACAAACCTCGGCTTTAGATTAGTGTGAACATCACATTACTTTGAAAAATTTATATGAAAAACATTGAACTACCTTCAAGTGATAATTTAATCAATCTACAATATTAAAGGTGTTGGTGTTGGCAAAGAAAACAAACAAGAAAAATGTAAGGAGACCCTGTAACATCCGCTTGGTAAACTTTGCACCTGTGTCCCTTTGAACTTGGTTCTTACATTTTTTCACGCTGAAATCAACTGTGTTGGTAAAGCGGCAACATGCCACTTATTGAACGGTTATTTTAACAAAAAAGTTTGAGTTTTCCTAGAAAATCATGTTAAACGAACAATAATAATAATCGGCGATATCAAAGAATATGTCCTGATTGTTGAGTCAGAGTGTTATGTGCTGGCCTCACCCTCGCATTCTCATTTCTTGTTTGTTTATTATTCATTGTTTTGCTTTGTGGGGTTGGGGTAATAAAAAAATGATTATGTTAATTAGTTCTGCTTCTATTTAATTTATTTTATGAACTAAATACGATCTTTTCATTTGTGCAATGTTAAAATCAAGACAAAAGTACGGGCAGGTCTTAAGAAGTGGACATATGGTATTGAAATGGTGGAATTTAAATGAGATTTTTTGTATAATGTAACAATAACTGTAATATTAAATAAACTCAAAAATATATAACGATTTTAATCGTAAGTTGTAATAGTGTAGTCCATAGTAATAATTGTTCAAGCAAAGAAAGGTTCTGATTGTAGTAAACAATGAATATCTAACCTTGGCGTAGTGGTAGAGTCGCCGATTTGTAACTCCTCTGACTGCTTAGCCTCCTACCGCACGGGTTCGAGTCCCGTTCGGGGCGAAGGACTTAATGTGGGAAGGTCTTCCAGCTGACTTGCGGTGCGCTGGTAGTTCTACCCAGACATTTGTTTGGGGTCTTCCTCCACCAAAACAACTAGACGTCACTATTATATTCTGTTTTGTTCTATAATGATCATAATTGGTCGCTGCGATCTATCTTAGAAACAAAACTGACAACTGAATGCAAAATGTTTCCAAGCAAAAGTAAGCGAAAGTTTCCCTACCCCAGTATGCTTGGTCCTCCTTAATGAGATGGCATGGATTATACGCCAGTGAGCACAAAATCATGCCGGTGAAGTTCATACATCTCTCAGAAGATAAGTGAGGCGTATCCTCCGGCTTGCAAGGCTCAATCTCTTAGGAGGGACGTGGAAAACACATCAGATTAAACAATAACAACAACAACATGTACGTCATAAACATAATAAAAATCGTACTGTATTGTTTGTTTATGTTTGTTGGGTTTATCATCCCGCCAACAGTATTTCAGTTTTCTGAAGACGGTGTTCACTTGAAGCAGATATAGTCCTGCATCCACAGTGTATAGCATGTCGTGAGCACCTGGCATGACACCCAACCGGTCACATTATCCTAACACTGGGCCAACCAGTCGTGGAACTACCCTTATATTTGCTTAAGCGTTAGCAAGGGAGCTATACCACTACCATTTTAACGATTTTGGCATGTCGAGGCCCGGGATCGAATCCGGGGCCTCCCGTACCTGGATCCGACGCTCTACCGATTGCGCTACCAGGTCCGGTGTACTGTACTGTACATGAGTTAAATACAAAATAACATAAAATAACAGACTAAGCTTTAGCACATGCATGAAGACAAGCATTATATATGAAATAAATCTTTCCATGTTGGCATGACTCTAATATTGAAGCGCTCATACACATAGGTATTAAAACTGTGTGAAAAGACGGTGTAACTTTCCATGTTGGCATACACACACACACACAAACACACGCGCACACACACGCGCGCGGACACACACACGCGACTACTCTGTATGGACCCACATGTAGATTTAATAGCTATGTAGAAAGAACAATGTAACTCACTATAATGGTATCGCTCCCTTGTATGGGCCCACATGTAGGTCTAATGACTATATAGAAAGAACAATTCTACTCACTATATTGGTATGACTCCCTTGTATGGACCCACATGTAGGTCTAATAGCTATGTAGAAAGAACAACTCTACTCACTATATTGGTATGACTACCTTGTATGGACCCACATGTAGGTCTAATGACTATGTAGAAAGAACAACTCTACTCACTATATTGGTATGACTCCCTTGTATGGACCCACATGTAGGTCTAATAGCTATGTAGAAAGAACAACTCTACTCACTATATTGGTATGACTCCCTTGTATGGACCCACATGTAGGTCTAATGACTATGTAGAAAGAACAATTCTACTCATTATATTGGTATGGCTCCCTTGTATGGACCCACATGTAGGTCAAATAACTATATAGAAAGAACAATGTAGCTCACTATATTGGTATGACTCCCTTGTATGGACCCACATGTAGGTCTAATAACTATATAGAAAGAACATTTCTACTCACTATATTGGTATGACTCCCTTGTATGGACCCACATGTAGGTCTAATAACTATATAGAAAGAACATTTCTACTCACTATATTGGTATGACTCCCTTGTATGGACCCACATGTAGGTCTAATAACTATATAGAAAGAACATTTCTACTCACTATATTGGTATGACTCCCTTGTATGGACCCACATGCAGGTCTAATAACTATATAGAAAGAACAATTCTACTCACTATATTGGTATGGCTCCCTTGTATTGACCCACATGCAGGTCTCTTAACTATATAGAAAGAACAATTCTACTCACTATATTGGTATGGCCCCCTTGTATGGACACACATGCAGGTCTCTTAACTATATAGAAAGAACAATTCTACTCACTATATTGGGATGACTCCTCTGTACGGACCCACATGTAGGTCTAATAACTATATAGAAAGAACAATTCTACCCACTATATTGGTATGAGTCCCTTGTATGAACCCACATGTAGGTCTAATAACTACATAGAAAGAACATTTCTACTCACTATATTGGTATGACTCCCTTGTATGGACCCACAAGTAGGTCTGATAACTATATAGAAAGAACAAGTCTACTCACTATATTGGTATGACTCCCTTGTATGGACCCACATGTAGGTCTAATAACTATATAGAAAAAACAATTCTACTCACTATATTAGTATGGCTCCCTTGTATGGACCTACATGTAGGTCTAATAACTATATAAAAAGAACAATTCTACTCACTATATTAGTATGGCTCCCTTGTATGGACCCACATGTAGGTCTAATAACTATATAGAAAGAACAATTCTACTCACTATATTGGTATGACTCCTCTGTATGGACCCACATGTAGGTCTAATGACTATATAGAAAGAACAATTCTACTCATTATATTGGTATGGCTCCCTTGTATGGACCCACATGTAGGTCTGATAACTATATAGAAAGAACAAGTCTACTCACTATATTGGTATGACTCCCTTGTATGGACCCACATGTAGGTCTAATAACTATATAGAAAGAACAATTCTACTCACTTTATTGGTATGGCTCCCTTGTATGGACACACATGTAGGTCTAATGACTATAAAGAAAGAACAATTCTACTCACTATATTGGTATGACTCCCTTGTATGGACCCACATGCAGGTCTAATAACTATATAGAAAGAACAATGTTGGTCACTATATTGGTATGACTACCTTGTATGGACCCACATGTAGGTCTTATAACTATGTAGACAGAACAATGCTTATATTAGTATTGCTCCCTTGTATGGACCCACATGTAGGTCTAATGACTATATAGAAAGAACAATTCTACTCGACATATTGGAATGACACCTCTGTATGGACCCACATGTAGGTCTGATAACTATATAGAAAGAACAATTCTACTCATTATATTGGTATGACTCCCTTGTATGGACCCACATGTAGATTTAATAGCTATGTAGAAAGAACAATGTAACTCACTATAATGGTATCGCTCCCTTGTATGGGCCCACATGTAGGTCTAATGACTATATAGAAAGAACAATTCTACTCACTATATTGGTATGATTCCCTTGTATGGACCCACATGTAGGCCTAATGACTATATAGAAGGAACAATTCTACTGACTATATTGGTATGGCTCCCTTGTATGGACCCACATATAGGTCTAATGACTATATAGAAAGAACAATCCTACTCACTATACTGGTATGGCTCCCTTGTATGGACCCACATATAGGCCTAATAACTATATAGAAAGAACAATTCTACTGACTATATTGGTATGGCTCCCTTGTATGGACCCACATGTAGGTCTGATAACTATATAGAAAGAACAATTCTATTCATTATATTGGTATGATTCCCTTGTATGGACCCACATGTAGGTCTAATAACTATATAGAAAGAACAATTCTACTCATTATATTGGTATGACTACCTTGTATGGACACACATGTAGGTCTTATAACTATATAGAAAGGACAATTCTACTCACTATATTGGTATGGCTCCCTTGTATGGACCCACATGTAGGTCTAATAGCTATGTAGAAAGAACAACTCTACTCACTATATTGGTATGACTACCTTGTATGGACCCACATGCAGGTCTAATAGCTATGTAGAAAGAACAATTCTACTCACTATATTGGTATCACTCCCTTGTATGGACCCACATGTAGGTCTAATAGCTATGTAGAAAGAACAATTCTACTCACTATACTGGTATGGCTCCCTTGTATGGACCCACATGTAGGTCTAATAACTATATAGAAAGAACATTTCTACTCACTATATTGGTATGACTTCCTTGTATGGACCCACATGTAGGTCTAATAACTATATAGAAAGAACAATTCTACTCACTTTATTGGTATGACTGCCTTGTATGGACCCACATGCAGGTCCAATAGCTATATAGAAAGAACAATGTAGGTCACTATATTGGTATGACTACCTTGTATGGACCCACATGTAGGCCTAATAACTATATAGAAAGAACAATTCTACTCACTATATTGGTATGGCTCCCTTGTATGGACCCACATGTAGGTCTAATAACTATATAGAAAGAACAATTCTACTCACTATATTGGTATGACTCCATTGTATGGACCCACATGCAGGTCTAATAACTATATAGAAAGAACAATTCTATCCATTATATTGGTATGGCTCCCTTGTATGGACCCACATGTAGGTCTTATAACTATGTAGACAGAACAATGCTTATATTAGTATTGCTCCCTTGTATGGACCCACATGTAGGTCTAATGACTATATAGAAAGAACAATTCTACTCACTATATTGGTATGACTCCCTTGTATGGATCCACATGTAGGTCTAATGACTATATAGAAAGAACAATTCTACTCACTATATTGGTATGACTCCCTTGTATGGACCCACATGTAGGTCTAATAACTATATAGAAAGAACAATTCTACTCACTATACTGGTATGGCTCCCTTGTACGGACCCACATGTAGGTCTAATAACTATATAGAAAGAACAATTCTACTCACTATACTGGTATGGCTCCCTTGTATGGACCCACATGTAGGTCTAATAACTATATAGAAAGAACATTTCTACTCACTATATTGGTATGGCTCCCTTTTATGGACCCACATGTAGGTCTAATAACTATATAGAAAGAACAATTCTACTCACTATATTGGTATGACTCCCTTGTATGGACCCACATGTAGGTCTAATAACTATATAGAAAGAACAATTCTACTCACTATATTGGTATGGCTCTCTTGTATGGACCCACATGTAAGTGTAATAACTATATAGAAAGAACAATTCTACTCACTATATTGGTATGACTCCCTTGTATGGACCCACATGTAGGTCTAATGACTATATAGAAAGAACAATTCTACTCACTATATTGGTATGACTCTCTAGTATGGACCCACATGTAGGTCTAATAACTATATAGAAAGAACAATTCTACTCACTATATTGGTATGGCTCCCTTGTATGGACCCACAAGTAGGTCTAATAACTATATAGAAAGAACAATTCTACTCACTATATTGGTATGGCTCCCTTGTATGGACCCACATGTAGGTCTAATAACTATATAGAAAGAACAATTCTACTCACTATATTGGTATGGCTCCCTTGTATGGACCCACAAGTAGGTCTAATAACTATATAGAAAGAACAATTCTACTCACTATATTGGTATGGCTCCCTTGTATGGACCCACAAGTAGGTCTAATAACTATATAGAAAGAACAATTCTACTCACTATATTGGTATGACTCCCTTGTATGGACCCACATGTAGGTCTAATAACTATATAGAAAGAACAATTCTACTCACTATATTGGTATGGCTCTCTTGTATGGACCCACATGTAAGTGTAATAACTATATAGAAAGAACAATTCTACTCACTATATTGGTATGATTCCCTTGTATGGACCCACATGCAGGTCTAATAACTATATAGAAAGAACAATTCTACTCACTATATTGGTATGACTACCTTGTATGGACCCACATGTAGGTCTAATAACTATATAGAAAGAACAATTCTACTCACTATACTGGTATGGCTCCCTTGTATGGACCCACAAGTAGGTCTAATAACTATATAGAAAGAACAATTCTACTCACTATATTGGTATGGCTCCCTTGTATGGACCCACATGTAGGTCTAATAACTATATAGAAAGAACAATTCTACTCACTATATTGGTATGACTACCTTGTATGGACCCACATGTAGGCCTAATAACTATATAGAAAGAACAACTCTACTCACTATATTAGTATGGCTCCCTTGTATGGACCCACATGTAGGTCTAATAACTATATAGAAAGAACAATTCTACTCACTATATTGGTATGACTCCATTGTATGGACCCACATGCAGGTCTAATAACTATATAGAAAGAACAATTCTACTCACTATACTGGTATGGCTCCCTTGTATGGACCCACATGTAGGTCTAATAACTATATAGAAAGAACATTTCTACTCACTATATTGGTATGGCTCCCTTGTATGGACCCACATGTAGGTCTAATAACTATATAGAAAGAACAATTCTACTCATTATATTGGTATGACTCCCTTGTATGGACCCACATGTAGGTCTTATAACTATGTAGACAGAACAATGCTTATATTAGTATTGCTCCCTTGTATGGACCCACATGTAGGTCTAATGACTATATAGAAAGAACAATTCTACTCACTATATTGGTATGGCTCCCTTGTATGGACCCACATGTAGGTCTAATAACTATGTAGAAAGAACAATTCTACTCACTATATTGGTATGACTCCCTTGTATGGACCCACATGTAGGTCTTATAACTATGTAGACAGAACAATGCTTATATTAGTATTGCTCCCTTGTATGGACCCACATGTAGGTCTAATGACTATATAGAAAGAACAATTCTACTCACTATATTGGTATGACTCCCTTGTATGGATCCACATGTAGGTCTAATGACTATATAGAAAGAACAATTCTACTCACTATATTGGTATGACTCCCTTGTATGGACCCACATGTAGGTCTAATAACTATATAGAAAGAACAATTCTATCCATTATATTGGTATGGCTCCCTTGTATGGACCCACATGTAGGTCTTATAACTATGTAGACAGAACAATGCTTATATTAGTATTGCTCCCTTGTATGGACCCACATGTAGGTCTAATGACTATATAGAAAGAACAATTCTACTCACTATATTGGTATGACTCCCTTGTATGGATCCACATGTAGGTCTAATGACTATATAGAAAGAACAATTCTACTCACTATATTGGTATGACTCCCTTGTATGGACCCACATGTAGGTCTAATAACTATATAGAAAGAACAATTCTACTCACTATACTGGTATGGCTCCCTTGTACGGACCCACATGTAGGTCTAATAACTATATAGAAAGAACAATTCTACTCACTATATTGGTATGGCTCCCTTGTATGGACCCACATGTAGGTCTAATAACTATATAGAAAGAACATTTCTACTCACTATATTGGTATGGCTCCCTTGTATGGACCCACATGTAGGTCTAATAACTATATAGAAAGAACAATTCTACTCACTTTATTGGTATGACTCCCTTGTATGGACCCACATGTAGGTCTAATAACTATATAGAAAGAATAATTCTACTCACTATATTGGTATGACTCCCTTGTATGGACCCACATGTAGGTCTAATAACTATATAGAAAGAACAATTCTACTCACTATATTGGTATGACTCCCTTGTATGGACCCACATGTAGGTCTAATAACTATATAGAAAGAACAATTCTACTCACTATATTGGTATGACTCCCTTGTATGGACCCACATGTAGGTCTAATAACTATATAGAAAGAACAATTCTACTCACTATATTGGTATGGCTCTCTTGTATGGACCCACATGTAAGTGTAATAACTATATAGAAAGAACAATTCTACTCACTATATTGGTATGATTCCCTTGTATGGACCCACATGCAGGTCTAATAACTATATAGAAAGAACAATTCTACTCACTTTATTGGTATGACTCCCTTGTATGGACCCACATGTAGGTCTAATAACTATATAGAAAGAACAATTCTACTCACTATATTGGTATGACTACCTTGTATGGACCCACATGTAGGTCTAATAACTATATAGAAAGAACAATTCTACTCACTATATTGGTATGACTACCTTGTATGGACCCACATGTAGGTCTAATAACTATATAGAAAGAACAATTCTACTCACTATATTGGTATGACTCCCTTGTATGGACCCACATGTAGGTCTAAAAACTATATAGAAAGAACAATTCTACTCATTATATTGGTATGACTACCTTGTATGGACCCACATGTAGGTCTAATGACTATGTAGAAAGAACAATTCTACTCACTTTATTGGTATGACTCCCTTGTATGGACCCACATGTAGGTCTAATAACTATATGGAAAGAACAATTTTACTCACTATATTGGTATGGCTCCCTTGTATGGACCCACATGCAGGTCTAATAACTATATAGAAAGAACAATTCTACTCACTATATTGGTATAACTCCCTTGTATGGACCCACATGTAGGTCTAATAACTATATGGAAAGAACAATTTTACTCACTATATTGGTATGACTCCCTTGTATGGACCCACATGTAGGTCTAATAACTATATGGAAAGAACAATTTTACTCACTATATTGGTATAACTCCAATGTATGGACCCAAATGTAGGTCCAATAAGTATATAGAAAGAACAATGCTACTCACTATATAATGGTATGACTCCCTTGTATGGACCCACATGTAGGTCTAATAGCTATGTAGAAAGAACAATGGTATTCACTTTATCGTTATGACTCCCTTTTATGGAGCCCCATGTAGGTCAATAACTATGCAGACCTATGCTACTCACTTTGTTTGCATGATGGTCCTGTGTAAGGTCCCACACAACCACACACATACTCGGGAACTAGATAGGCGTCAGGAGCTTGAAACGAAAGATGACATACTCCCCGGTTTCGACATTTTGCATAATCCCCACCACTTAAACATTCATTGGCTGCAACAGAAGAGAAACGTATTAACATAACAACAACAACAACAACTTTTATTGACCTATCAGCAAATTCACGTGCCATTGGACATACAGAGTATTTTACATAAACTGGTCATTTACATATAAAACGAACCACAATAGTATAAACAGATAGCTTAAATTTAACATATCGATTATTGATACAGTCAGAGCATTTGCACTTTGCCAACATTTAAAAAAATGAATTGCAACATTATTAATACACATTATCAAAACCTTACTGCATTACAATATCATCAGATATGTGGTATGTACCTTAAATGAATACAACGTCATTCGATAATTACTGTTATTAGACAGCAAAAATAGATGATACGGTATGGTATTGGCATTTGTATGGGTATTGATATGGGTATGGTATTGGTATTATTATTGGTACGGTATGGTTTATGCTACTGAGTTTGTTGATGTTGTTCATCTTGATGAACATGATGACGATGAAGTTTATATGTTTCATATAAATGCCTGTCTGTACGCATATTCTAGTACCAAGGTTCCTGATCGTTAATTTCTTAATTATTTAAGTGATGTACAGTGATAAAATCATAGCTGATGATTTTAATGATCATGATTGATGTTGATGATGAAATTGTAAATGCTATTAATAACGATTAAGATGAGGATGCTACTGATAATGATAATAATGATGATTATGAAGATTATGTAAGTTGTCATTGCTATTTTGTTTACATTTATGTTATATTCTTGTAATGTTTTATATAACGTTGGACCAGTGTTCCTTGTATACATTTTTCTCCATTTTATTCTACCTGCTGCTGCTTGCTGCTGCTTGTATACTGTATACAACTTGATTATAAAACACATGATATATATCCTTATTAATTTATTGTTATAACACTTCTTTTAACCATGGAGAGCCATTTTGCCAATGTCAAGTAAATCTTCAAGTTTGTTTCACACAATAACAGATCGAATCAAGACTACATGATTTTTTTCGAAATTACGGGATGACGCGATACTGCTAAGTTCATTATATATAAACTTACCTTTGGCATCGTTAGAAGATATCTTGAACGATCCAAATTTTGCACTTTTTAACACTGGTATGTTTATTATCATTAAAAATAACACAAATTCACATTTTGTATACATTGTTCACCATCTTGGCGAATTTTGACGTCACTCTACTTGTTGATGACGTCATCTGTCAACATGGATCTGGATTTATACTGAAACCCCCATGAAATAATACATTTTGCAGGAGATTATGCCATAAAGGTACTGTAATTTACTTTATTTTGCAAGAAGTAGATATTCGGTATATTTCAGGTTTGTGTGTTGAAAGATTCAGGGAAACTGCCTAAACAAGAGAGAAAACCCTTTAACAACAAAATTATATAGCTAGAAGATTTGTTTCCCTTGATTAAAAAAAATCTGGTCTAAACAATAAGTTAGTATGGTGAGATTATTACCCGAATAATTCGAAACGAAAGAAATGTTTTAGTTATCTTCTTTGTGGAAAGGTTTTTTCATTTACGCTATGTAAGAAATATAATAAAACTTGTTTCACAGTTAGAGTAAATTCCCTTTACATACAAAAAAAAGATGGGCTCCTATTAATAAATAACTAATGATAACTGTTTAGTCGGAGCTTCCATTGAACAATCGAATATGGTAATGCTATGCACTGGAATTTGTTATTGTCTATTATATAAGTTATATGCTAAATTGCTAACTAACCGCTAATTAAAGAGCGGCAATGAGTTTAATAAAGTTGAGTTGACACCATCTCAGTTGTAGACAGTACAAATCGTGAAAAATATCGCTTTAAATTTCAATTATTTCCATACCTATGTAAGCACAGTGGAGCTTTCAGTTTAAAAAAAATATCGACAAATTCCCGATGGCACAGATGATCATGTACCGTGATCTCTAAAGTTAGTAGTCAGGTGCTGTTGTTTTGTTGTTGTTTTGTTTGTTTGTTGTTGTTGTTGTTTTGTGTGTTTTATTTGTTGTTGGGTGGGGGTGGGGTCGAACTTTATAAATAGCTTACTGTGCAGCGTGGCTCGGATAGGGAATATATATTTGAAATGATAAGTGGATAGTTATGTTATATAGGGCACCAAGCATTTCGCCGGATCTTTTCATGTAGTAATAAATTATTTGGATGCAGAAGAGAAAAATGGTGTAGTTTCAGATACCACCTTCAAAATGTAAAATCTTCAGCGAGCATAAATGGCTCTTTTTCCAGGTAACCCCCCCCCCCCCCCCACCCCCCCCCCCCCCCCCCCCCCAAAAAAAAAAAAAAAATATTTAGTCAAAGAACACATGGTAATTTAAAATACATTTTAATTATAATTTATAGTTTTATTATATATTGTATAAATACAATCAAATCATTTATGCAAACAGATTTAAAACTTAGCACACACAAAATGATGACTGTTATATTTTGCATTTTTCTGAAAAAAGAGCCAAGTACATGTTAGAAGCAAGACTCGTGCAGAGACCCTTTAGGTTACTGATAGCCATGAACATGTTAATTAACTTAATCTTATATTTTGCTATTTGAGGATTTATAAAAAACTTTTCGGTTTAAAAAAAAATATGAAGGTGGTGGTGGTATATAATATATTTGTGTTTAAACAGAAAACTAGAAAAGAATTATGTGTTCACCTGTTTCGAAGAGTATAACAGTTTAAGGTATAACAAGCAAACTGGTGTTGGACCTTCACTAACTCCCACCCAAAGTTACAATTATTACTTCACTGATGTGATGTGTTTTGCATGCAGGACATGTAGAAACTATTACCGTTATTTAAAGTATGCATTGTTTATTTTTAGACCCGTATTCACCAATCCATTCTTAAGCCTAAGTCATGACTTAAGCCTAAGTCACAACTTTCAAACTGACAAAAATAAACTTATTTCTGAAGTTTCAATGTGATTTTAAGGTCAACGTAACAAAGTTAAAGAGTCATGCAAAAATACAGACAAACTTCGCTAAAGACCATCCCGTTTAGCGGGGCAACCCGCTACGCGGGAGACTTTTTTCCAGAACAATAAGTAGACTTAAATATTAAAACAATATAAAGACAATATACTATTATAACTCAGATATAAGCAGAAGCATAATGAATTGACGTGTATGGGCTCTTTAAGAGGACCACTCGTCTCTAAGTGGGAACACTTTAATAAAGAACCACGGGTGTCCCTCTTAGCGAGGTTTTACTGTAGCTAAATACATAATGAAGATATTGTGGATTGAAAACCTATGACTTGGGCAATTCTTATTTAAGTATAGTTGGTGTAATACTGGTCTTAATCCGTTTAGTTCATGATCTAAGACGAAGCTTACTCGACACATCAATATTAAATTTTAATAAGATATCGAACCAAGTGCGTGAAACTGTCAAAAGACATGTTGGATGCATCAAAATGGTGGCCAACAATTACGTAAATCTTTTTTTTAAATAAATCCTTAAGTTGTATGCATCTACAAAATTTCGCATAAGAGCTAAAAGGTTATGAGGGTGGGGGTAACAAATTCGGACTCGCAACTTCTCGACCTGAAAACAGCATTTGTAAAGAAAAAAAATACAAAGCATATGCACGGTCACGATAAGATTTAACAAAACAATCCGACTGCAATCTGGGGTTTAATAGCCAGCTGGAAGAAATCTATCTTGAGTTGTTAAAAACATTGTTTCTAAACACGTTAAAACAAAGATTCATGAATAATGATATCTGTTTGTGAACTAGGTGCAGTTTTGCATTATCAGACGTGACCGTGCATGCAAACTGCTGATACATGTGTTACAGTTTTCTGCTTAATTCTTACTGACTTTGTTCTGCCTTCCAATTCATCTTGTTACTTTTGTTATACTTTTAAATTAGAATTTAAATCCAGAATGACCTTTGCAGATACATAGTCTTGTCTTCCCCATAACCGTTTAAAGATGTCGAAAATTTGAAGGTGCTGTGATAGCCAGTGATACATAAACAAAAAGAATACAATGTACATAATTATGTTTGCACAAACCTATGTAATGCTTTTGGTAGCTTTCAACATGCTCGTATATCATTTGTATTAAAAGTCCATGAAGGGGTCAACCGCTATTTTGTGCCATGTACTTCTGGTTTTTAAACAGCAAGCGAGAATGACCCCAACCGATAAATGACATAATAGTTAAAGGAGTTATAAGTTTTCAGTCTAATAATGATAGAAACCATACAAGAGTTATGTCCGTGAAGTTGGCAGCCTAGCCGCCTAGCAGACTGAAGTTGGCAATCTAGCATCCTAGCAGCCTGAAGTTGGCAGCCTAGCAGCCTGAAAGTGACAGCCTAGCAGCCTGAAGTTGGCATCCTAGCAGCCTGAAATTGACAGCCTGGCAGCCTGAAGTTGGCAAACTAGCATCCTAGCAGCCTGAAGTTGGCAGCCTAGCAGCCTGAAGCTGGCAGCCTAGCAGCCTGAAGTTGGCAGCCTAGCAGCCTGAAGTTAGCAGCCTAGCAGGCTAAACTTACCGATTGATATAAGAAATTTTGAAACGGCCCGAAAGGCATAATAATCACTTTTCTAAGGACACTACAAGCATATTTGCTATGAAATCAGCCTTATTTGCATCCGAATTTCTAAATTTGTGAAATCTGAAGAAATTTTGAAACTGAAATGCATTATAATCACTTTCTTAACGACAATACAAGCTTATAAGATATGAAATGAACCTTAAACCCTTAAAAATTTACATAATCTCTAGGCTGCTGAATTGTGAAGCTAGCAGCCTGGCAGCCTAAACTTACTGTTTGATTTAAGAAATTTCGAAACGGCCCGAAATGTATTATAATCACTTTTAAGGACACTAGAAGATCATTTGCAATGAAATCATCCTTTATGAATTTGTTAAGTGATCGTCAGGATTTAATTAGTATACCAGAAATGCTGCTATCTCTGTTCTTCGGATAATTAAATATAAAAATAATACATTTTAGAAGAAAGTGTAATCACGTACGGGGACAAACTTGTATACAATTGAGGTGCAGGAGATGAACTGCCTTATGACAGACACTCGTCAACTCTTCACTCGCTCTGGCGCATAATGTCGACACGATGGTTTACCATCTGGAACGGTCTGCTGCTGTAGGGTCCGTCCCCAAGAGATGACTCGCCTGACCACGCTTTCTGGTGCATTGTTGATTCCAGTCAAGGGCACGTCGAAGCAATATTTGACTGTTGTCTGCTTGGAGAGCGCGCGACCCATCGCCACTTCCTCCGAAAAATGGTATTAGTAACTGAGGGCCTGGACTGTTCTCTGCCAAAGTTCCGGCATGGAAATTTATTCCGGCCACCTGATTCGAAGGCCTTGCAGGCCATCTTCTCTACCCCAATGTCTCAATGATGTTAGGCACATGAGATTTTAATGGTAGCAAACTAGCCGGATATGCATTAATTTGTTAACAGATTACACAGTGTCATCGCGGAAGGATGCCATCCTTCTTACAGTCAGACGAATAAACAATTCGATTTTATTTCGCGATTGAGGTGCGTACTGGTTCTACCCTAATACAACACATGGACTAACATAAGACCAAACTTACGTACCGGACTTGGTAGCGCAGTCGGTAGAGCGTCGGCTCCAGGTACGTTAGGCCCCGGGTTCGATCACGGGCCGCGACATACCAAAGTCGTTAAAATAGTATTGGGGTAGCTCCCTTGCTAACGCTCAAGCAAATATAAGGGTAGTTCCACGACTGGTTGACCCGGTGTCAGGATAATGTGACTGAGTGTGGTATCATGCCAGGTGTTCACGGAATGCTTTAAACAGTGCAGACATCAATATATCTGCTTCAAGTGGACACCGTCTCCAGAAGCTGACATACTGTTGGTGGGATGATACATCCAATAAATAAACAATAAACAAACCAAACTTATGTCTTCAAGAATGATCAAATGTTATTTATGCCAATATACATTTTCGACAACAATTCCCTATGTCTTTTTTTGCAAATGCAATTTTGACTTCATAACTTGCTATTAAATTGTCTAATAAGTAAACGTTTCGTTAATTTAGCTGAATGCATAAGGTAAAAGATTGATATTATTTTAAGAATGAGTTTGAACTCATGTAAATTCACCATGTATACTAAGAACGAATGTTCAACGTTTACACTGAGTCAGTCGCGTAAAATCATTATGTGCCTGAGCGCACTAATACTAAAATAATAATTTTAAGTATTGTATTTAGAAATTGATACAGAATTTAAAGTGATACAAAAATTAGTTCACTTTGTTTTCGACCACAACTTCCAGTCGGCAACTATTCAGTAACGTTTACCATTATGCGTATGAAATACTACAAAATTACTAATTGTGATTAGTAATGCCTATTTATCATTCAAAACAATTCCAGAATGCGCTTAGTCTCTCACCGTGTGGGTTCGAGTCCCGTCCAGGGCGTAGGACTTAATGCGAGAAGATCTCCAAGCTGACTTGCGGTGCGCCGGTGGTTCTACCCAGACATTAGTCTGGGGTCTTCCTCCGCCAAAATAGCTGGACGTTCAATAATGATCGAAATGGGTCGCTGCGATGTATTTCAAGAACTAAAATAAACTCAAAGCTCCACATTCGTAGTGACGGTTGCTAGGGGTCCACAAGCTAGCTTTAATAGCAATTAAATTACTTGTTTTATAGTACAGTTTTAACAACCCTGTCGGGCCCAGCATGTAAATAGGTAGTTAAGCCACGATCTACTTTGGACGACCCAAACAATATATCCAGTTATTTTTGAGCTTATAAATATAATGTGTGTCAACCTTTTCTTTAAGTTTCAGATATTCAGATACGTGCATACTGCAGATGCTATGCAAGAGTTCCCTTCATTCCTTGATGGAACTTTTGATAGGGCAAAATATTAGAACGATATGACATGAGATAATACTGGAACAATAAGAACGATCCATTCTATAGTCTACTTGTTAAATATCATACAAAGCGCACCTAAAAAAAAGTTTAAACCGAAAGTATGTCTTAGATATATGTTGTTGCTCATGTATGTATCAAAAACATGCAATATTTCCTCAGTCATTAGTATCTTAAACGCATAATAAACATTTATCTTTTTTTGCCAACTTTCCCCTAGTTTGCTATTGTGCATTTGACTTTGTATATAAATGATATCAATACTTTTGCCATTGGATCAAGGTGAAAATTACTTGTATAAAATACGTGTACATAACTAGTTCTTTTTGCGCGCACTTGTCCTGATTTAAAACCAGAACTACATATGGAAGGGGATATCCGCCAATATTCAATTTCTAATTTGGAAATTGTAAACTGCATAGGCTTAAATTGGCTATTTGTTTGCACAAACACGTTTGTTTTGACGTGTATCTAATTCACAATTCTCGTATGCAATTTGGAAATTACAAATCTCAAAGTCACAATTCTCAAGTCACAAATTAACAATGTACAAAATAACACGCTAGGTGGCGGTACCACATAAATATAGACGTCACTAAAAAGCTAAAAATAGAACGGAATATCATAAGTAATAAATAGAACGGAATCATAAATGATTTTTCAAAGGAGATTCAATACACAGAAAACGTTATTTGGCGTCAAATTGAACGGAATGGGATATGATTTGCCGGAATTTTTGCCGATACTGTGCAGCGACATTTCTATCATTATAGCACAGGTGCACTTATGAGGTGCCAGGGACTGAACCCGGCCGGTCGATTATTCTGACACCGACGAGTCAGGTTTAATGATGTCCCCTTAGCCCCCAACGTTATGAGGGAAGCCACTACTACCAACTTTAAAGTCTTTGGTTTGACCCGGCCGGGGTTTGAACCCGCGACCTTCCGATCCGCAAGCCGACGCTCTACCAGTTGATCAAATTGAATGCGTTATCTTTTACTAAAAGTAGTTATGAAAGTGTATATTAAGATTCTGCAAGTAATTTTAACATTTCCAAAAGAACGTACTCATTCGCATTCGGATTTCTTTACAATGCATTTGAATTGATCTGCATCAACAAGGTTACGTGATGCAGTGAGTATGCTTTTGCCAGAGTCAGGTGACAATGTAGCTCAATTGTTAGAGCACCTACACCAGGAGCAGGAGGTCTTGGGTTCGACCCCCGCCCTCGGTAAAGGGATTTTCCCATCTTTTTAGTGCCGTCAGAAGGGGTTCTTCAGAGAACCCTGTGGAGCAGGAACAGGCTATGTACTGGTGGTTCTGTTGATGCCTGGCTACATATAAGGAAGGTTAAAAGCTCTCTGCCTAGGTAAACCAAGTGGTAGAGCACCGGATTACGGAGAAGGTTCGAACTCAATACTGTGTACTGGTAACGGAATTTTGCCAGCTCGGATCACTTCGGTTAAATCAGGGTATATGTTAAATTAAAGCGGGTGGGAGGGGGGTGTAGGGGATGTCAGATCTCGACCTGAGAGATAAAAATATACGAACACCATTTGAACCGATTCATACAGTTTGAGGAAAAAGAAGAGACGTGTAAATATGGACCGAGTTTTATTGGTGCATTTCTATAGTACATGTCACGAGTGATTATAAATACATGTATCATGCAATCTTCAATAATAACATATATATCATGATCACCAGTTATGTACAGAATAACATCCCTAAAATTGTATAGCAAAAAAAAATACATGTGTCTGATTCTGTCGGTAAGAAACTCACAACTTGAAAGTACAGACGAGCGCGGACCTACGGTGGCACAGTAGTACATTCTGTTTGTAGATGGACATTCCCGTGTTACATGCGCCCCTTGCGTCCTAATGTTGAACTGGTGTTATGCAATGTACATTTTACATTAGAGATTTGCGCCTTTAGATTAGTTACTTAGTAACTTGTAAATTAGATTCTAGAAATGTAAAATGTATTCGTGATTTTCTCCCCGCGATTTGTAACTTGTAAATTGTATATGCGGCAAATGTGAAATTGTTCAAATGTAATGTTGAAATGTGAACATTTTCATATGATATGTAAAAGTTAGAATGTAATTAGATAGCGGTATTTAGCATGCGTACTGTTGCAATTTACAAATTGACAATTGAAGTGACAAATCCGTGTATTGACAGTTAGAAATAGTAATAAGAATATTGGCGGATATCCCCTTCCATAACTACACGTGGGCTGTAACTATAAATCTTAATACCTTAATGATGGCATGTTTATAAGTAAATGCTAGTCTCTACCAGGGGTGGAAGACAAAATCCATCCCTAGACGAAATCACTTCCGGTCATTTTAAAATACATGTAGGTGGATAGAAACACCGCCCCAGACCCTCCCACCCCTCCAATGAATTTTCCAAGATGTACAGAATGCACCCCCACCTCCGTGATTTTTACAAAGCCGACAGAATTCCCACCACACACCTCTACCCCGTGATACTAAGGCTTCTCTCAAACTTGGACTCTTACCAATAAATGAAAACGTATATCATCATTATGTTTCTATTTATGAAAGAACATAAAGAAAGAAGAAAAGGATGCATTACATTTTTTGGAGGGGGTTGGGATGTCAGCCATGTACCATTCACAGAGGGGAATTCTGTGTCCGCCTTGGAAAATCCACAGAGGGGATTCTGTCCACCTAGGTCACAGGTATTTTGTCCAGGTAGGAATTTATCTAACCCGCTCTATCAGAAACATTTGTTGTTCATTGTATCAGCATCCTTCACAGAGCAGCTTCCCAGCTATGTGGGTTCTGTTTTAGTCCGGGTGAAGAAAACAAAGGTACGTCAAGTGATTAGAGCTTGCAGCTTACCGGTTGTGGGCTGGTGGTTCTACTCAGACATTTTCCGAGGTCTTCCTCGGCCATTGATAGTTAATCGTCTCGGTTATGGTCATAATTGTGTTTCTATCTCAAAAACAGTAAAAAAGCAGTAAGTTGCTGTAAGCGCATTCCCGCATCATTCGAAAGTAGCGTGATATAGAAGGACGTTACAATAACATACCTGTACACATACCCTGGATACCCATCATGTGTGGGTAGACGTTAATGGCACTTGTAATGTTTAGAATTTCTGCATGTTGTTACCACGGGCAACCACAACAACAAAGATACAATATAATAGAAAATGCAGTCATTTATTGCCTTTGTTGTATCATTACTGTTTATTAACGATTAAAAAATAATCAAGATATTAGACAATTGTTGTAAACTGTCGTGGTAAGAAATAAACAAGGCACCGCTATACATGCCCGGATGATGTAAACTCCTTGTGTTTGGTGTTATGATTCCAGTGTAGTCGTTCAAAATATTTAGAATTTTCCATCGCACAAGATAAAAGAAATAAACTAGTTAACTGTAGGAAATGGTGCAGATAAAATAATGTCTATAACATTATCAGTTATTGATTATTGATTAAAAACAAACTGTACACTCAACATTTTAACATAACATTACTAAATTATGCGTTAATTTTTGAACACTTATTTGCTTTTCGTTCGCTCCTTTCCGTGCTCATTCGGATTATCAACAGAAATTGTCCGATGATGGGAGGGAGCTGGGTCAATCGGTACTCCTCGGGTAATTCCGTCCTCGGGACAATCATCCCTCGGATTGTCTGGTGCAATGATACTGACTGAAATCACGATCGGTTTGTTCGCCGGAAGTCGGAAGTCGGAAGAAGAATATGCCTGAAATGTAGTCCGCACAAAAGACAAACAATGTCACGTTTGACAGCTGCGTGTCTGCTGCACTGGGAAAATTAAAATTGGATGATTTAAATTTGAAGCCGCCACAATTTGATGATTTGCAGGCATTGTACTGTAGTGAGCTGTCACCCGAGCTGTCAATCTTTGTTTTGACGCCTATCTCAAAAGTAGACCCATTTAGGGAAATGACCGAGGTGATGCGACTACCTACATGCATCCGAGAGACGAGTAGTGAAATATCCGAAGTGTTTCGATTGGGAGCTGGGTGTTATTGTCATTGTCTATTTTAAGCTTATGGCTTCGAAACAATGCACATTTTTTAGCGAATATTTCCGGTAACCACCGGAACTTTAGATTCGAATAAACAAGATATCTATTTTTTTACTCGGGATTGAAATAAAAGTGTGATTTTTCACTTATATATTTTTTGGACAGTAACATATAATCTTTATGAAACAAATCTATCAGCGTTGTACTCCTACATTGATTAACGGGTTTATATTTTATTGAAGAAGGCGTTTCAAATGACATCTATGAAGAATGATGATAGCAAACAAGATATGTTTCAGCTTTTGGCCCTTAATACTTAGTATTTATACTGATCCTACCAATACTATTCCCATTATTATGTAGGTGTCATATTCTAGGGGCGGATCCAGACAATTTGGTGGGGTGGGGTGGAGGCGATATTAATCAAGATCCATTCAACATTATCGTAGTAAATAATAGATATATACACACACAGTAAGGGACCCTAACTTTGGCCTAAGCAGTCAACAGACAATGTTTACTTAAAAGCTTCGTATTTTTAAGCTTTCAAGTATGTGTATTCTCAACTCTACTCTCTTACCGGGTTGGTGGGGTGGGGGATGCATCCACATCCTCCCACCTGGATCCATCTCTGCCATATTCATCGGATGTTTGGGTATGCCAGTTTGGGGTCTCTCTCCATGATCGAATATTTTCTATGCGTATACATAACATACCGGTAGCTGGCAGATACAGCGGCTGACATTTTAGCTTGCCATTCAACAAAGTATGTCTGCCGTCTGTTGATGTCGTCTTACATGAAATGACGACTGAACACATGCCTAATTTCTTGGCTTCCGGAAAACCTACAAAAACAACTTCATGAAATATAAGTATGTATGTTAAGATGATCAGCATCGTACACAGATTTAAGCTTGAAGCTAAATATGCTCCTGTATGGTTCAGATGTTGCTCTATTTTTCCTCTTTTCAAGACCTTTTATTTTAGGCAACGCCCCAGTTTTTTGTTGGGAGTCCATTATGCCCGTTTGCGACATTTCAGCTAACCTTATACTAAACATTAGTCTGTCATGTCATGTAAGGTAAAACAAATCATTCACTTAGATTTTAATTGACAACACTTCTATTGATGTCTGGGTTTAGAGCTCTGTAAAACCGGTTTAAGCAGCCCAGTCGGCCAATATTGCCAACTGACAGTTCCAAGGCGGTAACTGTCGGGTTTGCTCTTTTCGTTAAATAATCATCACAAATTTGTTCTTACTTGTCGCTTGGCTTGCATGTTAGTGGAATACCTTTGTATCCTGTGCCTTTTCAGAGTTTGCTATATGTTGCAATGCTCATAGGACTTTGTCATGTAGTCTTATTCAGACAAACTTACACCACGGTCCAAGTACTGTCTTCATGTTGTTTTTTAAAGTGAAAAAAAGTGTTGAATAACAACTAAGTATTAAAAATTTATGTTGAATAAAAAATAAGGTTTTAAGTTATATTTGAAGTTATTTTTGTTTTTTAAAGCGAAAGCCACACTGCAAAATAAAATAAATCAGAAACTAATACAAAGTAAGGCTGAGTGTTTCTTCACTTATACTATCTTACCAATGAAGCTATAACAAAATTGTCCTTACTCAAAGTAAGACAGAAACTATGGTAGGTTATTATTCCCATGTGGAATGGTATTTCTGCAAAAATGCGTTATGCTTTGTGACATGACATCATGCTTTGTGACAATGTCATTATGCCTTGTGGCAGTTGCATCATGCTCTGTGACAATGTCATTATGCCTTGTGGCAGTTGCATCATGCTTTGTGACAATGCCATTATGCTATGTGACAGTTGCATCATGCTTTGTGACAATGTCATTATGCCTTGTGGCAGTTGCATCATGCTTTGTGACAATGTCATTATGCCTTGTGGCAGTTGCATCATGCTTTGTGACAATGCCATCATGCTTTGTGACAATGTCATTATGCCTTGTGGCAGTTGCATCATGCTTTGTGACAATGTCATTATGCCTTGTGGCAGTTGCATCATGCTTTGTGACAATGCCATCATGCTTTGTGACATGACATCATGCTTTGTGATAATGTCATTATGCCTTGTGGCAGTTGCATCATGCTTTGCGACAATGCCATTATGCTTTGTGGCAGTTGCATCATGCTTTGTGACAATGTCATTATGCCTTGTGACAGTTGCATCATGCTCTGTGACAATGTCATTATGCCTTGTGGCAGTTGCATCATGCTTTGTGACAATGCCATTATGCTTTGTGACATGACATCATGCTCTGTGACAATGTCATTATGCCTTGTGGCAGTTACATCATGCTCTGTGACAATGTCATTATGCCTTGTGGCAGTTGCATCATGCTTTGTGACAATGCCATTATGCTATGTGACAGTTGCATCATGCTTTGTGACAATGTCATTATGCCTTGTGGCAGTTGCATCATGCTTTGTGACAATGCCATTATGCTTTGTGACATGACATCATGCTTTGTGACAATGTCATTATGCTTTGTGGCAGTTGCATCATGCTTTGTGACAATGTCATTATGCTTTGTGGCAGTTGCATCATGCTTTGTGACAATGTCATTATGCCTTGTGGCAGTTGCATCGTGCTTTGTGACAATGTAATTATGCTATGTGACAGTTGCATTATGCTTTGCGACAATGTCATTATGCCTTGTGGCAGTTGCATCATGCTTTGTGACAATGTCATTATGCTTTGTGGCAGTTGCATCATGCTTTGTGACTATGTCATTATGCTTTGTGGCAGTTGCATCATGCTATGCGACAATGCCATTATGCTTTGTGGCAGTTGCATCATGCTTTGTGACAATGTAATTATGCTATGTGACAGTTGCATCATGCTTTGTGACAATATCATTATGCTTTGTGGCAGTTGCATCATGCTTTGCGACAATGCCATTATGCTTTGTGGCAGTTGCATCATGCTTCGTGACAATGTCATTATGCTTTGTGGCAGTTGCATCATGCTTTGTGACAATGTAATTATGCTATGTGACAGTTTACATACTTTGTGACAATGCCATTATGCCCTGTGGCAGTTGCATCATGCTTTGTGACAATGCCATTATGCCCTGTGGCAGTTGCATCATGCTTTGTGACAATGTAATTATGCTATGTGACAGTTTACATGCTTTGTGACAATGCCATTATGGCCTGTGGCAGTTGCATCATGCTTTGTGACAATGTAATTATGCTATGTGACAGTTTACATGCTTTGCGACAATGCCATTATGCTTTGTGGCAGTTGCATCATGCTTTGTGACAATGTAATTATGCTATGTGACAGTTTACATGCTTTGTGACAATGCCATTATGCCCTGTGACAGTTGCATCATGCTTTGTGACAATGCGATTATGCTATGTGACAGTTGCACCATGCTTTGCGACAATGTCATTATGCTTTGTGGCAGTTGCATCATGCTTTGTGACAATGTCATTATGCTTTGTGGCAGTTGCATCATGCTTTGTGACAATGTCATCATGCTTTGTGGCAGTTGCTTCATGCCTGATTGCAATGCCATTATACCTTGTGGCAATGCCATTCTCCATTATGGCAAGTGGCAATGGCATTGTTCTTTCTGTATGGTCGGTAGACCTATTTAAGTTTATATACTTGATATTAGTTGGAAGTTCTCTGTCTAGTTCATCGAACTTATAACTAACGCTACTCGCGCTCATAATGCGATGACGAATGTCAGCAAGCAGTAAGGCCGGTCACTAAACACAATGCAATGAAGAAAGTTGCAAGTCAAATTATGTTACATCGCATTATGACAACAGGTGTCGCTGCGATAGCTTTCAGAAGAAATACATGTTTCCAGTTTACACGGTTACCTCCCCTTATGAAATTTGTTCGGCGGAGAAACATCAGAAATGTAAGTTGAAAAAAAAGAAGATTTATTTATTTCAGTACAAAAACGTTTTATTTTTATTCCAAAACATTTATTTAATTATTTTTATTTACATTTCTGATCCTTTGCAGTCGAACAAGGGGCAATAACTGTGCAAACCGGAAACATGTATCTTTTTCGCTAGCTCTCGCAGCGACACCTGTTGTCATAATGAGGCGTAAATTTTGATTGGCAACATTCTACATTTAATTGTGCTTGTCGACTTTTTTACTGCTTGCTTACTTTTCTCATCGCATGTTGAGTTTGAGCAACGTTCGTATTAGAACTGGATTGACGTTAAGAAGAAGGCCCAGAATGATTCCAGAGAAATACAACTATGCAATATGTCCATGCAAAAAGAACACGTCATAGCCACATGCAACAAAGCAGAATGGTATTGTCATAAGGCATAATAGAATTGTAATCAAGCACGATGTATTTGCAACAAAGCATAATGACTTTCACAAAGCGTTATATCATTGCTATAAAGCATGATGTCATGTCACAAAGCATTATTGCATTATCACAAAGCATAATGCATTTTTTTTGCAGAAATACCATTCCATATTCCCAAATAGTCAAAAACATTCTGCTTTTCCCCATTACTACCGATGGTTTCCTCTGCATCTACCATCCCATAAACCCTTACCACCCCGGAGCCTAATGAAGACTTGTGGCTTTCTGTGAGATATACATGTATTAGTACAGTTTAGTTGTGTGATGGAAAAAACATACAACAAACGAATTAAAACAACTCGTATCTAACTAAACACCTAAGTGTGAATTTGGAAAATTACTTCCACGCATCTACTGTTAATCACGATACAATGAAATTCCGTAAGGACCAACGTGTGCAATATTTTATGCAAATGACGGACATTTCAGGTTTTAACATTTTTTGAAACTCATGCATCTATTCCTCAACCTCCGTAACAGCCTCTTTCATACTTTTAATATCACTGAGCAAGCACTTGCACCACTTTGAAAAAAGGACATTTCACGGTTTGCTTTATTGGCTGCCTTTATTGGCTGGGATGGGATGTGATGGGATATGCCGGCATTTATGCCGATACTGTGCAGCGACATTTCTATCATTATAGCACAGGGCCACTCATGAGATGCCCCCTTATGGGACTGAACCCGGCCGTTCTATTATACTGACAACGACGAATCAGGCGTAGTGTTGTCCCCTTAGCCCCGAGCGGTTAGAGGGAAGCCACTACTACCAACTTAAAAGTCTTTGGTTTTACCCGGCCGGGGTTTGAACCCGCGACCTCCTGATCCGCGAGCCGACGTTCTACCAATTGAGGCTATTGGCAGGTCTCCTTTTCTAAATCTGTTATGTTCTTGCATATTTACTGCGTCACAGTTTCAACTGCTCCTTTCCTCTTGATCTACCCGTAGAGTTTTGTTTGTTTATTGAGTTTTATCGTCCCACGAACAGTATTTCTGTTAACTTGAAGCTGATATAATGCTGTCTTCACTGTGTATAGCATGCCGTGAACATCGAACCCGGTGCCTCCCTTACCTGTAACCGACGCTCTCCCAATTGCGCTACTAGGTCCTGTAGATTGTTTTGTCTTCCATTTTGTCCATGAGATGATTTCCCTCAGAGAGTCATCTCCCATTTTAATAATGGCTGTGCTGTTACTGTCTAGTATCCAAGTCTTCACAGATGAGGTGTCCTGCTTGGACTCAATGTCATCTAAAGTCTCCTAAAGTACTTCTCACCTGAATTTGTCTAAAAGTTCATCAGGTGCAGCAAACAACACGTAATTATCCTGTGTTACATATAACTATGTACTACTGCAAGTCCTTGTCAGTCGGAACTCCTCGGGTAATTCCGTCCTCAGGACGATCATCCCTCGGATCAATCGGAACACCTCGGATAATTCTCGAATCATCTCTCGGATGTATGTAGGCAGTCGGATCACCTATGGCATTTCCCTAAATGGGGCTACTTTTGAGACAGACGTCAAAACAAAGATGGCAGCTCGGATGACAGCTCACTACAGTACGATGCCAGTAAAACTTCAATTTGTGGGGCTTCAACTTTAAATCCCCCGATTTAATACCCCTTTGTTATTGTGCAAGAGGTAACATCAGGACAGATATTGTTTTGAAATGGCTAATCTTAGATAAGTATTATTCCTGTCATATAAAAAAGCATTTTGCCATAAGCTTTTATTATCTTAAAGCTTTTATTTCCTTCAGATGACAATTTTCGCCAGCTTCCACATTTTTTCAATATTGTTTGACAGTTTGTGTAGCATAAAACCCTTTCAAAACTGGTGCCAAATTCGTAACAAATTAGAAAAAGGCATGGAACTCGATTAATTAATATGTTTAACGAAAATTATTAATTAAGTAAACTTTGGTGTTACTGTTAATAGGTGTATTCTAACTGTTTTATCTTTGTTGAAATATAAAATGTCCGTCAATAATTCCAATTTCTTTTTACATATATACGAACAGTGTTGAGGAGTTGATAGGTGGATGGATGGGTGGATGGATGGATAGATGGATGGATGGTGGGTGGATGGGTGGACTGATAGTGGGTGGATGGATGGGTGGGTGGATGGTGGGTGGGTGGATGATTGGATGGATGGATGCATAGTGGGTGGGTAGATGGATCGAGGGGTGGGTGGGTTTATGGATGTATGGACGGATGCATAGTGGGGGGATGGGTGGATGGATGGATAGTGGGTGGATGGATGGATGGATGGTGGGTGGATGGATGGATGGATGCATAGTGGGTGGGGGGATGGATGGATGGATGTATGGACGGACATAATATAGGCTGTAATAATTTGTAACGTGTTTAATAAAATATAGTGTATTGTAAAGCATATTGCTGCTTTCAATTTCTGCTGCGACATTATTCGCAACAATCAGTTTGTTAAACATATACATTTTTATAACTGTAAACTTGCTTGGAAAATAAAGTACGTAAATTATTGTTAAACTTGTTACAGACGTTTCTTTCTGTTGTGTCATTTAGTTATAACAATGTTTACTACCATGTGTGCACCTGCTATTTTTATAACGATCAGATAAATATTGCAGAGGTTAGTGCCGCTTTCAGTTTTTTCAGTTGTAGATTTTTACGAATTGAGGTATTTATTTCCTAACTCATTACGCATTGAATGTCCTGTTCTGAAGTGTATCCCATATTTAATGCTTAATGAGTTAGGAATTAATATATATATATATATATATATATATATATATATATATATATATATATATATATATATATATATATATATATATATATATATATATATATATATATATATATATATATATTAGGGATGTCAACGGATATCCGGATATCCGTTCGAATCATCGGTTATACGAATCCGAATCGGTATCCGGACATTCGCTTAAAAATGTAAATTTTAAACATTTAATTAAATGTTTTGGCCATTATATATAAGGCGGGTAGACGGACGGACCAATTTCTTATATCATATTGTCTGGAAGTAGTGCGGAACAACTGCACATATATCTGTGCCTGTCATCAGGTGCACTGTAATAATGTGAGGGTGAGTGCCACGGTATTTGCCCTTAAAAATTATAACCAATATATATATCACAGTCCCTGTTAGAGAACGAGAACTGACCTTTGCCGATATTCAGTTTATAGACCTACGTGCTAACATGTGTTGGCTCTCATTGTAATTAGGTTAAGACATGCATGATTGTGTCAATCAAATGGGAACGATACGTGTGAGCCGCACACGTACTATTTCATTGATTATAATTTTTTTAAGGGCAAATACCGTGGCACTCACCCACACATTATTACAGTGCACCTGATGACAGGCACAGATATATGTGCAGTTGTTCCGCACTACTTTCAGACAATATGTTATAAGGAATTGGTCCGTCCGTCTACCCGCCTTGAAACGCGGTTAATCATCGCAAAACCACGATGATGCGAAGCATTCGTTTCTCTCACTATTAGCTTCAGTTTTTTAGGATATTTTATCTTTTTGCGTGCAAAACAGAATGAGCGATTGATGTGTTTAAAACATAAAGGCGCAATAGGTGTCGATATTTGCAGAATTTTGATATATCTTTTCAATTATGCCAGATACCAAATACATACGTGAACCACAAAACACCAGAATGCAACATTCCGTAGATTCTTTCCATACTATGGCAACGCAGATCGCTTTTTGAATCACATGTTTGCGCAGGTTTATTTTCACAAAAACCTATTTTAGAACTCCGTCTGACAGTATTGATCCTAAACACAGCGAAAAAAGCCAAGGGAAGCTACTGCATTATATAATACGTACAGCAGTGTCTGTTGATTACAGACGTTGTCGTTTTCTACGAGAGAGTATGGTCCTATCGTGATAAGTTTGTGTATGTGAGATAGTTAACTTGACTGCCTTGTGTTGCTGTGAAACAGTTGGTCTGTAAAAGTTGGATATAACGGTGTAGGGTCTAGGAAACTAGTCTTTTTTTAACAGCCAGTCAGATTGTGTTGATACATTCGTTCGAAAACAGAATAACGGATATTTGAAAGGTCGAGGCTGTAGCACTATTTATAGCTCGACCTTCTATATCGGCCTTCAGTGAGTCAAGTGTTCGTCTGCTTAACCTTGAATGGCCGTAAAACGAGCGTCTGATGAGGACTGTTTTCTGATTAAATGTGTGGGATGTGATGTAAAATAGCGACATTTGCTTATATTTTGTTCAAACCGGTCCTTATCATTTGCGGGTTAAATCTTAAGGACCGTTGTCTGTCGTGATAACTGTAAGCAACATTTTGCAATTCACCCACACTTCAGAAATCAGTATAAAATGTTTTCATAAAAGCGCGGTACTACCTCTGACCAATAGTTAAAGCGTTATACCGCTGCATCTAGAAAAATCTAGACTCTTTTTTGTTGGCTAAAGTTTTCGTCGAGACGTAAGGAAGGCTTTCTTCGAAGCTTAAAGGAGGTTTCTTTTCAATTTTCAGCGTTTTTTCAGTTGTTTGAAGAGAACAGAGGATTAATTCTACTACGGATCAGAGAAGGTATGTTAACTTCTGCTTGTTATTTTTATTTGTAATTACTTAGTCGTTCACACATCATTTTCAAATTAAAAAGGTTTAAATTTCGCGTATGGTTTGGATTTCAATAAATAAGAAATAATTCAATGGCTATTTATTACGCAAACACGTGAGTTAGAAGACACATTTCACAATGGTTTTGGATGTTTTGCCGCCTGCGCGTATCATTTATCCTAAAGTGATGTGTTTACAATGCGTGTTGTGTTACATTTGTCCGGAAATACTGCCGGAGGAAAACACTTGTTTTAAGATGCAGTGCACTTGATTGTGGTGAACATTTATTAACTACTTACCAACGCATTCTGGGCGTTAACCTGTACCTAATTATAGATGTGTTTTTGTTGTTATTGTCGTTAATTTGTTAATAACTGCACGTGGAAAATCAATTGTGACAAGTTTTTAAGATTTCACCAGAGGACGAAAATCAAGAAATCTTAAATATAAGTAAGTAGCATTCTATTAAATTTATTTTAATGCAGTTGAGAAGAGCAAGACATGCATGGGACGTTAGAAAGGATGTAGTTTGTAATTATTATTTATAAAAAGACAACATATGCATCTGTCTGTAACCATTATTATAATGGACAATGGTGATGCTTACTGATGATGATATCAGTGCTGCTGCTAATGATGATAATGATGATAAAAGTTATAGTAAGAATAAGCACTATGAACATCATCATAATCAGAAGACGAGGAAGAGAAATCAAAATCGCAATTTTTGAAATAGGTTTTTTTACCTAATAGCCTGTTTTACACATAACATACTGTCTGAAGAGTAAGTGTGTCAGTAGTCAGTACTATTTTGAAAGAACCTGCCGAAAGTCTCGCGAGATGTGATAGTAGACCGCGTTCTTGTGAACATATATACTCTAGTGTTATATTTTCTTACATTCATCCTAAACTGTTGTTTGTCCACCAGTAAACATAATCATCCTAATTAGTCCTGTATTATATTACTACAGAGTACAACCAACATATATTTATCTATCAAGTGTTCTTGGGTCACTCGAGTAGGTGAGATAGTGTCGGTCCCTTTTCCTCAAATATGTAACCAATGCTGCGCACAGCTAAACTCTAAATGCAGATGTAAAAAAGAAATGCACCATGGCCGCCATGTAGATATTTTAATTGCCAACAATTTATAGAAAATTAAAAATATATTGATGCTTAATGGATAATTTAATGTTGTCTTCATCCTTATGTCCATGTTGTTTTATCTTCATCCATTCATAAAATACTAAACTTTGTAAAGTCACTGCAAAATCATCCATTTAGCCTTTCACCTAATTATTGAGATATTTACCTTCTTGAACCTCAGATGACTTTAAATGTGGTTTATATTTGACATCTGTACAGACCTAGCAGACGTGTTATGTTTGTTCTATGTATGCACCATGCAAAAATATACACGTATGTTATTATCTGTTATTAGCATAAATAAGCATAATTCTTATGTACAGTTACTTCGTCTCCACACTGGAGAGTCTATTGATTTTCCTGCTGATGGTAGTCGCGCTGTGATGTCTGTCCTACTGGTATTGCATAAGATGCTGGTTATGACTGTCTTAGATGTGATAAAAAAAACAACTGCTTAATGCATTTGGAAATGGCAAATAGCGAACATTTCTGCTGCTGATAAACTAGCTAACATGTCTGCTGATGATAAACTAGCGAACATTTCAGATAATGATAAACATTTCTGCTGATGATAAACATTTCTGCTGATGATAAACTAGAGAACATTTCTGCTGATGATAAACTAGAGAACATTTCTGATGATGATAAACTAGAGAACATTTCTGCTGATGATAAACTAGCTAACATTTCTGCTGATGATAAACTAGCGAACATTTCAGATGATGATAAACATTTCTGCTGATGATAAACTAGCGAACATTTCTATTGATGATAAACTAGCGAACATTTCAGATGATGATAAACATTTCTGCTGATGATAAACTAGCGAACATTTCTGCTGATGATAGACATTTCTGCTGATGATAAACTAGCGAACATTTCAGATTATGATAAACTAGCGAACATTTCTGCTGATGATAGACATTTCTGCTGCTGATAAACTAGCTAACATTTCTGCTGATGATAAACTAGCGAACATTTCAGATGATGATAAACATTTCTGTGATGATAAACTAGCGAACATTTCTGCTGATGATAAACTAGCGAACATTTCAGATTATGATAAACTAGCGAACATTTCTGCTGATGATAAACATTTCTGCTGATGATAAACTAGCGAACATTTCAGATGATGATAAACTAGCAAACATTTCAGATGATGATAAGCTCGCGAACATTTCTGCTGATGATAAACTAACGAAAATTACCATCAACTTCATCGAACGTCATAATGATTGTAGACGTCAATGAAGTAGTGATGATAAATAGACGTTAAAGAAGAATTTGGCAGCACTGGAGTAAGATTTTTGTGTCTTCTTTAACATCTGGCGTCTCGTGTTTTCCTAGCTAAAGTCCAATATACACATTTGTAACTGTATATTTCCACATTATAATGCTACAAATACAGGGTGTAATCTTAGTATAGCTAAACACATTTCATGAGAAACCACAGCTTAAGTATTTTAATAACGCATACACAATGACTTGAGGCGCATTCATAATAACGTGTTTATTTACACTTACGACATGTTTCACATAAACAAACTAAACCACGTGTTGCCCTTCAAGCAATCTTACATAAATTAATGCTTGAACAACTAATCAAGCTACGAGAGAAATATGCGGAAACAAACATGAATACGATCGTAAAGTCAGCAGTCAAAACACTTTAGATAACTCCACATGGTGCATTTTAATGTTGGTCTTAAAACCTGCATTGGCGACCAGTCCAATGAAGATTGAAAAAGGAAGTCGCCTTAACTTGATAACCTAGATTTTGTCATTGTAAATGACTGAATTTTTGTGACAATGACAATGAGAACAGAGCAAGATACCATTCTAAAGTGCATTGTGACCTATCGTACTATGTATGCACTACGCACTGCGTGGAACCAGTCACCGGCGTGGAACCAGTCACCGCGTGCAGATGACGAACATGTGTGTGACTTGATCCAGTGACAATTCCACAACACATAGAACATATTTGAAAACACTAAGCGAGCTACAATTGTGATTATTATATTGTTTTTGCCAGCAACTTTCTATAGTAACAAGATGGGTGGAATATATTCAACTCAAAGCCTTAAATATCAGAGGAAGATGGCTGTTCTGGAGATACACTATTTGCCCAATCCCGATAAATTTACGTCTCGTTCTCATCTGTTACAGGAATCGAAGCAGTTATTTAGTTATTTGAAACTGCCATAATCTAAAAAAAAGAGAACCCACTTGTGGTGTGTTTGTAAATGTTTTGTAATTCGTCACACTTTTTGAACTTTGTTTATTACCATACATGTATAATAATCATTTGAAACACGTGGGCCAATGCCCAATGCCAATGGGACGCAGTCGATCCCATATTTACCCTTCTGTTATCGTATAGAATGCTTCTGTTATAGCAGCCGAGTAACGTTGTTGATCACGATACGCGCATACCGACTAAATACTACAGCCCCAACGATTTTTTTTAAATATGAATGCTTATGAATGAAACCCCAGTACTCCCTGAATAGCGATAGGCTATCCCCATGCAGTAGGCATTCTATGCAACGTGGTATTCGTCACGCATTCTTTCAATACTCAGTGTAATACATCGCTTGGACAGAAGCTTTGGGACATTCTCTGGGGTTCATTGACCTTCAGATATGTAGAACCATAGCTTATTTCAAATAAATTCCATGTCAGATGTTCGCACAATTGATGTGTTTTATTTATTTATTATTTTATCGATGACATTTCATGGATCTCCCAACAAGCATGCTTGATACCAGTAGTATAATTCCCAGTGGCTCCATTTTTAATGAGAGGAAGACTAGGTTGGAAAATTAAATTATCCCACCCCACCACACATCCCACCCATGTACCCGTGTCAATCGAAACTCATTGGGGAATTCCGTCTGCATTATTTATCCCTCGGATGTTTCTGGTGCAATGATACTTACAGAGCCACTATCGTGTTGTTCGCCGGAAGAAGAATACGCTTTAAAAAGTTCTTCAAACAGGCGACAGGTGTAGTGTATAGAATTATTTCATCCTATAACTTCCACACATCCCACCCATGTACCCGTGTAATACACTCTATACCAGCCACAGAATATGTTAAGCATATCATTGGGTGTCATTTAAATGCATTTTGGCTAGATCGGTTACGTTCAAACACGATTTTTTATGAAGACAGACCTTGTGGTAACCTTTTAAACTTGTTAGAAATCATTATGTATTCATTTGTCTGCCAGCAATATGTTCTGTTTAAACATTTGGCAATGTCCTGACCCTAAATACGGAGAGAGACTTGGTCACCACGCAAGGTAAATAGCCTACAATCCGGTTTATTTCAGATTTTTTCCATTTTTTTTTTCTAAAGGTCGTTGACCCTGTGATGCTAACACTCCCGATCTGGCTTAACCGATAGTAAACAATGCGTCTGCCAATTATACAACGTATTTTTTTTTTATCTTTTAAAGGCAGTTTTCAGCAAAGTTATACATGCTGATGTGATTAGTATTTAACATAAAGTTTGGTAGTCAACGTAACACCTGAACACGCCTATTGTTCCTGGCTTTGACCTGAACTAGTCTCAGGACATTGGAAGGTTAGACTCAATGGTGAAGTTCACGGTGTTGTAGTTGAGCGTAATTTTACCGTACTCATAATAAGAGCGATTCGTTGAGGAACACATGAGTCATTTTGTTCATGCGTGTATGCTACAAGAAAAAAGCCGTGAATCCAATTGTCTAAATAATGCACCTCACCACCACCACCACTACCATCCCCCACTGTTTGAGTAGGTTTCAACATAACACACTTTTATTACTTACTACCAGGAAAGGAAAACAATATTAAAGCAATGAGGTTCCCTTTTCGAGACACTTCAAATTGAATCTATAAACACAATAAAATAACAGACATGTGATTATCATTTAGACCATTTATTTCTCCTTTGATTTATTTCAATTGCTACTATAATTTCTATACACCGAAATGATATAGATCTAAATGTATGTGAACGTTTTAACTTCTAGCTACTAACGTGTGTATGAAAACACCGTCTAAAAGATGGTATCCAACAGTTTGCCTGTATATAATATATGTAACACTATCTGTCCTCTGTATAGGGTATTTGTGCATCAATTCTTCAGAAAATCATACTTCATTATAAGCTTAGACGATCATCAACAGTATCTCAATGTAAGTGGCAGTAAAACTCGCTAATCCAGCTCTTAACTATTTCATTCTTTTCAAATCTTTAAATACAAACGATTGGAATTTTTGCTAAAAATAGACATCAGCGTTAGAACAGATGACGCGGATGAGCCAAACATGAATGGTCACGTGGCTTTTCAAGTAATAGTAGGACATCAATACACAGCATTTCGTGAGATCTGTTCCGGTAAAAACGATTTATTTGAATGTTTAATGAAAATTGATTTAGTCCAATCTGTCGGCTATCACCTTTAAATCAAGAAACGTGCACATGTAATATTGAGCCATATTACCAAGATAAAGCTACCGGCCGCAATAGCTCAAGGTGGTAGAGCGTCGGCTTGCGGAACGGGAGGTCGTGGGTTCGAACCCGGCTGGGTCAAACCAAAGACTTTAAAGTTGGTAGTAGTGGCTTCCCTCCTAACGCTCAGGGCTAAGGGGACAGCATTACGCCTGACTCGTCGGTGTCAGTATAAAGGACCGGCCGGGTTCAGTCCCTGGGCACCTCCATAAGTGCCCCTGTGCTATAATAATGAAAATGTCGCTGCACACTATCGGCAAAAATGCCGGCTTATCCCATCCCATCCCAAGATAAAGCTAGCACGTGGGACCGTTGTTTAAATAACTTCTAGTCTTCAATATTGATCACTGTGGCGCAATTTACATCATATATCAGTAATCTGGTGCTCGTGTTAATAATGAGTCGTGAAATGTACAGTTAAATGCGAAAATTCGGACTATTTAGACGTTGTAATATCCTCTTATCTTGCATGTCAGATTTCGGTACAAGAGCACTATCGGCTAGTTAGGTCATCATGACATTTGTGCTCGACAGTTGGTGGAAAAGTTTTTTTATTGTCGTTATCTACAAATTCGATATTATCAACAGTTTAAGTGAACTTATTTGTATAGAACATTTGTAATAATAATAATAATAATAATAATAATAATAATAAATAAATAAATTAATAAATAACTTTAATTAATTATTCTAATTGTATTATTACATAATATTTACAGTTCTTTCTTTTAAACATTTATCATGTCACGTTTAATCCCATTTAAACATAAGAGTACGCCGCGTATATAATAAGACACGCAGATGCACTCTCTTTCAGAAGTATGCCCCGTTCTTGAATAAAAGTACCATCAGATGATTTGCACGGCGCGTGTGCATCATTGCTGCGATTACAGTTTCGTCTAAATTAATTAGTAATCTAGTCTTTAAATCGATTTACATTGAAATGCTTGGCTAACACACATACTGTTGTCTTTTGTATTCACAAACCAGTAACCCTCTGACAGGTGCACTGCATTTTCATCAGCATCAGTTGTCGGTGTACCAAAAATACTCTCGATTTTGTGTGTGTAAACACTATCTACTCTTCATGGTTTGATGCGGTGATATCAAACGAAATATGCTAGAAGGTGTTACGAGCCAAACGATGAAAATTGTTGTCGCATAAAACCTGGAATTTATTAAAACAGGTTTGTTTAATGCATGGGTTAAAAGGTTGTTAAACAGTAGACATAAACCAGACATTTCGCTAGCAATAATAACTAGTATCTGCCTTTACATTCAGGGGCAGATCCAGAAAATGTTGGTGGGGGTAGGGAGGGGGTTTATGAATAAAGATCCATTGATATGTATGTATGTATGTGTATATAGTGTATGTATATTCTAGTATATACCACACAGTAAGGGTCCCTAACTTCGACCAAGACAAGATTTACTTTTAAGCTTAGTATTTATTAAGCTTACATCTATGTGTTTTCACCGCTCTGCCCTTTTATTTGTTTGGTGGTGGATCCATCTACTCTTTTATCTGGTTGGTATGGCATCCTCCATTCCCCCGCCCGCCCCCCCCCCCCCCCCCTCCCGCTGGATTCGTCCCTGATTACATTTTTGTGACAACAGACTGCCTTTCCTTTGTTCAAATGCGTTGTTTCTTGCCGACTGTAGAATAACATTAGCAATGATGCGCAAAACACGATTCATAATTGCTATAATTAATCATATTTAAGCAAAGCACCACCAGCTTTTTGTTCTGTATCTACAAATAGTATGCAGTGAATCGGAGTATTGTTTGAGAATTTTATCTTCTATATTATGTAAATTGTCATTTGATGCAGTGAATAGAAGAAATATACTTATAAATCGTTTTTTTTTTTTTTTTACTTCTCCAGATCTGTCACTGTAACAGACCGTTTATGCATTGTTAGAATTGGCCCATAATCAGAAATATACGTCACAGATGAAAACTGTAATGCACGTTATTTACTTTTGTCACGAGCGTCATAATACTGGATAAGGAATTCACACTTAAATGTCTACGTGCGAATTGCAAACAAACAACTACCTTAGCCCACGTTGAATCCAATTGAGTCAACTGCACCATAGTAGTACAAAGAAAATATGCAATAATGCAATAAATGAAAGGCGAGAGCTTATAATTCTGTCAGCGTTGTTGGCAAACACTCAACGTTGTCCTGTTGTTACGTTGTTGTGTTGCTCGGTTTAGATTGGTATTAACAATATTGCATACCACGATATGGAGATTCTAGTAGGTGATTTGTTTAAATGCATCCATGTAGAATTTGTAAATAGTGTTAAGGTGGTTTAATGCCGATCGTGCATTTCATGGCATACTCGACGCGAAATAATTACGCTTAATCGGTAGGATTGATAAGCGTCAAATATTGCCAGCTAGTCTAGCCTGGCATTAACGATGGAATAATGAATTTATGGCATTATAGCCCAGATGCAAATTGGGCCGGTTCAATCCAGATAAAATACCACTGTGATTCATTTTTGACGATAGCAACATCAACAAAAACAATAAAATATGTATGATAATTATAAACGACAAGCCATATTAACATGATAATTAATGCTGACAATACTTAACTTTATTTTTAAACGCTTACGACGTATGAATGAAAGGAAATCTCGGTTTGTCGCCCGTTACATAGTTTGGGTGGAGAGAAAGTGTGGAACTATGAAAACTAAACTAAGTACGGAAATACACAATGCATTATGTGGATAAAAATGTTTATAATTACGATTAAAACGAACCGTTGTTCCATTCTACATGTTTAAAAACTAAATGTAATACAGCATACGTAACAAGATATCTCCTCTTGGTGAGTCACGTGAGCGTGTCGTTTAATGTAAATGGGCAATTAAACTTACAAGGCGGTAAATTAAGTAATTAATCATGATGTAGTTAACCTTAAAGCGAATATCCCACTACTGTCTGTTGTGTACATTTATAACGTTAACGAGATAAATAAACGGGCGAACACAGTTGTTGCCGCCTCTTCTTTATACGCTTGAAATCAATTGCTGTTCAATGCATAGGCATAGTTTTTGGACTTTTACAGATCACTTTCTACTATCATCAGTAATTCAGAGCTCGTTGACTTTAAATGATTATTTTCGAATTCTAATAGGAAGTATAGGTAAATTTATAGTTTATTGATTTTTATTGGTGGGTTTTCTAGTTTTATCTGTTGTGTTATTGAAACATTTAGAGTTTGATGAACTATACTATCTCCCCCTTCCCCCCCCGCCCTCTCCCCCCACCCCCTACGACCAAAATTGTGATGTTTTATTATTTTATTAAACTCTCGAACAACACATGTAGAAGTCAGTTTGCTCTCAAATGCAATCAAATATTCAGCACATTTCTTTATGAAAATGACCCATGTTATCTATGTCTATAAACAAAATGAAATAGTATTTCAGGCTTAAGGACAGTGACGTAGCTTATATAAAGGCACAGTTCGTACGTGTCTGCACATTTGTCTCATGAACAAAGAAAAACTCATTTTCTATTGATATCTATTGATATAAACCTGATAGATGGTAAATGGAACCTAAAGAATTACTCAGTTAACCATTGTCCACCTGGGGCAATTACCTTTCAGGTCCGTTTCTGCCATTACGCAATTTACACGCACGTGCAACCTCCGTTCGAAAAGTCGAAAATCTAAAAGTTCCAAAATGACTCAGAAAGTCGATGCCTAACCCGGGTTAGGAATGATATATTTTATTTCCGTAGTTTCTATGTTATAAAATCTTATTACCACACCAATCAACTTGAACCGGATTAAAATGATTGAGCTTCCACGCATGTCCGCATGTTAACTGTTATTCCTTAGAAAAGAACCGAATATATTCACTAGTATTACTACAAAGATTATTTCCCTTGTAATTGTGCGTAACTTCAAAAATGGCCCGGATACTCACCTGGTACCTTTAGACCCAGAGGTTAGTCGCGCCAACATATTGTTTTCTACCAAGCTATGCTCCGGTGGTGCATATTAATAAATTGGCTTCCCACTCAACACCACTTATAACTGGTTTTTCCGGAAACTTTCTATACTGCTGCTTGCTTTGCAATCAATTGATTGCAAGCTGTTTGTAAGAACCGGCATTGATCAAAAAGAGAAAAATAGAAGGGGTGAATGTAAACATTGTAATTAGGGGATATTGTTTCGAGATTCGTGCATATGTTGTTTAATATGATGAAATATATGTCAGAACACGCATCCTACGTGATAGCAGACAATGTTGTTTATGTAACGTTGGGCACATATTAATGATTAAAAATGAATGTTGTGAATTATTTCTGTTATGATTTTAAAAATACATCAATCAGTTGAAGGTATTTGTCTATTGGCAGGTTAGTAAGAGCGAAGTGGTCGGAAAAGTAGTAGTTGTGGTCGTTGTAGAAGTAGACGAAGACGGAGGAAAATTAAAAAATATGAGTAAGGGTCGTAGTTATATAAGCTTTATAATTATAACGGCGTTTAGCTATTTTGATGTCGCAATACCCCAGGCAAATACCTCGCAAGACCACTAGGTGCACCGCAAGGACATCTTGAAGAACCTCTGATTTAGGTCCTTCGCCCTGGTCGAGGCTCGAACCCTCGCAGTGAGAACTTGGTTGGTCGGTGACGGTATATCTATATCGGGTTCAGCAGTTAAAAAAAACATAAGTGAGGCAATCCAGAATAACGTGGTGACTTTGTTTCAACATGGTCATGAATAACATAACCGTGTATGTTGGGATTCGGTTATTTGTTATCTGGCCACAGCGTGTAAACTATGGTAAATTTACATATAAAAAGAGTGCACAGGACAACGAAATAAATTAACGTGAAACGAATGTGTCAAGTTAGAGTTATGTTTTTTTTTTGTAATTTCATTACTGTCACAATTTTCTGAAATGGGATTTACAGTGTATGACGTAACCTCGGTACAAGTTGAACATGTCATATGTCATACACAAAACTTGAATTATTATTTAGGTTTTTTTAGGCAGAAAAAATGATATAGTTCACAGTGCTTTTTAACCCGAATTGGAAAAAAAACGTTATGAGAAATAAATTATTTAATACATGGAAATCATACTTGGAAAGAAATAGTTCATTTCTTAGCACACGCACACGCACACACGTACGCACACACACACGCGCGCGCGCACACACACACACACACACACACACAGAGAACACACACGCACGGCAGATGTGAAATAAACTCTTGAGAACCGGTTAATGAACATACAAATAACGTACAAGATCAGTAGAAACTGTACTCTATGCATACTTATTTAAAAAGATATTATTACCCAGTAAAAAAGAAAATTTCATGTTATTGCTATGTTAGTAGGTAAATTAAACAAGTGTAAAAGTTTGTTGTTGTCAAGAATCCGACTATTTTAAGTACATTCATACGGTTTTCACATTGTCTCATAAGCTGACTGTCTATATAAACAACATTATTCGATGAATGGTATAACAATTTTCAACTTCACACATATTCAAAGTACGTTTTCGCCAGATAATGACATGTTCTCGCTATCTCAAATAATAATTATACATTTGAAATAAAATTTTGCTTACACCTTACAATCTAAATCATCTGTTGCTACTTTAAGCATCAACTGAAATTAGAAATCAAACCTAATTAACTGTTCAGCATTCCAATATCAAGTTGATCAAATTGCTCTCTTATCTCGAATCCTGAAGAGGGAAACCTTCTCTGAACTCGCGGTCGGTTCCTGCCATTCCCACCCACTCTGCATCCATCAGAGAGCTTAATCTGTCGTGTTGACCCATTATTCAAAAGAAAATTTGTCAATAAGCAGCGAGCAGACCCACAATCTGTTGATTGATTGTTCGCAGTACCACGCGAAGGAGTAAGACCACAGTTTGCAATCGGAACGCCTCGGATAATTCACTAATCATCTCTCGGATGTATGACTCTCTCGGATGTAGGACGGGAAAACCCCGCGAAAATAAATTTGCCGGTGCCTATGACGTCATCAAAACAACAAATATTAATGTATAGTTATCTCTAATGAAAATGCAGAAATAGTTGTTTATCTAACGAGATATGAACTGTTAAATTGATAAGTGAAAGTTCACAGGATTAATTAATCCTATATACTACATCTATCGCTTGTTGATGAACTCTTTTATGACGTATTCTTCTTCCGGCGAACAAAACTATCGTGATTTTGTTAGTATCATTGCACCAGATACATCCGAGGACAATCGGAACTCCACGGGTAATTCCGTCCTCGGGAAAATCATCCCCCGGATGTATCTGCTGCAATGATACATACTGATATCACGATCGTTTTGTTACCCGAGAGTCGGAAGAAAAATATGCCTAGAATGTAGTTCGCACAAAACATAAACAATGTCATCGTTTGACAGCTGCGTGTCTGCTGCGTTGGGTAAATTAAAATGGGATGGTTTAAATTTCAAGCCGCCACAAATTTAAGTTTTACATGTATCGTACTGTAGTGAGCTGTCATCCGAACTGCCATCTTTGTTGTGACGTCTGTCACAAAAGTAGTCCCATTTGGGGAAATGGCCGAGTTGATCCGACTACCTACATACATCCGAGAGATGATTCGTGAATTATCCGAGGTGTTCCGATTGGTCCGAGGGATGATTGTCCCGAGGACGGAATTACCCGAAAAGTTCCGATAGAATGGCAGTTAACAATAACGTCACACGGTATCTGCATAATTACTTTTTTCACCGCTTATGTCTAAATAACGAAATACTGCAAATGTATCGTGAATATAAAATACATTTACAAAAAATAACCCATTCTTTTAACGTATGATCTGAACGACAGAAAGGGTAAAAGAAGTAAACCACCGTGACAACATCCAAGGACATTAAATTAAAACGAAAAGGAATTACGTTAGATATATGGTATATCAAGATCGTATTGGGCTGAATCTGAAATCGATTACCCTTCAAGATACGTATGGCCGATTATGCTTGCCGTTTGCCTACTTATGTCTTTGACATTCTTATTATTACCTTCAATAAAACTTCAAGGACAATCGGAACGCCTCGGATAATTCACGAATCATCTCTCGGATGTATGACGGGAAAACCCCTCGAAAATAGTCATGTCTGTACCTATAACAAAATCAAAGCAACAAAGATAAATCTCTACCGAAAATGCCGTGAAATTGGTATATGTTCACGATGTGAACGGTTAAATTTATAAAATGAAGTTTACAAGATGACATAATCCTATACACTACACATTTCGCTTTTGTGAAGAACTCTTCTATGGTGTATTCTTCTTCCGGTAAGCAAGACGATCGTGATTCTGTAAGTATCATTGCACCGAGGGATGACTGTCCCCAGGACAGAATTACCCGAGGAGTTCCGATTGCATCTAGGAATATCTGGAACTGTCTAGCAAACTGCTGAAACGTGATTGTTAGCGAGTGTGCTCGTACGTCTGCAGTGACATGCGATGTCGCTTTTCAGTCACACGAGAACGGCTGCTTCACACGCAATATTCCAAATACAGTACCGCACCATATTCAGTGTATAACGTTTTAAAGGATGTATCCGATGTTTTGGACCAGATTTATTTTCTCAAATAACTAAATAAGTCATTGTTACCTGAAAAGGTCCTGCAAAAAGCTGTTCATTGATGCCCTAGATCTGTGTGAACAATAATGTATAAATCCCCATCCGTCATTGCAAACAGGTATTTCCTATCCGAGCCAAGCTTCAATGATAGCTATTTTTAAACTAAGAAAACCACGTGACCACTTAGTTTTTGAATCACAATATATTGTCATCCGGGTAATCCTCTCTGACGTCGATATCTATTTTAAGCGGTGACCAGTATTATAGAGTTGGAAAGAATGAACATTTAGAGTTTGTTTTTACTTGACAGTTACTGTCTAACAATGAAATTAGTGTTCAACGTCGTCTTTATTTAGACTTAAGTATGGCGTTCTGCTAGAAATTAATGAAAAAAGTCCCCTAAAAGCAGGTGGTTAGATACTTGTTTCCTGTATTTGATATGAGCAAACTGTTGGATACCGCATTTAAGGGTTTAGTTCACATGAAACGTCTGGAAATATGTTAAAATATTATAACAAAGCCGTACAGACATGTTGTATGAACGTATTTTTCAAGGTCTCATACTATTGTAAACGACCATCCTTCCAAAATATGAAAGAAACTATTACACACAGAAAAGGTAAACCTAAAAAAAAGACAAAAAATGCTTTTTCTTGAACCAAGACAATTAATAAAGAACGTAATTTGAAGCCCGACAAATACCAGAAGGTGAACAGCGAGGGTTAAAATCAGAGGTTGTTGGAGAACATTTATGTAAAAGAAACGAGCTAGCGAATACAATTAGCACATGCTTATTCTTGTCCTTGGCAAGTCTTTCGATGTCTGAAAATAAACTCAACCTTTTCGTAAATAACTGGCTTTCCAGCCAACTGTTAATAAATTAATTGCAGCGACACACGAAGTTGTGTACAAGAAATCCTTGCTTTACCTAGGTTTGGAACCAGACACTATCGATTTACAGTTTACCGAGCTTTAATATATTCGTTTTATGTTTTTGTTTTGAATAATATGATCTTAGTGCAAAGTCGTTTACATTCTGAAAGATTTATAATTATGTTTTTAAATACTGCCATCTTAGCGCAAAGTTATTTACTTTCTGAGAGAAATTATGTATTAAAAGGAATATACTTCACCAGCTGCATTGTTATTCACCCGTTTTATATAAAAAATGTTTCAGAGGTAAAGTTAAAAAAGTCATTATACACTGCTACACCCTACCGTAAATTTTATACTACGGCCGCAATAGCTCAGGTGGTAAAGCGGATCAGGAGGTCGTGGGTTCAAACCCCAGCCGGTTCGAACCAAAGACTTTAAAGTTGGTATTAATGGCTTCCCTCCTAACGCTCGTGCGTAAGGGGACAGCATTACGCCTGACTCGTCGGTGTCAGTATAATGGACCGGCCGGGTTCAGACCCTGGGCACCTCATAAATGCCCCTGGGCTATAATGATAGAAATGCCGCTGCATGCACAGTATCGGTAAAACTGCCGGCAAATCGAAATCCAAATTCTATACGTATTGTTTTGTTTCAGCATTTATCGTACAGATAGTTGAATTAAGACATAGTTGTTAGAGTCTGAACAAAACATGAAATTACCAGTTATGATTGTCTTTAAAATGGTGTTTTACAGCAAGTCAAAATACATGTCAAAATACATGGACATGGTGTTATCTTAAGAGCATGTTGAAGAAATGGTAATTACAATCTCATTTTGTTAGCAAAATATATGTATCTCGAAACTTTTCTTTTTATATCTTTTGATTTGGCTTTCATTAAATTAATAAACTTTTGTTTAGTAGGCCATGTGTAGTAGTATCTTTTTAAGTACAGAGAACGTAGTTGTGAAAATTTAGGACATATAAGCAAAAAGTTATATTCTGTTTCTATTTGATTTAGATTACAGTTTCTGCACAGTCTTTCATTTCTATTTTTATTATTATGTCTGCCTTTTTCTATTTCAAGTTGATGTGGTGAAACTCTAAACTGCGTAATTGCTATTCTATACTTGGGGTCAGTAATTTCATCTAGATAACTTTCAAAATTAAGTGTTGTTTTAAATAAACTGTATGTATCTAATCGGGTTGAGTTATTTATTGCAGCTATCCAATTTTGTGTATTTATGTCCCTTATCCTTTGTTTTATAAAGTTATAATCGGTATTTATATTATGTTGACTTTCCCAAATGAGTGCGAGACCTAGTGTTTCTAGTGTTTTTTTTTATTTGATATGCCCAATTGTTTCCATTATAGGTGTCTGTTGCGTTAACATCTCTTTTCAACATTTCAACATTTACAAGATCCATTCAACTTTATCGCAGTAAATACTGAATATACATACACAATTAGGGACCCTTACTTCGACCTAAGCAGTCAATAGACAAAATTTACTTTATAAGCTTAGTATTTTTAAGCTTACATTTATGTGTTTTCACAACTCTACTCTCTTGCCTGGTTAGTGGTGAGGAATGCATCCCCCCCCCCCCCCCCCACCTCATCCCCTGCCCTGGATCCATCCCTGGGCACAGCAAAACGTATATGTCCAGAATAGTAACCTATTTCTAACAGATGTATGTGTGATTAAAACCGGCATTTTTACTGCTTCGACATCCTGTACGTCTTGTGGCATTGCATGCAGCAGTTACTTAAGGTTCTGGACCAGTAACTAACTTCGGTAAACATCGGCACTCGGTATGATCCGGTTTCATTTGAATAGCATTCGTCGTCAAGTTTCGTATTTGCTATTTTACAGCGTGATCGTCGAGGGCGATATTGTAAAAATAGTGGTTAACCGACAACAAAGTCATGTAAAATTGAAGTGGATCATAAATATTGTGTTGGTTCCCTGTGTACAGGTGAAAAATGCACTGTTTCATCTTGTGTTTACGATTTTAAATTTGCCTTCGCATGTTAACCGCGAGAGTTGGCGACATGGACGAAGAATTGTTGAATTGGAAGTTTTATTGTCAAGTCTTCAGTCAGGTTCCGAATGTTCTCTCTGGCCCATTCCACTTTCGATGCACACTGTTGTAGGAGAGTTGAAGAAAGAGTGCTTGACTCAGTTATTCCTAAACTGTCAGATTTTTTTATGAAAAAACGTGTAAAGTGGTTAATTTCAAATATTTCCCTCAAGCCAGCCAAAATCAGTAAAGAGAAGGTTTTCATGTGATAATGCAGAGTTTTACAGACATATTTCCATCTCCAATACCAACTGTAGGTGATTTTTTGTATAAAGAAGTATAATCTGTAATTGACCATTTTGACGTTATTTTTCGCTACAAATTCTCTTGTAGTTTCATTATAGTAACATTTACAAATTCTTATAAATTTTATAAGGAACGGTAAAATGCCTTTAAAATCTCATATTATGGGCAGTTCATGTTGCAGAAAATTTTAAAATTAGTTGTTTGTGTCTAACTAGCTTCAAACTTGAGATGTTTGCTTTTATAGATAGAGTAAATTTTTAAACACACCCCAAAAAACTCGGATTTTTGCTTGGGGGTACATGTATGCAAAGCTCTGTATTTTTATAAGTATTTGTCCAAAGTGTAATCTTATTGTTCTGATTTATAATGACATGATTGTGTAACATTGGTTTAATTTGAATATAGAACAGTAGAATTTGAAAAAATAGTACTTTTTCATTTTTTGTCCCAGCACAATTTACGGTGTTTTTGAAAATCAAGGGTCACTTTATAAAAAAGCACATAACTTGAGTTACAAACGGTAAACTTCCTTTAAAATTCACCATACGATTTGTTTTATAGTATAGATTCAAGAAACAGTATCATTATAAGGATTGTGGAAGGTCACCATTACAGGTCCAGAACCTTAATAGAAAATAACTAAGCACTGTGTGTTGTTAGTTAATGTAATAATAATGTAATAATGTATTAAAACACAAGTAGCAGGTAAAGTTTTATGTGGTAGACTCTATAACCTTTTATTTCCGCTACTCAGCTATAAATCCAAGGTTAAGTACATAAGATTGCTATATTCAAGTTGGCTTGAAATTAGTTGTTTGTTTGAGTTTGTTGAAACGAGTTCAATACATTACACAAAAATACATGTTTATGTACACACACGACAAATAAAGGCCTTAGGGACATTTGAATTGCATGTCGTGGATTTCGATGTGCTTAACATATAATTCTAGTGTTGGATAGTCGAATATCAGTAGAAAGCATTTCCAAAAGTGACATTACAGTATTGTGTGGAGGAAATTATTTAATCAATAGCCTGCTTAGCACAAATTGATCCAGCTCAGGACAATAGTGAAGATCCTGATAAGAAGACCACGCCAATACAGCTTGATAAGGGTCTGCACGGCGTCAGCGGTAAATCTTTCTCACAATCCAAATAAAACGCGTCAACCAATTCAGATAAATTGGAACCACTGAACTTCTTTCCGTTGGCTAGCAGCAAACGAAATATATCGTTAAAATACATGTAGTGATATATACTATCCGTTTTGTAAGTGAAGGATTTATAATGCAACATATGGACGTGGCCCTGCTGATGGTGTTGCTACTGTATAATGCATTGCCTCGTTTGCTATTCACTGAAGGAAGGCTTGGTATTGATTGAGAGTCTATTTAGCTGTGATAGACGTCGGGACGAAAATTGTATAGGATTAGATGTGTTACGAGCGATGTGTCAAAAAGACATAACAAGTTAAGACACCACGTGTTTATAAATTGAATGTTAACGTTTTCGATTTAATTCGTATTATGTTTGTTAATTGGAGATTCATTTAAAACGTTTAATTCATTTAAAAAGGTGATAATTGTGTCCACAGCGTTTTCTAGGAGACGCGAATATTACAAAGTCTGCAATCGATTGCAGAAGAAAAGAGACAATATGATAAGTCATTGACCCGTCTCTATGATATTAATATTCATATAGGTGTCGTTTGATATTCTACGGAATGGCATTATATTCCTACAGCACCCCAAAAATCAATTACCTTCGTCACTTCAACACCCCCCCCCCCCCCCCAAAAAAAATGAAATAAAATAAACAACAACAACAACAACAAAAAAAAACAAAAAAAAACACAAACCCAAAAACACGAAGGCAAAAACGTCGTAAATACTTTTTGTGATTATTTAAAGCGTACATAAAACCAAAGAAAGACACCTGTGAAACCGAGATGCATTAGGCTACTTGCAAAACAGATAGATGTGCATTTTAAATGCAATCGCTCATCTGTAACTTGATAAAAATACCATTATGTATTAGCATGTCGACAAGTTGTGTTTTTAGTAAAGTGCATATCACAGGACTCGAGAACTGTAAACAGTCTTGGTTTCGAGAAAAGGAAAGACTTATTTTCATTTAAATGTTAGGATATCCTTGTTTAACAACGAACATTTGGCATATAAGACAGACACATTAAAGTGTCATATTTGAAAGGGTGGAGGGGGTGGGGGGGGTAGCTGTAGTTTTTAAAGGGTGCAATAAAACAACAGATATAGGGGCCAAATGCTCATATTTTAATTATTATTTGCAAAAAAAATAACAGCTTAGAAAGCATACGTCATACACAAATTCAGCCTGAAGCGGTTTAAAGCAAGAAATATAATTTAAGATTATTTCACACTTATATATGATGAATGTAAACGCTCAAGTTAAAATCAAGAAGAATGTATTGAAATGCTTCACCAATTTAACAACTGTTATGCTCAGAGATACGTTCACACCATCATACTTAGTAAACACACCACTTGACAGCACTAGACCCAAGCACAATGCACTTACGCGACAATAAGACAATAAACATTCTTAATAAGAAACAGTTAGCTGACAAGAAAATATTTTGAGCAAATAAATAAATATTGAATAAATAAAACAGTAGTGTTTTAAGAAGAATATGTGTTTCCTGGGCGTAGTTCAGATCATGGACTGTGTAATCTACAGATCAGAACAGAACATTTATTTTATTGACGTAAACTTTACAGCTTCCTCTCTCTCTCTCTCTCTCTCTCTCTCTCTCTCTCTCTCTCTCTCTCTCTCTCTCTCTCCCTCTCTCTCTCTCTCTCTCTCTCTCTCTCTCTTTCTCACTCTCACTCTACTTATGATACTGGTCAGGGATAGATCCGTGGGTGGGGTGGGGGGGGCGGACGGGGAATGCATCCCTCCACCAACCAGGTAAAAGAGTAGAGTTGTAAAAACACATACATGAAGGTTTAAAGAATACTACGTTTTTAAAGTGAATTTTGTCTGTTAACTGCTAAGGTCGAAGTTAGGGTCCCTAATTGTGTATGTATATCCAGTATTTACTGGGATAAAGTTGAATGGATCTTGATTGATATCCGCCTCCACAAAAAAAAAAATATATGGATTTGCCTGTAATACTGGTGTGAGGTGACTCTTTAACATTTGCCAACGCAAATATAAAAACTAATTATCTATAATAATAAAAGACGATACAGAAAACATGAGGGCATTTGTAGTATATCTTTGTCCACTTACACATTTTTTTTTCTCTTGAACCGATGCAAAGAAAAGACAATAAGAACAACAAACTAACAAGGAAATAAACAAACATCTTACGCTTAAGTGTCTTTAACTTTACAAACAGGTTGCGATATTGTTTTGTTCATTGTGCTATAAAAAACAACACACATTTGTTTTAACTTTACGACTTGTCATTCGTGTCTGCACGGTCCATGTTGCAAGACATTTTCCCAAAGCGTATATAACAGTACATTTCTCTCTTAAAGATGGTATCCGACAGTTTGGACCAAAATATTATTTCTCAAATAACCAAATAAGTCATTGTTACCTGAAAACATTTCGCAAAATGGTGCTCTTAAATGCCATAGATCGGTGTGAACAGTAAAATATAAATCCCCATTCCTCATTACAAACAGGTATTTCCTATCTGAGCCACGCCGCAGAGATAGCTATTTTTAAATTAGAAAACCACGTGACAACTCACTTTTGAGACTACGCTATATCGTCATCAGGGCAATTCACTCTGACGTCGATATCTATTTTTAGCCGAAATCACTATCGTGATTTTTTTATAGATTTAGAATAACTGTACTTTAACAGTGTTCAAAACAGCCTTAACTCATACTATAGAAATTATGCACTTATTTCCCAAAGCAGTGGTAATGTATTGTTTCATGGATTTAATATAGGCAAATTGTCGGATGCCACCTTTAAAGGCACAGTGGGGCGCCCGTGGCGTAGTGGTAGAGTCGCCGATTTTTAACTCCTCTGACTGCTTAGCCGCTCACCGCGTGGGTTCGAGTCCCGTCCGGGGCGAAGAACTTAATGCGAGAAGTTCTTTCAGCTGACTTGCGGTGCGCCGATTGTTCTACCCAGGCATGTGTCTCGGGTCTTCCTCCACCAGTAAGCTGTACTTTGCTATACTGATAATAAGTAGATGCAGTGCATTTCAAAAACAAAATAAAATTAAAGGCACACGTGCATGATGGTAAATTCACACCGTATTCATTTCTTTAACTTACCATGCATTTCTCAGACGACTCTACTGTATATACTGCAGTACCTCCTAGAATCGATTTTATGTGACAGTGGTGATAAACGACTACTTTATTGCATGTGGGCGAAAAGTATCGCTTCACAAGCTTGTACCATAATGACCTAGAATTATCTGGAATCTGGACTACAAAGATTTTAAAATTTGCAGCTTTATTATTCGTAAGCACGTACATCACAAACCATCTTAAATGCAGTTTTCATTTGCAGTGACGTAATGTATAAGTTCTGAGAATTACATAATATATATTGCTTCGCAAAACGCATTAACTAATGATTTGGCGCCTTTAGTCTCCAGAATCTAGATTTATCATGCTGTCTTTTCAAACCAAAGCATTGTCTCACAGCAATTTTTGCGTTACCGTAGGTCGTAACAATGTTTCGGGAACATCCGTCAAAAGACACCATTGTCGCAGCAGCGTTGTCTGTCTGGGCGGGTTTTAATTAAAGTCCGAGTTTTGTTATAGTCGTAAATCAAAACGTTTGTTTATATGATTGATATGCGGCAGAAGGATACATATTGTTTAGTTTGTTGCCATTGTTGTATTTATTGGATTATGTGTATTGTGGTGTCTATTTAGCTTAAGCAGTGATAAATTGTTGTGTTTTGTAGTCGTGTGTTATTTTGGTATAAACAAGACAATGCCTTATTTTTATGTTGATTATGGTGAGCGTTCATAGTGCAATAGGTGCGCTCAAAAGTCATTGTTTTAATGTACTGTGTGCGTCATAAGTTGTAATAGAAAGGTTACAATTCACACTTAAATGCCACCTTTCTCGACCGTCCGCAATAGCTCAGTTGGTAGAGCGTCGGCTTGCGGATCGGGAGGTCGTGGGTTTAAACCCCGGGCCGGGTCAAACCAAAGACTTCAAAGTTGGTAGTAGTGGCTTTCCTCCTAACGCTCGGGGCTAAGGGGACATCATTACGCTGACTCGTCGGTGTCAGTATAATGGACCGACCGTGTTCAGTCCCTGGGCACCTCATAAATGCCCCTGTGCTATAATGATAGAAATGTCGCTGCACAGTATCGGCAAAAATGCCGGCAAGATCACAATCCCGCCCTTTCTCCTAATTGTTTCTGTCGCAAGCACAGATGTGGTGTTGTACCTTCCTCTCTTCCTATCTTGGAGTTAATAAACAAAACGAAACTTTATACCTGTACTTGTAAAGTATTACACCTCTTCAATGAATATTGCTACTTCTGTGAGAGGTTTGTAGACATAAATATGGACACACATAGAATTTCTGAGTGTGCCGAAAACGAGCAAGAACGTTGGTAATTCCACTACGACGTAGCTAAAGAAATACTGAGTATGCCAACCGAAAACCCTTTTGTATGCTTGTTTGGAGGGAAACATGATATTCTGATATTTTTTTATAAACTTAGGTTTTGTTTCTTAAGGCGAGCGTAGGACTTCTATATATCACTGCCTTAAAGCATAGAATAGATCGTCAGCTGTGCTGTGCTACTTAAATTGTAGGCACATATGACTTATATCCATGAATACGTGTACTTACATTGTATATTATTATGTGTATTTACGTATATGTCATACATTATATGACAAATATAAGGAATGTAACCATGCTGTCTAATCATACGTCACATGTAAATTGACTATTCACCTGTTGTATATTTGCTGCCTATTCATTGTACATATACTTGTAATATAGCCATTATTTGCGAAAATAAAGATGTTGATTGACGTGTTGAATTTTATCAAAAAGAGGAAAGAAATAACATGTCCAGTACAAATATTGAAATTACCTCAAGTATCTGTTGCATAATACTTTTCCTGGTTATTTTTTAAATACAGCCTCTTTAGAAAACGGAAACAATCGACACGAAAAAAATTGTTAAAATAAATAAAATAACACTTTTTTTCTGCAGGAAAGCAATAAATTCCTCCAAAGATGGCGGACAGTAATGTAACCGATCAGGCAAACAATCCTCCAGCATCGCCGAAAAAAGATGAACCATCAAGTCCATCTAGTCCAACTTCGGCAAAAAACGTGACGTTTCCTCGTCCACTTAGCGAGGATTCGGATAAAGCTAAAAAGATGACCCCTACGGAACGTATACGAACTGAATCAACAGGAACGACTGGCAGTACGTCCCCACATGTTCTTCGTTCAGATTCTACATCTTCCGCCAGACGGTCCCGCCTCCAGCGGGGGTTTAGTAGCGAATCTCACGGCGGCGTTCACCGGCAGTTCTCCCGCCAAGATTCAACGAGAAGTAGGACACGCCGACCCAGCTTGAGTATAGGTCACGCGGATAGTATCCCCTTCCATCTGGAAAAACCAACGGAGGTGGACAAGAGCCAAGGTAAATGTTTTAGATTAAGTCTTATACTATAAATGTACTTGCTAACTTGCAGAATTGCTGATTGTACGTGTACAGCTCCCGTGCTTTAATATAAATCGAGTTCTCTCCCTTGCACTGAACGCGTTTTGCATATTAACTTTGCGCTTCATCAATAAGCTAATCATGTAAATTGTTTGTGGTTACATTGAAAATGATTTCTTTCAAATTCAACCAGAAACTGATGAGATTGTTATAAATAACATACATAATTCAACTTTGTGTAAATAAACCTGAAATGACCAATTTTTTGATCCTCGTGTTTCTGATTTGTAAGAAAATTAAGATTTTTAAAACAATACAAAACTACCAGAATTTTGCATCCCAGAAGTTTTTTGTTCTCTTTTCTACACTATTATATTTTCATGGAATTCAATTAAGTTGTGGTTTGCGAATAAATACGTCAAAAATACTATTCCCCTAACGCTGTTATTATATTTGTTGTTACTAACGAAGATTATCAGTACGCAAAAAGTCATTATAAAGGAATGGCACAATGGACGTTATTCTGTACAAACATTCAGTTAAAATCAGCATAATAAGCATACTATAATTGTCTTAAAGGTGGTTTCCGACAGTTTGAATTAAACATATTTTTAATAAACATTTTAATACACTACTGTTACCTGAACAGATCTCGCATTATGCTGTTTATTGATGTCCTACACCTGTCTGAAAAGTGAACCATATGTTTGAGCTCAATCACGTCATCCGCTGTGACGTCGATGTCTATTTTTAGCAGGAATCCCAATCGCTTTTATTTATAGATTTAAACAGAATGAACATTTTAAGTGTTGATTAACAAGTTTTACTGCCGTGGAACTGAGATACTGCTGAAAAATCGGCAAATCTTCGACTAAATTATGAATGTTTCTGCAGCAATAATGCACAAATATCCCGAACAGAGTTGAAATATTGTTACATATATTAGATATAGGCAAACTGTCGGATACCTCTTTTAAGTAATATGCGGTAGCATATGCTAAAAGCTTAGCATAACCTGAAAGCATGTGTTGAGTCATTTCTGATTCTAACAGACCGTTTCTGTTTCTTGCATCGCCTAAATTCAAGGTTTGAGTAATCTTATCTGCGTACTATTAACACGTCTGCATCGAATTAGTAGTCAGCAGACTAAGCCATATGTATGTGTGAGATTGGCAGTTTACTGGGCTAATATTGTTAACATTTCAGTCAATACAAATATTGGGTGTTCCTAATTTGTAATTTATCACTAAAAGACATATTTATTTTCGACCCTTTTCGAAAAAAAAAATCGAAAAAAAAAAATCACGTCATATCAAAATAAAGATTATTTGATATTCTTTCAATATCTTGTCAAGCTACATTTTGTGAACATACTCTCACAGTCCAGTTCCCGGTTTTGTTAAAACAGATCACGTCTGCTGATCTAAATGAGATCCTAGCAGCAATCGTAGAGTCGTTAGAGGTCACTGGAAATGACTTAGCGTCTGTGAATTTAATCCAATTAAATAGGATTTCAATGCCTCACCATATTTTCTTGGAATTTTCGACCGACTGCGCTGGTCTTTCCGGCAAGCAATGGGCAACATTCTTGTTAAAATAGACACATCTAAAATTAAAACGTTTTGCACAATTCTATGAACGGTAAATTTAAAAATGAGAGCTTTCTTCTTTTACGTACTGGTAGCATAACTAATGTTTCTCCAAATGCATACTTTGCTTATATCGGTAAAGTGATAAGACTAATATCATATGGACTAGGGAAAGATTTTTTCTTAAATATCTTTAAATTGTGTGTTTATACATAAAGCTTTGGAACTTATTAAGTTTTCGAGAAATTATTTAGAAGTAATAACTTTTAAAGGAATGAAACAAGCTGACAAAAATGTAATAATGATAGTTTCCCTCTGTAGAATAACACAATACCTTGCAATGTTATAACAACAAGCTTGACATAAAAGTAATAATAGGTCAAAGCAACATGCTGACCTCTCCAACGATCAGAGATATTGTATAACCATTTTTACAACCACCAGAACCCAAGAGTATGAACCTATGGCTAAGGTTAACATTTGGTTATTATCTAACAACTGGTTAAATTTTACTTCCTTGGTTAGGTAAACCAAAGTGGTTATCTATTTGTATAAAAGCAGTTAATTGTTTTGTTACTTAACCAAACTGTTTAATTTTAACCAAATGTTAAATTAACCAAAGTATCCCACAATGCAACATTCTAATTGGTACTGCTAAATGAGGGGTCATTTTTATTTTTGTTTAAACCTTAACAGACCACTGGGAGAATGGTTAAAGTTAACCAAAAATGGTTCAAATTGGAACTGGTTAAATTAATGTAAACGTTTATACAATAGCCAACAAGCAAATTAACTAACATGTATTAGGTAACCAAACTTTAAGCATTGGTTAAAATTTAATCACTGTTTATTTAATTGGCCCCAGAAGATTTAGTATAAGGTTGTGGCATGTAGTCACTGATTTTTTCAGGACGTTTATATGTTCCTTTTCACTTAAAAATCATTTTGTGGGGTTCAGATTTTCATTTTTTATGACCCGTTCTGGTGGTTACAGAGAACTGCTCTTAATAATTCAATATATTTAGAAGGCGTGTCGTCACGCCCTTAATGGATTGGAAAGATTGAATTATAATGGCTGCCATATGTCCTATAATTGCCTCGTACATCCATATAACTTCCGGTCGATACGGCCATATAACTTCCGGTCGATACGGCCATATAACTTCCGGTCGATACGGGGAAGTTTTAAACTTTACATAATCGGAAGTTTTATGTTTATTGGGTTTATCGTACCACCAACAGTACTTCGGTTGTCTGGATAAGGTGTTCACTTGAAGTAGATATAGTGCTGCCTTCACTGTGTATAGCATGCCGTGAACACCTGGCATGATAAAACATCCAGTCACAATATCCTGACAGCGGGACAACCAGTTGTGGAACTATCCTTATATTTGCTTGAGCGTACGAGGGGAGCTATACCACTGCCATTTTTAACGACGTTTGTATGTCGCGGCCCGGGAAAGGGCAGTTTTAACCACTTAATAAAGGGCGCATCTTCATGCCAAACACGTTATGTCTCTAAACCCTGTATTGGTGGCCCCGTTTGAATTATCCTCATAAAGGGTTTAGTTGAAAATTGTGCGTTTTATTCACGGATACTGTTGCCAAACTCTCGAGGCAAGAAAACTGAATGAATGAACGCATCTTTTTTGGAAGGATTTTCCTTAAGTACATGTTGTAATTATTTTTTCCCTAAAGTATACCCTTATCAACAGTGGTGGATCCGGAAATTTTTGTTTGGGGAAATTATATATATACATACACAGTTATCAAACAGTTCTTTAAGCCCTAAACGAAATGCCTGTTTGGTTTCGATGCACTGTACAATGCTACTTATTTCCTCATCACCGGACCTGGTAGCGTAATCGTCAGAGTGTCGGCACCAGGTACGGGAGACCCCGGATTCGATCCCGGGCCGCGACATACCATCGTCGTTAGAAATGGTGGTGGCATGACTTCCCTGCTAACGCTCAGGCAAATATAAGGGTTAGTTCCACGACTGGATGGCCAGGGGTCAGGATAATGTGACCTAGTCTGGTATCATGCCAGTTGTTCACGGCATGCTATACTCAGTGAAAACATCTATACTATCTGCTTCAAGTGGACACCGTCTCCATGTAACTCAAATACCGATGGTGGAACGATAAACCCAATAAACATAAACATATTTCCTCATCTTGCAAACATGATTTAAACGTACTTAAGGCTCAAGGAAACATTCCATCAAGTCATAATTAATTAAGGTATACTGGGACATAGAAGTAACGCAATCTTGATCTCTAGCCGACCATGAGTTGTTTATCCGGCAATAATCATGTCAAAGGCTATGTTGACAGTTAAATACTAATTCAAGCTACATTGCAATTACATGACAATCTTTAAAAATATGACATAAAAAATGAAATCTGTCTACTGTCTTTAAGGTTAGCAACTTCTTGCCATGTACGTACCAAAGTTAATTATTTTTCCTATTTACTTTGAGACTTTTTATAATACTTAGTTTTCCTTTTTAAGGAATAGCCAACAACTACCATGACTAATGTAGACTACAAAACATGAACACTCTCTAATAACTGAATTAGCTAAATATGGAAACACTAATTGTACATGCAAATATGTCAGGCGATGTCCTACCTTTTAGTTAATGCATAAAACACGTTTCTGTTAATTGTCCAATGGTTTTAAAAGCAGCAAAGACAAAAGAAACTTTCTTTTTAGTGAATTATCGAACGAAACCATTTAAAATTGCAAAAAAACGACGTGCGTTGGTCTAAATTGCGTTTCTTCTAGAATGCGCCACTTTTATTGAAATAATAGATCATCATTTCTGTAGGAAAGATTCACTCAGCCGTGTGTGATGCTCGAGTATTGGAGAAAAACTTGCTGAAATTAGAAATTGTAGATAGATATCTTTTATTACCTCCAAATACTGGAGAGCATAATGCATATGTACAATACAAGAACAATAGCTCAGTAGCTCGCTCAGTGCTCCAAATTATTAAGTAAGCGAACTATTAAGTAAAAATTATCAAGGCAGAAATGTATATACACACCGGTTGGGGCAAAACGAACAGGGGTAATAGATACGGATGCACCGTTTAATCGATTACATATGAATTTAGCAGTCAAATCAGAGGTATGCCACATGGTGTGCTAGGGTTAAAAATGATTAGTGCAATGGCTGCTTCTAGGAAACTGGTCGGATATTTAAAAAAAACTTTTTGTCAAAATTCTTGCAGTGAAAACGAATTGACCAAAATCATTATCTGGAGCACTGGCGCTTAAGAGTAATAAAAGCCAATCCGATGCACATATGAATATGTAAAACAAAGTAGACGATTTTTTTTTCAAAATTAAATTTAAAAAGTTAATTATCTTGTGTAAACTTTATAGACAGTCCTTTTACAACTTAACTAATACTACGACTAAGTATCAACTGAATTAACCGAACGCCCATTGTGACATTTTATTTATACAGCGGTAATATAATTATTTACAAGTACAAGATTACAGAGAATTTTATAGCTTTGATAGTGTTATTTTAAAAACAAAACTGAATATTTTTAATAATTAAGGTTTGTGGTGTAATGAGTTTCTTCTTTTTTGCAATTCGGAGTTTCCCGTAACCGATTGCATACATTTTGAAACATCTTATCAGTCTGGAAATGTGTACAGATGATACGTAGTTTCTATGTTAGGCTGATGTTGGTTTTAATGTTTTGAACACAAAGTAATATAGAAAATTATACGTTCGTCCACATTTTCAGCTAACTGACTAGAGTAGATAAATGTTGTGAACTATATAGTGTCTAGCAACAAGGTAGAACATACTATTCATTATTACAGATTGGCTTTGACGCATATATTGATAACACGAACAAAACTGGTCTGTTTTGAATGTCACTCAATTAAGGCGTTGTTAGTTTGTCGACATTAGTTGTGAATATTCCTTTATATCTTAGAGTTATAGATAATATTCTTATACATATGTTTTAATACAAATAATGTTCCAGAAATAGCAATAAGATTTAGTGTTTCATTTTTTGTTGATGTTGTAAGTGGGCGTGTATGTGTTGAATGTTGATACTTGACTTAAGTTTAACTATAGTTTGTATTTACTTATAATGTTAGTATATTTGTCATAGGAATAATCATGCTAGCTAGTTCGGATCAATCGGCTATATAGACAGAATTTTCTTGAATAAACAATCCCCATCAATCCCATCTCAGCCAATCAAGTAATTGTCGAGGACATGTGCGCGTTGATACATACAATTTATATTCAATTCATTTGCAATAATAGAAGCATTTCATCTGAAGCCTGCATATTTCAAAACATGATGGGTATAAGTATTAAAACATTTGTCTTCAAAGACGAGGGTCATATTTTGCAGATGTCAGTTAGGCAGGTCAGTCGCTTTTTATCATTGGTTGTGTGAAATCATGCAGCAATTAGATAGGACATATATATTTACAAACATGTCTTGTTTTTAACTAATTTCTCTGTGATATAAGTCATATGTATTGTGTGGTAGATATATATGTGTATGTGTGCGACTTTTACTAATTTGTAAATGGTTATTTAGGACCGTGTACATTAATCAATTAGTATGATACAAACATTTAAGATCTTCTTAATTAATTCATGATTCTTTTTGTTCCCAAGAGGAGGCGGGTAAGTGGTTATTAGTGTTGTTTGTTAACCAATTTGTGATTATTACTTTCTGCGTCAATTTTCCAAGTATGCCTACCATGGTAGTATTCATCGACAGTCGCCTGCGCCATTTTACACATCTATTTCTTGCTTCACTCATGCAAATCAAGGGAGATCATCCTAAAACTTCATTATTCATACAACTGCTTTCATTTGCACATTAATTGCTTTTATTTTCAGTTAGCCGACCATTGTGTAGAAATACATTTGGGGAGTTTTTCTGATATGCACGCATGCTCGGTTTTTCAAATATTAGAGGCAAAATATGTGGTTCTTTCAAAGTAGACGTGAAAGTCATAACTCTAGTTGACGATCCATTATAAACCATTATTTTAAATTTTGTTTAGTAGTACAACATATATGTATGTCGTTTTCTACTAACCCCAACATTGAAAAATGTAATATTTACATTTCATCAGCAATGGAACAGTACATCATTATCGCGCATTAAGAATCATGTAATACTTTTATGTTAATATAACATGGAGTTAATATAATATGGGGTTTATATAAAATATCGATGTAATTACGCACAGGCACTTCCGTTTCCAGGCTCAGAAGATGTTCAATCCGTATTGTATTAACTATTTAGAGTTACCCGTTTTAAAGTTTATATCTGTTATTCTAAAGTTTATCGTTTAATTATGTTGTATATGCCCGAAGGGTTGTATTATGGCATAGTGCCCGTCGTCCGTCCGTCCGTTAGGCTGCGGATAGCTCCTCCTTAAGTATACTTCAGAATTTATTTATACATGCATGGATGCACTCTCTACCATCGGCTCATACATTCACCTCTGTTATTGGCTCACTTAATGTCGGGATTACTTTCGATCCACGTGACTGCCTCGTGGATCACGTCCATGTTTATTTACAAATGCGCATTAATATCACTATGTTATTCTTCCAAAAATAGTGCGCTTGAATTAATTAAATATCTTTAATTATTTACTTTAATATATGTCTTTTTAGTAGCTGTTTTTCATTTTATGTAGAAGTATTATTTTAATTTGAAAATATCCTTAAAATAACACTTTAAAATTTCCGTCAAAAATCTTGACGTGAGCCCATTGCAGAGGTGTCTGAGAGAGGAACGAACGACAACTCTGCATGGGAGATTGGCATGGATGATTGATATTGAATCTAAGTTGTGCATAAAGGGGAGATAACTCTGATCACCTGGTTAATTCACTAGTTTTTTGTTCTTCTTTATTTTGCCCAGTAAACTCTTTTAGCGAAAATTTCTTCTCTAGTTATTACTGAAAATTATCGAAAACTTGCATGGATGAGTGACATTGATGTATAGGGTGAAGTCAGATCGCATTGATTGCTCCAGAGTTATTGACAATTATTATTTTCATAAGCAAATTCGTAAGCATAGTATTCCTCCCTTCTTTCTTAATGGAATGTTTTTGGAATTTTTTTTTATTACAGATTAATCATATTAATGTGTACTTGTGGCTTGACCTTCGGGCGTATTCTCCGCATTACGGTGCTTTATTTCGAGTGTTTCTTGTTCGCCTGTTAGTATGTTCTTGGAACTAATCCATTATAAACCAAGACAAAAAATGAAACACAGTTGTTTACGTATTGTCATAATGTCACCTTTCTTAAGATAAAATCCTGAATAGTGATATAATACGGCAAAACAAATAAACGTTGTTTTTTATTTTTCGCTGACTTATGCACATAGTTCGATTATTCTTTCTTGACACTGCTTGGTACTCTCGTAACGACATAGGGGTACTTTGGGGTCAAAGCTGGAAGTGACGTCATCGGTAAACCCTTCCCCTTTACGCGAATGAGTCAGCGAAAAGGGGGAATGGTCTGCCGATGACGTCACTTCCTGCTTTGATCCCAAAGTGGCCTCTATCTACAATCTGATCACCTCGGCCTTTATGCTATGCAAGAGACCTCTGACATAATAAGGCGCCATCTTGGATCTACTTTGTGTGTCTTAGTTTTAATACTGGGTATTTAATGTTGACTTTTCAATTTTCCGTAAATCATATAGATTGTATTGATAAAAAAAATCGTTGTTATTGCAAGATATACTCAACTAAATGATATATATATAATTTGTTACTTTCTCGCGAACGGACACTGTTTCATAACTCAGGCGACGCACTTTGGTGTATTCTAGAGCTATGTACGAGGTGTATTTTACGAACCATACGGAAATACCCGAAGTTTTACGATTGCCTCTATCTAGTCTCTTACTGTGTAAAGCTACTAATTTAATGCTTTTAGATAGAAAATAAACGTTTGCAATGAGCGTGAGATTGCTATTGGTGACGATAGGATTTTTTTCTTACTAACAAAGGTTCAGGCCATTTTACACATATATAAACGTGTGTATTGTTATATTATTATTATTATTATTATTATTATTATTATTATTATTATTATTATTATTATTAGCACGAACCAATTAAGATATGATAAATGTGCACCCATTTTACATGTTTAACATTTAATTAACATCTGGACCATTTTTATGTTTGTATAAAATAGTACAATATTTTAGTAGACAGATGAAGATTTCATTAAAATTATTTTTTTAACATCAACATGTACGACTTAAAATTAAAGTAAAATTCTACCTGTTGTTTTCCTTTTGAAGAATATATCTCACATTATTTTACGTGTTTAAACAAAAAATATTTTCGCATGGCAACGATAAAGAACGCATGTATAGTTAATTAATACTTTCCTGAAGAAATTAGTTTTCTTATTATAGAACAAATTAATCTTACCCAAAATAGCTAAATACTAGGCAGACATATTAATTAGACCCTTAATATTGTGTTTGCAAGAGGAGATGGGTAAGTGTTGATACTGTTGTTTTGTTAATTATTTCCAATTTCACTTGTTGCTGTATTTCATCTGTCGATGCTGGAGCACCAACAACAGACAGCCGTTTTTGATGTATTCATTACATTCAAGGATGATCATTTCCGCTTTTGTGAATACACATACATGTTGTTGCCATGACAGCCACACCCTGTTTTCAGATCGTGTATATGTTTTTCATTGGCAGTCCTGGATGATGTTTGCATGGCGATGCCCTGGCTAAAGTAGCAATTATGTATAATATTTATACATGTACCTATAAGTTATATTTAAGTACAGATCTAATTAAATATGTATACAAGATGTTTATAGACACTATGTTTTAGGTAAAGTTTGAATATAGATTTACATATCGATTCAACATTCATAGTCGATGCAGTCTAGACTTTCAAAAATGTACAACGGTAGCTTTATGTGCCTAGCGTAATCCTATTATGCATTTGTAATGTACTTTCAAAAGTTGGATTTAAATAGAAGTTTGCCAATTTCGAAAATATGTATATGTTTGGGGTGTTTGAAAAGGTTGTTTAATTAAATATAAATACGTAACAAAGTAGTCTGCGATTTTTATGGTACGTAAATTAGCGCATCATAGGTTAAACGTTCCCAAAGTTTTGATTACTAAATATTTCTAAATATATGTATTACTTTAGTATTAGTTTATTAGTTGATACCTGGAATGCAAAGCGTGTGTTGTTTATGAATGTTGCAAATGTTGTTGTTAAGTGTCATGTTGACGTAAATAATTACAAAGTGGGTGTTTTAATATACACAACATTTAACTGTCACTAAAACATGTTATGACAAAATTGCACGCATCATATTTCAATGCTAAAATTAATTCGCGTTGTATACTTTAATATTTATCTAACTGTTCTTTATTATTTTGAGTTCTTTTGGCTCATGAGTATTTACTAAACTTCCAAAAAAGTTTTTTTCTTCTTCAGATTTTATTATCAAAACTAGAGCTTTATCACAACAACAGGTATGATGGCTGACTGTAGCTTACTTCACGCTTGATTGCAGACAAACATTGTGTGCAAACTTTAAGGTCAATGGAAAAAAACTAACGAAACTTACGAAATATCTCCTGTTAACAGGTAAAGCGGTTTACATGTTGTATTTACCGTAACAAGTTATATGTCACCCAAGACTTGAGCTATAACCTATGGGTCATCCTCTCCGCGGTCGATACGATAGGTTAAGCAGAAATATAACAGACGACATCTTCAAGCTTGGCTGAGATTTAAAGCAACACACTGCATAAGAAGCTTGTGTAATCCTCAAGTTAGACATCGTTGTACGGCAAAAGTGCCCAACATATGTCTCCTTTATATACCAGTCTGTACTCTGAATGCATGCAGATCGGGAGGTCGTGGGTTCAAACCCCGGCCGGTAAAACCAAAGACTTCAAAGTTGGTAGTAGTGGCTTCCCTCCTAACGCTCAGGGCTAAGGGGACAGCATTACGCCTCACTCGTCGGTGTCAGTATAATGGACCGGCCGGGTTCAGTCCCTGGGCACCTCATAAGTGCCCCTGTGTTATAATGATAGAAATGTCACTACACAGTATCGGCAAAAGTGCCGGCTAATCCCTAATCCCCTCTGAATGCACGAGAATTACGCGCGATAGAACATACGCGTATTTCCCGGGGTCGGGAAAAAGTATAACAAATTATTTAAAATATTAAATATTGATTATTATCAAAACACTTTTGCAACAAAACAATTTGTTGAAACGCATGTATACCGTCCTAAATAAATATATAAAAACGCATAAATCAAACTAAAAATGAAAAATGTATTTTAGGGTTCTCGAACCCAGGACCCATAGATAAAACATATGAGCAACTTAGCCGACTGAACTACATAAACATGACAAAATACATTATTTTGTAGAAGGGTTTATAATCAGGGATACATGGTTCCGCCCCTTTTACTTGGACGAGTCTAAATTATGTAAATATTGCACGGCTCAATGCTCGTAGTTGACCTACTATCCACTGTACCAAAACCCGTTCTGAAACATTACTCGGGATATATATGAATAATAGTTTAGTGACATTTTCTTATACTTATATGCGTATAGATAAATCCTACTTAGATTTTAACCAGAAGACTACCTTTATATCTGTCTATCAAAAGAACAATCGATTCAAACATCATCTATAAAGACATGTTTGACTTTTCTTTGTTTAGGTTTTGTAAAACACCACCTGGTTATTGTGTAGCATTCATGGGGGGATTCAGAAAAGTTTGAGGGGGGAGTAGGGGAGGGGGCGTTGTATGAATCAAGATCCATTAAACTTTATTGCAGTAAAAACTACATATTTATACACAGTAAGGGACCCGAACTTCGACCTAAGCAGTCACCAGACAAAATTTACTATAAAAGCTTAGTATTTTTTAAGCTTACATGTTTGTGTTTTCACAACTACATGTATATTCTTTTATCTGGTTTGTGGTGGTGGTGGAGTGCATCCCTCCATCCCACCCCATCCCCTGGATCCATCCCTTGTAACATATCTTTAGTCCTAACGCAACCATTGTCAAATGTGTTTATCTTTAGCTAAAAAAACTGCACCATTGTCGCTTTGCATGACTGTTTCATGCATCCTTTCAACTCGTTAAGTCTTAAAGTGCGGAAATGGCTTTAAGTATTTGTTCTGGGAATATAACACAACTGTTCCAAGTAACAACGATTAATGAATTAAAAGAACAATTGTGTTCTGCAATGCTGACAAATTACAAATGATGATCCGGTGGTTATTTTGTGAACTCTATGGTATTTCTTAATGACATAGGTGAACTGAAACACTACTTTTAATACACCATATTTTCATTTAAATCATGTGGATCTGTTTATGATCTGGGGCATCATGAACTTTGTCACGTTTTGATCATTTTTTACCATATAATTAACCATTTAAATGATGTAACACTGTAAAAAAGTGTGTGTTTTGCAACCCTCAGTTTCAAAACCAATGTTCCGAGTCATTGATTTACGTGGGAGTCTGAGTGCACATTATATAAAATGTTATTCTGTACAGACTAGGCCTACCATCGCCTACTTCTTTATTTACATCATTCGATGCGGTTGTGTAAAGATGATCAGTATATCGACCTATTATTCCCTAGTCTAGTACATTCACGCACCAGCCGTCTGGTAGCTGCTGCGTGACATTGACCTTATCCTTTTCCGACCTTGACCGAACTATCGTGACATTCACCTAGTCATCGGAATTGCTCGCAAATGATCGGCAATCGGCTTTTCGGAGAAAGCGTATTCGTGTTTAGCGGCTGTAGGACCCGAGGATTGTCGATTTGCGTATCACGCTTGCCGAGATGTGCCTCAGTGATACAATCAATTCGCTCTACAGCACACTCCGGCTTCGAGTGAAATGTATCTGATTGAGCATATAAAGTAAACCTCGTGTAGTTTGGATAAAATACCAGGTAAAATAACTCACGGGTAAAATGTTGAGTAAACGTACAAAAATCCACTTTTTCTGAAAATGCGCGTACAATTAGTTGGTGCGCTGAGGTAAAGTTGCATTTTAAACCAAGCAAATGTAGTAATGGGAAATGTAAGCTTGCGTATCGCGACAAGTAAACGAGATGAATAATATCTTTCGATCAAAACTTTGTCGAGGACCGTCGCCATGCCAGCTGGAGAATTGTCTGACACAAGTAGTAGTTTTTATGATTATGTAAGGTAACATATTATAATCTATTGACGTTTCTTTGTCATATGAGAACGGAGTTTACTAATACAAGGGTATGGAAGTATATACCATGTGTAAACTATTCGAGAAAATGAATAAAAGGCCCGACTATACTTAAATGACAGACACCTAAATAAACGTTAATTTCAAAGGATTTTTTTCAGAGTGAAGTATCCACTTACTCTAGATAACCAGTATGTCAAGATTGCAATCAATGCATAAAGGTTTTCACAACTCTCCAGTAGTTACATAGCATTAGCTTTTATTAACACTTCCTTCTTGCTTGAAAGGGAGTGGGAAGTACTCTAGACATACATGTTGTACATGACATAGAATCACGGTGATTGGTTACGGTTTAATCACTGGCTTTCTCATCCTTGTCCTTTATGAAACAAAAAAATCTAACTAAAACATTTAACAAATATTTAAATATCAAATATTGTATAAAATATTTAATATTTATATTTTATTATAAATATATTTGTTTTAATGAAACACAGCATACATATATAAGTATTATTCAATCAGTAAATATGACAAGTTCGTCTTTTGACATGTGGTTTAAACTAAAGTTTTCAATGTTTTGTAATGTTCTATTTATAGTTATAAGTCACTGACTATTCTTTGCTTTGAAAGCATACATTAACAGTATGTATAATGCATGTCTATTTCACGTCATTGTGCTGGATCAGTGAATTTTCTTTTGTGAAAACCATAAAGACAACACATACTTTTTACTATACCAGTACATGGGTTCAATTATTGCGTTGTGTAATATTCGCGCTATCTAGAACGAAATATATACAACAAATATAAAAACTGTATCATTTTGCATGCTGTGAGATCTTAAATAACTTCGGTATTATCGCCATGAAAACAGTGTGTTAGGATTCGAACAAACATTATTAAAATTTCATACTTTACTGGATTTAAGAGATTTTTTATCTTACAACAGAATTTGATTCCTGTCAGAATTTACGTTCAGTTCTTAAGGACCATATTTTAGAAAATATGTATCATCACAGATTTGTACTTACTTTTACATTTGGCTTGCATGTGAATACCCTTGTCATGTGCCTTTTCCGGGTTTGGTATATGCGACAATGCTCATAGGACTTAGTCATATATTCTTATTGTTATATTAAAAATACAATGATTCACGCATATCAACGGATATCTACTGAAATCTATATACTTAATGATCGGCACATGCCTTTACAGCTGTTCTACAAAGTTTCTCTTGTTTCATCTTCTTCATCTGTTAAACAAGAAACAAGATACAAAAACTTTATTTAAAGTCGTTTTAAATGCCAAATGTTAAGCCTTTAAGTTATTTTTAGACGTAACATTTTTAAGGCCGCCATCTTTGAAATTTCAGATGCAAAACTAGAAAATTATTTATTTAATGTTATGTCGTTACAACGTTAAACCTGGGCAAACCTTTATCATATGTGACTGAGTGGATGAAGGATTGCACTGAAAGGGTGTGTTAACTATCAGACTACTTTTCCGGGTTGACTTGCTTCCGTCGACTCTTATCCCAAGAAACCATTATGTCATACATTCCAGGAAGTACATCAAAGTTTTCATTATTAAGTATGAAATACACGAAAGCATGTTTCAATATGCATTTTTGTATGAGCAAAGCGGACATAAAGTAGTGCTAATTTCAAAATTGTGATGAAAGGACAGCTGAGTGCATTGGTGACATGGTTACGTGAATTGTAAGGCTGTATGCTGATCGGCCAGCCATATCGTGGTTAGGGAAGGATGGGTATATTAATGTATTGGCCCCAGAGCGCACCAAATGGTTGCGGTGGTGGAACGAACCAGTCTACAATATTGCACCAACAGCGACGTGCGAAAGTCGATTTATGATTGTTACAAATATGTTTAAAATATCTTAAAGTTTTGAATGGTGGTTTACTGGATATTATAGTGACATTTTAGTGAACATAGCTAAGTGGTATACGTTTGTTGGTGATTATATATGTTTTTGATAGAATTTCCGAGAAAAGTCTTTGTTCGCGCTAAGAATTTAGTTACCGCCATTGAACTGAACTCAAATAATAACCGTCGATTTAAAATGGTTTCCATCGTGATTAAATGACCGAAATCGCTATGATATATGAAATATTAAAGTATTATTAATCAATATTAAAAAAAAACTACTAGCATAAGAGCATACTGTACTTAGTTTAAACTTGATGGAAGTGGAAGTTTAATTCGTTTTATAAAGGAATATTGTAAAAGCCTAGCATACAGATTTGGAAATTTATTCTGTAAGATAATTCTGTAGATAAACAAAGAAAGTGAAAGATGGGCATCGATACGGAAAATATGTTGGACGGAGAGAATGGCATACGGAAACGTAATGGAATTCCGAAGAATAAGTCACAGGCAAGCTTGGCCCTCAGTCACGCGGACAGTGTTCCATACCTTAATAAACCATACACTTTCGCAGGAATCGATCCGGACAAAGGTTGGTGTCCAGTCTTTAAAGTTGTATTACAGATCTCATGTAAAAAAAAAGAACGGAGAAGAAATGGATGTCGTCGCATTTATACATAAGAATTATTAAGAATATAAAAGAGCAAAAATTCCACACATTATATTACTTGTACCTAAATGTTTATACACTGAATTCAAGAAAAGTAAGAACACTAGAGCTTTCTTTGTGTCTGCCTGTTAAATGGCTAATGATGATTATACTGTACATTGCAGACGGCCATTCAGTACAAGGGGGGTATTTCTATTCATATACATATGTAACGTCCTTATTAAGTCGAAACAAAATCGCGTTAATGTCGAAGTTTCTATCTTACTGTCAATCATGACATAATCGAAGATATAACAAATCTGTATTTCGAATTCTTAAATCTCATTTGATTGGTCTTTCAAACAATTTTAAGAAACAGGGTATTCACTATGTATTGATGTTATACAATTTGACTTTAAAGTATCGAGAAAGCCTTGAGATAATTATACGACGGGTCTTAAATACAAGGTTAATATGGCTAAGGCGACAGAAGACAGAATCTGCCATATGTAATTGATCTTAAAGGTGGTATCCGACAGTTTGAACCAAAACTATTTTCATTAAACATTAAAATAATCTATTGTTACTTAAACACATTTTGCAAAATGTTGTTAATTGATGTCCTACACCTGTCTGAAAAGTGAACCATAACGTCACAATCCTCATTTCAAATCAGGTATTTCCTCTGAGCCACGCTGCTCAGTTAGCTCTATTTAAACTAAGAAAACCACGTGGCTACTTATGGTTTAGTAAACCCACGTCATCCGGTGTGAACGTCTATGCCTATTTTTAGCAAGGAATCCCGATGTTCTTATTTATAGATTTGAAAAGAAAATTCGAAAATTGAAATTTGTCCGAAAATTGAAATACCGTTGAATATCGTCAAAGCATAGACTAAAGTATGTTGTTGTTTTTCTGCAGCAATTATGTACAAATTCCCTCAAACAGAGGTCAGATATTGTTACATATATTAGATAAAGTCGGATACCACCCTTAATGATATCGTGTCCTGAGCATATTTTATTGATATTGTATTGATTCCATATGAAGGTCAAAACCACTGTAGAGGTCATAGCTGACACGTGCTATTTTGTTTCCTTCATGCACTTACAATTTATAAATTATGTAAATTTATACTTTATATTCAATTCATTCATATTGATCTGTATTTCATAATTTTACATTATATTAATAAAAAATTGTTTTCTTTTGGTGTTTCCTCTTTACTGTTATCGGTAAACTTTCAGTCGTGATTAACATCACCCGGTTATTTACCACAGCTTTCCAGCACTGCTGATTCAAACGTAACAAGGTTTCTTTGAAGTGGTAAACTCATTTTCGACTACAGAATACAGTCAAATTACAGTTAGACTTTTTTCAGTAAAAGTGGCTTGTGATTTTGAGAAACTAAAAGAAACTGAAAGAAAGGGGCTCAGAGTAAGTTTCTTCCAAGTTAAATATTAAATGTAAAGTAGTTTTTTATACAATTGTGCTACTCTGATATAAGTTGTCAGTGACACGAGGAAACAGGACTCTATTTTAAGGTTTCTCTAATAAAAGTTGTCATTGACATGAGGAAACAGGACTCTATTTTAAGGTTTCTCTAATAAAAGTTGTCATTGACATGAGGAAACAGGACTCTATTTTAAGGTTTCTCTAATAAAAGTTGTCATTGACATGGGGAAACATGACTCTAGTATATGGTTTCCCTAATAGAAGTTGTCATTGACATGGGGAAACATGACTCTAGTATAAGGTCCCTCTAATAAAAGTTGTCAGTGACACGAGGAAACAGGACTCTAGTATTAGGTCCCCTCTAATAAAAGTTGTCATTGACATGGGGAATCATGACTCTAGTATAAGGTCCCTCTAATAAAAGTTGTCAGTGACATGGGGAACATGACTCTAGTGTATGGTTTCCCTAATAGAAGTTGTCATTGACATGGTGAAACATGACTCTAGTATAAGGTCCCTCTAATAAAAGTTGTCATTGACATGGGGAAACATGACTCTAGTATCAGGTCCCTCTAATAAAAGTTGTCATTGACATGGGGAAACATGACTAGTATCAGGTCCCTCTAATAAAAGTTGTCATTGACATGGGGAAACATGACTAGTATCAGGTCCCTCTAATAAAAGTTGTCATTGACATGGGGAAACATGACTCTAGTATCAGGTCCCTCTAATAAAAGTTGTCATTGACATGGGGAAACATGACTCTAGTATCAGGTCCCTCTAATAAAAGTTGTCATTGACATGGGGAAACATGACTAGTATCAGGTCCCTCTAATAAAAGTTGTCATTGACATGGGGAAACATGACTAGTATCAGGTCCCTCTAATAAAAGTTGTCATTGACATGGGGAAACATGACTATTATGAGGTTCTTCTAATAGAAGTCATTGATATGGGGAAATATGACTCTAGTATAAGGTCCATCTAAAAAAAGTTGTCAGTAACACGGGGAAACATGACTCGATTGTATGGTTTCTCTAATAGAAGTTGTCATTGACATGGGGAAACATGACTCTAGTGTAAGGTCCACCTAATAAAAGTTGTCATTGGCATGGGAAACATGACTCTAGTATAAAGTTCCTCTAATAAAAGTTGATATTGACATTGGGAAACTTGACTTTTATGAGGTTCTTCTTATAAAAGTTGTCAGTAACACGGGGAAACATGACTCTAGTATAAGGTCTCTCTAATAAAAGTTGTCATTGACATGGGGAACATGACTCTAGTATAAGGTCCATCTAATAAAAGTTGTCAGTAACACCGGGAAACATGACTCTTGTGTATGGTTCCTCTAATAAAATGATATTCAAAAGTTGGTGTGGAGAAACTACAATGATATTCAACAACTTTCCTCTGATAAAAGTTATAAGTTGCACGCAAAGACAAGGCACTGCAATAAGGTTTCTCAGATGTCATTGGCATGGAGAAACACGAAGTTATAATAAGGCCCATCTGGTAATAGATGTCACTTGCATGAGAAAACACGACTTTATAAAAACGTTTTATTTTCATAGCACTTTTCACTGACATTAATAAACATGACCAAACAATAAAGACCCTTTGAAAAGCATGGAAAAACACACTTTAAAACTGATACAAACGAGAAACTGATAGAATGTCACAAAGAGGATGCCTGTAATCTTTGAACCAGAGACATTACACAATCTTGCAATATGGCTGCTATGGTAAAAAAGCCATCGACTTGGGGCAGTAACTACAATGCTACGCATTTTAACCCTTTGAAAACAATGAAGATGTGAAAAGAGACAGGGAATGTGCATTAAGTCGACATCGGAAAAATTTCATAAGGCAAACGTTTTAGAATTTTGGTTTCTTAGCCAGGTAGTTTGGATTAGTTGATTGTCATTCGGTTGGTTGCACACGACGATGGGGTGATAGGTATGTTTACTGATGAGGGCCGTAAGCGACATTCCAGGACATCATGTGCAGCCACCCGAGGAAACCCTACTTTTGCTAGCTAAAATATATATTTAAAGGTGGTAGCCATACTTCGGGCCGGAAATAACTTCGAAGATCAATCAAACATTTCTTGTTTGACTTGAATTGTTTAACTGAATAATGTAAAAACACCCTGATTGTTAGAGTTCTACATTTAATAGAAACTGGTCTGTCATACCATAAAATGGTCTCATAAGGATGGGGTCTTCATGACAAATTCTCCAAAAGGCCACACGTAGATATAAGTGAAAACGGTCTAGCGAGGTTGAGAGGTTGAGATACATGACTTGTTATCGTAATATATTTATCAAATGTATATTTGTTCTCATTGTATACATTTGGACCATTAGGCGTTTTATTCTTGCTGAAAGTAATTGTCTTGATGACGTATATTTCCATTTGCTTATGTCGTCAAATGACTTTGGATTCTACAAAGTAAAATTGCATGTGTCCCGCCTTTAACTAAACAAACAAACAGTTTAAACAAGACTGAATCCCAAACATGTTGAAATAAAGATAAGGTGCATTTTCTTTCCTGCCATTGTGTCATTGTCAGTTAAAATACATGACAAATGTACAATTGTCAAGGAAGCTGAAACAAGCCACAAAACTTCCTTCATTCATACGGATTCTTAAAACAGAATACATGAATAATAATGACGCATATTAAACTTCCGGAACTGCATGCATTATAATTATCATGTTACTGCCATAATGGACTCTCAAACAAAAGTTAAATATGACTTATTCTCCCTTTTTTGGCCCTATGCAATAAGGGTATACTATTATTCATATATGGCTCATAGCGTCAGGCAATTTACATATTTTTACATATTTTCATCAAAAATGTTAACTTCGATTTTATACATTTTGAATCATTTTAGGTACAAAACTGTGTCCACGAATTATTTAAAAACGCATTTGAAATATCTATTGTCAGGCATTATGTTCCAAACATGAAATCATACGTAGCCTACACAAAATACCTTCCCAGCATGCCTAGTAAGACCCCTCTATTCGTTCACAACACTCCTAATATGCAATAAAAATAATGGCTATCCCTAAGCCACGTGTATGAAATGCAGACTAATGCTTGAGTCACTGTGCACATTTTGTAACTCCCTGCACTTGAATGAAGTTCGCTTCTACATGTATAGTTTTACTCGTCTGACGTGCAGGCGCACCCTATTGATCCACGTGGCGGCAAGTTCATGGGGTACAAAAAGGGAGAAAACTAAGGAACTGAGACAACTAAGGAACCTTCTATTAACGCTTACCCCCTACACATCAAAGCCTACGCTTTTGATGTAAGCAGATGTTGAAATACACAATGATGTTATTAACGCTGTACTGTACACATTCGTTCTTATCATTTGTATCTTAATTTCCATTTCATACCACAGCAGCCGTAAGACATACTTAACCTGAAAATTTCGAGCTCTAAATATATGATATGGTAGTACCGTGATACACACGTGCAATTTTAAGTGATAAATACAACTATGAGAATAAATATATTTTCGTTAGGTTTAGGTGATGTCGTTGTGGCTTGGTTTATATTAAACTATGGTGAAGACTTTTAAGTTTAAAGCACGGAATAAACGCATGCCGTAATTATAGAACGTTGATGTGTTTATCTAAAATGATTAACCCATGCTGCTTTATTCCAGCAAAACTATTATAAACCGAACGTCAAATCAATATCACGTTATCCTTTTAACATGGCCATATTAGACATTACATTCCTTTTAAATATGATGGAGTTTGTCTACTTTCATTACCACTAGAATTTGTTCAATATCTCCTATTACCTTATCACTGAACCATTGTTTTGAATGTGTTTTAATTGTAAGCTGAAGTTTTATCTCATCCAGTTTCAATAATGATTAATGCTTTTTGTTATGGTAATTTGATTACACAGAGCTCAATCATATATAACTACTGTTATATTTATTCTTTACATATAAATTAGATTTGTCTCGATTGAAAGGCGATTTGTGACCTTCACATTTTACTTAAGTTGTTACCAATAATATGTTAAGTGAATGTGATTTATTTGTGATTCAAATAGAGGCTATGTATAATAGGACCTCAAATAAATGACGTAAATAAGATGTTAAGATAATTCAATTTTATTACTTTCTCATTTCGTCCATTTGTCATTTTCATGGCTTATATGTAACTTATGAATAGATATAGCACAATTTTATGTACATTACCCCACTCCCAGAAACAGCTCTACTGTTGAGATTTTGCTCTTGTTCAGATTTTGCTCTCAAAAACAAATTTTACCGGGACTTGCAGTTACAGTACCTATGTATTGTATACATTTTATTCAGGCAAAGTTAATGCATCTTCATATGACAGTGCAGTATAAACAGATATGATAGCTAAAATACTGAGCAATCTTTGTTTAAATTAGAGCAAAATCCAAACTGAGAAATGGCTCTGTATCTGGGCCGAGAATGGTGTTCACCTATAGAGTATGCCAACCTTAGACTTATTCCATCGTAGATATTATTTTATTATGCAATACTAGACTTTTATCATTCCAGCATTTTGTACCTTTATTAGTAATTTTGTATTTCAGCTTAGTATATCTTTACAGTCTTAGACAGGGCGATCGTTAGTAGTATTTGTTATTTATACCGCTTAGTTACTTACAAGTGTTCTGATCATATTAACTGTTACAGATATTTTACTTGTAAATAGTTCATTAGTTTATTTTTTATCATTTACTTAACAATTTTAAATACACATGTATTTGTATGAATAAGAATATATGACGATGTATGAAAGTTGCAGTTAACATTTTTTTTAATTAATTGCGACTTAATTAAAATACACGTTTTTTTAATTGATAGTAAACTCACTGCGATTAACATTACACTAAGTATGATAAGTGTTATTATAAAAATGATAATTGTGGTTTATATTCATTGTATATTGCTATGCTGGAATAAAACTATTGTCACGTGGTAAGGGGGGATAAGTCCGGGGTCCCGTATGTTTATTAAGCCAGTTAAAGTAACACTTTTATAGAAGTGTATCATTAATCCATACCAGTACCTCTTATGAACAGCTTTAAACAATATAAATCTAAAAAATGTAACATATATACTATTTAACAGACTTAAAGTCTATTTTTTAAATCACAACTTATTCCACAAACCCAAAGCTGAAGCTACTCAAAAGTTTCCATGTGACTGAGGTATGTTACGTGTTATTCATATATTTACTATTTCACTTTGTGTTCTTCGCACAGTTCCATGGTGGACATCAAAACGTCTCATCCTGTCATTTATCTGCTTCATCGGATTCTTCTTCCTGTATTCGTTACGGGTTAACCTCAGCACAGCCATTGTCTGTATGACTAGAGAAGAGTTCAAGGCCAAGGCAAATGACTCTAGCGGTGGTAACATCACATACGCAGCGACATACAACATACAGTCTAACAACACCGATGTGGAACTGCCACCGGTCACTAACGACGACCTGGAGTGTCCAATGGCGACTAAGGGAGCCCGGATTGTCGGCGACTTTGTCTGGAGCAAAGAGCTTCAAGGTTTTATTCTAGGGGCGTTTTTCTGGGGTTATACGGTAATGCAGGTTCCATCTGGTTACCTAAGCGACAGGTTTGGACCCCGGCTCATGATTTCATGCGGCATGTTTCCGGTGGCCATCTTGACCATCTTGTGTCCAGTTCTTGCCAGAGGAAGTCCCTACTTACTGCTGGTTGGGAGAGTTCTCATCGGCTTTGGTGAGGTAAGACTCGCATACTTGACGACGGGTAAAGCAGAAAATGGGAATTTCATTACTTTACACCGAGCTCGACCCTTCGTTACTGTTTCTATGTGCTTTAAATATCTTTAAATGGAGATTTCTATTTAAAAATACACATTAACATCAGACACAGAGTGTACTGTTTTACCAAAGGTAAAAAAAAAACTATTTTAGTCACTATCCAGTTTGGACAACCTGTATACTAGCCAGTGACGTCATATCTACTTGTATGTGGCTATGTACATTTTTTATATTCTGGAGGTTGCATTGAGATCTTTCGTTCATTCGTTTGTAAGCAGTGTTTAAAAGGTAAAATGATAGGAGCTTTCTGGTTGGTTAAAACTAGCTGGGTAAATCTGGTCCCTTGCTTGATGAGGTTACTTTAAACAGCTTTTAAACTTGTAAGAGATATTTTCACGTTTTTAAAATTTGATAACTTATTCAACGAGGCGTTGCTAGTTGAGATCATGAAACATGTTTAATAAACGGTATGCACATTAGAGTTTAAAATCTTCATGGCGATTTAGTATGATGCTGGTGCTATTATTCAAATAAAGTATGTGATGTTTGTTTCAAATATGATTTGTGCCTAATTTTTAAACTGCTTCGAATTTGAAATCTTTTCGTATGTGTTTCATAAACCATTTTAATCTTCTGATTCTTCTGTATGTATGATGGATCATTTATGTTGTTATCTAAAATTTATTGTATCCTTTTAAAAGTGGTATTCGTCAGTTTGGACCATTTTTCTCTTATGCAACCAAATAAATTATTGATATCCTGAACAGATACTGTTTATTGGTGTCCTTAATTTATGTGACAATTAAAGTATAACACAAAACTTGTCATTACAAAAATGTATTTCCTATCTGAGCCTTGCTGCACAGTTAGCTATTGTTAAACCAAGAAAACCATATGACCAATTACTTTTGAGAACACGTTACATGATCATCCGGGTAATCAGGTTCTGACATCGATATCTATTTACAGCTGAAATCCCCATCTTGCTTATTTATAGATTTTTTTTAAAATAATGGACCTTAAAATGATATATATTTCACAATTTGTATTGTCTAGCAATTCATATATGTTACCATGGTGTTCCAGGCCATGATGTACCCAGGTATGCAGGCATTATGGGCAAAGTGGTCCCCACCCCATGAACGATCCAGGCTGGTTGGGTTCGCCTTCGGAGGTCAGTCGCCTTAGACTTTCGCACGCTAGCATAATTAGATACCATTGCAACTCAACATGGTATAGGTATCACCACAACTCAAGTATAGTGTGGAGATAAACACAAATCCACGTGACTTAGGTCTAAACACAACTCGGAAACTTCTACAATATCCAATATTCCTGAACATAAGATGTGATCCACAACGCACTAATTCAATGAGTTGAACACAGAAAGTTATGCGCAATTTCCAAATAACATTTTGCAAAGGTAAGTGATAATCCATATATGAACAGGTGTTAAGCATGACTGGTAAAGTCGTCACAAAACCGCTAAAATGTTCGTTTAAAACATTTACGCATGATCTCACGTGACCATTATTGTGAAAAATATTGTGACGTAGTTTGTGACGTATGGTGTGAATTACATTTCAGGATCTCAGCTCGGCATTGCGCTAACATTTCCTATTGCCGGACTACTGTGTGCTTACGGCTTCGATGGCGGCTGGCCATCAGTCTTTTATATAACTGGTAAGTGACAGACATGGTAATTTTGGGAATATTATGTAGAAGTAAAAAAACATTTAATACTTTTGATGTACCTGAAGTCGTGCCTTCAGTGATAAGATAGTAATTTTAAAGAACAATAATTCACCAAAATACTTATTCGCATATATTCTATATAACTATATAAAAGTTATATTTTATAAATCGGCCTAAAGGTGGATAAGAAGCTATGAATGAGGGTCATTTTCTTTTCTTTTTTTTATTTTCTTTTTTAAATACGTCGCAGCGACCAATTATGATCATTATAGCGACGTCAGCTGGAAGACCTTCCCATATTAAGTCCATCGCTTCGACCAGGACTCGAACCGACGCAATGAGAGGCTAAGCAGTCAGGGGAGTGAAAATCCATGTTTAGGTCTTTTCGAAAGATCGAAATGGACTGATTAAACTGGGAAAATGTCTCAAACACGCCTTTACAATGAGACGAAATGCACTAAATCAAATCTGTTAGTTGTTCCGCTTATGTATGTATATGTTTTTAGTGCCGAATGTACTAGTTTATCAACAGGGAGGACTATCGTCAGAAAATGCGCCGTTGTAATTATTATTATCAATTAGAGTTTTACATAGGTGACATTTTTAAAAATATCCAGTTATCAATTTAAAATAATTAAAAAAGATTGTTGACGGTGTAGTTTCTGTCGGCTCTTGACTTTTGATCTAGTAATAAAATACTTGACTTACTAATTTCAAGATTTGTAAAGTGTTTAAAATATTTATTACAATAATGTCTAGAAAGAAACCTGGAACCACATTTTTATATTGCATAGTACAGCAGAATAAATGTTTTGTGATTTGTATATCTACTTATACTATAGTTTATTGTACTATATTTCTGTGTTTATGTTACGACGAGGTACAATGTATGTACAATTCCCAAATAAAATCTAATCTAATCTTTTCCTAAGGCTGACATGAAGTTACTCGTTGTTTGGTTTGTGACGTCTATAGCTTTTTGCTCAATTTCAGAAAATACGATTCTGATCTTTGATAACATAAAATAAGAATATGCATTTAACTACTGAAACAACAACAATAACAGATACATGTATATACCATTATGATACAACATTTTTTTTCTTTGATAAGATTTTATTTAGGAACTATTGAGTCGTTTTTCTTGGCTTATTTTTTACATTGCGAACTTGAATATTTGAAGTATACTTTAATATTTAAAATATAGATGTATGTTATTGCCATAAAATCATTTTGCTGTCACACAAAACCTCATTTCTACGCCAGTTACTAAAACAGTCATAAAACAGTCTACCTTCTCTGATGGTCTTATCTATTATTAAAGCTTATTTGTCTCTGTATCATTAGGCAGCACATGTTCTGAGTACGTGATGCCGTGACATTAAATTGTCAATTAGTGACCCTAATTGTAAGCTGGCCTCAAAGTCGCGAGTTTCTGCACGTAGCACCAAATTGCAACACAATTTTAGTTTATATCCTACTATGTGTTTTATTTATAATGAGACACACAAACATCAAATGATGACATAAATTTATTTATTTTGTCTGCTGTATTTAAATGTCAAAGATAATTACAGAACAGTGCACTTTCTCTTAATATTATAAGGACAACGCAGTATTGTTGAAATTTTAACATTGTCAACCCAAAGTGACAATGTCCAATACCACATTTAGATAGTTAAGTAGAAAATGCCATGCATGTCGTTATATATGTAGCAGTTTGGCAACTGAATTAAGGAGTTGTTGATGTTAAGAATAGAAGAACATGACATTTAACAAACCACGAGTTATGTCTTTATCTGGAAAAGTAAGATATTTTTGAAAGACAGAAAGTGATGACATGAAAATGTATGTTTTATTTATTTAAAAAAAAAACAACATTTCCCAGAACGCATACACGACTTCCTGTTCTCATAATAATCAATGTAACAGTGAGTCACGGATGACTGTTCAGTGATGGTGTATATTGATCCAATACGCCCATACTTGACAACGTGATGTTAGTCTAGTAGCCTGATCTGAATCTTAGAATTGCGCCAGCATAGCATGATGTAACCCCATCTACGGAATTACGTCATTTCTAAACCTTCGTCTGCATGGTTAAAGCGAATATTATGTTAATTAACAGTTTGTCTATTAACATGTATGTATAAATCGTATATTTCGCTAAAAAAACAACAAGTATCTGGTATAATGAAAAGGTTGCAAAAAGTGAAGGTATATCTAATGTTTAGGTTAGGTGATTAGCCTGTTTTAATCAAAGGCTCGATTAGGTGATTAGTCCGTTTTTATCAAATGTTTCGTAAGGTGACTAGCCCGTTTTAATAAAATGTTTCGTTAGGTGACTAGCCCGTTTTAATCAAATGTTTTGTTAGTGGATCGTTCGGTGACTAGCCCGTTTTAATCAAATGTTCGGTTAGGTGACTAGCCCGTTTTAATCAAATGTTTCGTTAGGTGACTAGCCCGTATTAATCAAATGTTCGGTAAGGTGACTAGCCCGTTTTAATAAAATGTTCGGTTAGGTGACTAGCCCGTTTTAATCAAATGTTTCGTTAGGTGACTAGCCCGTTTTAATCAAAGGCTCGATTAGGTGACTAGCCCGTTTTAATCAAATGTTCGGTTAGGTGACTAGCCCGTTTTAATCAAATGTTTCGTTAGGTGACTAGCCCGTTTTAATAAAATGTTTTGTTAGTGGATCGTTCGGTGACTAGCCCGTTTTAATCAAATCTTCGGTTGATCAGCCTGTATTAATCAAATGTTTGGTTAGGTGATTAGCCCGTTTTAATGAAATGTTTCGTTAGGTGACTAGCCCGTTTTAATCAAATGTTGGGTTGATCAGCATGTATTAATCAAATGTTTGGTTAGGTGATAAGCCCGTTTTAATGAAATGTTTCGTTAGGTGATAAGCCCGTTTTAATGAAATGTTTCGTTAGGTGACTAGCCCGTTTTAATAAAATGTTCGGTTGATCAGCCTGTATTAATCAAATGTTTGGTTAGGTGAATAGCCCGTTTTATTGAAATGTTTGATGAGATAGATAGCCCGTTTTAATCAAATGTTTTTGTTGTTGTTTTTATTAGCCCGTTTTAATCAAATGTTTCGGTAAGGTGACTAGCCCGTTTTAATCATTTGCTTGGTTAGGTGACTAGCCCGTTTTCATCAAATGTTCGATTAGTTGATTAGCCCGTTTTAATCAAATGTTCGGTTAGGTGACTAGCCCGTTTTAATCAAATGTTTCGTTAGGTGACTATCCCGTTTTAATCAAATGTTTTGTTAGGTGACTAGCCCGTTTTAATCAAATGTTTCGTTAGGTGACTAGCCCGTTTTAATCAAATGTTCGGTTAGGTGACTAGCCCGTTTTAATCAAATGTTTCGTTAGGTGACTAGCCCGTTTTAATCAAATGTTTTGTTAGTGGATCGTTCGGTGACTAGCCCGTTTTAATCAAATCTTCGGTTGATCAGCCTGTATTAATCAAATGTTTGGTTAGGTGATTAGCCCGTTTTAATGAAATGTTTCGTTAGGTGACTAGCCCGTTTTAATCAAATGTTGGGTTGATCAGCATGTATTAATCAAATGTTTGGTTAGGTGATAAACCCGTTTTAATGAAATGTTTCGTTAGGTGATAAGCCCGTTTTAATGAAATGTTTCGTTAGGTGACTAGCCCGTTTTAATAAAATGTTCGGTTGATCAGCCTGTATTAATCAAATGCTTGGTTAGGTGAATAGCCCGTTTTATTGAAATGTTTGATGAGATAGATAGCCCGTTTTAATCAAATGTTTTTGTTGTTGTTTTAATTAGCCCGTTTTAATCAAATGTTTCGGTAAGGTGACTAGCCCGTTTTAATCATTTACTTGGTTATGTGACTAGCCCGTTTTAATCAAATGTTCGATTAGTTGATTAGCCCGTTTTAATCAAATGTTCGGTTAGGTGACTAGCCCGTTTTAATCAAATGTTTCGTTAGGTGACTATCCCGTTTTAATCAAATGTTCGGTTAGGTGACTATCCCGTTTTAATCAAATGTTCGGTTAGTTGATTAGCCCGTTTTAATCAACTGTTTCGTTAGGTGACTATCCCGTTTTAATCAAATGTTCGATTAGTTGATTAGCCCGTTTTAATCAAATGTTTCGTTAGGTGACTATCCCGTTTTAATCAAATGTTTTGTTAGGTGACTAGCCCGTTTTAATCAAATGTTCGGTTGATCAGCCTGTATTATTCAAATGTTTGGTTAGGTGATTAACAGTTTTAATCAAATGTTCGGTTAGTTGACTAGCCCGTTTTAATCAAATGTTCTGTTAGGTGACAAACCCGTTTTAATCATATGCTTGGTTAGGTGACTAGCCCGTTTAAATCAAATGTTCGGTTAAGAAACTAGGACGTTTTAATCAAATGTTTAGTAAGGTGTCTACATTGTTTTAATCAAATGTTGAGTACAGATCATGTTTGCCAGACAGCTTACGGTGATCCCTAAATCTGTCTTAAAAATATATTTTCAAAATACTCACACAGGCAAAGAGAAACATAACATTATTCATAAATAAATATTCATATATTATGCGAGGTGTATGCAGAAATCGGCAATAAAAGCATAAAAATAAAACTTATATAGACCACCGTATATGTATATAATTATTTGATGTTTAAGAACTCAAAAGAAGAAAAAACATGTAATGTGGTTTTTATTTGGTGTGTATATTTTTTCCAATAGATACCTATTTGAAGAAGAAAGTGCATACAACTCTTTTCTAAATTTGTTGTAAATTATAAAAGAGATAAAATAAAAAGAGGAAAGTAGAGACGACAAAGTTCGGCTCTTCTAGGATTTGAAACCACAGCCCACTGTTTCACTGTAGTTTGAAATTATCCTAGCTGTTGGGCTGATAGTATGTTTTGGAAGTATTGTATAAGGCTTCCTCTGCATTAAGTCATGTAATTTTTATACGCTGTAATAGTTAAATATATTGCCTAAATATATAAGATATTGCCTTAATTTATATTCTACATTTAACCGTACGATATTGAACATTGTCAGGAATAAAATCGACGCGGTTTATATTTTTCCAAGCGTATGGATACTCTTTATTAGTAGTATAACGACTTCCCACACATCAAGTCATGTATATTATGGAACGTTGTCATAATCGTTCTCTCGATATGACCACCACATTTATATTCTATAAACTTTTATAAATCAGACAGAAATTTCTCATAGTCCGGAATTACTTCAGCCCGTCTTTTGTCCAAAAATGCGGGTTACACGAACTTCTGTGTGAAAAGACATTAACAATAGCTTTTTCGAAACATGATACACGTGGTATTGAAAGCGTGACGTATGTGTACACAAACAACAATGTCAACAAGTCTACAGTAATACACGCTAGGTAAAGAGACTTCCAAATCGTAACATTTCTCAACGCTTGAAGTATTTAATTACTTGTTTATATTGGGGTATAAGGTCCTAGTTTGAACAAAATATACTGATTTATTTTACTTTTATAGTGACGATAAGAAATAATGAATATCAGCGATGGATATGTTTATTTGTTTATTGGGTTTATCGTCCCACCAACAGCTTTTCAGTTATCTGGAGACGGTGTCCACTTGAAGCGGATATAGTGCTGCCTTCATTGTTTATGGCATGCTATGAACACCTGGCATGATACCACACCCAGTCACATTATCCTGACACCGGGCCAATCAGTCGTGGAACCACCCTTATATTTGCTTGAGCGTTAGCAAGGGAGCTATACCACTACCATTGTTAAAGACTTTGGTATGTCGCGGTCCGGGACCGAACCCGGGGCCTCCCGTACCTGGAGCGCGTTGGATATGATAACGTGTTATAGTTTTAAGATGCGTTTAATTTTAGCTTATGTTTCATTTACTGTTGCCGCTTATTATTTCAGTATTGTTCTAACGTTATACATTATACCGCAGTCCTTTGAAGTTTAATTAGTGTATATGAATAAATTTAATTAAAGTCCGTCTAATTAACTCATTCACATTTTCAAAAGGTTTCCTATAATAGCTATGATGCACGTTTTTTTGTGTCAGTATTGAGGGTATCCGGGCATACTGTCAACAGCAAAATGTGTACATTTTCCCCCAGGTTTTAATAAAAAAAGTCCAGCTCAGCTCCCAAGCAAAGATGTTTCAAAATTTTACAATTGGCAAAGTAGACAAAATATGTAAACGAATGTGTAATAAATCTCTCTCACTTAGTTTTATGCATGGTAATGACCAAAAAACTTTGTAATCTGCTTTAATATGGAGGCTTTGAAAAAGTTCCCCCAAACAAATGTTTCAAAAATTCGCAAGAGTTATAAATAAAGCAATAATTATGAGACATTTTTCCAAATTTTGAAAAGAAGTATGTAATATATATGACAGTATTATTGACCTCCAGGTGCCGGCGGGTTCCTCTGGTGTTGTCTGTTCTTCTTCTACGCCCGGGACAGTCCCGGTCAGATGACTAGCATCACCGAGATCGAGAGGAAATACATCGAGGCTTCCTTGGGAGTTACCGGACAGACGGTCGAACAGAGGTTGGCTCAAAGGGTACGTGACTTTATAGTTCTCAGTCCTATACTGCATAAGTTCTCTATCAAATAAACCTCTGTTCTCTGTCGCATAAAGCATGACTTGTATGTCACACAAAGTCTCACGTTTCCGTCACATAAAATATCAGTTCTCTATCGCATAGGGTCATAGTTCTCTGTCGCATGAGGCTATTGTTCTCTGTCGCATTAGACCATAGTTCTCTGTCGCATGAAGCGATAGTTTTCTTTCGTAAGAGGCCATAGTTCTCTGTCGTATGAGGTCATAGTTCTCTGTCGCATGAGGCCATAGTTCTCTGTCGCATGATGCTATAGTTCTCTGTCGCATAAGGCCATAGTTCTCTGTCGCATGAGGCCATAGTTCTCTGTCGCATAAGGTCATAGTTCTCTGTCGCGTAAAGCCATGGTTCTCTGTTGCATATAGGATCAAAGTATTCTGTCGCATAAAGCATCAGTTCTTTGTCGCATAAAGGAATAGGTCTCTGTTGTATTTAACATCAGTTCTCTGTTACATAAGGTCATAGTTTTCTGTCGCATTAGACCATAGTTCTCTGTTGTATAAAGCCATAGTTCACTATCGCATTAAGTCATAGTTCTCAGTCGCATAATGCCATATTTCTCTATCACATTAAGTCTCAGTTCTATGGCACGTGAAGCTATAGTTCTCAGTCGCATAATGCCATATTCCTCTATCACATAAGGTCTCAGTTCTACATGTATGGCACGTGAAGCTATAGTTCTCAGCCGCATAATGCCATATTTCTCTATCACATAAGGTCTCAGTTCTATGGCACGTGAAGCTATAGTTCTCAGTCGCATAATGCCATATTCCTCTATCACATAAGGTCTCAGTTTTATGACACGTGAAGCTATAGTTCTCAGTCGCATAATGCAATATTTCTCTATCACATAAGGTCTCAGTTTTATGACACGTGAAGCTATAGTTCTCAGTCGCATAATGCCATGTTTCTCTATCACATAAGGTCTCAGTTCTACATGTATGGCACGTGAAGCTATAGTTCTCAGTCGCATAACATACGACGCCGTATGGGTTCGAGCCCCATTGGGAGGCATTACAGCTGGCCTGCATGTCTTTCCCGAACAATCATGTTTGTCGGCATAATGACACGACATATAACGGCTATAATTGTGTTTGTTTTATATGCATAAATGCACAAGCGCATCGGGTTTCTGTATGTTTAAATGCATCTTGACAATTTAACATTTCCTGTTTATTACACTTAATGCATGATTGCTGTTCTCAGGCTTGTTTACAAGGTTTACATGTAACTCATGTCTTCTTCAAAAGGTTAAGCCTGCGGATGGGAGGGGGTGGTGGGGGTGGGGGTGGGGGGGTTTGAATGTTACGTTTTGATGCATGCTTGATAATATCTAAAATGCAAACGACAAAGATCATAATCATCGAATTGTCATTGCTGTCTAGGTTGTTTGTTATGAACAGCACTTCGTAAACAGTATTGTCTGTTTACAAATGAGTAGTTATGAATTTAAACGTCTATGCACGAACTCAAAAGAAGAAGAAAAGATTTCTTACAGCAGATAAAATTCAAGTTGGCTAATTTCTACATTTTTTATATTCGTTGTTTTACTTAATGGGATTGACTGAACTTTAGTGTAATATCTGGTGGCTTGAGAAAATGTGCATTAAAACTACTGTGTGTCTATTAACATGTTGACTTTTAATGGAAATTATTTAACATGATGTTCGTGATCACAGGAAGATAACATGCATTTATGTGATCTAGTTTGCTGCAGTTTGGGTATTTAGAAACCTCACACCTACATACATGTATTATGAGAAGTTAAGGCAAGCCCATCAGCCCAGTTGAGCTGAAAGACCTCTCCATATTTTCTCACCCATACCGGGACTTGAACCCACGAGCTGAAAGTCTGAGAAGTTGCACATGGACGATTCTTTCCGCTTGGCCATGGGCGTGCCTCTGTTACACAAGTTATTTGTCTTCACAATTCTTCTTTCCTGTATGATGTGCAAGATACATGTATTTGTCTCTGCAAAGCAAACAAAAACATCAGAGGTTAGCTCACCTGTTAAGACTTTGAATTTGTAAAGAATCAAAAGATTCACCATTGAAGTAAATACATCCCTGTTGACCGAAAACTCGCATTTTTGCAAAATTGCCGAATTAATATAATTTTAAATCATTATCAACCTTTATAAGCAGTAGTCTTTTTTAAACTGCAGGGAATACAATACAGCAACACAACATATCTCTTGAAACTCAATATCTTTAATATGTCGTTTGCATTTAGGACTATATTTGTTGAGCTAATACAAGGATGGATGGTTAAATTTCTACGTAAACATATTATTCCCACCCCCACCCCCACCCCCAAGCAAAAAAGGACAGTTGACCTACTTTTATTATAGGGTGGATAACTGAAGTTAAAGCAAAGCAATATTACACGTATTTTCACTCCATTTATCGTATAGTTTGGTAGTTGCCCCTCTTTTGCTTAGGTTTTAGATTTTAGATACCTCAGTATTTGCTCATTGTACATGAATAACTCCGAAGTTGTGCAAATCGAGGGAAAAAAACTGTAATGATGTGTGAACACATTAAACCTTTACACACTGACTTAAAATATTAAGCCACAAAAGATACAATAACAGGTGTACTTAATCACGAACAAGCTGTGAACGTAAGCCCGAGTACATGCATTCCCCTTCACGACCAGAAGTATATCTTGTTAATTACGGCATTAGAAAATACAAAGAAAAAATGTCTGAGTTTGCATGCCTCTTCTTAAACTATTTGTGACGTTACCTAATGACAATGCTCTACCATCATCCGAGGTATTTCGCAACTTCTATGTCAGTTTACTGCTACATGTACATCTTTCATAACTCATAATATTTGTGGGTTAAATGCTAAATTTAAAACCAAGGTAACAAAACCCTGTACAAGATACTTTGCAGCAAGTTGTGCAAATCAAGTAGCAGATGGTTGATTTGGGATCTTTGCTGCATTGTATTTTTGCACTGGGACATATCAAATATTTTGTAGGTTAAGGGAACTTATTTGTACTACTGATTAATCATTTTTGACAACACCGGCGTTCTTGTCTCCCTTGGTCAAATATATACTTTTTGTCAGTTCAAAAAAATAAGATTCATACAAACCCATTTTGCGCATGTTCATAGAAACCCTTTTTGCGACTAACTTGGCAAATTACCTTTATCTTCGCCGCGGCGTCTTATGTAATCGTATCTGGAAACGTGTATAGATGGCGCCTATGTTATTCTTTAAAAAAAGTGAAGTGCGGCGCTTTCATGCATTGAATTTCGGTAATTGTTCAATTTTGGATGAATATCAGAATTAAGTTAGATTGATGTAGTTTAAATGCTACTAAATTATTACCAGTCACTTGAAATTGTTAAAGTTCAATTTTTTAAGGAATTATTTGTTTTGTTTAACTACATATGTTACGACGATGTACTATGTACATGTCAAATGTTATGCTTTATTCTGTTGTTTAGGTTCGGACCTTTATCCATGCTTCCAAACAAATGTCGTTGTTGCGTATAATTTAAAGACATGAACATTTGACGACATTGTAAATCGTTTAATTACAACAAGGTTTTGCTGTTATTGTTTTTTTGTTGTTTTTTTTGTCTATTTGTCGTGTGGCAAAAAATGTTCCATTGTTAAACAGAAGATTGACGGCGACCTTTGATGCTTTGCATCAATGTTCTTTTACTCGCAATGCTTAAATATTTAGAACCACCTTCATTCATGAAACAAATGTCAACAAACGGGGTTAACATATGGAACACAAACATGTTTAATTCAACTAGGATCATTAGACGCTTTGTTTACACGTTACGTCATAGATGTTAACATATTATAGTCTTTTTCATTGATTTCCCGTGTTTTTGTAGATGATTTATTTGCACTGGAATTTGTTATTGTTTATTATTTGTATTGTATGCTAAATTGCTCATTAACCGCTTAGAGCGGCAATGAGTTCAATAAAGTTGAGTTTGGCCTGATCGCAAAAAAAACCAAAAAAAAAAAACGAGATGGTATGCTGACCCTTAACAAAGGAACTGGTCGAACTAGGTATTAAGGCTATTATTGTTTGACTATAACAGAAGCGGGACAAGCCATGGCGCGCTATCTTCACGTCCGGACCAGTATGGGGAATCTTGCTGGCCAACGCCTGTGGCAACTACGGGGCCTACATGTTACTGACACAGATGCCCACTTACATGAAGGAGGTCCTTAAGTTCGACATCAAGTCGGTAAGGAACAATAATTGTATTTAAGTTTCGCAATTTCACCGAAAACTTATGCTGATTTAATTTAATTAGAATTAATTAAATGGCTTAGAGTTTTATTTTAACTGAAGTATTGTTTCCTCATTTATTAACAATAATTTATTTTTGTGTTTTTATATTTCTTAACTTTTTATGAATTCAAATTGACTAATAATAATGACGAAGTCTTTATTTTGCTCCTTAAATCTACAATGTATAAAAAGTTGTTTAATTGTATTCGTTCATTCATTCCTATACCAAGTGTTTTGAAACGCCTCAGCCCCAACCGCTAGGGTTCGAGTCCCGGTCGGGACAGTGAACTTTCATTGGGGAGGTTTTCCAGCTAACCTGCGGTGCCGCCTGTGGTTCTTCCCAAGACGTAAGTCTGGGGTCTTCCTCCACCAATAATTAGATGGACATCGCCAATATGACCATAATTGTGTCGATGCGATGTAACAGAAAACACAATTGTTTTAATTCGCTGTTACGTTTCAGAACGGTGCTTTTTCTATGGTCCCGTATATCGTGTTCTGGGTGTTCATCATCTTGGGCGGCCAGTTCGCCGATATGCTCATCTCCCGCTCTATACTGAGCATTGAATGGACCAGAAAACTCTGCTGTACACTCGGTACGAGGTGTTTGTCATTTTCTCGCATGTTTAAAGGTGCTATCCGACAGTTTGGAACAAAAATATTTTCATTAAACATCATAATAAACCATTGTTATCTGAACAGATCTCACAAAATGATGTTAATTGATGTACTACACCTGTCTGACAAGTGAACATAACGCCACAATCGTCATTTCAAACATGTATTTGCTCTCTGCGCCACGCTGCACAATTAGCTATTTTTAAAACTGAAGAAAACCACGTGAACACTTTTGTTTTCACCTCCTCCACGTCAGCCACTGTGACATCGATTTCTGTTGTTAGCTGGAATTCCCAATTGTTCTTATTTACAGATTTGAAAAGAATGAACATTTAAGTGTTGATTAATGAGTTTTACTGCTCTTAAATACTATTGAAAATCATCAGAGCTAAGACTGAAGAAAGATTTTTTCGCAGAAATCTTAGATACAAATACTCCCGAACAGAGATAAGATATTGTTACATCTATATATATAGGCAAAGTGTCGGATATAACCTTTAAGAATATACAAATCTCTTGATGAATCTTGAAGTAAATGCTTAGAAGAAAACTTGCCGAAAATAAAATTACGAATCGTAACGAAGTATACGTGTATTGCACTTTTGATGTTCGTTCATATCGATAAATGCTTGTAAAACAATTTCCAATCTATTTGCCTGTGTAATTGCCTTGAGTAGTACCTTGAAACCACAAACATGACACAAGCATTCATATTGTCTAAAGACTTATACAGTTTTTCGACCATCCAAAATCTTCAGGTACTGTGGTGCCGGCTGTCTTTTTGGTCCTCACCGGCTACATGGACTGCAACCACCAGGTGGCAGCCGTGGTTCTACTGTCGCTGTCCTATGGGTTTCTGTGGATTCCAGTTTAGCTCGTTCTTTATCAACCACGGAGATATCGCGCCGAAGTACGCAGGAACGGTGTTTGGCTTCACAAACATGGGAGCCAGTATTCCAGGCATTCTTGCGCCGTACATCGTTGGTGCCATCACACCAGATGTGAGTATAATCATTTAATCATCGGCTTAGTCTATTTTTAAATTATATACTTAGGAGGAATATTGAAACAGCGGAAAATGAGAATACTTTTTTTCGCTGAATTCATTAAGTAGTTTCTCCTCCTGTTTAATGTGCTAAGAAAATAAGAACAGTCCAAATAAGAACAGTCCGATTTCATTGATAGCTAGGCCCATTTTTACTCATTTAACTTATAAAAACCTGTAAAAGAACTAACATATATCCGCGTCAAAGTGGGTTAATGGTTGTTTGCAACTTTGCTCCGTCACCGATGCCCATGAAACTATTATTTGATTACATTTCTCGACCCGTTAACGACTTCATTGCTTGCATTTATTTAATACATCCCTATTTCATGTTTGGATCTCATTCATATTTTGATAATTTTGGTACAAAAATGTTGAATTATAGAACTTTGTAGAATTTTTACATTTTTAACCCGTTCAATATATTAACCTGGTTCACATTATTTTAACCTGATAATTATTTTGTATTTTTCCATATTTTACTAACATAGTTAAGTTTTTACCTGATTATTCTCTATTCACATTAAACGTCTTGATATTTGGCGCCGTATGACCTATTTAGTGTCGGTGTGCCGTAAATCCCAAATAAATAAATAAATAAATATGATGTGTGGAAATCCTTTGAAAAATGCCCAATGACGAATAAAAACTTAACAGGCAAATCTTGCACGTACAGTTATGATATCCAAACGAGTAGTGGAAATAACCTTGCCAAATGGTGACAAAAACAACTAGCTTGCCTGCAACTGCAGCCTAACTATAGATGCGGTTAAAATACATGCAAATGTTATAAATGTCAGTTTGTCTTACATCGCTTTATGATAAACGCATTTTATAAGCTTTTGTAAAAAACAACAAATGAACATAGAAGAAACTAGGAGTTCAATGTGTTGTACAGTAACGTAGGATTCAGTGATTAATATGTGCGTTTATTAGTCTCGTAAAGTTATAAAAATTGTGTTCAACAATTTGATATTTCGTTGTTCACATTCGATGGGAGATAACTCGATGTTTTTTATGAACCCCTGCCCGTAACCGGGTTATGTGGCAGGGAGTATTCTCTCATTTTGTTGCAATAACCTACTTACATAAAAAATTCAAAATAAATTAATTTTAGCAATACGTTTGACTGGTTCTATTTTATTAATGGGCTTCTATACTTGGCATCAGTAAGCAATCGCTTGGCAATCGAAGTAACTCTACAAGAAAGAGCCAAGATGTGAGAGATCCAAGGCGCTGTACAGAGCATGCGCTTTGAACATGAAGATGACTATCCTGGGAACAAAACATTCTCTTACTCTGTTGATTTATTAAATAAACATTGACAGTAACGGACCATGACTCTGATGGGAAGTCGGGTATTTTTGCTACTTTGTTTGTTTTCCTTGTTCTCTGCTACATCTGTATTTACAGGCTGCATTTCAAACATCGGTATACTCGGGTTCTTTAGTTAAATAAAACTTCGCCAAACGGCTACGTTTTGTAAGCTACTTTGTATAATTGCAAGCTACACTTTATAGTTGCAAGCTACCCTGTTAAAAAACGGAACGCTCGGTTCTGTTTTCTGAAAAGTGTCTAACGGAACACCTCCGACATCGTGTTATTGACTGCTACACTGTCGTCCACATAAAAAAAAATGCATTCCATAAGAGGCATCGCTCTCAAGAGCGGCGCCAATGACTACTCTAGTACTGTAAGCAGAACCACAAACTTCAAATGTCAGGAATGCCCCTGACGTCATATGCCCTGACAGGTATGTAGACAGTGACATCTGTCTGTGACTTCTTTGGTATTTACACCGTGTTCAAGATATTGTTGGAGAAATGGTTTGCTCAGAGTTCGTGTAAAAAGAATACCGTTGTAATGACATGGCTTGATAAATAAAAGGTTTTCAGGGAAGTTTGCTACAAACCGAATTACTCATTGACACAATTCGATTAAAAAGTAGTTCTACCTACAGTTAGCATTTCGCGCAAATCAGTGCAAGCAATCATTTATGTTGCGTATAAATAAAATTGTCAAAATCATTTTGTTCCCAGCGTTCGGTAAACGGCGTCCTATTTTAAGTTTTTATTTTTATATTTTTTGTGTGTCTGTAACTTTCAAAATAACTTTAAAATTAACAATAAGATAGTGAGGAAAAAAAACATTCTACTTTCGGAAAAAATAAATACTATCTGAACAATACTTATTTGTAATTTCTATGCATTTTCTGCTTGTAGACTTTGGTTTTATAGCTAATTATAATAATTTTGCAATTTGATTTCTTTCTACATATGTTACATCTTAGAAAAGCTATTAAATGGTGTCGGGTTTTGCTTTTTATTTTGTTTTTAACCATTTTATGGTCTCAGGAATATAATGTTGTACAGACTTTTTCTCGAGATTCATAGCATACTGAAAACTTTCAACAAAAAAAAAACTCATAACGTTTTAAGTGTCTTTGTTACTTGCCCCCATGTTTCTTTAATCTCTTTACATCTTCAAGTTTTTGCGTCGCCTTCGATGCTTCGCATCAACGACTTTTCTTGTGATGCTGTTTCCAAGCTCTTGATTGATCATGACGTCAGCACTTTTATTATTCTCTGGCCGACTTTACATTTCTGTTAGGCCTACTTTCGGGCTTATCAGACTCCTTTTGTCAGCTTTTGTTTATTTGTTTTTGTTGACCACGTGAACTAATTTTGTCACATGACGAGAGGAGAGGCGTAAACATGAGGCGGGGAAGACCGTGCTCATGAGATCTTCATAATTAATCTATGACCATTGCCTTCTGAAAAAACAACAACACGTAGCTAATTGGTTTTTCGTCAATAAAATTTTGTATTTATTCCAGAAAACCAGAGAGCAATGGCTGCTCGCCTTCTACATTGCTGCCGGTGTTTATGTCCTTGGTGCCATCATATATGCTATTCTAGCCAAAGGTATGTATACAAAAATAAACAAACATCTGTTTCAGACAGTCTTTAAAACACTCACCGGAAATAAAGATATAGTGTTATAGGTGGTATCCGACAGTTCGGACCAAAGATTTTTTTCTTTAATAATCAAATTAGTTTTTGTTACATCAAAAGGTCCTGCAAAATACTGTTCATTGATGCCCTGCACCTTTGTGAACAGTGAAGCATAAATCCCCACTGGTCATTGCATACAGGTATTTCCTATCTGAGCCACACTGCAGACATAGCTATTTTTAAACTAAGAAAACAAATGACAACTTACTTTTGAGATCACATTATATCGTCATCCGGGTAGTTCGCTCTGATGTCGACATCTATTTTTGGCAGAAATCACTATCCATTTTATTTTTATAGTTTTTGTGCAGAATGAACTTTTAGGGTGATTTGTGTCTGTATGTACTGTCTAACAATGTGGTGAACGTTCAAAATCGTCTTCACTTAGACTAAAGTTTTAGTTTAGGCAGAAACAATTCCCAAATTCCTGAAAGCAATGGTAAGATCTTGTAACATGTAGTTAATATATGCAAACTGTTGAATGCTAAATCTGTGTAGGTGATGTATGTACTGTTATTGTAATCTAAATCTGTGTTGGTGATGTATGTACTGTTATTGTAGTCTAAATCTGTGTAGGTGATGTATGTACTGTTATTGTAGTCTAAATCTGTGTAGGTGATGTATGTACTGTTATTGTATTCTTAATCTGTGTAGGTGATGTATGTACTGTTATTGTATTCTTAATCTGTGTAGGTGATGTATGTAGTGTTATTGTATTCTAAATCTGTGTAGGTGATGTATGTACTGTTATTGTAGTCTAAATCTGTGTAGGTGATGTATGTACTGTTATTGTAGTCTAAATCTGTGTTGGTGATGTATGTTCTGTTATTGTAGTCTAAATCTGTGTAGGTGATGTATGTACTGTTATTGTTATCTAAATCTGTGTAGGTGAGGTATGTACTGTTATTGTTATCTAAATCTGTGTAGGTGATGTATGTACTGTTATTGTAGTCTTAATCTGTGTAGGTGATGTATGTACTGTTATTGTAGTCTAAATCTGTGTTGGTGATGTATGTTCTGTTATTGTAGTCTAAATCTGTGTAGGTGATGTATGTACTGTTATTGTTATCTAAATCTGTGTAGGTGAGGTATGTACTGTTATTGTTATCTAAATCTGTGTATGTGATGTATGTACTGTTATTGTAGTCTAAATCTGTGTAGGTGATGTATGTACTGTTATTGTAATCTAAATCTGTGTAGGTGATGTATGTACTGTTATTGTATTCTTAATCTGTGTAGGTGATGTATGTACTGTTATTGTATTCTAAATCTGTGTAGGTGATGTATGTACTGTTATTGTATTCTTAATCTGTGTAGGTGATGTATGTAGTGTTATTGTATTCTAAATCTGTGTAGGTGATGTATGTACTGTTATTTTAGTCTAAATCTGTGTAGGTGATGTATGTACTGTTATTGTAGTCTAAATCTGTGTTGGTGATGTATGTTCTGTTATTGTAGTCTAAATCTGTGTAGGTGATGTATGTACTGTTATTGTTATCTAAATCTGTGTAGGTGAGGTATGTACTGTTATTGTTATCTAAATCTGTGTAGGTGATGTATGTACTGTTATTGTAGTCTTAATCTGTGTAGGTGATGTATGTACTGTTATTGTAGTCTAAATCTGTGTTGGTGATGTATGTTCTGTTATTGTAGTCTAAATCTGTGTAGGTGATGTATGTACTGTTATTGTTATCTAAATCTGTGTAGGTGAGGTATGTACTGTTATTGTTATCTAAATCTGTGTATGTGATGTATGTACTGTTATTGTAGTCTAAATCTGTGTAGGTGATGTATGTACTGTTATTGTAATCTAAATCTGTGTAGGTGATGTATGTACTGTTATTGTATTCTTAATCTGTGTAGGTGATGTATGTACTGTTATTGTATTCTAAATCTGTGTAGGTGATGTATGTACTGTTATTGTAATCTAAATCTGTGTTGGTGATGTATGTACTGTTATTGTAGTCTAAATCTGTGTAGGTGATGTATGTACTGTTATTGTAGTCTAAATCTGTGTAGGTGATGTATGTACTGTTATTGTATTCTTAATCTGTGTAGGTGATGTATGTACTGTTATTGTATTCTTAATCTGTGTAGGTGATGTATGTAGTGTTATTGTATTCTAAATCTGTGTAGGTGATGTATGTACTGTTATTGTAGTCTAAATCTGTGTAGGTGATGTATGTACTGTTATTGTAGTCTAAATCTGTGTTGGTGATGTATGTTCTGTTATTGTAGTCTAAATCTGTGTAGGTGATGTATGTACTGTTATTGTTATCTAAATCTGTGTAGGTGAGGTATGTACTGTTATTGTTATCTAAATCTGTGTAGGTGATGTATGTACTGTTATTGTAGTCTTAATCTGTGTAGGTGATGTATGTACTGTTATTGTAGTCTAAATCTGTGTTGGTGATGTATGTTCTGTTATTGTAGTCTAAATCTGTGTAGGTGATGTATGTACTGTTATTGTTATCTAAATCTGTGTAGGTGAGGTATGTACTGTTATTGTTATCTAAATCTGTGTATGTGATGTATGTACTGTTATTGTAGTCTAAATCTGTGTAGGTGATGTATGTACTGTTATTGTAATCTAAATCTGTGTAGGTGATGTATGTACTGTTATTGTATTCTTAATCTGTGTAGGTGATGTATGTACTGTTATTGTATTCTAAATCTGTGTAGGTGATGTATGTACTGTTATTGTATTCTTAATCTGTGTAGGTGATGTATGTAGTGTTATTGTATTCTAAATCTGTGTAGGTGATGTATGTACTGTTATTTTAGTCTAAATCTGTGTAGGTGATGTATGTACTGTTATTGTAGTCTAAATCTGTGTTGGTGATGTATGTTCTGTTATTGTAGTCTAAATCTGTGTAGGTGATGTATGTACTGTTATTGTTATCTAAATCTGTGTAGGTGAGGTATGTACTGTTATTGTTATCTAAATCTGTGTAGGTGATGTATGTACTGTTATTGTAGTCTTAATCTGTGTAGGTGATGTATGTACTGTTATTGTAGTCTAAATCTGTGTTGGTGATGTATGTTCTGTTATTGTAGTCTAAATCTGTGTAGGTGATGTATGTACTGTTATTGTTATCTAAATCTGTGTAGGTGAGGTATGTACTGTTATTGTTATCTAAATCTGTGTATGTGATGTATGTACTGTTATTGTAGTCTAAATCTGTGTAGGTGATGTATGTACTGTTATTGTAATCTAAATCTGTGTAGGTGATGTATGTACTGTTATTGTATTCTTAATCTGTGTAGGTGATGTATGTACTGTTATTGTATTCTAAATCTGTGTAGGTGATGTATGTACTGTTATTGTATTCTTAATCTGTGTAGGTGATGTATGTACTGTTATTGTAGTCTAAATCTGTGTAGGTGATTATGTTCTGTTATTGTAGTCTAAATCTGTGTAGGTGATGTATGTACTGTTATTGTAGTCTAAATCTGTGTTGGTGATGTATGTTCTGTTATTGTAGTCTAAATCTGTGTAGGTGATGTATGTACTGTTATTGTAGTCTAAATCTGTGTAGGTGATGTATGTACTGTTATTGTAGTCTAAATCTGTGTAGGTGATGTAAGTACTGTTATTGTAGTCTAAATCTATGTAGGTGATGTAAGTACTGTTATTGTAGTCTAAATCTGTGTAGGTGATGTAAGTACTGTCATTGTAGTCTAATTCTGTGTAGGTGATGTATGTACTGTTATTGTAGTCTAAGTCTGTGTAGGTGATGTATGTACTGTTATTGTAGTCTAAATCTGTGTAGGTGATGTATGTACTGTTATTGTAGTCTAAATCTGTCTAGGTAATGTATGTACTGTTATTGTAGTCTAAATCTGTGTAGGTGATGTAAGTACTGTTATTGTAGTCTAAATCTGTGTAGGTGATGTATGTACTGTTATTGTAGTCTAAATATGTATAGGTGATGTATGTACTGTTATTGTAATCTAAATCTGTGTAGGTGATGTATGTACTGTTATTGTAGTCTAAATCTGTGTAGGTGATGTATGTACTGTTATTGTAATCCAAATCTATCTGTGTAGGTGAAGTGCAAGAGTGGGCCCGAGAGGAAGGCGTGGATGACGATGGAGAAGAGATGGAAGACATGCCACTTAAAACACCACTGGATCCTCAGATAGTGGAGGAAGAAGAAAGTGATAACGAGAAGGAGGAGAAGGCAAAGATGATGGATGGAAACAAAAACGGCATCAATGCGCATTAATTGATCAGGATAATGACGGAATTACCATGATATCACTATCGTTGTGAATGACGTTATATTTGTTAAACCCGGGTTTGTTTTGGTTTTTTTTTGGTTGATGTTCTCTTTGAGGTTTTAGGGGTCTCTTCAAGATGACTGAACTACGAAATTGGGTGTACGAAGTGAGATCACGTGATGAATACCACAGCACCTTCGATTGCTGGGGTGAATCCGAGTAAATTTAGAACACCGCTAGACCAACTTTTAGGGCTAAATCAAGAATGTATGAACAGTTCTGGTGTGTATTTCAATGACATGGGGAAAAAAGTGGTTTTCAAAAAGCCTCGGCGATGGGTAACAGGTTTATGTTAAGTTACATATTGTTTTGATTTCGTTCGGGCGTGTGCATTAATATATTGATGCATTTATCATTTTTTGAATTCATGTGGATTAAATGAAACATAAAGGACAACATCTTTTAAAACTGAGTAAAATACTCATCTATAACCGGTGTTTCAAATAGGTAAACTATTATATTGCTTTTCGTATTTTTGTTTTGTAGATGCGGTTTTTGCACGTTTTATACGTAACAAATGTATATCAATATTGTTTAAACGGATTAATACAAAAACAAGTATGATGTTTTCAGTTGCCATATCATATTATAGATATCTGAATTCTAGTTATGTAATGTTGACGGTGTTTTCATTCCAATCATATTTATAAGAGATATTGCCATCGCCTTTGTAGACAATACTATTAACACATGTAAATGCACTGTGGACGGGGAACAATGTTGGTTATATATTGCATTGGTTATAGGGCACAAAGCAGATGTTGTGTTCCTTTCCCTGCACGTTTTCGCCGTGCTTTGAAATCAGAAGGGGTTATCAGCATGCTTATTGCGAAGAATGCTCACACCTTCTGGCCTACGATAAGGTGATAGTGTAGATTAAGTGCGGCACAGCTTTGAACTTTGCACCCAATGCATGAATCCAAACTGCTACCTCATTCAAGATTAAGACGTGTAAGCAACTTTGCTTAAATCGCGCGGTGTGGACACATAAATATGAAGTTTTTGGAATATAACAGTGCGGGCATTATTAAATAGATGTGCATCTTTATCATATTTTATTCAGACAGAAAGCAATAATTTTATGGCAATGAACAGAATGTGCAAGTACCGATATATTTAGTTTTCGGTTAGGGCAGTTGGACTTCATTTGGTTCATTTTTAAGTGCAACTGAAAAATATACTTAGGTAGCTGTTGTGCTTGAAAAGTGACCGAGTCTATATTGCTAGAACATCTGTTGTTGATACATTGTTTTAATTTTTGCTTTTCATTGTTGTTTTGTTTTTATACCCTTTTAAAATGTATACCAATCTATATCTTATTATGTCATTATGAATATTCCTTTTGATGTCTATGGCAAGAAAGATAATTTGCAGGCAAAATGCATTCTTATATTCCTAGGCTCGTATTCACCAACTATTCTTAAGCCTAAGTCATAACTTCAAACCCAAGTCACAATTTTCATAACAACAAAAATAAGCTATTTATGTAGTTTTTGTCTGATTTTAATCTCAAAGTAGAAAAATTTAAGTGTCATGCAAGAACACAGACATGTAACTTAATACATAATGAAATATTGTGGATTAAAATCCATTATTTGAGCAATTCTTATATAAGAACAGTTGGTGACTATTGACCTTAGTTCGTCTGGGTCACAGTTTGACAAACTAACATTTTTTTTAATATGCGTTCTAAACGCATAATTAGGAAATAAAATATGGTCGTTGACCGTTAGACGTTATGTAAACATGGTGTCCTTCACAAGATTGTGATAGCTTCACGTTAAGAGAACCAACGGCGTAGCGACATGCTTCAACTATTTTTGCCACGTTCAGTTCAATTGACCCCTGTACATATCCGAACAGCGCGTCAGTTATAAACAGTTCACTGAATGGGTCGATATTGACACTAACTTAACAATAGTGCATATAGTGCATACATGCAAATGAAGTGCATAGGCGTGGTGCTGTGCCAAGTACCTAGGCAATACCGGTACCAGGGATCTTACGATTTTTTGCTGACTACACGATTTTTGCTTTAGTTATGTCATGAATACAAGTAGACCATTTGCACAAAAAGTGCAACGGTTTTTCATGAGCTGATTGCAAGTTATGAGTGACAGTTATTTTACATGTTCGAAATGAGAGTAAACACCATATCTAAAGAACATTTTATAAGCGTAAACAACTGTATAGTCAAAATAGATATTTTATTGTGCAAAGCATAATTGTTTAAATATTTTACAACATTGAAAGTTTGTGATTGAGTGAATGCTAGTAGACGCCAACTTCTACGATATGCGGAGAACTGATTGATGAACAATTTAACGCTATTCGGTGTTTATTGCAATAACATAATCAATAACTCGGTTCACGTTATGAAAGATCGTACCTGAGGTCTGTCGTGTTTTGTTTATGTTCGCCATTCTTCATCTTGATGTTTCATAAATGAACCGGTGCATGCGCAGTGTGATCTGTTTACATTATCTTGTAACGATGGCTGCTAGCCATTAATGCTACCGGTGTATGTTTTTCGGGTGCCATCCGACTATACAATAATCGAGGTATCGTGTTTGTTTTTTTAAATTATTATTTGTTTATGTCAGGTTACTGTTAAGTTTTAGGTCTGCCCTCTACTTATCAACCCCCCCAACAAGGGGATACTGACACTGCGATACCCTATTGGAACTCCTCGGGTAATTCCGTCCTCGGTACTATCATCTCATGTATCTGGTGCAGTGATACTTACTGAAATTAACGAGCGTTTTGTTCGCCGGAAGTCGGAAGAAGAATTTGCCTAAAATGTATTTCGTCATAAAAGTAGTCCCATTTAGAGAAATGGCCGAGGTGATCAAACTACCTACATACATCCGAGAGATGTTTCGTGAATTATCCGAGGTGTTCCGATTGTGCGATACCGTTATGTTGATGACGGTGACATAGTGATTACGTTTTAATTAGTCGTTACATTAGTGTCCATCCAATGGGCCATTGTTGCTTTTTTCCCCTTAAGATCTGTATCTCTTCTTAAACTGCATTTGAATTATATTATTTACATTTTGTATTTGATATTGATGATATAGTGTCTCGAATGTTTATATCATTTAATTGACTGCTTAGTTTTTCTGCCACATGCGTAGATTCTTATTCTTGAGTCAAAATGGGCATGTACAGTTTGGTACATAGTTAGCGTTGTGTATGTTAATCGGAATATTTTTTATAAGCTATACGTTATGATATATTCTTTTATGGAAATGAAACTGTCAACTGTGTTACTTGCACATTGTGTCTTTAAATTGAAACACTCAATACAGTTGCCGAGAATGTATTTAAAAGAAATGTCATTTTGTCCGTGCTATGTGTACCAAATTGAAGTCTCAAAGTACATGTTTAAAAATGATACTGTCGCGTTTTTCTAGGTATATGTCACATATAAAAGATAAATGGATTTTTTTCAGATAAACTTTAAAGTTTATATATTTTTTTTTACAAAAAAGTATTAATGACTAAGTCATGACAAGCAACATAAAGCAAAGTACTTTTTTAAAATTATATCTTTGCAGTATATATGAAATAAATATACCTTATTAATACAATTTATGCAAACAGATTTGAAAATAAGCACAAAAATGTAATGGCCGTTATTTTTTTTCTGGTTATCTGAAAAAGAGACAAATATCTCTGCGTCATGGCCATATACTTTGGGTTTTCACTGGCAATTTGGATGCAGATTGGAAGTGTTTTGTCTTACGGTTAAAGTAAGTAAGGACTTCAAAGCCTTACGCCTATGTTACTCGAGGTCAGTATGTATATATACAACACTTGATGTCTCAGTTTTGTTTTAAGCGGAATCTACAGGAATTATCCTGGTATATCTACATGTTTATATATAAATAATAATTACGATCTTATCTTATCAAGAAAACGAATAAGTTAAACAAATGAATAATTTTATCATTATGATTTAAACAACTGGCAGCGGTAGAAGTTATACCCTAGAATGCTAGAGCAAGTATTTAAGGACAATACTACGGGGACAGTTGCCTCCGACAGTGCGTTATTTTGTCACATTGGGAGAGTTCTTTATGTGCTAAATGCTTCATATGTGCCATATGTTTATATATCATAGATCAGTAAGCAACTATAGTATATAAATGTACTGTGTTGTATATATCCATCTTTTTATTTATATTGAAAGATTATTGTACAAGTTATGCCATATTTTAGGTGGGAGAGCTATTGGTCTTAGTTGTTTTTTTCAAATTCAAATGGTCTTATTGCTTCTGCTATAATGTTTGAAGCTCGTAGACTTTAGTTTATAGTTTTTTTATTTTATTTTTTATAAAACAAAGACATTTTTATACATGTTAGTTCTGTTTTTTAGTCATGGCGCTTCGCTATTAGTTCATTTATACTTGCTTATTTAAATGAAGCACTTGGTGGTATACGCTAAAAGAAATTAGTTTATTCGAATCTGTTACGATTCGCTAATCGTATATTCACACAAGCTCTCTGTATATATGTCTTTAAAGGGAATGTTAATGAATTATTTTAGATTTGTATCGTTTTTGTGCGTGTAACATTTTTCTCGTATTGATTTTAGAGAATCTAGTAAATAATATTTGGTTTGTGGATGTGTTGGAAAAGAAACAGAACAACACTATTTTTATGGGGTTTGATTTTTGTAAAACATCTATAATGTCACCGATTTTAATAGTTTTAGCGTTTTCAGATGTTGTCTTTTTTGTTGTTCTATTTTCTCTTTTCATTGTCGTGCGCAGTTTTGTCCTCTGTATATTAAATTTCTTTTCTTTTTCATATAATGTTGTATTCATTTCAACCATCATTCGAAAGTTCGACCATCTGTGATCATTTTCAAATAATAACCCTAGTGATGCGGATTGTTCTGCACTGAACACTTGCCATAGATACCTTACAGACAGACAAACAGATAGACGGACAGCTAAACAGAAATTATCAATTTAATATATCATTTAAGCAGACCTTTTGAAGGTTAGATAAAAATATATAGAATAGTTATAAGATTAAAACAGTAAAATACGAGAGAGTATGTACCTAATTGAGCGCCGGTGGTCGAGTACCATGCGTAGAGTCGCCACCCCCTACCACCCACCCACCCCCGACTACTTTGACTCATCGGTCCTTCACCGTGTGGGTTCGAGTCTGGTAGGGGCGAACACTTTATGTGGGAAGGAAATTCTGCTGATCTGAGGTATGCACGCAGAACTATCCAGGCAGTTTACTGAGGTCTTCATTCACCATTGCAAACTTACCGTCGTTAATTTGTCTACTGTGAAGTATTTAAAAAGAATCTAAATAAACGTTGTCAGAATAGAGTCTAAATGATAAACATTAATATTGGTTTCTTACATTACATTAATAGGTAAGTGACCCCCTGATTCAAAAGGAACGGTAAGAAAAACTGACAGACATACATACGGACAGACATACATACGGACAGAAATACGTACATGCGTAAGAACGTACGATCAAACGGACGTACGTACTGAAGACAGACAGACAAACAAAAAAGCGGATGATCAGGTAAACACTGTGTAATATGGTTGACTATCTGTTCTTTTTATGTTTGATTGGAAGGCGGTTTCTGTATCTGTGCTAAATAAAAATATGTTTTATATAACATTTTTTTTTACTCCGATTCTTTGTATAAGTAGATCCATATGCCCTTTTCTTGCCAATAGCATGTTTATTGTCTGTCGGTGAACAACCATGACCAGAACAAGATATTAGATATAAATTTATTTCTAACTTATTCAAATGTATAATGTACCAACTGTATCCGGGATGCGCGGCTTTATTACAGAGTGTTCGAGACAGTTTTAATTCATTTGGTTGCATTTTCTTAGAAATTTGAAAGATAACCAATCAAATGCCTGACAATGTCATAAGACTTGTTCTCGGCGTTTTATAGCCTCGGGCCCAAAATTGACCTTGTATATCCAACTCAATAATTAAAAAAAAATGAATGTAATCCAGTCGAATGCTTTTGTATTGCTGTTCTATTTTTTCTTTTTCTTTTAAAATATTACCAAAGACAAATACCAAATAAAACGAATCTATATTTAGAATGGACTTTTAATTAAAATCTCATTAAGGTTGAGATGACGATATTGTTGGGACAGCGACGTTTGACTTACGTGTCATACTTAGTAACATTGGTCTGTTTTTTGTTTTTGTTTTGTGTGTACAATTTTACTGATCTTAATTTATAAACATCTTCTTTAGAAGAAATTATATATTCAGTTTATTGATATGAACGTTTCAATATTAATGAATTTATCAAATGTGTTATTCTGTTCAAACTTACCAAAGGCTACCAAACAATTATTCTACTTTACCAAATAAAACACTGTCAATCGTAGAATAATCTGACAGTTTTTTGGTAAAGATGTGAGGGTAGTGAGGGTACATTTTGTTTAAGAAATCTGTTATAAGATAATACCTTTCATCTAACTTTCCAATGCATATAATTTGTCAGATAATAGTATATATGTAGCCAATCAAAATGCGTTTTCATACGTATACTGTTGAGAATTATTGACACATAGTCTGTTTTACCCGATGACATTTTCTGTACTTGAAATCACTTTCATAGGGTATTCCTTCGCTAGTTCTTTTTATGAATTTCCTTATCTTGTTTAAAGTTTCAAGTTTAAGCTTTTATTAAATTTTGATTGATGGTTTTAAAGTGTTACTTATTGTACAAACGAACACATTTGAATATGTATAATTTAGTATGTATATTTATTGTAAATAGATATACAATTTAGTATGTATATTTATTGTAAATAGATATACTTGTTCTGTTTTTACAGTAGATAGCATTCCAAAGCTTGTTCAATGACGGGTGAGAAAATTAATTATATAACTATCTTGTCTGAATACGCAACTACCATAAAAAATCTTGGGTACAGAATGTAACGCTATCTGCACTGACGACATAAATTATGTCCCCTTAGTTATGGCCGTCTCCATAATCGCTTTCTCCAATGTCTTTCGAAAGCAGAAACGCCAGGGCGCGTGACTTGGTCTTTTACCTAATGCCACCATTGTTTTATTGGAATACAAAAGGCTAAGCTGTTCGATTTGTTACCCGCTGATTGACGCTTGACGTTGCTATAGTAACCATCGGCGCTAGAGTACGTTAATTCGGATGTTGCTTAATGCATAAATGCACTGAACGATAATCGACGGTTAGCGCTACTATTCAAAGAGAAGTACACAAATGATAAAAGCGTACAGCGATTTGGTTAATTTTTAAAGACTGGTACAGAACTTTATAACCTGACCTGTATAGCATGGTGTTATTTAATTAATTTGGCATATGCAAATAGTGCGGATCCAGATCAGCTAGCTTCCAATGGGAGTTTTCAGATCAGAATCTTCGCTACATGTTGTAGGTGTTAAGTACTGGTCAATATATCTTAACCTATGTCTAAAAAAGTTTAAGCAAATACTTCATGATTTAGAAGTACTCTATCGTCAAATTCAATATTGGATTTTAACTATATAAAGAATTTTATATTGGTAGTTGACAATTTATTTAGTTAGCATAATCAATATAAATATATTTACCAAAGTATACCTTAGAGAATTGTTTACAAATGTACATAAAACGTCAAACCAGAAGGTCAATAAACGCCAATGTTTGATTTAAGTGGGGTGTTTTTTAATTAATTGTCTGCATTCTCAATGTTGTTAATTGTTCCAGAGAGAAGTGTAATAACTATATTTTTCTAAAAACGCTCTCATGTCTAACAGGCAATTTGAGAAAAATGTGAGAGCGTGTTTAGAAAAAAAATAAAATATCTGTATTCATTCAATAACTTTCATAATTTAAAAAACGAGTTTTCGTTCTATTCCTATTACAATTAAATATCAGTTAAATAATACATCATACAAATTTACAGCTCTTTAATTGAGCGCTAAGAAAGATTTAAAAATTGCGTGTTCAATGCGACTAAGAAAACTGCTATTTGATGGCGATCATTGTTTTTAATCATTATTGATGATGGCCATTTTTTAATCAATTTATGATAAATATTTTTCCTTTTATTTTGTTTTTCTTTTGTCATTTTGTACATTTGCTGTTATTTAGTAGATGTTTTCCATGTTGTGCTTTCCAAGAGCTAAGACTGTGTTTGCATGTCCGCACACTCACCCCCATGTTAGTTTATTAGGCTTTGTTAAGAACTGTGTAACCGTACTATATTTTATTAAAGATGTTTACAAAAAAGACTTTGTTATTTGATGCTATATTAAAATCCATAGTATTTGTTGTTGTAAACGTGTTCGAGACACAATAATAAGGAAAAACCAGCATCAAACTTCACACACAAAAACAACAACAACAATTTTATCTTTAAAAAGCCAAATAACATGAAGTATTGCTGGCACCATTGAAATACTACTCAACGAATAGTCACTATAGACCGTATATTTCACGAAAACGAAAATTGAATATTTGGTAACGTCAGCAATTTTTCATTTTTTTTTTTTTTTTATCAAGACTAATATGCTCTTAAAATCGTTGCCATAAGCAAGTAACAAAGACATAGCAGTAATGGGTAAGAATGCCGATGTCTTTTTATGAAAGTTTGCAAGGTTCGAATTTAGATTTTATCTTTAGAGCGGCGACAATAACGTATTCCACAAGGAGCGCCACAATTAAAAGGGACATAACCAGCACAACTGTCATTTATCTACTCAGTAATGAGTTGTCCCTCTTCTGTCGTCTCAAACGACATGGGGGCATTTTTATAACGAACGACGCAGCAATCGATTAAGTGTTACGCATAAATGGTATACGAGAATAGTTGGGGAGGGGAGCTGGTATGAAAATAGATAATATAAAAACTGAAACTATTGAAATTCGAAATGGAAGCCCTATAAGCAGTTGTGAAAAATGTAGTGTAAATGCAATGACATCCCAACCATTGGGACTTCAGTTTAGTGTATGTATATTCATTATTCTCTTGCTTTATCACTTACAAAAAATGAACATGCAATTACGAGAGTAGTCTATTTCAAAATATTTGATTCCATTATTAAACCAATTTTGTTGTATGGTACCGAAATTTAGAGAAACTCTTTAGTAATAGCATAGTTCAAACGCACACTAATTTACACGTTCCTTCGAAACACTGCAAAAGACATGCAAAGACACACAGAGACATGTAAAGACATGCAAAGACACAACAAAGACATACAAAGACACCATAAAGACATGCAAAGACACCACAAAGACATACAAAGACATAAAAAAATATTTTAATGTATATATGTATTCATATATTACATAATATATATCAACAATTCGTTGATAGGGGCATAAATAACAATAAACATGTGTCAATACAATTCACATCATCTCCAATGAAAATATTATTGTATGTACTAAATATTGTGTGCGTTAGTTGTATGAAACATTAAATGTAAGATATGAACATTAAAACATAAATTACAAAGCATGACCAATGTATTACCGTTTGTGAGCGAGATATGTCAAATAATTATGACTGCTTTGAAAATAAACACAATTAAAGCGATAAATGTTTTCTATGTTTCGCGGTAAGAAAATTGAATAACACGGGTGCAGTTGAAAAGAAATGTGTTAAAAATTGAACTTGACAACATACGACTTGTAATGATGTGCGTTGACGAGCTCTGCCTCTGTCTGTCTTTACTTTTCTTTCACTTCTTCTACTAAAGTGTGGTAAAAAGTTAGCTTCTTAACCAGGCCTTTGTGTATGGATGGGGATAGCCCTTCATTTGTGAGGTCAAGTTTGGACTTACTTCTTGGAGTTAAATCCATCCCCAATTCTTGCTGGTGTTTCCGTTTCCTGCTTGATGATTTCTTGCTTCCAGTTTCAGCATTATTGATGTTGTCCTGTAAATCAGTTGGCGACGTGACTTGTGATTTTCTCTGTATTCTCTTTCTCAACGTATTATTCCTTTTCTCTAATGTGTGAATTCTTGATTCCATCAATTTAATTTTATTGTTTGCCATCTTTAAGGACTTACTTTTCTTCCAAGAACCCCGCTTTAAATGAAACTTCATATCAACAGCTAACCGAGTTTCCGTATGAGATGTTGAACTTGATGTAATTGGTGAAGTTGGTGTCACTGGGTTGTTTATGATGTTCGTTGTAGAATCACACGGGCCTCTATAATCGTCAACAGTGTTTTCTCCAGCATCACTACCCTGCTTAACAATTGGTGTACTCTCTTCGTTACTTGATTTTCTTCGCCTCTGCATGCACACACGAACCCTTTCTCGCCTGATTTTTAGTTGACTTGGTCTAATTTCCGTGGTAGGTTTGTAATACCTTTTTACTATTTCTGTCTCGTTTTTCAGGAACATCACTCCTTCTTTAGCCTTTTTGTGCTCTCTGTACGCCCATTGTATTTCAGCCCGTGATTTTAATTATGTTTAAATTATGAAATTATTATTTTAAATTAATGGTCATTTTGAATTTTAAAAAAATGTGACTTTCTCCGGATATATATTCATTTTATGCACAAACTAATTGTCTAAAAATGTAATTAAAGTACATTTTTCGAAAATTTAACTTAGATTTTAATTAACCCTATTTTGCCCCGCGTGAGGCCGCAATTCACACCACAACTTGGATCCGCATGCTACACGGATTATAACCCAGGGGCGGTCACTCTTATAAAACAAAACAATCGTGCTATGTGCGCTTTACCTTATTTTAGATTTAATTTCATTGTTCCGTGTTGTTGTTTTTTGACAGCAGTTACCTGTAAGTTTTGTTCTTATAACTTATCAAATACTGATCAGCCAATTTACCTACAACGGTTGTTAATAAAGTATTTCGTTGTATTTAATCGGATATGAATTCAGTGGCATGTATATTTGTGTAAAGATATTTCTTGCAATGTATTATTTAAAAACAGGTAGTGATAATTTAAAAAAAAATGGTTAAATTAAAATTACCAAATGAATAACAATAATGGAGACAGTAATTTTAATGTTATTATCCCTGTTTATTTGGTCTATAATTTACCATGTACTTAAATTGATAAATATTGATTATTAATTTTTAACTAAGAGTCATTTAGACATTTAAACATTGGTTTGAAGAATTAAATGTAGTAATGCAATATCAACACAAACAGAAAAGTCACCATGCTGTGGATAACAATTTTCAGTGTTTAACTTTCATGCCATTTGTACAATCATGTGAACTTCAGTTTGGCTAAACACGAAATGAATATTGCTAACCGTATAGCTTTTTTTCATTATCAATCAATTATAGTTGTATGTTATATGAAAATATCCAAGTAAAATTATTGTATTGATAGAAAATGCAATATATTTCCTACTATAACTCATAAATATAAAATATATTGCTGTAAATAATGATTTTTGCTTTCATATCCATACCGTGTATGTCTACGGATATGAATTCAGACTTGGCTATGGGTATATCTAATAACAACAATTATGTAAAGACTCGTAGAATTTCATCAAAGTGGTTAAGAGACTTAATTTAAAATAACTAAATTACACCAAAATTTACAGAAAAACAACATTAAGTGTTGAAGATAGTTTAATGTTCATCTCCATACCCCGTATGTCCACGGATACAAAAGTCTCTGCGGCAATCAGTATAATTATTATTAGTAAGTGTGTAAAAACTCTACAACAATGTTCGTTTAATCAACCATGATTGCATGTTATACGGAAAAAAACAAAGTTACATAATTTTATTTGTAGAAAAATATTTTTTCTAGAAATCAAATAAATGTAACATACATGAATGGAAATATTGATTTTGCCATTCATATAGATACCTTGTATGTCTACGGATATGAATTCAGGCGCGCCTATGGGTTTATGTATTGCCAACAATTCTGTAAGGACTCGTAGAATTTGATAAAAGTGGTTTAATTAAAAATTATTACCATAAAAACGACTGGCCGCAATAGCTCAGGTAGTAGAGCGTTGGCTTGCGGATTGGGAGGGTGTGGGTTCAAACCCTGGCTGGTCAAACCAGGCTTTAAAGTTGGTAGTAATGGCTTCCCTCCTAACGCTCGGGGCTAAGGGGACAGCATTACGCCTGACTCGTCGGTGTCAGTATAATGGACTGGCCGGGTTCAGTCCTTGGGCACCTCAAGATATTGATTTTTATGTTCATATCTGTACCCTGCATGTCCACTTCTGTGCGGCGATTGAAATATTCATTGACAGAAAATGTTTGCAAAATGTATACCTCTTTAAAAGGAGGTAAAGTAATTCAATTAATTACATTATATCAAAATTAACAGACATAAAACAAAAAAGGCTGCAGATGCAATTTAAGTGCTCCCATCCGTACCCTGTTTGTCCAAAGATATGAATTCCCATATGTCTATTTTTGTTACATCAATCACAGTTACATTTAATACAAGAATACCTAATGTAAATTAATTTTATTTAAAGAAAATACAGTAACATTACTAAAAAGACATATATATAACATAAATGGTTGTAATTAATGATTTAAACGTTCATATCCATACCCAGGTTTTATATCCGCAGATATGAATTTATATCCAGTAAATAGTCATACCCATATTTAATTGATAAAACTAATGCTATTTATATATTGTCTTGCAAAGTGAACAGTATCGAATTCGCAATAAATGTCAATATCATCTCAAGTAAGACTTTATTTATCAAGTAGTATCAATTTTTAATGCTTGTATTTAACATTTTTGATTATGATTCTGACTGTTTACAAATAGCAGCAAGCCACCATTATGTTTTGTCAGACACTAGAAACGACGCCTTTTCTCATGTGTAATAAGTAACATGGTATACATTTAGTCATAGTTGTTTCAGATATGGAATATCAATATTTAAATGTTCACATGGATCCTGAGTTCACATGTATCGCATGCAACCCATTTAACAACCACCAGAAACATATTCGAGCAAACAGTCCTCTGGAGAAAATAACAAATGAAAAATATTTTCTTCATCCTCCAAAATGTTTGTTTCAACTAGCACTGAAGCGATCAGCAGTTCCTTTGTTTTTGGTTTGGAAACCTGTTCTGAAGTACATGGCTGAGGGTTCTCAAGTACTTAAGATAGTTTTAACACTTTTGTTTCGGCTGGTCCTGATCTCATTGCTTCTGGGTACAGCCCCACCACCCAACACCGACCATTCAGGAAGAGCAAACTCTCAGGCAGTGGACGTGATTGGCATTCCCTTTGTCTCTAATTAGGTCTATAACCGCCCACATCTGAGATGGGGAGTTACGACCTTTACTTCTTTACATGCCTAAAAAAATTAATAAAACCCTTAAACCTAATGAGAGAAAAATATTAAGATTACCATTTTAAACCTACAATTTTTAAGTTTATTTGGTACTTCGAAAAAAGGCTTACATATTTCAATGAGAGATATACCATCTTCATAATTAACGCATTCATCTTACAAGACCGTATGGGTTTGAGTCCGGGTCTGGACAAGAACTTTCATGTGGGTAGGTTTCCAGCTAACTTGTGTGCCGATGGTTCTACCCAGGCATAAGTCTGGGGTCTTCCTCCACCAATAATTAGCTGGACCTCGCCAATATGAGATTGCAATGTAGCAAAAAAGAAAACATTTTCCAATCATTCTAATTTTTACATACATCGCTGCATGTTTGTTCGCAAATACATATACAAGTACAATTGTACAATGTGTAGCGTACACAAATAAAAACATGGTTGACTTTCGACCTGGTGTCCTAATAATACCCATTTGTTACTCTATAGCGATTTATAGACTTAGCAAGACTACAGAAAATCTGTGATAATTGTTCAAAATCACATCCAAAGAGGAACATTTTTTTGCAAAAAAATAATGTATATATTAGTTTAAAGGATTGTTTTCTTTTTGAAATACTTAAAATTTCAGCCAGTCAGATACCTTACTACATTTAGACTGGGAATTTCATTGTAGACTGGATTCATTCAATACTGTGATTTACAAACTAGATTGAGAGAAAAAAAAAATTGGTAGTGATTGTGCTTTTAGGCAGATATATGGAATTAGCATTGATGGATTCAATAAATATAGGATAATTGAAACTATTAATAGATACATTTATTTCATAATGATATCAAACCATTGCAAACACCAAAGTCTTCAATAAAAGTTCATGTTTACTAGCATTGTTTAAAATCTGATTTAATATTTAAGATCATATAGGATAGAGATACAATGTTTTTAGAGGATTTCATGAGATTTAAAGATTGTATGCTACATTTTATGAATTTATTAACAGAAACATAAATATAAATAAATGCATGGTAAAATTATTATTTTTTAACAACTTTTAGTATAATTGTATAGCTGTAACCTGTCAAATAACTTTTTAAAATTCTTTCGATGGTTCGTGCTGAAAGGAGTTTTAGATAATATTCTGATAATTACTTCTCAGTTAATGTCACTAAATACATGACAAATTGTATATTTTGTGGACTAACTCCACTGGGCGGGGGGAGGACACCTCTCATTGGGAAGGAGGCAGTTGATTGCACAGCCATTCAAACTCACCATTTAGCAGCCTTTCATAGTGTTCAGCCTCATCTTGTCCTCATCACTAAGTGTCCCCCGATATCATTTTTAATAAATTTCACAACCACAATGTCCTCGTTTCTACTGTTCATCTGCTTGTCAAAGTCGATGCCTAACCCTGTTTGGGAATGATATATTTTATTTCCGTAGTTTATATGTTATAAACTCTTATTACCACACCAATCAAGTTTAAAATGATTAATCTTATATACTTCAGGATTTAGGTTGTTCATATTTTGCATTAAGTTCCTGGCATGTCCGCATTTTGCTTGTTATTCATTAGAAAAGAACCAAAAAAATTCTAAATTGTCACTACAAAGGTTATTTCCCTTGTAATTGTGTTTAACTTCAAAAATGGCCCAGATACGTGCCTTGTATATGGCTTTAATTACTTTGCTTCATTGGTCTTGTTAGCTTTAGCGAAAACCTTGCATGTTTTCAAGCTAACCACCTTCACTTTGACAGCATTGTCGACCTTGTTGTCTCACCACCACATTTCATGGTTCAATTAGTAGCTTTTGGAGAGGCCACACATCTCAGATGCTGCTTCTAAGAGCTCCCTGTGTAAAGTAAGACCCTACATTTTCCACAGTTGAATCAGCAAAAGCACTTACTTTCTCCCAGAAGGCTTTGCAACAGTTGAAGTGTGAATGTGTGGCATAAACTTGCGGTTCTTTATTATGAATAAAAGTGTAAAGTTGCATACATCTAGGTCTATGTTTTTATGCACATTCCTTGATTAGGATGGCCTTCACATCATTAACTACTTTGCTAGATTCTTTTGATAGAATATATAATCAATCTGTATCCTGTTATTGCTGGGGTAGTATGTAGATTGATATATGACTCTCTTTATGAAACGGATGTAACCAACCACAAGGTCATTTGCTAGGGCAAACTTTGTGCAAACAATTTCCTGAAATTAGTGATTCACAAATTGCTGGGTGTGACTGTGTGCCTAAATTTAAATATTATTTTAAACCATCCTGATTTATCAAGATGATTATCAAAAGTTAACATTTACATAAGAGAAAATGTACACAGGATATACTAAACTTGAAAGGTTATAGGATTGTGTGAAATGGTCTTGTCACCACATACAGTTATTTGTGAAGATGATTTCATTGGGCTAAATCTTATCCCTGCATAGGACCGGACCTGGTAGGGCAATCGATAGAGCATCAGCTCCAGGTACGGGGGCCCCGGATTCGATACCACCATACATACCAAAGTCGTTAAAATGGTAGTGGTATAGCTCCCTTGCTAACGCTCAAGCAAATATAAGGGTAGTTCTACGACTCGTTGGCCAGGTGTCAGGATAATGTGACTGGGTGTGGTACCATGCCAGGTGTTCACAGCATGCTATACACAGTGAGGGCAGCACTATATCTACTTCAAGTGGACACCATCTCCAGATAACTAAAATACTGTTGGTGGGACGATAAAACTAATAGACAAACAAATATATCCGTGCATATGCAGCACATTTGTAGCTATTATAGAAACCATTCCACAAAGAGCTGGCTACAGACACATAGATAAAATAACACTATTTCAATGGTGTGTTTTTTATGATTAAAATTGTTGAAAAACAATTTTTCCAGAAAACTCCATTTTTGTCTAAAAAAAGATAAGAAAATGATAAAAAGTAATATTTAATATTTCATGACTGGCACTATCATACCAAAGAAATTATGAGAAAAAAGCCTCTATTTAATTCAATGTTTTTTTTTTAGCAAAATATTATGAGATGTTTCTTACTGTATATATCTATACATAGAAAATAGCTTTTCATTTATTCAAGATTTTTATCATGCAACTGCTTTGTTCATTTGTCAGAAAACTTGAATTCAAAATGAAACATAATGATGTGTGTGCATCAATTAACCAAGTCATTAATTTCCTCTTTAAGAAATATTCATTGGCTGATGCACTTAGACTTTGATCCGCCAAGCTAACATAAGGTAACAATTAGTAATAATCCTGATTGATGTTAATTAACAGCTTGGACATATCAGGGCCATAACATGACTCAAATATGTTTTTTTCTTTTTTATTGTCCTGTTGCTTCAATGTCAAAAGATTTAAAACTGACTTTGGTTTACCTGTTTTTGCCTTCACTTGTTAGTTCCACAAAAATCTATTTAGCCATCAGAATGACCTATTTATTAAAACCAACATACATAACCTTCCAGTTGTTATTCTGTCATCTCGCACTTGTTTTCAGGTTGAGATTGTAAACAAAATGGATTCCGAGACAGCAAAGGTTTTGTTTAAAGAAGGTGCAGTATTCATTCTTCAAGACCTTCCAGAAGGTTCAGAGTTTGGTATTGACTACAATGCATGGACCGTGGGTCCAAAATTCCGTGGAGTAAAAATGATCCCACCCGGCATCCATTTTGTCTATTACAGGTATTAATCCTTCCTGGACAGGGTGATTTTTTAGTTGAAGTACACACATGTTGTCAACCAGATAGTAGCAGATTGGTAGCGCAATTAGTAGAGCAGGTACTAGATGCCCCGGGTCAGATCTCAGGCCGTGACATACCAAAGTTGTACAAAATGGTAGTGCTATAGCTCCCTTGACACTCGAGCAAATATAAGGGTAGTTACATGACTGGTTGGCCCGGTGTCAGGATAATGTGACTGGGTGTGGTATCATGCCATGTGCTCATGGCATGCTATACACAGTGGAGGCAGCACACCTTCTCTAGATAACTAAACTATTGTTGGTGGATTGATAAACCCAACGAATAATTATACGTCATAGTTGGGCAATGATTGGTACAAGGTAACTGGGATTTTATCTTTAACTTGGGTCCTACTTATATTTCAATATGATATAATCCATTTAGTCCTTTCTTCGGACACAATTTTGATTTTACTCTTGCATATTGTTTAATTGATGCCATGAACCATTACTTTATGAAGTATTGTTATATCAGCAAAGTAGCCATTACTTCATTCAGCAAAATAGTTGTATACAATGTAATTGTCATATTGTGTTGTAAATACTAACCAGAATTTGAAGTTCAGATATTACAAAATGAAATGTAGTTTTCTATTCATCACTCATTATGTACCTAATTCAAGCATTTTTCAACATAATGGATTGTACCTTGCCTCGACTTTTTTTTCCATGAGTTGCTGAAATTGCTACAGAAACCATTGGTAATAATTTCAGCTCGTCAAATGCAATTAGACAAACTGGGATGAGAACTGGTTTTTTCTACAACTTCAAGCAGCGAGAAGTTGTGGTCAAGAAATGGGACATACGTGCTGAAGGTTGTACTTTTTACATGGATTACATGCACTATCAAAGTACACAAAATATAAATGTGTCCCAAAGTAATAAAAAATTGTGCCTTAATGACAGCATTTTGTATTTTTGTTGCCCTACTTGTTTCTTAAAGAAGACTTCTTTATCAAGAGGAAAGAACTAGCTATCATAAAATGCATTCATCGTTGGAAAAGCATCATTTATGACAGTAAATAAGCTCCACTTGAATCATAATGTTACCAGTCTTTATATGCATAATCTTATTTTCAAATAAAATAAAAATACAAATCCAAATATTATTTGTAGTCAGCTCCACAAACTTAATATTTTAACTGTTTGTTGCTTTAATGCATTATTATATTGCTTAATATACAATTTACTATAATTGATAAGTTTGCGGATCGGGAGGTCATGGGTTTCAAGTCCCGGTCGGGTCAAACCAAAGACTTTAAATGTTAGTAGAAGTGGCTTTCCGCCAAATGCTAATGGGACGGCATTACGCCTGACTCGTCGGCGTCAGTATAATGGACCGACCGGGTTCAGTCCCTGGGCACCTCATAAGTGCCCCTGTGCTATAATGATAGAAATGTCGCTGCACAGTATCTGCAAAAATGCCGGCAATTCCCAATCCCACAATAATTGATGTTACAATCAGCATAAAATGTGACATTTCCAGTGTACTTTTTCCAGTTACGTTATTTTCTGTCAAAAAAGCACAGTATTTCTTACAGGGCAAAACCAACGTATACAAATATTGCTAGTATAAAACGTCTGTCATTTTTTTACTTATGAACGTTCTGTAAAGATTACTGGCATGTTCGATTACCACCAGATAAGCAAAACAATTAAAAAAAATGGCAAGGTGATATCATTGTTGAAAAAAATTGGTTAGCAAAATGCCATTATATCATTATAATAAAAAATATTATATTTTTTTCAAAAAGCAACAATTACAAAAAAAGATCAACTGATTGTATTTAGGGTGCATTTACAAAACACCAAACAGCTGCAGTTTTGATAAATGTTTATTGTTTGTGTGTTGTTGTTTTTTTGTATATAGCATGAACCAATTGTATTTGATAACTGTTTGTTGTATTTCCTTAGAATAAAATAAATAACCTTAACATATATATATATATATATAATCTGCAGACATCAACCAAGAAGAGATCACACAGGAAGAATATCAAAGAATCGTTTCTAATATGCAGGAACTTGACCAGTATTTGGGAGCATATCCATATGAAAAGTGAGTAGATTATGGTTAGCATCCAAGATCCCGAGTTAAAAGGTCAATTGATCAGGTCAGTAGGTTTGTTTATTTATTGGGTTATTGCCCCACCAGCAGTATTTCAGTTATCTGAAGACTGTGTTCACTTGAATCAGATATAGTGCTGCTTTCACTGTGCATATCATGCTGTGAACACCTGGCATGATACCACACCTGTCACATTATCCTGATGCCGGGCAAACCAGTCGTGGAACTACCCTTATATTTGCTTGAGCCTTAACAAAGGAGCTATGCTACTACCATTTTAAATGACTTTGGTATGTCACGGCCCAGGATAGGGCCTCCAGTACCTGGATCCGATGCTCTTCTGATTGCGCTATCAGGTCTGGTAGAAAAATGTGTATCTCCATGCCAACTTATGTCATTGTTTGCAGAGCTCTTAGGCAGTTTATCTACCCTGCCATTATGATAATAAGCTCGTTTCCATGTTTGACAGGATAATCCAGGGGCACACAACTTAGAGAGTGCAAGGTTAGAGCTCTGTAAAACTGGATTTAACACCCAAGTCTGCCCATATTACAGACTGACTGCTGGTTCTCCCAAGCCCTACACTGATAATAAGTTGTATGTTACAAATATGAATGTAACTGTGTTGTTGTAATGTGACAAAAATGAAAACAACAAAATATTTTTTGTGACAGCTACAAGAAATGGGTGTCACAGACAAGTCATATCACCGTGCCCTTGTTGTCACGTTTAAAGCCTGAGTGTGGCACCATCTACTCAGTTGCACAGTTTGAGTCCATCGCCTCCAATAGTCAGTCACGACTGCTAGCAGAACAGAACAAAACAGAACAAATGGTATGTTTGAGTAGTGAACAATAGTGTGTGATCTACGGAAAAAATAATTAGGTTCCGTTTACTTCCAGTTGTAATTTATAAACAAAATGCTTGTCACACCGTTAGGTTTTTTTCAGGTTTATTATATCTTACTTCTGTAACAATGCAATAGCTTAGTGGTCACAGCACCAGCCTTATGATCTGAAGATTGTGAGTTTGTGGCCGCATTGAGGGTGAATGTTTTTTTATAGATACTTCAAAATGTAGTATTGCATTTCCTTTTGAGAAAAAAGCTGCACTAACCTCTCTATATTTCACTGATTTGTATGTGTGTGTGGATTTTTTTCTTCATACATTTAATGCATTCACATTGAAAATGTTCCATATATTACATTACAATGTTAAAAAAATGACATTTGCAATTTTGTTCATGTATGTAATGATAAACATTTTTTAAAAGATATACACTTGACCTACAATGATAATTTAAACTAGAATCTTGGGCAAGTGGCGATCCAATCACTGATTTAGGACTAACAATTCACAGATCAAACCAAGTAGTCTAATGAAGAACAGAACTATAATTTAGACCATTTTTTTATAATTATTAAACGCTGATTCTCACTAATAGGGACCATATGTAAATTGCGCATGTCGCACAAGCTTAGTGACTCAAATTCACAATGAAACCATTTTTTTTTAATGATACGAAACATTGGTATTTGACTCTCTACAAATTACCAGAAAAAGATCAACAATTGCGTACATTCTATAATTTTTTATTAACCATCAAGGCGTGCAAAAGATGCTTATGTTACCTGTCGCAAACAAGAGTTTTATGAAATAATGCGCTCAATTTTTTGCAGATGCACACTCCAAACAATACTTTCTTATAATATTTCATTTCATCTTAAGTCTGGGTCTATCAACACTTAACCACTTTTTTTTCCAAAGGGTTCCCTATTACTGAGAATCAGCGTAAAGCTGTAGTGTACATAGCAAATAACAATAAACTTAATAATTTAATTTAATAAATTATTTAATAAGAACCCGTCTTAAAAAAACAGGACTGTGCATTAATTATGCAAATTAATACAGTAGAAAGGGAGACCAACGACCATATCGATGTAGAAGTTCTTTCAGGATCAAATTGTGTTAGATATTGTGAAGAGTTAATCTTTAAATTACAGCTTAAATGCATCCTCAGGTAATATTTGTATGCCCCAGAATAGGAAATACAGCGGTCACACAACATGTACTAGCCATAACTTCCTTCATATAAAAGGCGACCCATGCTTTATATTTTTGTCATAGCTGTTGCTGCTGTCAGTTCCAGAGTCCGGTTTATAATTTCTTTAAGATTTTACTTTGGAACTGTGAAGCAGTTTAATATTATGTTAAGAAAACTGTTGTTACATTAAGTTTATACTTTGGGTCATAGAGGGAAGTATGTGTAATAAGTATTCTAATGCTTGATAAAATATGACAAGTATAGAGATAACTAACATGTTCTTGTAATAAACTTACCATATACCTTTTCATTTTATTTTGCCATTACAGAAATCAGAAGAACATTCTTCAAAGAAGGAAAAGGATTGCTTACCAAACCTTAAGACCATTCAAGGGACAGAAATCCGGTTTTCCAGAATCCCCAAACGTTTATATCCTGAGGGTTCCACCCCTCAACAAATAACCAAACATAGTATGGACTCCTCCTACAGACTCCAGTCAGTACTGTCAGAGTGCTACCAAGGACATCCAACTGGAATCCTGGGGGAAATGCAGTTTGCTTTTATCTGCTTCCTAATTGGTCATGTGTATGATGCTTTTGACCAATGGAAACGGCTGGTACATTTGCTATGCACTTGTGAAGAGGAGCTAAACAACAAGCCTGACCTGTTTATTGACATGATTTCAGTGCTGTACTTCCAGGTGCATGAAATTCCAGAAGATTTCTTTGTTGACATTGTGTCTGCCAATAACTTCCTGACAACAACTCTTCAGCAGTTGTTCAGTAATACAGAGTCTGGGAATGGCAATTCAAAACTACAGGAACGAGCCAGGAAATTTAAGGAGCATTTGACAAAGAAGTTCAAATGGGACTTTTCTCTTGAGGCAGATGAAGATGATGATCCTGTTATTGTTGAAACTGTCTGATTATCCAGATTCATTTTTATTAAAAAATATCTTGCTAGATTTTGTTTGGTTGATGTTTATGACTGAGACATATTTGATTATAGTTTTTTTAGCCATATTAGTTAATTGGCTGTCTGGATTGCACTTTACTGGTATGCATTCTGTAGCAGTTATTGCTTGCCAGTTGAAGCAGGAATTTGGAGTGGAAGCCTTGAAATAAAACTACTAAAGAAGAAATTAAAAGAAAATAAAATTTTAATTAAATATCACCCTACCTGAATTCTAAGCATTATTGTAATAATGCTGTATGTTTGCCTACCAGTTAAGAGTAGACCTGAATTTACAACCAAGTGGCCAGCTGCCTCGTGTTTTCAGAGTGTCAACTTAATTAAAAATTAATTACGTGATATTTTTTTGTTAAAAATGATTACATTCTTGAAAGAAAGTCGGTCGGTCATTCAGATACGAGTAAACCTTGACCAATCAGATGCAGGAACAAAAGCGTGTTTATTATAATGTTAAAATGGTCAACATTCTGCATGCGTACAAGAAACATTGAATCAAACAATCTATCCTACATTACTATTTAATTGCTCCACTATCCAGCCGATCTGTAATCGTCATATTAAGACTGACTGATACATATTACATATATTACCACATGTAAGGTCTGGAGTTATGCCTGGTTGTTGAGCAAAAAAAATGCTGAAAATAGTTGAAAAGCAACACAATCCTTTTGATTATGGCAGAAAGACAACACATCCTGTTCACATATTGACTTGTGACCAAAGGCTCTTTTTTATTCCTATAATCATGGTTCAACAAACTTTTGCATTGTGTTTTTTTAAACAAAAAATGCATATATGGCCAACTATGACCAGGTGGATTGAATATTTTCTTTTAGAAAAGAAAAGTTTGTTCCTACATTAAAACAAGAAACAAAGGCAAGAAACTATAAAAAGAATGCATTTTATATTTGGTTCATAAATATAAATACTTGACAAATAAATAATACATTTATTGTCTAGTGAGGCAAAGAAATGTGATATTTTCAAACAAAAGTTATATTTACCTTGGCAAGGCATTGGCAAATATATAAATATTGCATATTCCATGCCTCGCCAGTCAGTAATTTTTTTTTTTTTTAATTTAAGTCTTAGTTGAACTGGCAGCTGTCCATTGTTAAATGCTGGTAAACTATGTCAGACAAGACTTCAAATGGAATAATATGAACAACCAAAATGACTAATTTTTTACCTGCTTTTTTTAGCTTACCTGAGCACAACGTGCTCAAGGGGAGCTTTTGTGATACCACTTTGTCCGTCATCCGTCATCATCATTTTAGCTTGCGAACACGCTTGAGGCCACAGTTTTTATCCAATCTTCATCAGACTTGGTCAGAATGTTAGTCTGCATGAAATCTTGGATGAGTTTATTATTGTGTCACCTGGGGTCAAAAAGTAGGTCACTAGGACAAATTTTAGGAAAACCTTGTTAACACACTAGAGAGCACATTTTTAGCCCAATCTTCACCAAACTTGGTCAGAATGTTTGTCTGCATGAAATCTTGGATGAGTTTTTAACTGGGTCACCTGGGGTCAAAAAGTAGGTCACTAGGTCAAATCTTAGATAAAGCTTGTGAACTCACTAGAGACCATATTTATAGGCCAATCTTCACCAAACTTGGTGAGAATGTTTGTCTACATGAAATCTTGGATGAGTTCGTAACTGGGTCACGTGGAGTCAAAAAGTAGGTCACTAGGTCAAATCTTAGAAAAAGCTTGTGAACACACTAGAGGCCATATTTATAGGCCAATCTTCATCAAACTTGGTCAGAATGTTTGTCTACATGAAGTCTTGGATGAGTTCGTGGTCCAAAAATAGGTCACTAGGGCAAATCTTAGAAAAAGCCTGTGAACACACTAGAGGCCATATTTATAGGCCAATCTTCATCAAACTTGGTCAGAATGTTTGTCTGCATGAAATCTTTGATAAGTTCGTTATTGGGTCACGTGGGGTCAAAAAGTAGGTCACTAGGTCAAATTTTAGAAAAAGCTTGTGAACACACTACAGACCACATTTATGGCCCAATCAACACCAAACTTGATCAGAATGTTTGCCTACATGAAATCTTGGATAAGTTTTTTATTGGGTCACTTAGATAAAAAAAAATAGGTCACTGGGTCAAATCTTAGAAAAAGCTTGTGAACACTCTAGAGGCCATATTTATAGGCCAATCTTCATCAAACTTTATCAGAATGTTTGTCTACATAAAATCTTGGATGGGTTCGTAACTGGGTCACGTGGGGTCAAAAAGTAGGTCACTAGGTCAAATCTTAGAAAAAGCTTGTGAACACACTAGGGGCCACACTAAGAGGCAAATCGGGGGGGCGCCGCACGGGTTTCATCGGACGAGTGAGGCACCTTAGGGAAATGGGAAAATAAAACTTTACCGTAAATCTCTCCTGCGCGCTAGTGTTTTTCGCCATACAGTGCCTCTGAGGAACACAGGCCTGTCTATATTCATAAAATAATTAACTATAAATAACTTTCAAATCCTCTCCTTCTCTTCTGACAAAATAAACATTTAAAAAATAATCTTACTCTATAGGGAACGGGAGATATCCTTTGTAATTGTCAAACACGGGTACATATATCTCCCTTCCCTTCTTTTACTAATCTTTCGAGTTGTGTTGTTTCTTATATTTCTGCTTCTATGGTGCATGTGGATGAATAAAAAGAATATATGACTGCCAGCGGGACCTCAGAATTAAAAAATAGGTCCCATCATCCACATGTTAACCAGTCTTTTCTATTTATAATACTAGCTGAATTATAGATATTACAGGGGACAGGCCTGAAAACATGTATATTGTAATCTGTAAATATAAATATAATTATTATTCTTGATTTTTTAAAATAAACATACTCTTAAACGGTCCTAGAAAGGTGCCTATAGCATCGGATAAAAAATACAACTATATGTTTTATCTTTTATTTTACCTGGATACTTTTTTTTTTTTTTTGGTTTTTAAATTATTGTACTTTTTTATCAATATTATAAGTCCCAAATGAGGCACTGTATAACAGGCGAAATAATCTAGATTCAATGTTAATAGTGGACTGGAAACCAAATGTAATTAATGAAATAAGAAGTGTACACTGATATTTTAGACAAAACAAATTTTACCACACATTCACCACAGCACAAACATACAACAAAGATATTAAAACCACCCATACATTATACAAGCCTTCTGTCATAATCACCCTTATGTTATTAAATTTTTAATATTTTTAACCTACCAGACACTAGGCAACCCTCACGCCATTAATATAACGTTGTGATATTTCATTTTTAAACTCCCATACTTTAATGCTCGCCCTATAACAATAGTTAGGGCGAGGGTAAACAAGACCAAATATTGATTGAGGCAAATCGTCATCCAACTTGATCAGAATGTTTGTCTGCATGAAATATTGGATGAGTTTATTATTGGGTCATTTTGGGTCAATAAGTAGGTCAAATCTTAGAAAAAGCTGGTGAACACACTAGCGACCACATTTATAGCCCAACCTTCACCAAACTTGATCATATATAATTATTATTATTAGATTCATATACTTTTAATAAGGCCCTAAAAAGATAGCCGTGTTGAAGAGTCGGAATGGTTTTGTTTTAACAATTGTGTTAAACTTTCCTCAAAGAGGTGCAGGATAATATGGATTTTTGTTTATTAAAACTTATCTACAGGTGATATAAAAAATTATTTATTGTTAAGAAGCAATGGTCGCCAAATAACTCATAATTAACGGCGAGGGTAAATAAGTCCAAATAAGTAAACTTGATCAGAATGTTGGTCTGAATGAAATCTTGGATGAGTTCGTTATTGTCACTATGTCAAATCTTAGCAAAAGCTTGTGAACATACTAGAGGCCCCATTTATTGCCAAATCTTCACCAAACTTGGCCAGCATGTTTGCCAGTATGAAATCTTACATATGTTTTAAAGTGAGTCATGTGGATTCAGTAGGTTACTTGGTAAAATTCTAGAAAATGTTATCAACCCAGTGGCCACACTTATGGTCCAGTCTTTACCAAAGATTTCTAAAATAACTCTTAATTACTTGATGCCAGATTTGAGCCTACTAAAAGGCTGTGTTATCAGGTGAGCGATTAAGGGTCATCATGGCCCTCTTGTGATGCTTTTACATCAAAGTACTCATTCTTTAACAGGTAGCCTGCTTAGCCCTAACTTGAATATAGCTTAAGCTACTGTAGATCCAGATTATCCAGCTCCCACAGGGTCTAAACCCATAACTGACCATGAGATGTAAATCCTTGAGCAGGACTATTTACTGCACATCGCTTTAGGCACTTAGTATCCTGAGTACTGGTTCTACCCAGGAAGTGGGCAGTCGAGAGGGATTAATATAAGTTGTTAAAAGATATGCACTAGGTAGACACAGTTTCTAAGTGTAAATTGTAAGTGTAGATTTGAAACCTTGAAATGTATTGATTCTAATAAAAATAGAACAAAATATTAATTAAATATTATTCAGATAGTGAATTTTCTCAATAAAACAGACTCTAAAGAGTTTAAAAATACTGTAAACAAAATATCTTGAAGGTCAACATATTCTCATATAATTTATCAGTTTTATCAATATGAAGTTTTATAGGACTTGAGTATTGTAAAATTGACTGAGGATGCACTTTGATGTGTATAAAACAATAACAAAGGCCAGTCTTTACCAATTATGTTATATAACCAACAAACTTATATCGGAGAACCGACAATAGAATTGAATATTTTAGCACTGTGTTTACTCTTATTAAATTCATCACCGAATTGTGTCTAAGGTGATGACATTCTCCAGGCTTGTGCTGTTTATTTACAATAAAAATATATCTTTGCCCTTTAAATAAAAATAATAAAATCATCAAAACATTGTGGACACAACAATATTTTTTGTAATGTTATTTTTTTTTAGAGATGATAATGCAACTGTAGTAAAAGAATTGTTAATTTTATTTTTTCAATTTGTGTTACATCACTTTTTGTTTGGTGAAGCGTACATGATAATGTTCTCGGATCATTAACTCATTTTCGAGAGATATTATCCAGCTTTTGACCAATCAAAAACACCATGAAGTCATCGTGTATGTGACGTTTAAATTTATTTTTGACTATTTTTAACAAAGTTGTTTTTTTTTCTCAAGGAGATATATGCAAATTAGACCAACAGCTCTATTATACCTTATTTAAGTCATAGCTAACACACGCCTCTTGTACACATCTGTGTTGTTGTTTTTTTGTTATTTGTCCTGTTACCTTTTATGAATGCTCTGTAGGCCTATGTTTGATTTGTGTTATTTTCTTGCATTAAAACTACCCACATAATAAATATACGTTCAATAACATTTCTTGAAGTCTGTTGTGTTTTAAGATAGTAGTTATAATTCCGCATCATATAACGTCGGAGTGAGGTCAACGTCAAAATTGCGCTGGTCTCACACTTACCATATGTGATTTATTTTGCCTTGTAGACACAAATAACAAATAGCAAGTCGAAAAAGATAAGCACTTTCAGAAATTGGACACTTTGAAGAATCAAATTTCATTTTTTTTGTCAATTTTCAGAGTGGGGCCATTTTAAAGCCTTCGTGAACCTAGCCTTTTACTCAAGTCCATTTAGATTCACTGCTTTTATGATCATGTAGTGATGAGTGTCGGGTGGTTCTAAAAATAGCTTTCTAAGATTCCTTTATATGGATAGTTATTCACCCAATGGAAGCAATGTTTTTGGTTCCCTCATAACAACTTCCACACAAATCTATGACTTTCTTTTAATGCTTTCATTTATAGTTCATCTATAATTTTGAAAATTGACTTGACTTTGTTGTTTATCTTTAAAAGAGCTTAAAGGATTTTAATAAATGTGTGTTCAACTTGTAATAATAGATTTAGGCTGAACCAGTCTACCCATAAACCCTTAGTTATGCAGATTCTGCTAATGACTGTGAATAGTTTATAAAGCCGTAAAATGGCTTATACATGCGGGAAAGGTTTAAATAGTCATTTTTTTATACTTGACAATGATTAAACTCTGTCCAAGTGCTGTATACCTGTTAAAAATGACCAAAGAACTAGCCTGGTTAGGATGAACTTTGGTGCTCATTTAAAAGTTAAACAAATATTTGTATTGATATTTATTAGACAATTTGTTAGTGCTATCATTCATTTCTGAAAAAAAAAAAGAATTGAATGAACAAAAGGAGATTGATAACAGAAAACATACAAATGGCATACAAATAAAACATAGCACTCAGTATCAGAACCTCCACAGTGGTTCGAAGAGCTAAATAAATACTTCTTCAAACAAGGTTTAAAACTACAAAGATTAACATAAGTGACATTGGTCCTACAGCAATAATGTTAACCCTACATTTCTCAAAAAAAGTAGTCCTGGATACCGATACGTACCAGGAAGAAGGAAAAATAAATCATAAATTTAACAAAGGACGCAATCGAAACACCTCGGATAATTAACGAATCATCTCTCGGATGTATGACAGGAAAACCCCGCAAAACTAAACATGTCATTGACTACGACGTCATTAAAACAACAAAGATAAATGTTTTGTGATCTAACATTTGTATATCTGACGGAATGTGACCAGATAAATTGATAAATTAAAAGTTTATAGGTTGAAATCATTCTCTTCACTATACCTATCGCTTTTTTGAAGAACATTTTCATGGCAAATTCTTCTTCTGGCCAATAAAACGATAATGATTCTGTAAGTATCATTGCACCAGTTACATCTGAGAGATGATTGTCCCGAGGACAGAATTACCCAAGGAGTTCCAAATGACAAAGGGTCATAACTCTTGAAACTTGATGGTACATCTACAGACAGATGCACTCCAATATTACCTCCATGTACTTTGTGTCAGGGGGTAATATTACAGAGAATATCATTGTTCAAACCTTCCTTGTGTATTTTGCCAAAATCAACTAATATCGTTTCAATTATATGTTCTAGGAACAGAAAATTATCCCTTTAAATATTTCTAAGAACATACACAGGTATAGGTAAATTTAAAGTAAAAAAAAAGTCTTCTTTTTCTTATTCATTAATGACAACAAAATACCAAAGGAACTGGAAAATGGATGGAGGTAAACTTTCACTGCTGTTTTTTTTAATGATAGCTCTACCATAGCTGATTGTTATTGAGGCTCTTTAATTTATTTCCATGACATTGATAAGATTTTCAAAACTGCCCTTTCTATCAAAGACTTGCCATGTTCACCACTCTCTACAAAACTGATATAGTTCTACTCATTGCTTTATACAAGAAAAAGAAACGAGCAGTTAAGACTTTATTTATTTAATAAACATTCTAAAACTCTTTACAATTATACACAACATACTTACTTAACATTATTGTAAGCAAAGAAAAAAATCAATATGAAAAATAATTTACAACAAAAAGTTGAACAAAGTATTGCTACTTTTTTCTTGCAAATGTTTATATTGGAAATAATATTTTAATCAGATATTTACAAAACTCATGGAAGATAGGAATACATTTTCCAATGCACGTGATATTTGTCGATAAGCAGGATGACCTATAAATATATATACAATAGGGTATTAAGTCTACGGTTGAATTTGCTATCACAAATTTCAGTAGAAAAAATCTGCTCAGCAGATACATAAGAGATTAAATTCAAACACAATACATAACAGAAAAAAAATAGTTTGACATTTAAGAAAAAAAAATATGTGAGAAATGACAAATCGATTATGAATAAAGATACATTGATACAAAATGATACAATCTGTACAAAATGGACATAATAAATGAGAATACATTGATGGTTAGTAGAAAAATACTATTACATGAATCTGTCAGAATTTATGTTTGATATTTTTTCATTGTTTACAACATATCAATTGTTGCATGTGTTGTGCATTGTGTAGCCTACATGTATACATTGATTTAGTAAATTGCCAATTACTAAAAAGAATAACAGCAAGCAACATGCTAGTGGAAGCTTATTTGGTGATAAATAAATTTAAAAAAAATGAGAAAACTTATCATAAGGCATCTTGGTCACAGCTGGTCATGTGTTTTTTTTATTCCTAAATGCAAACTTGAAATATTACATTTATTTACTAGATGACAAGAGAATGTGTTATCCTTAAAAGACCTTTCAGTCATTAGGTTGGGGGGAATAAAAACATCGCAACAATTTTTAGCAATATTTTAGCCATTTTTACCAACCTACTTTATCTCCACTAAAATACTTCATATGTATGTGTCAGTCATGTGTCAGTCATAAAAAATACACTAATGCAAAACTTTAAAAAAAACAAACTTTTGACATTCTATGTAAATTTGTGACCAAATCATTTTACAGTATGAAAATAACAATTTGAAACTATCAACGAAACCTCAAGTTCTTGATTTAAAGATTATTGTAGGCCTTTTTCATCTCATTGCATTCATGATCATGTAAGTAAATGTAGTAATTACACAAACACAATTTGCCAATTTTAGTGGTGGTTCTCACCATGAAATAACCATGTTGCATTAAGAGACTACCTGTCTTAAGAGATCATTTTAGTCGTGTCCCAAGGGTGGTCTTTGAATACAGGTTTCACTGTACTACTGGTACTAATAATAATGAGCTCAATTTCAAAAATGTTAAGCGTACCAGTATATAAGCAGGGTTTAGCTCAGAACTACAGGATGTATCTATAAATTAACTAAAAATAATTTGCTCTAGGGCTTTAACAAAATTAATACTGTCCCATTTCAGTAACATGTGCTATGCTGCAAATTTACTTCATGTAATGCCTCAAATTAAAGTTATTTTCAATGATGTAAAAGTCCTGTCCAGTAATCAAATTTCCCAAAATGAAGGCATAAAATTAAGTTTTGATTAACTAATTATGTACATTTCACTTCTCAAACTGCATTTTATAAATTATTTTTAATCTGCCCAGTTAGTAACCAGTAACTGTTAGAAAGTGTATCCTGGAATATTTCCTGCAGCAACAACAGTGAAGGCAGTCTGATTTACTAAAGATTAAATATTTCTTTCAGCAACAACAGTGAAATGCATTCCAATTTACTAATGATTAACATATTTCTGAAAACCCATATTTTGCATCCTCCTTGATCACCGATCAGTAAGAGTGTTTCACTATCATACCAGGAAGTTGCATTACAAAACCCATTGAACTCTTTTATTTCACTGCTGCTCTGATCTTTTTTTGTGTTTGTTAAATATGATGATTTCGTGAATAAGATTTGCTTTTAATCCACTTAAAAATATTATTCTTCATTTGTGAATACTAAGGACAAAAACTGAAAAAAAAATCTGCTGGACAGGCCCTTTAGGGTCAGGAGAGACTCTTCTTTGAAAATTCCACATAATTTCGTCTGAAATGATTCCTTTATATATAACTTACTGAAATTACTTGTTGGCTTGTTGTGTCAGTGGGTTTTTTCCCCCAACATCTGGTCCCTTTTCTTAATGACAGCAGATAGCTGTGTTATATGGCTACATCTGAAATGTTTGGGACTAGATGTATAAAACTGGCATGAAATGATTCAATGCACCTTATAAAGAGAAACATAAGAGGACAAGCACATTAACAACATTTGTACAATTACAAAACAAAAATATAATTCATTTATATAAAAAGTATTCCTAACAGCACAAATAAACTCACACAAAAAGCATCACTTATTATCAACATTAAAAGACACGTTCTTTGACAAAACATTTATCCATCAACAAAGATTTGTAAAATTAGGATTTAAGCCTGAATATAGTCTGGTCTTCATGATCAATATTTTTTCCTCTTATTTATGTCTGTCAGCCATTAAACACAAGTACAAACTATATCCATATGATAACAATAAGAATATCATTACAAGGTTTGGTATGGGAGAATGTATTTGAACGTAATCTCTAAAAAAAAATGTCGGTGATGTGAAGATAATGTTTAAGCTCAGAGCATTTTTCTTGTAAGCAGTTGCCCTAATAATCAGATACTAATCTCAATAATATTTGGAAGATACAATACACATCATCCCGTAAATTGGTTGACAATACTCAAGCATAATTATTTTTTGGCTTTAAACCTCCATCACTATGTAGGTACAGTTTTAAGAGAGAAATTCTTGTACTTTTTGAGTTTGTCACATCAGCTGCAAATGTCAAAAATTTTAGCTATTGCAATGCATCATTTTTCAAGGGGTCTTAACATACTACCAAATGATTTATAAAGTACAAAGTGTTGTGTTTCTATTCTTTGTGTGCACAGATCTCGGGCCATATGTAATGAATGGTTCATGTCTGTTAATTAAGAACATAATTATTACCCCCCTTTCATTAATAATTTTTAAAATTTACTTGACTTTGTTGTTTTTTCTTTAAAAGAGATAAAAAGAATTTAATAAATGTATGTTCAGCTTGTAAGAATAGATTTAAGGCTGAACCAGTCTACACATAAACCCTTAGTCATGGGGATTCTGCTAATGATTGTGAATGGTTTGCAAAGGCATAAAATGGCATATACATTGCAGGAAAGGGTTAAAGAAATTAAATTGTTTGGTAGCTAAAACTAGCCATGTCACTGAGGATACTTGCATTCTGTTATATTTTTTAATCAATGTTCTAAATGTTGATTGTGACATCAAAAATATATTTCAGCAACACTGACCTTGACTCTTCAGTCCCCCCCAAAAGATATTCGAGCACAACTTAATTAGCATTAACTTATTTTTCCAACTGTAGCCATACTGAATAGATTATGCCATAATTTCTGCGACAGTTAATCAGATAGCAATTAACAGTTTAAATCAGATAGCAATTAACAGTTTAACAACAATCTCTACAGATGAGCACAATGACAGTTGAGCCTTTTGTATCTATTATCTATCTATAGCTGAACTAAATCTAACGATATCAACATCAGACCAATTGTAGGAACCCATGTACACCCATGCCATTCTGTTTTATAGTGGTTGTGGGATATTAGGCTGTTAAAAGATTATTTTCATGAATATTCATAGTAACCAGTGGTCAAATGAAAACGTGTCTTACATCAATGCTACTCTTCAATTTAAGATTTAATTACAAATAGTCAACAAAATGTTTTTATAACAAAATGTTTTATAAGAAGACGGAACAAACCATTTCATTGGCTGAATTTCCATGCTGTTTTCGACACAGAGCCAATCAAATGCTTCATGCATATATGCATGAGAACAAAGTATTTTTTTAAGCCAAGTGACCGTGGGTTCCGACCATGTGTCCGACAATGGGGCTGTTAATTACATTATTCTCCATTCAGCCATCTTTGAAAATATAGCAACAATTATTTTGTTTTGATCGTTGCAATAAGAAAACTCCACAGATCAATGTCTCCACATAATCAATTAGAAAATGTTACGTTTCAATTTAATGGAAGAAAACTGATGTGCTTAGTAAACATCTGCAAAGAAAACTTGCGAGTAGTGTCTATGGGGATAAAAAAAACATGATAAAATGAAATATGCTAATTAATATTTCATGTTAGTTATTTTACATCACGATTTCAGTGGATAAACGAGTGCTCATGGTCCAATGAGGATGAATAAAGTATGTTATAAGATTAATTGTTGATGACATTGGGTTTAATTGTTTAAATATTCTCAAGGCTGGTGAATGGAAAAGTCACACATTGATTCTGCAAATGACTTTACAAGTAATAGATTGTCTACATTCTATGAACAAAATGATACAGTCAATACATAAATCATATGGATATGAATGTCTACACAAAGGAATTTGATAATGCCGTTCATGACATTTTTATCTGAATATTTCAGGAACATATTATGGGGTATCATTATTATAATACAATAATTTTAATCATAAAATTAAAAACTACATTTATTTCAAACTTTGATTCAAAACAAAAACATCTTCAGATAAGCTGATTTGACAATGTACCAGTATACCACCTTTTACACGCTGAAAGAACACATATCCTTTCAATTATTTTCCTAGCTATAACAAACAGAATGCACCATTCCATGTCTGTTTCTACGTGCTCATGAGCTGTCTTTCAATTTCTTAATTACAAACACCATGGTCAGTCACACTGTTCCGTCATTCTTTCCACCAAAAAGGCGTTTAGCCACAATTTACTTTTTGGCAAGCCATAAAATATATCCAGTAATTTTGTACTTATGTACAATGTGAATATGATAATGGTTTTCAGATATTTAGTGTCATGAGTATTTTTTTTTTGTTACATCACACCGACACAATTATGGTCATATAGGGCGACATCCAGCTAATTATTGATGGACGATTACACCAGACTTACGTCTGGGTAGAACCACCGGCACACCATAGGTTAGCTGGAAAACCTCACCACATGAGCCATGAATACTTATGACACTGAAAGTTGCATTTCTTTGCCTGTGAACAATTGCCACTTTCTGATTGGTTTAACTTGGCAGGTCTAGAACAATACATTTTATATATGATATTTATATAATAATCAGGGAACAATAATTATTTTCATGAAAATATATAGTTGATGAGCTAAAATAATTAAAGCATAGACACAAAGATTAGCAAAAATCCATTGCTTAGAGTCTTAACTCATTTTAACTCAATTACTGTTAAGCTTCAGATGCTTATTAGATGCATATGCTTTCCATATACAAGGTAAAGCCATGACTGATAGGCCCAGTGGGAACAAGTATCTGGGTTTATCATCATTCCACATGTTTAAAGCCATGACAACATTTGCAAGTATATTGTTAAAACTAATGGTTTTAAATGGCTTCTGGTTAAAAGTAATAATAGAAACTTATATGTCGATCAAATCAGGAGCTTTTATTATGCTTGCCAGTTAAAAGGGGAAAACATGAGGACTATGATGGCCCTGAATAAGTCACCTAAGTACCTTGGCTTTTAGTATGCATTAAAATCAAATGACAATACTGAAATGTACACAAGTGTGCCTTCAGTCTCTGGTAATCACAGGTTTTATGTTTTGCAAATCTTGTCGAATATTTCATGTAAACATGCTGACAAAATTTTGTGAAGATTGGGTCACAAATGAGGCCTCAAGTGTTTCACAAGGTTTTTCTAAAATGTGTTCCATTTTTTGATTCCCACATACCCAGTTACAAAATTATCCAGGATTTCATGCCCCCAAACTGTTTGGTGATGATCAAAACTGTATCCTCGGGCATGCTCAGGGCAAATTAACGACACCGCACCCTGGACAAAAAGGTCTTAGTAAGGCTCACCTTGAGCATGTTAGCTAAAATGACAAAACTGTGGCAAAAGCAGAATTGAGTAAGGATGCTTTGTTTTTATATGCTTCAAACAAAGGACCTCATGGAACTTGGTCACTGGTTCTTGTGACATGCATGCTTTATGTAGTTTTATTATACAATGTTTATAATGATCTGTCACTGTGTAATATTATACTTCTCGTTTTAGATTGTTTTGTATCAATAACATTGACTTTAAAGCATGACATCACAATGTCTACAGAAACTGCACTGCTTTAAATGGTGCCATTGTTTGATAGCAAAACTGTTAAATGAACAAAAGAACAAAAATTTACAGAGACAGTTTACTTAACAATCTCGTTTATAACTTTTAGAAACATTAACTGTTTGGATTATTTGAATTCTGATCAAATTCTTAGTCTGTCTTTAGACAAGCATGTCTGAAATGCTTAATGACGATAGAATGTCATGTAGAATGCATCTCTCGATTAAGTGGAATTTTGCTCAAAAGTTAATTGGAAATGAACACAGTTGCAACTGTGCTCAATCTCCAGCTATAATGCCATATAAAATTAGATTAGACACAAGGGCCATAACTCCAGCACCTATCAAACTAAGAATCCACTCAAAATTATGTCCCCTTACCCTAACTAAGAACTCATTCCAAATTATGTCCCTTTACCCTCTCATATTTCCCTAACTATGCTATGTCTGTTTTACAAAGGTCTCCAGGATCTCTTCTGCCATTCTGATATTATTTTTGGCCACTCTCAATGCTTCCATCACTTTCAATCTGTCGAAGCCTTTGCTGACAAGATTGATCACATGTTCTTCGTTAATACTATCACACATCGAGTTCTCCTTATTCACATCTTGGTTCTCGCGGAGCCGATCCCGACGCGCCGGCAGCTGAATTTCTGCTGGATTGGAATCACTGATTTTCCTGAAACAGTGAGGGAGTTTAGATTGTGAGTCTACCAACTAAATAATAATTAAGCACCCTTAATCTATGTTTGGCAGATGGGACTGTCCATTTTTCTGAAAGTGTCAATCTTTAAAGTAAGTTCACACCCGAATGCACATACCAACAATTTCCAGCTTGTGTTTGGCCATTGAATTATTTGTTTGTTTGTTTATTGGGTTTATCGTCCCACGAACAGTATTTCAGTTATCTGGAGACGGTGTCCACTTGGAGCAGATATAGTGCTGCCTTCACTGTGTATAAGCATGCCGTGAACACCTGGCATGATACCACACCCAGTCACATTATCCTGACACCGGGCCAACCAGTCGTGGAACTACCCTTATATTTGCTTGAGCGTTAGCAAGGGAGCTATACCACTACCATTTTTAACGACTTTGGTATGTCCCGGCCCAGGATCGAACCCGGGGCCTCCCGCACCTGGAGCCAACGCTCTACCGATTGCGCTACCAGGTCCAGTCCCATTAAATTAAATTAGTTGCTAAACATTTTACTGATTATTTTCCTTGGGTAAATTTATGTAAACAGCAGAATATATGACAATTGTCAATATTTTCCTGATATTTTTACAAATGACATTATAAATGATGAACATGTCGAAAACATTTTTAGTCAAATGCCGATCATGTGACTTGTTGATAATCATGTTAAAATCAGTTTCTAGTGCCTACTGACATTTTCTACCATAATATTATGAAATTAAGTGGGTCAGAGACTGTAAGAAAAAGTGACTAAAAGAAGAAATTTGTTTGTTTGTTTTTGAAATACATTGCAGCGACGAATAATTGTCATTATAGCAACTTCCAGCTTTTTTTTTGGTGGAGGAAGACCCCAGACAAATGTCTGAGAAGAACAACTGGCGCACAGCAAGTCAGCTGGAAGACCTTCCCACATTACATCCTTTGCCCCGAATGAGACTCAAAACCACGCGGTGAGAGGCTAAGCAGTCAGAGGAGTTACAAATCGGCAACTCTACCACTACGTAACCGGCGCCCTCAATGAAATTTGGAAGTCAGAAATTTATTTTACAACAAAGACAAGATATGTTTTGACAATAATAGCTGATATTAAAAACTGAAATTTAACCAAAAGTATAAAGGGTTGTTTTAATTCCAAACATAAAATAAATACATGCACAAAATCTTACATTTATCGAACAATGTTTTAAATATTGTGTTAACCAATAAACTGGATACTATACTCTGGCAAATATCAGCTAAAAGGTATAATTTCATTGATTCAATTTTCAAGCTTCAGGCATCAAAAGTTTGATAAAATATGTTGAATATGTAAGTTAATCTATTGTGTGCCATTTAAAAAAAAGTTAAATGCCATTTTATCAAATGAAATATATAACAAAGAATAACCCAAAATACTAGTTATTTGGGATTTTGTCATTTTTAATGTCCCAACCCCTTGTCAAGCACTTTTAAACATATCTCTGTAAAAATGCTATTTAAAAGGGGTGTTAAAATAACACACTAATTTAAAGTACACTGACCTTATTTCTTTGAACAAAGTATCTTGGATATGATACTAATCAACAATTTTGTTCACATAACTGAGAGAACCCAATATTATCACAGCTGATCATATTTGAAATTTCTTTCATTAATACTTTGATTTCATTTATTGTTTCGTAAGCCTTAAATGCAACCTTGTGACATTAAAATTGCACCTGGGCATCAATTTGAATCTAAGTCTGAGATAAAGGTTTTCAACAGAGGTCTTCCAGTGGAATTATAGTGCATCATCACTGGCTTTTTGAGGATGTTGGGGCTCTGCCCTCCTCAATTACCAACAAAACAATAGTTTTCTTATCGCAATACATTGCAACAGCAAATCAACTTCTTAAAAGTAACATCTAGATGCAATCAGTTGAGGAAGACCTCTGAGAAATGTTTGGGTAGAACCACTGCTGCATTTCAGGTCATCTGGAAGACCCCCCACCCACACTTCCACCCCCTCCATGAAAGGTTTTGTTTCAAATTTCAAATGGGACTCAAACCCATGTGACCAGTAACTGAAGAATGGCTGAGGCTACACAAGCTGATGTCTTTTAGTGCCATGGGCTTTCATTACAACAATTTTAATGTGTCAGTGCAACCCATCAGTACATATTTAAAAACAAACAAAACATACTTGGAGTCTGGTGTTGGTGTGTTTCGACCACGTGGAGCAGGTAGAGGTGGGACATCATATTCACTGGGGATTCGGTGAGATGATGGTTTTGAGTTGCCTGTCACAGAGAAAATAGTTCCTGTAAACACACCAAAACAGCAAACATATGGTTTAAAGCTGACAATGACAAGCACAAGCAAGCATGTGGCAACATTCGAATAAACATTCAAGATACTTAGGCATAAAATAAACAAAATGACATTATGGCATATATTTAAAAATGTTTTCAGGTACCTTTAACTAAAAATGTTGACATAATTAATATCCTTACATTGATTCCTTGAAAATATGTTGCTTCTCTAGTAATTGTTATGTTTTATAACTGTTTTAATTTAATCCATGTTTGTGTTAATATATATAAGTTAACACTATAAGCTTAAATAAAACCCTGCAAAGTTTCATAAAAAAGAACTGCAAACAAATAAAAATGGTAATATGCCATAATATTAGTGATGAACAGCTATACTTATTGAATTGTCTTGAGTAAACAGTGATATATACTAGTAAGTTAGTTGATGTGACTGTTAGTTCAATGAAACATACATGTAATGCAGTTAACACATTGTCAGAAGCCACATTCACCCAAATAGGAGATTGGTGATACACAAGTAGTCTCCCTTGACAGATACTCTCCAAAGTAGTCAAAAGAAGAAAGATGCTTATATTTGGAATCAACCTTGTTTGATGGTAAAGTGTTTTGTACTAATACGTTTTCATTGCTATTAGGCCAATGAAATGCAAGAAGTAAAACATGTATAAGCGAATTTTGTGGGTGCAGGCAATGATATGGCAAGGCACTAGACAAATATTTCAAAACACTTTGACTGAGTAAAATACCATAAACATGTTCTGATGGCTAATTGTTTCAATTACAGTCAACCAAAGTCACCTAAGAACACAAAATGACTGATTGTGATGGAAAGATTCTTGAATGGTTGTTAAGGATGTTTGTTTGTTTTGTTGTTTTTTGTCACATCGCACTAACACAATTGCGGTCATATTGGCAAAGTCCAGCTAATTATTGGTGTGGAGGATTTATATCTAGGGTAGAACCACCAACACACCACAGGTTAGCTGGAAAACCTCCCCACATTAAAGTTCTTGCCCTGACCAGGACCGGAACCCACGTAGGTGAGGGACTTAGGAGTATCAAGTCTGCAACTCTAACCAGCTTGGCTTTGGGTGCCCTACTTGTTATGGATGATACGTCGACCTTGCAAAAATTATCAAATAATAAATTTACATATAATAGTTGTGTGTAAACAATCAAATGTCGAGATACATGGTTACTAAACCTAAGACAACGCTGCTCAAACTACAAAATGTTACAATATAGTATTAAAGAATTTTCTGATATCTTTTTTTTTTTTAAAAAGCCTACATCATTATAATAACAATATAAGTAAAGCTTTAAAAAAGCATTTTATATTTAAAATTTGAAAAATAAAGAGGAAAAATAAAATAAATGCCAAATTAGAAAAAAAACCACACAAAAGTATAGAAGTATATTGAGATTGAACCTTACACTAAGTATGTTTTGTTTTTGTTGTGGAGATACATTGCAGCGACAAATTATGATTAATATAGCGACGTCCCCCCTGTTTTAATGGAGGAAGGTGCCAGACGAATGTTTGGAGGGTAGAACCATCAGTGCACCACAGGCGAGTTGAAAGACTTTCCCACATTAAGTTCTTCACCCCGAATTGGACAGGTACCCATGCGGTGGGTGGTTAAACAGTCAAATTGGAGACTCTACCACTACGCCATGGGCGTCCCCTTACATGAAGTATATAAGGTTAACTTGACAACAATTAAAGATCAATGTGCTGACTAGGTTCCAGTCTTACTAATACCATCATTCCAGACAGACTGTGAATCTGACACAATGACACAAACTGATACATTTTTTTATTTCAAGACCTGATGTTTGGTTGGAATTGCAAATATTGTCAAGAATTCAATACAATTTATATAAATGCATATACAAACACCTACAAATAAATACATACTCAATTTTATTGAAAGTCTCAATATTTGCAAGAACTGACAACAAATATATACAAATTAGTTACAAACAAATTAGGATTGAAAGTTATAACAATGTTAGTTCAGGAAGAACTAACTTTGTTATAACTTTCAATCCTAATTTGTGTGCACTTTGTGTATGCTTGTGAGAATCACTGTGTGGAGTACTAGTTGAGGGTACACACAGAAATCAAATAACCCCTGGAGTAACCATCAAACAGTCTTGATCCTACTTAATCCTGTTTAGACCTCCATGACTTCATCAACTTATCCCAAGTTACTTTGACTTTTCTATAGAAAGAATAATGAATCCTGTTGTCAATGCTTTTTAAGATAATGACTTTGTTATTTTTGTGTTTTTTATTTAAACAAGGTAATCTTTTCATATAAGGTTCCCCATTTATATTTATAACGACACTACTAATACCTCAAACACAACTCAACAACCAACACATATACCATAATCCATCTATTACTAGCTGCAGTATATCATGCATAACTTTTCTGACATATCTTTCCTGATATTAAACCCCTCTACAGCTCTACACATGATGATGGTTGTGTCATGTACAATTGGTTTAAGGTGTTACATAACAAGTAAATAAATTTCTTACACTGGTTTCATCAATATGTATATGGCTGGGTATGATATTATACATATATATATATTGCCTGGATATTATTTGAGTATCGGGAAAGTCGTCAGACACAAACAAAATGTCCTAGCTCGAGATCAGGCTACCCCAGTTGTCTTTATGGACAAGGAAATGGAGCATATACAGAATCTTTATTTTATTTATTTTTTATTTTCATTTTTACGGCACACTGACACTTAACAGGTCATACGGCGCCGAATACAAAGAAGTTTAATGTGAACAAAGAATAATCAGTTAAAAACTAAACTATGTAAGTAAAATATAGAAAAATATAAAAATCTATAAGGTTAAAATAGCGCGAACTATAATTGAAAATAGGTTAATATATTAAACGGTCTAAAAATGTATAACGGTTGGTAAATAAACAGTCTAAAAAATGTATAACTTATTAAGTATACTAATCACGGACAGAATCAACCACAATTTGGCAGAAATCAGTCCTGTAAAATGGTTCCTGATCTAGTAGTTTGTAGAAGACAGAATTAAGGTGTTGGTCTCTTTATGATAGATTTTTACTGTTGGGTTTATCGTAGCACAGATAGATCAAATTTCTTTTCCTGATAAGCAGAAATATTGCTGCCTACACTGTGCTACCATGCAGTTTCAGGTTTCTTATTTCACACAAATAGAGGAATGGTTTATTTTTAAGAGACTACTTCTGACACAAGTTTCTTCTTTTGACCAAAGTATATGAACCAAGTGTTGTTTATATTCAATCCACAATAGGCTGATCTGCAACTAGACGATTGTTTCTAAGTCTGGTGACCTATCCCCAATAGCAAAAGATAAAAAGTATAAATCGGACTTTGAGAAGAAATATATCCCAAAATACTCAACCACCCAAAAATATTGTGGATTTTCAAGAGAATTGTCAATTTTGTTTGTTTTTTGTTACATCACACAGACACAATTAATGTCATATTGCTGATGTCCAGCTTATTATTGGTGGAGAAAGACCCCAGACTTATGTCTGGGAAGAACCACCGGCGCACATCCCCACATGAAAATTCTCTCCCCAACCAGGACTTGAACCCATACAGTGAGGGGCTGAGGAGTTACAAGTCAGCAACTCTAACCACTCAGCCACATGTGCCAGGTACTTCTTTGTACAGATTATAAATAAATGAGCATGATATGGGTTAACTATTTCCTCATGATCTGAAGCCCTGACCCAAGCGGAATGTTTTGCTCACCAGCAGCATTGTCTTCATCAGCATCATCCACTTCAAAAAAACATAGGCAAACATTCAAGAATATGGTCATTAGACTTAAATAATTAGAAATTATTTCATGCTTATATATTGCTCAACAATGGCTAGAAGTTTTTAACAGAATTAACACAAAGCTTCATTTGTTAAATTTTTGCATGGTTGCAAAATTCCTGTACCCGACTTTCCCCAATATGGGAAATTTTCATTGTCAGACGAGTGAAGTTTTTCGACTGAGTTGTCTGCAGACAACTAAATATTCGTTGTAAAGTGCTTATGATACATGTCAAGAGACTTTCATTACAAGTTTATTTCTAACAAATCCATGAATAAAATGAGAATGGAATCCGTCAAGAACTTTGATCAAAAGTCTAAAAAGTCTAAAACAACTAAGAAAAAGGAATCCATGCCTAACAGAGAGCTAGTATGACAAAAAATGTAAAAACACATTCCAAAATTTCAAAGAATGTCCATGGTTAAATACAGACAACCATGACTGTCTTTTGCAAAGTGAATCCAAGTCATTTTATATGTTATGCACAGTGAATGGGTGCATTGCTTTTCAATATTTCAATTAATAATAATGATTATCTGGACAAGTGGAATTTTGAGATGAACAAATCTTTAATGCCAACTTGCCAGTTGACAAGTAAAAAACGATGGATTTCCACATCCCTGGGTTGGTTTGTTTATTGTCCCACCAACAGTATTTCAGTTATCTGAAGGTAATCCCTGGTTAGGATTTAAATAAAATCCTCATTCCAAGGTCTCTATATAAATATTATAATGTAAATAATAACAGTGGCATATATGTCACCTTGGATGTTTGTATCAAAAGGCAATGTGAAAGATAAAAGAAATTTTTATTGTACAGCTAGGTGTACATTTTTTTCAATGGCTATCAACTAATGAATGGCATGTATAAAAATAGCTTAAAATGTAATGGCAAAATTGACAGTTATTTACATCCAAAAGAAAGTTAAGTGGATAGTAAAAACACTTTTTACTTATTAAAGTTGGTATCCAGCAGTTTGGACTTGTTTCTCTCAAAGAACCAAATAAATTATTGTTGCCTGAAAGATCTTGCAAAATGGTGGCTATTGATATCCAACATCTATGTGAAAAGTGAAGCATGACACATCGCTCGTCATTACAGATAGGTATTTCTTATCTAAGCCACAGACGCAGTTGGCTATTTTTAAAGTTAAGAAACCACATGACCCATAAATTTATATAATCATTCAGGTAATCTGCTCTGACATTGATGTCTATTTGTAGCAGAAATTACAATCATGCTTATTCATAGTTTTTGAAAAGAATGGGCATTAAGAGTAATTTATTTTATGATTTCTACTGTCTTGTAATTTAGACAGTGTTCAAAATCGTCTTTTGCCAGACTTATGTTTCACTTTTTGCAGAAATTATTCCCCAATTCCCCAAATCTAGGTTAACGTGTATTTGATGAAAACAAACTGCCAGATATCTCCTTTAAGGACGAAATGATTTACAGGTAATATTCTAGTGTCAAACAGCAAACGCACACCTGATGTTCAACATTAATATCCATGACTGTGTACAAATATATCAATTTAACAAAAAAATGTATTAACAAAACTACCTCATGATTTATACAGTAAAAGCATAACAGCATAATGCACCAATTGATCGTTTTAACAAAATCTATATCCAGCTAGCCTACATTTACTTATATAATAAAAGAACACATTTACATAATACTTGATTCCTGGTACATACAGATACAAAAGCACATACAATGCTACATAAAATGCAATGACCATGCAGTTATACGTACAGTAAAACATACCATAAAAGATTGCAGCCAAAACAAATAAGCATGAATACAACATTCATATATAAAAAACATTTGGTTATAATTTTGTACAAAACAGCAAAATATGTTATTACTAAAAGCACAAGTAATGCAAAACTGGAACCATAACAAGAACAAGTGGTGTTGGGTGGTGGGGGAAGCTAGGGAAAAACATTTCACACAGTGACTTGCCTTTGTCAATAAACGGCTAATAACAAATGATGGAGTACCTGTTACCATTAGTTACACAATTTTATTATGATATTCAATATCAAGGTTGTTGATAGTTCAAATTGCCATATAAACATAGAATTTTACCTAATTTCATCCATTTCATAAGCACTTTTTAGATAAACAAAATATATCTCTAAAAATTTACCAATAATCTGAATGTTTAAAAGTGAAAGCCAGACATTGCAGCCCTATAGTTTTATTATTCTAGTTTCTGATAGATAAGATCAGGGAAGTCACTTTGTAAAGGACTTTAAACCACAACAAACAGCTACACATGGTCATGCAGTTGTAACAATATTAGTGGCTTAACTTATACATAGGTGTCAAAAGTATGCATGAGGTGTCAACAGTATCAGTGGGCATCAAAATATACATGGGCATCAGCAGTATACATTGTCAACAACAGTATACATTGTTAACAACAGTATATATTGTTGTCAATGGTATTTTCGTCAACAGTATACATTGTCGTCAACAGTATACATTGTCGTCAACAGTATACATGGGCATCATCAGTATACATGGGCATCAACAGTATACATGGGTGACAAAAGAATTGACATATAAGTTATGTGTTGTTTAAACTTTATACAATACCGGTTTAAACCAATTTCTTTCCTAGGTAGATTTACCACAACACATATTTTCATTAATTTTTCTCTTTACATTAGTGGCTTTTATCGAAGTCTTTACAATACATATTTGTGCTGGCCTTTTTATACAGGTTTAACCCCACCATCTCAGGATTTGCAAACCATGCTAAATGATGAACCGATTTAACATGATAACATGACCAAAAGCAGTGACCTTTATAAGTGATTATTATTACCAATCATCGATCCATGATAGACAGTAATGAGTAAGAACCATTCAGTGTCACACTGTTGACAGCCCAATACACTACAAAAGCAGATTCATGCACACAAAATCACATGGTATGGTGTACCATTTGAATCAAGATTATACTCACACTAGATGCAGTTGTATTATGATAATAAATTCAAGCTAGATGCAAAAAGTACATGTACTACTTCAGTATGGTTAAAATAAATCTAAACAATGACAGCATTACATAGAAATACAGCATTAGATAAAAACTTTTGATTTGTAAATTTTAAGTTTGACTTGTAAATTGTATAGTAGCTGACTTTGTTTTGAGAAACAACTTGCACAAACACACTATCTAGGGGCTTTTTTTTCTTTCTCAAATGGTACACCATAGAACAATGTGAGCTATATACTCTACAACATAAGGTAGGGTGAGGGCGTGGCAGCTATACCTCCTTGAAGCTGTGAGTGTGACCCCAGGGACCCTTGAGAGAGGGTGGGGTGTGTGACATCACAATGATTGACAGGTGGTGCCCCCTGCAGGGCCCCCGAGTGCGTCGTGTCCATCTTCTCTTGTTTATTATTCAGGTTGGGAACCTCATAGCGCAGTTCTGCATAGGAGACACCTAACACAGGACAGGGCAGCCATGATTGGATAGAAGTAAGGAATTTATTACAATGCATAGCCAACACAGGCTATGGCTTCAGGAGTCTTTTTTTTTGTGTGCCATTTTTTTAAATTTGTTAAACTTCATAGAGGCAACCTAGATATTAAACTGTAAACTAAAGTGGTATTAAACCAATAGTTGTTGATTTTATAAAATAACTGTTGACAAAATAGATTCAGGCACTTATAAAGAAATCATCATCACACATCTTACACAATAAACAACGCTGCTTAACTGTTTTTTTTTAAACTATTAATAATCAAATCCTTTTACACTTAATACTTAAGATTTTTTTCTGGAAACTTCAGCAGGCTGTAAAATATCCTTTTTTTTTTCTTCGTAATGATAAATATCTAATCTCATAGAAAGTACTATACTTTCAGTTTCGAGAAAGTCTTTGATAAAGTCAGCTTAGATGATACTAGAGCCTAAAGGTGGTGTCTAACAGTTTGGACCAAAATCTCTTTTCTCAAATAACCAAATAAATCATTGTCACATAAAAAGGTCCTGCAAAATGCTGTTCATTGATGCCCTAGATCTGTGTGAACAGTCAAGCATAAATCACCAATCGTCATTGCAATTAAGTATTTCCTATCCAAGCCGCACTGCAGAGATAGCTATTCTTAAACTAAGAAAACCACATGACCACTTACTTTTGAGATCACATTTTATAGTCATCCGGCTAATCCACACTGACGTCTATATATGTTTTTAGCAGAGACCATTGTTTTTTTTATACAGTTGGAAAGAATACACATTATTTTTGTCTAACAATTCAGTTAGTGTTCACAATCGTATTTACTAAAACTAAAGTATAAATTCATATAAAAATTATGCTGAATTTCCCAAAAGGAGTGGTTTTATATTGTTATATGTATTTAATATAGGCACACTGCCAGATACCACACAGGTACACTGTCAGATACCACCTTTAAGGCACACTGTCAGATACCACCTTTAAGGCACACTGTCAGATACCACCTTTAAGGCACACTGTCAGATACCACCTTTAAGGTACACTGTCAGATACCACCTTTAAGGCACACTGTCAAATACCACCTTTAAGGTACACTGTCAGATACCACCTTTAAGGTACACTGTGAGATACCACCTTTAAGGTACACTGTGAGATACCACCTTTAAGGTACACTGTCAGATATCACCTTTAAGGTACACTGTCAGATACCACCTTTAAGGTACACTGTCAGATACCACCTTTAAGGCACACTGTCAGATACCACCTTTAAGGTACACTGTCAGATACCACCTTCAAGGCACACTGTCAGATACCACCTTTAAGGCACACTGTCAGATACCACCTTTAAGGCACACTGTCAGATACCACCTTTAAGGTACACTGTCAGATACCACCTTTAAGGCACACTGTCAGATACCACCTTTAAGGCACACTGTCAGATACCACCTTCAAGGCACACTGTCAGATACCACCTTTAAGGTACACTGTCAGATACCACCTTTAAGGCATACTGTCAGATATCACCTTTAAGGTACACTGTCAGATATCACCTTTAAGGTACACTGTCAGATACCACCTTTAAGGTACACTGTCAGATACCACCTTTAAGGCACACCGTCAGATACCACCTTTAAGGTACACTGTCAGATACCACCTTTAAGGCACACCGTCAGATACCACCTTTAAGGTACACTGTCAGATACCACCTTTAAGGCACACTGTCAGATACCACCTTTAAGGTACACTGTCAGATACCACCTTTAAGGTACACTGTCAGATACCACCTTTAAGGCACACCGTCAGATACCACCTTTAAGGTACACCATCAGATATCACCTTTAAGGTACACTGTTAGATACCACCTTTAAGGCACACTGTCAGATACCACCTTTAAGGTACACTGTCAGATACCACCTTTAAGGCACACTGTCAGATACCACCTTTAAGGTACACTGTCAGATACCACCTTTAAGGCACACTGTCAGATATCACCTTTAAGGTACACTGTCAGATACCACCTTTAAGGTACACTGTCAGATACCACCTTTAAGACACACTGTCAGATACCACCTTTAAGGTACACTGTCAGATACAACCTTTAAGGCACACTGTCAGATACCACCTTTAAGGTACACTGTCAGATACCACCTTTAAGGTACACTGTCAGATACCACCTTTAAGGTACACTGTCAGATACCACCTTTAAGGTACACTGTCAGATACCACCTTTAAGGTACACCGTCAGATATCACCTTTAAGGTACACTGTTAGATACCACCTTTAAGGCACACTGTCAGATACCACCTTTAAGGTACACTGTCAGATACCACCTTTAAGGCACACTGTCAGATACCACCTTTAAGGTACACTGTCAGATATCACCTATAAGGCACACTGTCAGATATCACCTTTAAGGTACACTGTCAGATATCACCTTTAAGGTACACTGTTAGATACCACCTTTAAGGCACACTGTCAGATACCACCTTTAAGGCACACTGTCAGATACCACCTTTAAGGTACACTGTCACATACCACCTTTAAGGCACACTGTCAGATATCACCTTTAAGGTACACTGTCAGATACCATCTTTAAGGTACACTGTCAGATACCACCTTTAAGGTACACTGTCAGATACCACCTTTAAGGTACACTGTTAATTACCACTTTTAAGGCATACTGTCAGATACCACCTTTAAGGCACACTGTCAGATACCACCTTTAAGGTACACTGTCAGATACCACCTTTAAGACACACTGTCAGATATCACCTTTAAGGCAGACTGTCAGATACCACCTTTAAGGTACACTGTGAGATACCACCTTTAAGGTACACCGTCAGATACCACCTTTAAGGTACACCGTCAGATATCACCTTTAAGGTACACTGTCAGATACCACCTTTAAGGCACACTGTCAGATACCACCTTTAAGGCACACTGTTAGATACCACCTTTAAGGTACACTGTCAGATACCACCTTTAAGGTACACTGTCAGATACCACCTTTAAGGTACACTGTCAGATATCACCTTTAAGGCACACTGTCAGATACCACCTTTAAGGCACACTGTCAGATACCACCTTTAAGGTACACTGTCAGATATCACCTTTAAGGAACACTGTCAGATACCACCTTTAAGGTACACTGTGAGATACCACCTTTAAGGTACACTGTGAGATACCACCTTTAAGGTACACTGTGAGATACCACCTTTAAGGTACACTGTCAGATATCACCTTTAAGGTACACTGTCAGATACCACCTTTAAGGTACACTGTCAGATACCACCTTTAAGGCACACTGTCAGATACCACCTTTAAGGCACACTGTCAGATACCACCTTTAAGGCACACTGTCAGATACCACCTTTAAGGTACACTGTTAGATACCACCTTTAACAAAGGTGATTTACTTGTCCATAAAACATTTTGTTTGGAATCATATGAATTTGATAAAGGAGATGATGATGAAATGAATAGCAACTGCAAGGTTTACTAGGGAAAAAATGTAAATAAGCTAGGTATTATTTCTGTTTAACAATTCTGTATAAAAAAGGAAAAGAAAACTAAAGATAGCTAAGCATATATTAAGGAAATTAATTAAAATACATAATAAATATTGTAATGTAAACTATAAAAAGGATATAATAAAATGTATAAATAAAGAAACAACTGAAATATCATTCACCAATTGTACTTAATTAACCATTAAACCTAAAACCAAACTAAATGACCCTTGACACCAAGCATTCGTGAGTATTCAATGAACTGTTACTTTCCAAAAACCCAACTCACCCTTATGAATAATACACAACATCGTCTCATCATTCCAATTTAATATTTTACACAATAATATTTCATTGATTTACAAAAATTAAAAGCCACATTCAGAAAAAATCATCATATTTTCATATTTCGTTGATATATACAACCTAAAACTGACACTAACTTAGCCAAATCAGTGTCTTCAAGGAAATTATACAGTTCCAATAATGATATAAATTTGCTGACAAAGGTGTAATAAGAGACAAGTGCAATGGATAGAGAGTGAAAATTAAAACATCAATTGACTCAATGAAAAGACATAGAAAATCAAGATATGAAGGGCCTTAATGAATAGACAGTGAAAATCAAGATATGAAGGGCCTTAATAAATAGACAATGAAAATCAAGACATGAATGGCCTAAATGAATAGACAGTGAAAATCAAGACATGAATTACCTCAGTGGATAGACAATGAAAATCAAGACATGAATGGCCTTAATGAATAGACAGTGAAAATCAAGACATGAATGGCCTTAAGGAATAAACAGTGAAAAAGAAAACATGGATTGCCTTAATAGATAGACAGTGAAAATCAAGACATGAATTGCCTCAATGGCTAGACAGTGCAAATCAAGACATGAATGGCCTTAATGAATAGACAGTGAAAATCAAGACATGAAATGCCATAGTGGATAGACAGTGAAAATCAAGATTGATGAATAACCGTTATAGATTGCTTAAAGGGTCAATCAAGAACAGGAGATTAAAAATGTTTTATATTAACTCCTATCCTGTTGAGTGCAAGACTTGAGCTGACAGCCTGGATTCAGATCACCCTGCCTCACCTGCAGAAACATTTTTCAGTTGAGAGTATGCTCAAGCTCAAATGTTGACTCCAAGAATACTTCTGACTGGGTCATAATTCTTCATTTCCAATTAATTTTACACCATAAACCTTGCAATGTTAAAGTATTGCTTTATTACAGTGATGTATTAAACATATTACATTGAGTAAATACTGGGAAATCAAATACCGGGTATCTACACTGCTTGCTGCCAAGTCTGTATCAACACTAGAAGTTGAGCCATCCATGAAGTGGTTATGACATAATTAAGAGTTTAGAATTGGGAGGATGTAATGTAGTATAACCTGGGATAAGTTGTGCTTCATACCTGTATCCGATCGTTTCTCTACAGCTTTCTGATGGTGGCTGGAGGGTGGCCCCTGGTCTATGTTGTTATGGTGAGGAAGAGAATCTATGAATGCTGGAGTAGGAGGTAACTGCCGTCTGCAGCACTGAGACAAAGAAGGATGTTTTTATTTGTTTTTGAAATAGATCAATATGACCATTATAATCATTATAGCAACATCCATTTTTGGCGGAGGAAGACCCAGAAAAAATTCTGTGTAGAACCATCGGCACAGCTAAGGTCAGCTGGAAGACCTTTCCACATCATGTCCATTTGCACAGAAAGAGAGTCGAGCCCATGTCTGGGTAGAACCTACCGGCGCGCTGCAAGTCAGCTTGAAGACTTTCTCACATTAAGTCCTTTGCCCCTAACGGGACTCGAACCCACATGTTGAGAAGCTAAGCAGTCAGAGGAGTTACAAATCTGCGACTCTACCACAATGCCATGGCGCACCCACTGATGCTGGACATACAATGATAGGATGCCAGATAATCACCAAAGCTCACCCTGAGCATATGTTCAGGCCAGCTAAAAAGCCTGAGAAATAGTATTGGTACATTTGCTTTGATATTTACATTGCCCCATTACACAATTATATCCATTATAGTGAAGAGTCCAGAACAATATCTGGGTAGAATTATTAAAGAAGCACTGGTCTGTTGGAAGTTTTCCTCATATGAGGAAAGGTTAAAACTTACAAGGCAAGAGTTTATGTTTATTGGGTCTTCCCACCAACAGTATCTCAATTATCTGGAGACAATGTCCACTTGAAGCCGATACAGTGTTGCCTTCACTGTATATAGCATACCATGAACACCTGGCATGATACCACACCCTGTCACATTATCCTGACACCGAGCCAACCAGTTGTGGAACTACCCTTATACTTGCTTGAGCATTAGCAAGGGAGCTATACCACTACCATTTTTAACAACTTTGGAATGTCCCAGCCCGGGATAGCATCAGGGGCCTTCTGTACCTGGAGCCGACGCTCTACCGATTGCTCTACCAGGTCCGGTGCAAGGCCTAGAATCTGAGGAAGGCAAGAGTCTGGGGAAGTAAGGGTCAACAACACTTATAATTTCACAATTGGTGGTGCTAAACTGTCAATACAAACCTGGGCAGTTTTGGTGAGGATGAAGGTGACACGTTTGGTGAGGGGTTTGGTGACACCCGGCGTGGAGGTACTGGTGGTGGAAGCTCATTACGGACAAGGTTTGGCGAGTCGAACGGTGAACCTTTGTTGGTCTCAGGCTCTTCAGTATCGTCTGCATCAGCAGCTGAGTTGGTGCTGCTGCTGCTCATGCAATTGCTGGTTGAGGTGGTGCTGGTGGAAGTGCCGCCACAGGAAGTGCTGATGTTACCACCACTGCCGCAGTTGTTGCTGCCGATGCTGCTACAATCTAGTCGGCTGGATGTGAGTCTAGGATCAAATGGATCAACCACCACTGACTCTGTTCCCTTGATTTCACACCGGCAGAATGGACACCCTTGACCTTCCGAGTCCTAGTAAAGGAAGATAAAACATTTTTACAAGGACATGATTTCAATCACAAGACCAATAAACAACATTATGTAACTATGATGAAAGCTGGATAACAAACAATCAACATACAAAAATTTATAAAACAAGCACTGCTTTGCCTATAAGTATAATTTCTATGTAATTGGTATTCATTAGTACTTTCTAAACGTAATAATTCTAATATCACCACAAAATACAGTTATGCATATACTTAAGAAATAATCTGCTTAATCTTAATCAAATCCTCTAAATTACCTCACATGCAAAATATGTTCATGTTCAGACCGCCCATTGGTTGATTTGTTTGTTTTTTGTTACATCGCACCAACACAATTATGGTCATAATGGCACCGTCCAGCTAATTATTGGTGGAGGAAGAGCCCAGACTTATGTCTGGGTAGAACCACTGGCGCACCGCAGGTTAGCTGGAAAACCTCCCTACAAACAAAACTTCCTATCCAGACTGGGATCTGAACCTGACCCGGTGAATGGCTGAGGAGTTTCAAGTCAGTGCCTCTAACGGCTCGGTCACGGGTGATCCTGGTTGATTAATATGTACCCCCACATTGTGCCTTAACATAATTCTCCATAAGCATAGCATTACCTACTTTTTTCCATTGTTTTTTTGCTTAAGGAATATTCAATAACTTAAATCACACCCATGACTGTTTGAGAGATTCCTATAATTGACTCAAATTGTAACAGCTGTGAACAAGCATAATATTTTTACTGTCTGTATTAGAATTATGGGATATGCTGAATCTGCATCAAGCAATTAAACTTCTTTAATTAAGTCTTAACCACAATTTATAGAATACTGTTACTGCCACTGGTTGAGACACAGTGTGCATAGAAGGCTGGTTTTGTTTATTCTCTTACATATATAAATGCATCTCTAAAAGTAGATTGTTTTTAAACTTCCAGTCAAGTCTCTTTTCACCAACTGTTTCTTTAAATTAGAGCAAATGTAAAGCATGTGGTGTCTGTTAAGTGGCATTTCCAAAAAAAAACATAGGCATTTTATTTACTTAAGATACTTTTTGTAAACATTTGACTTATGTATGACAAGAAACTGTCAAAATAGTTATACAGAAAGGATTTCATAAAAAAAATTTAAGCTGCCCTTGGGTATGCCTTCCCCCTTTTCTTCCCTAGCAAACTATGATCCTAGACAAATGTACCTGCCACTGGTTGAGACAGGGTGTACAGAGGAGGTGCCCACATGGCTCTATCTTGATGTCTTTGTCATTCTCTGCACAGATCTTGCACAGCTGAAAGGTGGAGCCCATCTCACAATAGAGCTCATACTGCTCCTGTGTCACCTTGATGTGGTCCTCCTGGGACTCCTGCACCAGGTGACTAAGGTCAGGGTTGATACTGCGACCATCAGGGTACAGGAAACTACAACAACACCAAGGAAACTCTTATACAAGCTTTAGGAATAGAAATTGTTTACTTCATAACGTCAAATCTCTAACAGAGAACAAAGAGTCAAACAGTAAAGGTGGGTGCAGCCCCTAAAAACAGGTCCGAGTTATGTTTCATGCAACAATATAATGATCTTCATTCATATCAGAGGTGGATTGGTAGTTTGGTTGTCTTTCTCCACTATTCAAAGGTATTTTTGTGACTTAAAACTTACAACAAATGATGTGTACTTACAATCCTTCCCTCTGGCCATCTAGCAGGGCCTGACACAGTGACTTATTCTGGGGGATTGTCTGTAGGATCTGTCCCTCCATTGTCACATAGCCTATTGCCCACTGACCCAGGCGTGTACAGCTGAGCCGGAACACATAGCTACAAGACAAAAAGTGCTCAGTCAAATGTTAATGCTAATTCAGAAATGCAGAGACACAACACTGACAATGCTTAGTTACATATAATGTGATGATAGGAACACATAGCTTCAGCACAAATCAAAAGTCTGTCACATGGGAATGTGACAACAGGAACATTTCAAACATGCCATCTGTAGATACTATAGATGTGAGTCCCCAACTAATAGATCATTAGACTATATTGTGTGGGCTAAAGCCCCATTTTGACCTGAGGTTTCATGGAAGGAGGTAAGATTTTCTAGCAGACCTGGGCTGCATCAGCTGTCCTTCCCGAATATATGTCTGCGTTTTCAACAAAAGTAGATAGTACATTTCCTTAAAGAAGTACAAAAGAAGATTGGATTTTAAATCTTTTGGATTGCATATGTGTTATATTAATGGACTGAATGATGTTTCCAGCAAGTAAACAAAGAAAGGTTTTAAGGATGTCAAAGATTACAAAGTGAGTAAATGGTTAACTACTTCAACCACCTAGAAAACAAAAAGTACCTTGGGTGCTGGTGGCATGTTACTTACCTGCCTGGTTTATTGCAGTATTTTTGAAGGCGGGCTTTCACCTCATCATAGGTGAGGAAGGCCACATAACCAGGGTGGGTCACTGCCAGCACATTCCAGTTACGTAATAGATTGCACCAAGGCTGAAACAGTCTGCAAATACAATTAATAGTGAGAATATTTAAAGCATAAATGACAAGCTGTCACAGTACTTGGTAAAGTGATGTTAGTGTAATATTAAGGATGTATTGATACGGTCAAAACCGCATTGTGGTATATTGCAATTAAGAAGAACTGTGCCTGTGTCAGAGCGGTTAGAGTTGCTGACTTGAAACTCCTCAGCCGCGCTCACCACTTCAAGCACCTGTCCCCGGCAAAAACTTTCATGTGGCGAGGTTTTCCAGCTAACATGCAGTGCACCGGTGGTTCTATCCAGACATAAGTCCGGGATCTTCCTCCACCAATAATTAGCTGGACATTGCCAATATCACCATAATTGTGTTGGCACGACGTTACAAAAAAACAAACAAAAAACAACAAAAATCGAAGAATAATATTGCAATACAAAATGGGTACTAGAAAAGAGGAGGTCCTCTTTAATTCGATTAATTATATATGAGCATAAGTCTAAAATATTATAAAACAAAACTGACCTTAATACACTCCCTATAAGAGGGGTAAGTTGACCTTTAAAGGCCTATTTATCCCATAATTCTCCATTTAACACTTTATATTTAGCAATTATATGAATTGTCTCTCCGAGGGCTTGTCTGTGGACGTATATCACATCTACACTGGAACAATGTTTATTGTTTTTTGATGATTTTTCACTATTTTGAATGGACAAGCAATGGTGAAGATCTAAAGGTGTACAAAGATTTGTTGTGCCACTTGAGTTCATCACCTCCAGCTTAAATTTCTTACAAACCCAAACCTTGTCTTCTGATTCGCCCATTGCGCAATTTCATCTGAGGCCAAAAGTGTTCCAAACGGTACTTTTAGCTTTTATTATTGACAATCTCATACCTATTGTCTCCGCTAAAAAAATGGTTGCTTATTTAGCGGGGTCATTTGAAGCTTGCAAAACTATGACAAAATGCTTAAAAAACCAGCTCTAACAGTGTGCCGGCCCAGATAAATCGCTGACACCAAATAATGTTTGCTTTCTTTGTTACATCACCATTGTAATATTCTTATTTAATTCGATGAATTACCAATGAATAGAAAGTACCCTTTCATTATCAGTGTTGTAAAATTTATCATTTATTATTATTAAAATGTTAAACAGCAATGGTTGATTCTCTATATCCATGCCCTTGAAGACCCGGAGCTTCAATTAGCTCCGACGTTTAAAGTGTCCAATGACTCAATCTGATGATTTTTATCTGAGACAAAAGCACTATCATAAACCAAATATTTTGAGTCCTTCAAAAGTTAATGATGTCAATAAAAAAATACATAAAGGCAATTAAATACAGCCACAGGCAACCCTCAATGGTCCTTCATCATTCTTCAAATTGTAATGGCATACAAAAATAACCTGACTTAGAATATATGCATGCATATGTGAAGCGTACCTGGAGAAGACATCAAACTCGAAGCAAGAGATGTAGTCGTTGCATGTCAGGTCGATGGTGGACTTGAGGGCCATGGCCTCCAGGGGGGAGCTGATGGTGTGAACCTCATGTAGGGTCTGCCGGAACACCTTCCACGACACAATAGTCCTAAAAGACACACCACTGTGAAAATAAGTCACTAAGTACAAACTGACCCTGATTCTTGTCCCTCGTGTCGAACGTAAATAGACTTTACTCTATTTTCAAATATAAATAGACGTTAACTATTAAAAAAACTACATTCTTATCTCCCATGTGGATAGGTATTTGGTATATAGTTACTGCAGAAAACCGAGATTTTTTCTGCTTTTTAAACTTTGAAAAACACTTAAGACTGAATAATGTGCATTAAATAAAATCTTACTGATTGAGATAAGAATTAATTAATTAGCCTGAGTGTTTTTTTTACATATGCACATAAAAAAAGATATTTATTATATTTCTTTATATAAAGTGTATGAAAATACCTTCCCACAAGGGAGATAACTAAAATATTTCTTTCATTTCGGAAAATGGGGAATTGACTTTGGTTAAGTAGTTTGAGTTGCTGACTTACAATTACTCAACTCTCTCTATGTGGGTCCAGACTCGGACAAAAACTTCCAAATGGGAAGGGTTTTTTTTACCTGACCTAGGGTGCATGAGCAGTTCTGACCAGACATTTTGAAACCATTTTTTTGGACATTGGAGTCTTCCCTGACTCATAACAGTGGCAATCAGCATAATCAACATAACTGTATTTGAGTAACATGCTATTGAAAATTTAAAAAATACAACACTTCATTAGGTATACTTTATTTTGTATGGTCAAACTGATTGTTTTTCAATCTCCTAGTGTGCTACTAACTGCAAAGGATGTTGCTGGAAACATGATTGTTTATTGTTTATTGGGTTTATCGTCCCACCAAAAGTATTTCAGTTATCTGGAGACGGTGTCCACTTGAAGCAGATATAGTGCTGCCTTCACTGTGTATAGCATGCCGTGAACACCTGGCATGATACCACACCCAGTCACATTATCCTGACACCGGGTCAACCAGTCGTGGAACTGCCCTTATATTTGCTTGAGCGTTAGCAAGGGAGCTATACCACTACCATTTTTAACGACTTTGGTATGTCGCGGCCCGGGATCGAACCCTGGGCCTCCTGTACCTGGAGCTGACGCTCTACTGATTGCGCTACCAGGTCCGGTGAAACATAATTGATGATTGTGGTTTACACAACTGAAACAGACACCTAACTTGTCAAACCATGCACTTGGCAGACTTAATTGAAGTTTAAATTCCTATCCATCAACTGTGGTTATATATATAATACATGTTTCTTTAAGTCATTCTCAAATTATGTAAGTCTAGAAAATTTTAAGTTAAGTTTTGTTCATGTTTATTGGGTTTATTGTTCCACCAACAGTATTTCAGCTATCTGAAGACGATGTTCACTTGAAGCAGATATAGTGCTGCCCTCACTGTGCATAGCATGCCGTGAACACCTGGCGTGATACCACACTCAGTCAAATTATCCTGACACAGGGTCAACCAGCTGTGGAACTACCCCTGTTTTGTTTGTTTTGTTTTTGAAATACATTGCAGCGACCATTTATGATCATTATAGCAATGTCCAGCCTTTTGGTGGAGGAAGTCTGCTGGAAGACCTTCTCACATTAAGTCCTTTGCCCCACACGATGAGAGGCTAAGCAGTCAGAGAAGTTTCAAATCGGCGACTTGACCACAATGCCACAGGCGCCCACGGATTTACCCGTACCAGTATATTTGTTTGAGCATTAGCAAGGGAGCTTAATACCACTAAAATTTTGAAGGACTTTGATATGTTGCGACCCGGGATCCAACCCAAGGCCTCTCGTACTCTGAGCCAATGCTCTACTGATAATGCTACCAGGTCCAGTGTAATCAAGTTAAGTTCTTTTTTCCAACAACAATCCTAATTATGATTTCATCCTATTTGCTAGACAATATGACCAAGACCTAATATCTTTATAAATTGTGATCTCTAAAAGATGTAGCAACAACAGTAAAGTTATAAAGTGAATTATGTTGAGAAGCCATGTTATAAATGACTGAAAACTTATAAACAATGAAAACAGGTGAACAACCTATATAATCTACTGCTGGGATTTATAGCAATTCTGTTATAATAGACTTCCTTTAATAGCCGTGAATCAATACCAGTTCACACTGTTTCACGTGAAACGATCAAAATTCCTGAAGCTAATTTTTCAAAGGCCCCAAATAATTGGTTTCATGCCCTGACCACAACCACTGCTAAGCATATTAGCTAGGCACATGTATGTCATTTGAACAGTTGTTGTGTTCTTTTTACAATGAAACATTTTTTATACTTGACTGGGACCTACATGATTCCCCTCTGTAACTATTAATAGGTCAAATTTAGGCTCTGTTAAAAGGTGGTCTCTCACAGTTTATCTATCAGTATATCAAATAAATGTAACAATATCATACCTCTGCTTGAAGCATAAACTCAAACTTGAGTTTTAGTAAAGACAATTTTTTTCACTACCTAAATTGAAACTAGTTAAGACAGTATAAAACATGAAAAATAAATTGTTCAAAATGTTCATTCTTACCCCAACTATAAATAAGGTCAATGTGAATTTCTGATAAAAGCTGATATCGACGTTCAAGTGGATTACTCAGATGATGGTATAATATAATCTAAAAAAATTAAGTAGTCACATGGTTTTCTTAGTTTAAAAATTGATAAAAGTGTAGTGTGGCTCAGATAGGAAATACTTGTTCTAAATGATGAATGGGTTGGTATGCTACATTTCCCCATAAAACAAGACAAAAAATGGTCGAAACTGTATGATACCACCTTTAAGAAATTGATCTATCAAAACAAGCAGATGTGAAGTTGTACTTCTACATATTACCAGTATACATCTTCAGCTCGCCAACACAAAACTACTAAAATCGCTTTAAAAGCTGTAATTTATTGCACCCATCCCTTTTAAATCTTTGCTGCATCATACATCCTTGTGGTTGATTTAGCATTTAGGTAAATACATCACTGCCATAACCTCAATAGTCAGAAGTGTAAAATGCAATGAAAACATGAACAGCCCTTATCATGCTACATTTCTTTATAAGTAATGAATGTATCGGAAGTTGGACAAACTTGATCTACACTAGATGCCCAAGCTGGATCTACACTAGATGCCCAAGCTGGATCTACACTAGATGCCCAAGCTGGATCTACACTAGATGCCCAAGCTGGATCTACACTAGATGCCCAACCTGGATCTACAATAGATGCCCAAGCTGGATCTACACTATGCCACCAAAAGTATTTTGGTTAGTTGGAGATAGTCTTCACTTGAAGCAGGTATTATGATGCCTTCACTGTATATAGCAGGTCATGAACACTAGGCATGATACCACACCCAGTCATATTATCCTGACACTGGACAGACCTTTTAAGGAAATACCAATATATAGGGGATTTTACAGGAGTGCTCACATGATATTGTCTTTATAAACCAAGTCTACTGAAATAATATGACGCAAGGGTCTATTATTTTATACAATCATTTACCAAGATATACTTCAAACGTTTTTTCTCAGTAGTTCTCATGTGTATTAAAAAATAATTTGTGGCAGAAACATGAAACTGTTCACTTTTAAGCACTTGCAAACCACTTGCGAACCTCTCATCTGATGGGTCAAATTCTGTAGGTCTACATGTACAGTCTAGACCCATAGGTCTCAGAAGTCATTTAGACAAAATAACTTGTCCTATGGGTCTAGATCTACTATGTAAATCCTGCTTTAAAGGTATATACGTAACAATATCTGACCTTTGTTTGGGGTATTTGTACACAATTTCTTCAGGAAAAAAATATCATACATTAGTCTAAGCTTTGACGATTTTCAACAGTATCTCAATTTTAGGGCAGTAAAACTCAAAATTCAACACATAAATGTTCATTCTTTTCAAATCTATAAATAAGAATGATTGGGATTGCTGCTAAAAAACAGACATGGACGTCACAATGGATGACATGGATGATCTAAAACATAAGTAGTTACATGGTTTTGCTAGTTTAAAAATAGATCACTAAGCAGTGTGGCTCAGATATGACATACATGTTTGAAATGACAATTGCCAACTTATGGTTCACTTTTCAGACAGGTGTAAGAAACCAATAAACAGCATTTTGCTAGATCTGATCATGTAACAATGGTTTATTATAAACTTTAATGAAAATATTTTGGTCCAAACTGTTGGAAACCACCTTTAAAATGACCAGAATGGAACTGGTCCACAAACACCTTCTTCAACAAATAGGATTTTTATTTAACTTCCTTTGTATTTTTCCAAACAGATGCTTAAATATCAGATTACAGATAACAAAAATTACCCCCAGGATTTCATTGAAAATTTATTAATTTAACAACACAATTCGAAAGGGTTACATATATATTTGTTGTTAATGGGTACCCAAAATGTAGGGATAGGTTGGGAATAGAGATATGACCCACCACATATATGTTTGGTGTTAACAGGAAACTAAAATGTGGAGGCAGGATGGGAATAAGGAGATAAATCACCACACCACATACACTTTTGATGTTAATGGGTACCCAAAATGTAGAGATAACATAGAAATATGGAGACAAACCACCACATACACTTTTGATGTTAATGGGTACCAAAAATGTAGATATAACAGTGGAAATATGGAGACAAACCACCACAGACACTTTTGATGTTAATGGGTACCCAAAATGTAGAGATAACGTGGAAATATGGAGACAAACCACCACATACACTTTTGATGTTAATGGGTACCCAAAATGTAGAGATAACGTGGAAATATGGAGACAAACCACCACATACACTTTTGATGTTAATGGGTACCCAAAATGTAGAGATAACGTGGAAATATGGAGACAAACCACCACATACACTTTTGATGTTAATGGGTACCCAAAATGTAGAGATAAAGTGGAAATATGGAGACAAACTACCACATACACTTTTGATGTTAATGGGTACCCAAAATGTAGAGATAACGTGGAAATATGGAGACAAACCACCACATACCCCTTTGATGTTAATGGGTACCCAAAATGTAGAGATAACGTGGAAATATGGAGACAAACCACCACATACCCCTTTGATGTTAATGGGTACCCAAAATGTAAAGATAACATGGAAATATGGAGACAAACCACTACATACCCCTTTGATGTTAATAGGTACCCAAAATGTAGAGATAACATGGAAATATGGAGACAAACCACCACATACCCCTTTGATGTTAATGGGTACCCAAAATGTAGAAATAACGTGGAAATATGGAGACAAACCACCACATACCCCTTTGATGTTAATAGGTACCCAAAATGTAGGGATAATGAGGGAATAAGAAGATAAACCACCACATACCCCTTTGAATGATGTTAATGAATACCCAAAGGATATGGTAGAAATAAGGAGATAAACAACTACACCACATACACTTTTGATGTTAATGGGTACCCAAAATATAAAGAGAAAGTGAGAATATGGAGATAACCCACGACATGCACCTTTGAATGATGTTAATGAGAACCCAAAATGTAAAGATAGGTGAGATAATACTCCTTTGATGTTAATAAGTACCTAAAAGTGTAAGGATAAGGTAGGAATAAGGAAATAAACCACTACATACACCTTTGATGTTAATAGATACCCAAAATGAAGGGTTATGGTTGAAATAATGAAATAAACCACAACAGAATGATACTAATGAATATCTACCATGTAATGATGAGGGTGTCTTCCTTTCTTTTTAAAATTGCATTTTATCTTCTTCCCTAAAGATGTCTGAGAGCATGAGTTTCTGCCTGAAAGTATAAGTCTCACGCCAATGGCATGAGACTTGACAAGTCTAAGATGACTTTGACTGCTCTTATGCATGATGGACTAGTGGACTAAGATAGAAAATTTCATCAAACAATGAAATGTTCTCACAATAAGCAGGATGTACTTATGAATTACTAGGGCACGAGGGCAAACAATCTTACATACTTAACCCACACCCCACTACATTTGATTATGTTCCATGCTTACTTCTTGGTTATTCTGCTAGCAACTGGTTGCATAGGTAACAAGATGTAATAATATATGAAGCAGCAAATAGTGTAGATATTAATCAGTTTCCTCTATGATGGTGCTGACTGATTCGGATCAACACTATTTGCCTAAGCTTGACTGATTTATGAACAGCAGACCAAGAGTCAAGAGCTTTAACTTGGAGAAACACACTGTGTTATACTGTACACTGGTTATAATGAATGTTGTAGCCATCTTGTGGTTTCAAATAAGACATAAATATAAAAAATATAACTAAAGGAAAAATGAAACCATATTGATATGAATAATGGTGCTAGGAAGGGATATTAAACCATCAATAATTTTATTTAAAAAGTGTTCATAATTTATACTTTTACAATAATGTTATATTTTAACAGCAAATTATTGATCAATTTCTTATAATGGGCTCACTTAACTTCATACTTCAAATGTAAAACCTTGTAAACTCAGATAGAATGTTCTTTGCTTTTGAATAATGCAAAGCAGGATGTACAAATAAATGTTAATTAGGTGTGGACTGTGTGCCAATGCCAATGTATTTAAAAATCAACAACAGACATTGACATTATATCTGCACTTACAACTACATCCCTGAACCAACCCATCTGATGATTAATGTCACCACATGTATCAATAATATAGGAGTCAGACTGGTACAAATAGGCCTGTAGGGGTCTTCAGGACACACCCTCCATATATCCACAAGCCCTTATCATCCTAATTGGATAATTAGACACAAATTCATTAATTTGCTTTTACAAAAGGTACTGACAGAGACTTCTGCACCAAAAAGCTTAAATCCTAATCAGACAGCTCCAAGTACAGAGCAGGTTAAACTGGATCTTCACTATTTGTCCAAGTCTAGTCAATGTGTATTCAGCAGGCTATGCTCTAGCTGTCACATAGAAGTGACAGACTATGGATGACGATTACGGCAAGGAGTGAGCTTATGGCCAGCCCTGTTTATGAATGAACCATAACAGTCACTGGTATACTGTTACAGTAAACATGCATCTCATTACAGTACTATGTTAATCATACAAAATCCCTAACTCATGCTAGGCAGTAAAAGAAAATGTTTTTGCATGACAGTAATATAATGTTGGCTAAGACATATTGTATTTAAATAGGCATTCTTTAAACTTGCTAAAAAATGTACTACCTACTAAACAAATCATGAATAATGTATACAGTTGTCTAAATTTAATTATCTTGTATGAGTTAAAACAAAATATTAGTATAACAGATGCATATTAAAAGGGTCTTTACAAGTAGCTTTGTCAACTTTTGCCTTTAAAAATAGGCTTCATAGGTGCTAGGTTGGTCAGGGCTTTTTCAGCCTGTCTCACAGGGCCGATCTTTGGCCCTGCTCCCAATGCCAAAAAGTGACCATTTATCCCAATTTCATGAAAAAATTCCCAAAATCGAAAAAAAAATCCCACTTGAACAGAAATACCTTTTGCCTATAAAATAAATAAATAAATAAATGATTTGTCGATATTTTTTCCCCTATATTTGACAATTTACCGCATGAAGAATTTCCAATTTGAGCAGGGTCCTTTCCCCCAAAAAACCTTGAAAAAGCACTGCGGGGGCGTATGTTAGTGATCGCAAACTGTCCACTCTCAACACTGGTTTGTTTTATGTTTATGTTGATTGGGTTTATCGTCCCACTGAAGTATTTCAGTTATCTTTAGACGGTGTCCACTTGAAACAAATATAGTGCTGCCTTCACTGTGTATAGCATGCCATGAACACCTGGCATGATACCACACCCAGTCACATTATCCTGACACTGGGCCATCCAGTCATAAAACTATCCTTATATTTGCGAGTGTAAGTAAGGGAGCTATACCACTACTTTTTTTAACAACTTTGGTATGACGTGGCTAGTGATAGAACGCGGGGCATCCCATTCCTTGAGCCAATGCTCTAAGGATTGCGCACAAAGGTTCATGCCTTTTAGGACAGCAACTTCAGTGCATACTAAAACACTTCTGAATGGCAACTACAATAAAAATTTAAATGTTATAATGTTATTTTCTTCATAATTTCAATTGTTCATGTTATGATATTGTCCTTTTAGCGATTAAGTAAAAAAATAATACAATAATTAGATTTTGGTACATATGAAACATTTGGGACATATTTACGTTGCAGCAATGACCCATTGCAAATCATGATCTTGTTATTGGCTACAGTAGCATATCTTAACATTACTGGTGTTGACAATGTGTATCGTCTCATTTGCATTAGACAAAATTCTTGTCAAGACATTTTTATTTCAAAATGAACCCAGCCAGTCCATTCTACTGACACCGACGAGTCATGCGTAACGCTGTCCCCTTAGCCCCGAGCATTAGGAGGGAAGCCACTACTACCAACTTTAAAGTCTTTGGTCTGAAGCCGGTCAGGGTTTGAACCTGCGGACTCCAGGTCCGCAAGCCATCACTCTACCACTTGAGCCACTGCGGCTGGTACAAGTCCCAGGACTAGATCTACTAAATCTCTGAAAAATACCAAATGGGAGGTTTCTGTATCTAGGCAAATATCCAAGTCATCACTGAATATCTAGACCTCAAACTTTATAAAACAGCAAAATATGGGCTTTCATTCCAGTCACATCATTTCTTATGAACATAAAGAAAAATCTGGCATGAATGCCCATTTGATTAAAATTAGAGGAAAACAGGCAGCCTCTATTCACACTTTCTTCCTTAGATAAGGTATAATGTTAGTAGAATGTCAATAAGTGTGTGCATTTGGAAAGTTTGTTGTTTTTGAAAGACATAGCAGTGACCTATTATGGTCATTATAGTGACGTTATACTATTTTGTAGAGGAAGATCCCTGATAAATGTAGAACCACAACCACACCTTGGATGAGCTGGAAGACCATCCCACTTAAAAGCCCTTCGCCCTGAAATGGACTCGAACCCAAGCAATGAGAGACAAAGGAATGTTCACAAATAGTTAAATGAGTTTGCTTTTAAAAATCTTCCAGTATTAGGAACATCTTAATGTTGACCTTTGACCTAGTTCCAGAGTGCAGAAAATATAATGGTATGCTGTTAATTTTCTGTAAAACCTACAGGTAAAATAACAGACACCATTAACCTGACTTTGGAGCAGACAAAACATGGATTGGGTACAGTCTTTCAACAACAGTAGGAGGTAGGTAGTCTAGCAGCTGTTGTGTGGTACCTATCCCTGAGCTTGATCTGTCTGTATTTTTACTGCTTTGGCAAATAGTGTAGATCCAGATCAGCCACTTCAATGCTTTGGAGCTGTCTGATTAGGATCTACACTATTTACTTATGAGTCTATATATAAATATGTCTTGGCACCTTTGCATGTCCATGTAAGAAAACAATTTAGAATAAGTTTGGTTAATTTACAAATACAGCAAGCGAAGGCCTACTCAGGCTTCATACCTTCCCATGTTATGTTGGTAATTTTCAGCTCTAACATCTCCTGTTCGTTTTTTGGGTTTATCGTCCCACCAACAGTATTTTCAGTTATCTGGAAGTGTCTACTTGAAGCAGATATGGTGCTGCCGTCACTGTGTACAGCATGCCATGAACACCTGGCATGATACCACACCCAGCCACTTTGACCTGAGACTGGGTCAACCAGTCGTGGAACTACCCTTATGTTTGCTTGAGTGTTAGGAAGGGAGCGATACCACTACCATACTTAAGGACTTTGGTACGTTGCTGCCTGTGATCGAACCCGTGGGCCTCCCGTACCTGGAGCCAACACTCTACCGATTGTGCTACCTGGTCTGGTCTCTCCTGTTAGTCCTGATCATGCCTAATTAGTTAAAGGTTGTAAATAATTAGTATATCAAATACATGCAACAATATCTTAACACAGTTTTGGGCAATTTGTGCGTAGTTTCTGCTATAAACTCATACTTATGTCTAAATAAAGACTATTTCATACACTAACTATATTGTTAGACAGTGCTAATCGTGAAAACTCTAAATGTTCATCATTTACAACTCTATAAATAGAGAGATATTGGTCTTGCTTAAAATATATATCAACGTCAGAGCGGATTATCCAGATGACTATATAACAAGTGTCAAAAGTAAGTGGTGACGTGGTTTTCTAAATTTAAAAATAACTATCTCTGCAGCATGGCTCGGATAGGAAATACCTGTATGTAATGAAGAGTGGCATTTGTTTTGTTTTGAAATACATTGCAGCAACCAATTACGATTATTACAGCATAGTCCATCTTTCTGGTGAAGTAAGATCCCAGACAGATGTCTGGGTAGAACCAGCACACCGCAAGTCAGCTGGAAGACCTTCCAACTTTAAGTCCCTCGCCCAGAACGGGACTAGAACACACAGTGAGTCAGAGGAGTTACATATCGGCGACTCTACCACTACGCCACGGGCGCCCCTGACCAGTGTTGATTTATGCCTGACTGTTCACACAGACTAGGACATCAATGAACAGCATTTTGAAGGAAATTTTCAGATAACAATGATTTAATTGGCTATTTGAGAAAAGAATTTTGGTCCCAGCTGTTGGATACCACCTTTAATAACCAATACTAATACATATTATATTATATTTACTAACCATTTCATGCATAAGTAAACATGCCATAAATAAAAACTTAGAGGCAAATAGCATAGCTTCCTATAATACATAGATTGTTTTATTGTTGTTTTTCTCGTCCCACCAATATTTCAGTCATCTGGAGACAGTGTCCACTTGAAGCAGATATCGTGCTGCTTTCACTGTGTACAGCATACCATGAACACCTGGCATGATACCAGGCCTAGTCATATTATCCTGACACTGGGCCAACCAGTTATGGAACTACCCTTAAATTTGTTTTAACAATAGCACTGGAGCTACCATTTTTGACAACTTTGGTATGTCGCAGCCCGGGATTGAACCTCGAGCCAGATGCTCTAATGATTGTGGTACCAGGTGCAGGTATACATAGATTGATCTGGACCTATGGTATTTCCCGATGCCTGATCCCACAGTAGGATAAGAGTTAAAACAGATGGCAAAAAAGTGATCAGCTACAAACAGGAAACAGAAAATTAGAGGCAATGAGGAAAACAAACTGTTCAGGAAAACAAACTGTTCAGGAAGTACCAGAGGGACTGAGAATTCTGAAAGGAAGTAGAGAAAAAAAAGACATCCAGAATGATATTGCATGGATAGAAGATAAAAATGTGATGATAATATAAGAAAAATGTTTACTTATAGTAAATATATTAAAACTGTGCAGGCATATTCCGACCACTTAAATAAAAACTGGCTAATATATGTATACCATAACAAAGTCACACTACATTACATTACTTATGCATTATGAGTTATTGTCTAATTATACACAACACTGAAAACAGCTTCTTTTATTCTGCAATTATAGAAGTTGAAACTCAGCTTACTTATTTGAACTGAATTTTTTTGGTTAACTTTTAGCAATAGGTGTTATCAGGATCTAGACAATAAATCTAAATAAGTCAAACCAACAGGACTCGACTGGATCTTAGGGCTTCTAGCTTTCCAAGCCTACAGTGGTACCACTAGACCAATATTTCTATTTCTACAGAACTAGTTTTTAGGTGGGGCGCTTGTGACAGCAAAAGAGTTATGAGAAAGCTGAATTTCAGAAGAATGAAGGATTTACTCTTCATGACCTTGACTAATAGTGGTCAGTAAATGTTTGGGAAAAATCAGTGCATGTACAGAAACAAATATGTACTGTGGTATCATTTAATTTCGCTGGCACGAAATTTCGCGCAATCGCAGAAAAAGACTGTTTCGCGCGGACGTAAATTCGTGCAAATAACAATCCATTCGGACATTAGCACACTTCAGATACATATGTGGAACTATATGGTTAAATGTTAGCTTAGGTTTTAAATTCGCGCACTGGCCGGAGCAAGAAAATTAAGCCATCGCTAAATAAAATGATACCACAGTATGTTGAAGGAGATGGGATGCATCAACTGTGTCCCTGCAGGCTTCAAATGTTAATATTTTGTCATCGTATCTTATCTTATCTTATACATGTAACATCTACCCCATGTTTTAGGGACTTTTAGCATAAGTTTCTGCATGAAGACATACATAACACTAAGTTAAGACATTTTTCAACACACTCTCAATCTTTAGAGGGAACAGATCATGAAATATGTCATTCTACATGTTGACCTTTTTCAAATCTATAAATACTGTAAAGGGCTATAGAATATGCGGGCCCATGCAATGTGTGCACCCTTTATTTGGGCTTCAAATCTTGGGTAACAATTGACCATACTACACTTTTCATATGATTGCATTTGAAGTAAAATTAGTCTAAAATAACTGCTTATTAGTGCTACCGGACGCGACCAATGTACACTGAGTTCAAAATTGACACCCAGTTATAAGTTGGTAGGTGGGTCATCAATAGGCTTTGACAGATTAGAACAGCTTTGACTCGAGGGCATAACACCTTAACTGGCCAACAAATTTTCTGAACTGGGGATGTGCACAATCTATGAGCTATTAATATAATAGTTTCTAAAGAGAGAGAAAAAATAGACTAGTGTTCCACTGACTATGCATTATGTACTAAGCAGAGATATTTGCCTCATCCTGCGAAGGCTTCACTGCCTTCTGTGGCTCTATATCAGGTTTGCAATCAAGATTTCTTAACATCACAGGGTAGTGTAGACAAAATACAAAAATTCTAAAACTGGATGTTAGTAACTAAGTTGTTGCTTTTGTCCCAAGGTATAATCTACATTTTAAAAACTTGTCACCTTGTTCTATGTGTTGCTCAATCGTTTTACATAAAAAAAGTGACCATTATTGACATACTCTTAATCGCTTACTAGGTAAAACTTACTCTGCCCAAACAGCGCTTGTCAGCACTTTGATTACATAAGGCCAAGCATGCTTTGCACATGCTGTTCACAACAACAGACAGTTCCAATAAATAAACAAAAGGTGTGTCTACATCATGACTGCTTGCTGCATACAGGATTAGAAAATATAAAATATAATATTGGCTTTACTTGTACCTCTGTCTCAAACTTCATAAAATAGATTAGAAAATGCATGAGCAACCTGTTATATGGTATACATCTGTGTATAAGTTTATCATTGCCTTTGACTACACAATATTGTCTCCGGAATGAAGCAATTCAACACAGGACCTTTTTCCCAAAGCCATGGATGTTTCAAAGCATTACATGCGCTAGTGGTATGCATCATTATGGAAGATGAACAAAATTTGATTCTATTTTGAATCACTTAACTTAAGAACAATGTGAAAAAAGGAAACATAAAACTATCAATATGGAACAGTTTATTATCAACGCTTAATACGATTTCATCTTTATTAAGTTTATGAAGTAGAAATCACTTTGCAACCAGTGTTTAGGCTAGAATTTCAAAGCAGTGGACCAATTTGACCCATCACTTCTGAAATCAGTGGTCCAATTTTATAATCAGTGGGTCATTTAAAAAGATGAAAACAAAAATCCTCACCAAAATGGGGGTTTTAGTAGCAGACATAGCGCAAACACTTCACAAGGTTTCATCTCACGCAAGCACTTTACTTACATACCGCATTATTAAACGCGAAGCATCTATTAATTATGATCAAGAGTTGTTCGTACCGGCAGTTACTAGTGCCTATATAGTCAAACCAATACAGCTGTTATTAGGTCAATAGGTAACGCCGAGTCAGTCTATTTTTAGCAGAAACTAGTTTGTGTGCAAGATAGGCTTAGAATTAGGATTGATTGATACAAAAATATTTATTTATTTATTCTTAACTTTTATTAGCGTGCGTCAAAATTACCATTTCAGCTGAAAATATGCGCTAACTCTAAGAATTCTGCTCCAATCCCGCAAAGGCGTGCTCTAGCCTGAACACTGTGCATCTTCACCTTATACTAGGCCAACAATACAAATTGCCAATTGATATTACAATTAAGAAGGTACACAGAACAAGGTTACCTGATCCAACATTAGGTATATCTTTTGCATATAATCGGAAGCAATTTGTAACACTACGACTGTCATGAGGTCAGTACTCTCAACGGGTCAAATACTTCAAGTATTTAAAAACCACAATGATATCACGAAATACAAGATAAAGGGGAACCTCACGTAGGGGACATATGTATAGAAGTATGTATAGGAAGTCGCATGGTAGTCAAAGTAGATAGACATGGTCCAACTTCAAAGAAAAACAAATTAGTGCTCCTTGTTAGTTGTCAATAATGACCGATGGTGCTTACAATACAGTTTCACTACCCACATTCCCAATTTCCACCTCTGCGTATATATACTGAAACCAAACAGACAGAAAATTGCCGCCCTCATTCGCCGGATTCAATTGGCCAAGGATCCGCGCACGTTTTGTGTTTGGGGAAATTGTTGGATACAGAGAAATACTAGATAAGTTACTTTGTATTGTTGTACTTATGTATTTTACTACTTTGTTCATACATTATAATATTTGGTATCATAATAACGTAATAACTTTGTAATGGTTCTACTTACATTTTAGACTTGCTTAATAATGCTGATTGTTAATTAAGAGATTTAGTTATTATTTATCTCAGAATCTAGTGATTTGATGAAAGGTTGTTTTGCTACGAACTGAAATAGACGATCATAATTAATTGCTGTGCTGTAACTAACAGAAGGATTACATCTTTATTATGTATTGATTGTAATCATATGGTTAAGTTTATATAGGCAACATTGTTTTGCTAATTATATCAATTAGAGGAGAATTGCTGCACGAATTGATATTGTTAAACATCACTAGCCAAGTGATACGGCAATTAGAGGTAAGCTCTGTATATTGTATTAGGTTTGTTAATTTTACTAAGAGTTAATACTAAATATAGACATTTGACTTGATAATTGAGTTTGAACATTGTAATATAATTATCGCATATTAGATATTAATGACCATAATACAATTATGTAATCAAACGTTGTTTTAGGTCTTTATTTCTACCTTCGTAAATAACCAATTATAAGTTTTAACGAATCGCTAAAGTTACGACCCTGAATAGAAAATCAAGTCGCGGAAAAATTAATAATTAAACACAACACATTGAGAACTAATTGAAGACGTACAAAAATCTAACCACTATACGATTATGCGCAAAGGCCACCATTGTAGCCGATTGGAGAAGTAACCTTAAATTAAACGGTACTTATAAATTAAACAAATAAGCTAATCAAACCCATTAAGGGGCTTGTAGGGCTACAAACTCTTGTTTGTCTTTTTTTTTGTTACATCGCCCAACATAATTATGGTCATATTGGCGACGTCCAGCTTATTATTGGTGGAGGAAGACCCCAGACCTACGCCTGGGTAGAACCAATGGCACCTCAGGTAAGGTGGAAAACCTCCCCACATGAAACTTCTGCTCTAACTGGGACTCCAACCAAAGTGATGAGGGACGCAATACATGTTCAACATGAGGGATCAATATAAAATTAAGGAAGTGCTGACCCACATTAAACTGTTATCATGATGGTTTACAAGCAGACTGCACGTGGCTAAAGAAAGAAGAGCAATAAGAAAAAGTTACCTTTGAGCACAAGGTATGCAAAACTTAGTGGTTTCATATTAAGTAGAATTTATGAAATAAATATTTTTTTCTAAATGGAAATGTATTTAAAAATGTCAAAATATTGGCATATATACTTTACAAGTATGTTTTTTATTATATATGTACTTAATAGAATAACAACCAAAAACAAAATCAAGGTGGTTAAATATAAGATTTCTTGCCAAGACTTTGACTGGCATATGTAACACACACCTCCATAATGCAGTTTGTTTATTGGGTTGATCATCTCAACAACAGTTTTTCAGTTAACTGGAGACCATATTACCGTATCCACTTGAAGCAGATATATATGCCGTGAACACCTGGCATGATACCACAACCAGTCACATTATCCTGACACTGGGCCAACCAGTCATGGAACTACCCTTACATCTGCTTAAGCGTAGCAAGGGAGCTAGACTACTACCATTTTATAACGACTATTATATGTAACGGCCCGGGATCGAACCCTGGCCCACCCGTACCTGGAGCTGACGCTGTACCGACTACCCTACCTGGTATGGAGCCCATAAAGCAATTTGAATCAGATACATGTTTAGGACTGCCTTCACTATAAAAGCATGGTTTCATCAAAGCCTCAGCAAGTCATTTTATCATACCTGGGTAGGAGGTTATAATCTATAGCTGATTTTTTTCTATCGGTACTGCTCAAGGTACTCAAGCTGAATTTTAATTGACTTTTAATTGACTTTTCATTCCTACCAATCGGGTGCCAGAGAATGTTCCCAGACTGTGGCTCATAGTTTTATTACCTTCAGCCTTGATGCCAAGCGGATCAGTTTTGGATCAACCCTCTAAACTTAGCATGCTGTGCATATATAATGGAAACATCTAACTTCAATTTGTATGACTGGTTATTTGTGGTTATCTCTTTTTTTAACTTACAACTAATATATATATATACATAAATATACAACTAGCAGAATAACCTGGACTTGACCTACACCAGTCACCAGCTACTTACTTACTTAACAAGTTTTTTTTAATTGCCCTCTAAAATTTAATGAACTACATAAGAACATCTCCTACATTTCCCCTTATATATGCATGAGAACTTCCCCTAAAGCATGAGAAATCATGTATATCATTGAACGGGAGATATCTCCTAACCTACATTATTTTCCTTATAATGCACAAACAACATCAACAGCTTATAATTCCTGTCATATTTCTAGCGCAGAATGATTAAGAGTAGACAACTTTATGTAGGGAGGAGGATAATCAGATCCTTATCCCGTAACCTGCTACATTTATCAACCCATAGCTTGCTACATTTGATTACAACAAATACTAAACGCAATAGTGTTACTAAATCAGTCTTCATGAAAGGAAGTAAAAAGCACTCTTCCTTCCATCCACCAAGCTAGCAATATCCACTGGTCCAGACCAAATATTACTCAACCTGTATGATTTTGGCATTTTGAAAAAAAAAAGAGAGAAAAGAACTAGTTTTTCCAATTCATTATTTACAAGTGACACCAGCTTAGACATGAGGCATTCATTAGACATCTCGGTACCCACATTGTCGTCTATATCTGAACTCCCAAGACTCCGAAGCACACAGTCAAATGCCGAAGATATGACATTTTTGATGTTTACAATAGGCCAGAAACGAGTATGGTAAAGAATGCGGTCGCCATTAATTCCATGTCCCAAACCTAGAAAACTGTATGGACTGATACTTCAAATAAAAATAAAGTAAGCATGCATTCTAAACACAAACTAGGTTGACATTTATTTTTTTTGTTTCACTAACTAATTATCCGATTTCATATCCCTATATTTTAAATGTTTACACAGTTGCTTTCTGACCTGCAATATAAACAATGCTATGCCATAAATTAGAATGGATGTGTGCAGGCTACAAGCGTAAGTGCTGACAAAAGTGACATTTGTAACATCTGTACATACTGACAATCTCTGAAAAAAGTTGGTAAGCTATCTGAGGTGTTACAATTGGTTGGGTTCAATAAAATGCTCTAAGGCGTTCTTTAATTTTGTTTATTACATGTTTTCATAATAATTAAAAATTAAAAATGTGGCTAAAAAAATAGGTGGACCATTAGTGCATTTAACTTGTAAAGTTTACTTGACCAAGATTTTGGTAGACTCAGACCATGGTCCATCTGATGTCAAAGACTGCTAAATGACTAGACACATTGCCAGAGACTGAGCAGCAAATAGTGTTGATTCTGACCAGACAGCTCCCAGTAGGAAGATAGCTGAGATGGCTTGACCTGGATCTACAATATTTGCCTTAGCATTTTAAAATGTGTTAAGCAAAGCAAAGAGGCATTTGGGATTTGTCTGCATTTTTGCCGATACTGTGCAGCGACATTTCTAATCATTATAGCACAGGGGCATTTATGAGGTGCCCAGGGACTGAACCTGGCTGGTCCATTATAATGACACGGATGAGTCAGGAGTTATGCCAAGTTCTTTTAACAAACACAAAGCTGCAAATGGTGTCCTATTCAGATGCTCCCAGCTGACTGATCTGCATCTATACAATTTGCCTAATCCTGATCAATTTGTATTTAGCAGGCTACCACTTAAAATTTTATCACATTCACACAAGAGGGATGGGCAGCCAGTATTCGTATTGGCAACAACACTAGTGAAAATTGCATCATAGTCAACCTAGCTGGCTGCCAGTATAGTACAAGCATAACCAAACTGTAAAACGTGCTCTAAGAATAGACTGTTGGAGCCATTACACCCTCAGCACTACCAATATTGGTTTGCTGGTCTTGGTGGATTCATTCATTATTTTCTTTCAGGAGATAACCATTCATTCATACTGGGGCTTCAGGAAGGCTTCCTCCCAGCACGCTAATGAACACCACCAAGGTGTGCACTGATACTGGCAGACAGTGGGAATTTAGTCAATGAAACAGCCTACAACATCTACAGCCAGCATCTATAGGCCTGGCATTGGGTCTATTTAGTCTTAACATTCTAAGAATGAAAATATCTGACTTAGCTCTTGTTCTGCTGTAGTTGTTAAAAAATCATCTAAGATACCTGCTAAAGACTGAAGATTCCTGCTACAAACTTTAGATACCTTCTGAAAACTTAGATTCCTATTTAAACCATGAAGTTGCAAGAGACAACAGAAAATAGTGCAGAACCGTATTATGCAGACCATTCCACTGGGATCAAGTTTATCGGGAGCTATTCCTATACCAGATCCGTTCCTGCTAAGCAGGCTAAGAGAGACTCCCACATGCATGATTATTACACAGTCTCGAAGGGGAGTGTCGCAAGTAATAAGGTAGTGATATATGGTACCTATATTAACACTACGATGACAGAAATGCTACCAGTAAACAATGACTAATAAAGGAATGGGTCTATGCTTATGTTCTGCAGGTACTGATAGTTGTTTCTTTATAGACGGATACTCTTGTTTAACTTCATATTTATTAAGATGTTTTTTCTAATTGTAAATAGTAAATCACACCTTCATGTGCACTGTCTATAAACAGAACAACAAGTTTGATGAGGTGACTTGCTTCTCAATCAACAATGAACCATATAGAAAGGCCAGTCTCGTACAGAAAGGCTAGTCTTGTACAGAACAGCCATTCTCGTGCAGAAAGGCCAGTCTCATACAGAAAGGCCAGTCTCATACAGAAAGGCCAGACTCATACAAAAAGGCCAGGCTCATACAGAAAGGCCAGTCTCATAAAGAAAGGCCAGTCTCATATAGAAAGGCCAGTCTCATAAAGAAAGGCCAGTCTCATATGGAAAGGCCAGTTTCATACAGAAAGTCTCGTAAAGAAAGGCCAGTCTCATACGGAAAGGCCAGTCTCATACAGAAAGGCCAGTCTCATACAGAAAGGCCAGTCTCGTACAGAAAGGCCAGTCTCATAAAGAAAGGCCAGTCTCATACAGAAAGGCCAGTCTCGTACAGAAAGGCCAGTCTCGTACAGAAAGGCCAGTCTCGTACAGAAAGGCCAGTCTCATACAGAAAGGCCAGTCTCGTTCAGAAAGGCCAGTCTCGTACAGAAAGGCCAGTCTCGTACAGAAAGGCCAGTCTCATACAGAAAGGCCAGTCTCATACAGAAAGGCCAGTCTCATACAGAAAGCCAGCCTCATACGGAAAGGCCAGTCTCATACGGAACGACCCATCTCATACTGAAAGGCCCTTCTCATACAGAAAGGCCAGTCTCATACGGAAAGACCAGTCTCATACGGAAAGGCCCGTCTCATACGGAAAGGCCAGTCTCATACGGAAAGGCCAGTCTCATACGGAAAGGCCAGTCTCATACGGAAAGACCAGTCTCATACGGAAAGGCCCGTCTCATACAGAAAGGCCAGTCTCATACGGAAAGGCCAGTCTCATTGACCCAAAAGCTATAGTGAAAACCTCAGTGACATCAATCTGACAGTCCAGTGGCACCTAGTCGGCTGAGCAGAAAGTCCTCAACTTGTAACTCCTCAGCCCACACTGCGTGTGTATGGCACAAACTTTCATGTGGGGAGATCTTATAGCTGCATAGTGCCGGTGGTTGTACAAGGAAATATGTCTGCGGTTTTACACCACAAATATCTATCTGGACGTTACCAATACAACCATAAGTCTGTCATAATATTACATAAAAAGGGTGTTCAGTATCATTAAAGTGAATCATTAAAAAACACACACACACAAAACCACCAAAAATGGTGCTTCCAAATTATATACCATTCATCCATTACATCACCAATAAAAAGAACTGCATGGACAGAATGGAAGATGTTGCTTTTGTCAGTAGATTAACTTCCTTAAGACTTTGACAATCTGACTTAACACTTGTCTTACTTGTTCTTCTTTACCTTATCATTAATTTCCTTAATGACCACATGCATCAATCAATCTTTGACGTCATAGTCATCTTGTGTTGATAACATTTTAAAACAAAATGTAAAAATAATAAAATATATGCAAATAGTATTAAAATAAATCCATTGTGTAACATAGAGCCAAAGGCAAAATGAAAGAAGACCACTGACAAGTGACATTTTACAAAAAATCCTAGAAAGTTTTGCACCGATTTGTATTTTGTATTATGGGATTTACTGCACACCAACACTTGATACGTTATGCTGAGTTGAATACGAAATGGTTTAACGAAAATAAAATACAACTAGGTTGCAAGTAAAATTCGTAAACAGAAATATAAAACTCTATAATATTAAAATAATGAATTATAATTGAAAACATTAGCAATTATAAACAGTTTACAAACTTGTAACTTATCAAGAATACCAATCTCGTTCAGGAAGCAAACAAGTTAAGTAGCATTAGACACTGTCCTAAATTAGTCGTTCATGTTATTGACATTAAAATACTTTAACCGAATATGGTTTGTATCAATGCAATCTATCTTTGCCCCTTAGTTATGTGACAATAACCATCTGACTTTCAACATTGGACAGTACTCTGACATGGTTGTACCATTATACCATGCAACTCTGACATAAACAGACCTTGATTAGGTCAAAAATTCAAGGAAAAATTGTGCCCCCCCATAAGTATGTATTTACTGTCCATGTTGTAAAGAAAACAGAAAAAGTTGTGTGTACTGTCAATGAGGCAGTATTCGGTCTGTTCCAAAATTATTTATGACCAATTCTTCACTTTTTGATAAGTTTAAAAACTCTTGATAATTGGTTTGATACCAATGACAACTGGTTTAAAGACAATTTGATACTGTTTTCATTCTCTTTTATTACTTGAACCCGCGCGGTGAGGGGCTGAGGAGTTTCAAGTCAACAGCTCTAACCGCTTGGCTACAGGCGACCCCCCCAATTGGACATGTAACATTTGGAGATTCACAGACATTAAACACATTTTCCATCCCAAAAGTTTTGTTTCGGAACAACAACAAAAGGCCTTTTTTTTTAAACTTTATTCTTTGTTATTGTAATTTAATTGGAGGCACCAGCTGTGCAAAATCCAACCAATTTCTTTCTGAACATACTTTCAAGATCCAGAATAAAACACTCACACTTTGGATGACAAACCTGATTAAATTCACATGTCCAGGCTTGATTTTAGTTGCCATTGGTGATCGAACATGTGGTAACCCTTTCATTTATAGTAAATGTATGATATTTAAAAATTCACCAATTTTGTTGATTTTCTTTAAACAGTTTCAAGTAATTTTAAAAATGTGTATTTTTGGTGTATAATTATATAAATTAAATAATCTAGATAAAAACTAGTCTTTTACTTTTACTGATGCAGCTGAAGATATAAGGAATAATAATGAATGCTTTAAAAAGGCGTAAAATAGGGTTAATTTTGATGACTGCCTCATGCAAAGGTGCTTTCCAATGCAGATTGAGATCCATTTGAGATATCATGTACAAATATCCAAGTGACTTGAGCTGCATCAGTGGTTGTATAAAAATATTTTTGTTTTGGGACATTAATAAAAGCAAAATGGTTCTATAATTCTAATGTATTAGGCGTGATAAACATTAAAACACTCTCATGTAACCTGAGAAAAAAAAATGAGGAAAATTAGTGCACATATTACATCCTGATTAATACAGTTTTCAGAGTAGGTAAATACCCATTTTTATCATGTCGGAACTTAATCTATGGCTTCAACATTTAGATATTACTTAGTCATATACATAACCTTTGTAATACTAGTACTTGTTAACATTCAATTTTAAATATAAAAGTCACAAGAAAACAATTACAGTCGTAATTATTGGGAAGACGTTTCACACAATTACACACTACAGGTCAGTTAGAATACAGAAAAATAAAATAAAACTATTCGGTAATTAACCCTTTTCTGCATGTATATGCCATTTTACACCTTTACACACCATTCACAATCTTTTCTGCATGTATATGCCATTTTACACCTTTACAAACCATTCACAATCTTTTCTGCATGTATATGCCATTTTACACCTTTACACACCATTCACAATCTTTTCTGCATGTATATGCCATTTTACACCTTTACAAACCATTCACAATCTTTTCTGCATGTATATGCCATTTTACACCTTTACACACCATTCACAATCTTTTCTGCATGTATATGCCATTTTACACCTTTACAAACCATTCACAATCTTTTCTGCATGTATATGCCATTTTACACCTTTACACACCATTCACAATCTTTTCCGCATGTATATGCCATTTTACACCTTTACAAACCATTCACAATCTTTTCTGCATGTATATGCCATTTTACACCTTTACACACCATTCACAATCTTTTCTGCATGTATATGCCATTTTACACCTTTACAAACCATTCACAATCTTTTCCGCATGTATATGCCATTTTACACCTTTACAAACCATTCACAATCTTTTCCGCATGTATATGCCATTTTACACCTTTACAAACCATTCACAATCTTTTCCGCATGTATATGCCATTTTACACCTTTACACACCATTCACAATCTTTTCTGCATGTATATGCCATTTTACACCTTTACAAACCATTCACAATCTTTTCCGCATGTATATGCCATTTTACACCTTTACACACCATTCACAATCTTTTCTGCAAGTATATGCCATTTTACACCTTTACAAACCATTCATAATCTTTTCTGCAAGTATATGCCATTTTACACCTTTACACACCATTCACAATCTTTTCCGCATGTATATGCCATTTTACACCTTTACAAACCATTCACAATCTTTTCTGCATGTATATGCCATTTTACACCTTTACACACCATTCACAATCTTTTCTGCATGTATATGCCATTTTACACCTTTACACACCATTCACAATCTTTTCTGCATGTATATGCCATTTTACACCTTTACAAACCATTCACAATCTTTTCTGCATGTATATGCCATTTTACACCTTTACAAACCATTCACAATCATTAGCAGAATCTGCATGACTAAGGGTGTATGTATAGACAGGTTCAGCCTTAAATCTATTATTACAAACTGAACATAGATTTATTAAACTCCTTTATCTCCTTCAAAGAAAAACAATATAGCGAAGTGAATTTTCAAAATTATCGATGAACTATGAATGAAAGGGTTAAGATTCAGCCGGAGATCGTTGCAATGCATCAACTTTGCTTTTGATCTAGAATATAATTTTTCTAACGTGCAGTCTTAAAATAGGTACAGACTAGGGTCCGTATTACCCAAGCATTTCTAAGCCTAAGTCATGACTTGAACTCAAGTCACCATTTACATACCAAGAGAATAAGCTTTTGTATTTACCGGGTAGTTAAAATGTGATTTTAAGCTCAAAATAGCAAAGTTAAAGTGTCATGCAACAGTTAAGAAATGTAGCTGAATATACTTTGAAGATATAGTGAATTAAAATTTATGACCTGATCAATTCTTAGTCAAGAATGGTTAGTGAATACGGGCCTTGAAATTCACTCCTTTACTTTCTTAGAATCATGTGTGATGATGAATAAACATTCAGGGAAGGTGTAATGTATCCTTTATTTAAAAAAAAACAACAAAAGCTGTGAGGCAACTGACAGTTAATAGTAAGGGGCTTTTGTGACAGAATTATAAAATCAAATAAACAAAAGGAAACTATTACCTGACAAGGATGATAAATATTCAGTCTTGCAAACAAACTGACCTATATTTGTTTTAAAAGCATTGTCAATTAATAATGATATCTTAAATGAAATTCACAATTTGTTTGGAGTCCATCGCTACCTGATTTCGAGACTCAAAAATTCACGATGTGACCAGACAAGAATCTGTTCATAAAAGAATGGGGGAAATTATGCTGGTATGCATGAACTTATAAACAACAATAGCAGCAGCAGCGACAACAACAACAGCAGCTGCAGCAACAACAACATTATAATTATTGTTTGCCCCAGTGTCGCTAAATGTCGTTGATTTAATTAGAATCAACATAGTGACTAACTAGATTATTCATCATATATTTGCTGCATTTGTAATTAATTATAGATATGCAAAACAAAATCATTATAATTTGTCAACAACAAGTATCTATAACTAGACTTGGTAGCAGAAAGTGCAGATCCTGATTCAGACAGCTTTCAGCAGCAAATGGCTTGATCTGGCTCTAGTATATAGGCCCAAGCCCGATCAATTTGTGATAAAGAGAATAAGCATGCTCCTCACTTTTTGTATCATGACCTTCATACTTAATCAGGCAGTTGTCCCATTGATTCACAGGGGCACACTCTTGCTGATATACAATTACACTTTATCTAGTGAATTAACTAGATACACATGTGCCAAGGCAGCATGTAGCACAATTAAGAGTCTCTCTACATGTTTTACAAGCACCTTTGTTTACTGATTGACTGCAATAACTGCAAAGAAAACTGAATGACAAACAAACAAAAAAATGTAACATGTTAACCAAATTTTAATAATTTTCTGGGGTTTGAGATACTGTTTCTATTTGTTTACATTACTGCACCCACAGGACACCCAACAGTTTTTCAGTAACTGGAGGACTTGTAATAGTACAGCAGCCACATGCATAATAGGGAAACTAAGTGTTCCGAGGTCCAACAAGACTATATGCACGTTTCTCTGCCTATAACACATAGGAGTCGTATTACTATGAAATGGTTATTGAATAAGATTGCTCAAGTTGCTATGTGTGGCTATCAGAGTTGAGACATAAATATATGGGATTTCTAAGAAAAAAGACTTACTGAATAAGGAAGAAAATGAATTCAAATTTGCAAGCATTGCCATTGGATTGTGAAAGCAGCTTTAAAATACGTGATAATTTTATTCTTAATGCTATAACATACATTAAACATAAAATTGCAAAATAATTTAAATGGTACCTGTCAGGTTCTAAAAGATCTGTTTGTTTTTTCAGCTATATCTGAAAAGATCTAATCACTATCAGCATTCTCATTGTTCCATGAATCATATTTGCCTGCATCCATTAACTAAAGAATCTGTTTTGTAGGGAAAGGTAACTCATGAATTTCTATCATTCACTTGATAGTCTATTCCATAAGAATTACTTTTCAACCAAGACTTTTGAATGATGCTCAAAGGTTTAGAATTAATTAGAATCTTTATTCAGTCTGAGACATCAGCTTATTTGTGCTAACATACCTAAGTTTAATAATGTTTTTTTTGTAAAAAAATACAAGTGTAGTTTTCACAGCTCACCATGTCATTTCTGTCATTCTTACAGTAACTTTGATAAAATATCCAGATATTATCGGCCTAAAAATAAGACAGCATTTCACTTTTTTTTTATCATTTTATTTTCTGATTTCCTTTACTCTTATCAGTCATGCCAAGTCATATGGCTCTTTCCCATCTGCCATTCCAGATAGCAAAACTTAAATTCTGATAGTATCCAAGTGATGACATAAGATATACCATATACTCACAATGCAGCGATACAGATTAGCAATTGGCCCAGTCGCTTGAGGTGAGTAAAAAATCAGCTGGGTGACCAGACCATTCCTAAGTTGATAGCCGACTTACGACTGAAATTTCGGGAAACGGTTCAGTGAATATTGATAATTATGTGCCGCTTTTAACACTTTGCGCTGCATATTTGTTAGTGTTAAAAACATTTTTTGCTTAATAAACATTCAATTCTTTCCGTTTCCGGTCTACAAAAGATAGCTAGCATTTACAGTAGATTTCATGATCTTTGTTACCGGGACTCATATGAACTCAAATGAACACTTTTACTGATAAACGCAAGTGCATAAAGGAATACAAGAAAACAAACAAGCCATACGTTCAATGCTAACTAGTTTCTTGATCATTCTTGGCTGAAAGACACGTACAATGGTATGACTTGTGTTTGCTGTCCATAATGACGAAGATAAAAAAATCAGTATTTTAGGTGTCACAGTTACAAGATTGATAGCATTCTCAAACAGAGAACAGGGCAAACAACATGTACAGTACTAGTCAATTCATCAGGCTAAACAAATGCCAGTCAGGGCGTCTGAGGCAGGAAGGAAAGGCAAGGATGAAACTACATGAAAATGTTTAATGCTAATTAAAATAAATATGACATGGACAAAGACCTAGATACTGATGGGGACTTTTAAATTATGAGGAGGGAGATGATGCGACAGTTTTTGCTTAGCTTCTAGATCAGGATAGATACAGCATTGGATCATAATATTATTAACTGATTTTCACGGTAAGCGCAGTATGAGTTGTCCCTCTGTCAGCATTTGCTGGATTAAAACTACAAAGCATAATGTAAAATGACATCAATATTTCATGACATCATACCATGACATCATGACCTCGTTTCGTGGAAGATAAGCATGTGTTTGTTGTTGTTTTTTTTGTTGTTTTTTTAAGGTGGGGAAATCAAAAGATTTGAGCAGAAGTATAAAAGATATCATCACAAATAAAAAATATGAATGTTAAAAAATATTCGAACATTGCGAAGTAAATGGATTTGAATAGGTCTTCAGTGTTTGCTGTCATAAAGCGATATATAAAGAATGGGGAAATACGGAAAACTGACAAAAAAACTGAGCGGAAGAGAAAGACCAACCAATGTGACAAAAGAAAACTTTTAAGGTTGGTGAAACAACACTGTAGTTTGCTTTTAGATATTTCTTCCAGATTCAATTAAAGCAGCCAGAGTACTGTTTCTTAGATTTAGAGATCTTTATACAGAAATAAATCTTATATCAGAGTTGTAAGAAAAAACGTTAGCATTAAGAGATCCTATAACTGAAATACAGTCAAACCTTGTCAACTAGATTTCAAGGGGACTGCCACAGACACATTGACATATCTTTGGTAAGAGTTATGAAATGTATCAATTTTATCTTGTTTTTTTACTTGTGATTTAAAAAAAGCAGCATTTTTTACATAATTAACTAAAAAAATTAATATATATTCATTACCTGTTTTTAACTAAGCAACTTATATATCAGTACATGATCGCATGTTACTTGTAAAATGCAGCATAAAATTACATCGAACCAGTGAAAACAATGAAAAATACATACATTTTTTGCATATACATCCAAACAAAGCACATTGGAAAATGCAAAATGTGACCTTAGAAAAAAAACAGTCATAAAACCGTTAAGTGGGGTTTATTAATGTAACTATTTGGTGATCCTTATCTCAAAAAGAAAGCTTCCCTTCTTTGTTGACAGTTACCTACACTTGGCTTTTCTGATCTCTCGAGTCATACGTCTCTCATTAAGCTTATTATGACCCACGGTTACCTTAATCGATTCTTCACACCTGGGCATGTGGTCCTATCAAGGCTAATCGACTAATGAATTGTAATTTAGTAGAAACATTGATGTCAGGACCAGAAAGTAAGATAGGATAATGAAAAATAACAATGCATGGACATCAACAGATATATATACAAAGTATCTCACTTATCTGAGGCCGAGATAACGAAGTTTCACTGTATAACTGCTCAAACAGTGCATCCAATCACTGCACTGAGTGCTATATGGTAAAGAAGCACTGAATAAGGGGCAAAACAAATAAATATGACTGCTTAAAAGGTGGTATCCAACAGTTTGGTCAACAATTTCTTTACTCAAATAACCAAATATGTCATTGTGACCTAAAAAGGTCCAGCAAAATGCTGTTCACTGATGTCCTAGATCTGTGTGAACAGTCAAGCAAGCATAAATCATCATGTGTCACTGCAAACAGGTAAATCCTATCTGAGCCACGCTGCAGAGATAGCTATTTTAAATCTTTGGAAAGCATGCGGCAATTTACTTTCCAGATCATGTGAATTATTCATCTGGATAATCTGCTCTGATGATATTTATTTTTAGCAGAGACCACTATCGCGCTTTTTATACAGTTGAAAAGAATACACATTCAGAGTGATTTTTTTCTCCAGTAAGTTCAGGTCTAATAATTTAGTTAGTGTTCAAAATCGTATTGAGTAAGAATGAAGTATGGGTTAATATGACAAATATGCCCAAATTCACAAAAGCTATGGTTTGTTATTGTTATATTATATATTTTTGATATAGGCAAACTGTCAGATACCACCTTTAAGATATGTTATGCTAGGTCTTATTCATAGGACAACATTTATTCAATAGCCATTTAGAACATGACCACACACACTTTTTTAAATGACAGGAATATTGAATTGCGTGCTAATATAGGCATAGTGTATCATTGCATTGTATGTAAAACATTTTCACATTTTTTTAGTACAAGGCTACCTTTTTTTAGGTTAAAGAGGTGTTTTCATGGTCTTTCAACATTTCTGGGCAATGTCGAAACATCCTGCTTGATCTTCACTGCCTTCTGTGGCTCTATATCAGGTTTGCAATCAAGATTTAGATTCAGATCACAGAGTAGTGTCGACAAAATAAATAACCAGGAATTTATTCTGAACTCAGTGTATTTTAGTAATGTTTGGTAGTATTTATGAGAATTCACTTTATACCTAATTTTAATTAAAATGCAATAATATGGAAGGTCTTGTATGTTATAATAGTGTCTAAAACTGGATGTTACTGCCCTTGTTTTGTTATAACTTTTGTCCCAATGTATAATCCCTATTAGAAAGAGGTGATTGTTTTGCAACAGAAGACTTGCCTGCTATTCAATGCTAAGTGTTATCAAATTACCAAGGAATAATTTATCGTAACCATTATTTCCATACCTATAATAAAGTTTAATTGATAACAAGCAAAACTGCCATGCCCAAACTGCGCTTTTCAGTGCTCTTATTATAACCTACTCTGGTCAGCAATGTGCCTGTCTCCTGCAACTATCAGCTATCATTTCTTACAAAGATATATCTTTAATCTGTCAGTCATTATAAATAGAAATTTTACCCCCCAAATTATGAGTTAAAGCATTATTAGTCTGTCCTTAGAAAAAATGCAATTACTTAGTCATGTACATCAACTACATGTATACTGCCCATCCTTTTAAATTCCATTTTGGCTTTGTCAATGCTTCTTCTTAATACTCACTTGTCATTGAACGATCTTTTCCACCAATCTGCTGCATCACTTTTGGTTATCCGAAAGTTTTCACCAGCAAAAACTCCATTGGGATATATTGCCTTCAATTCTGCAAGCATATGTGAAAACACAAGACTCAGTTTTGTCAAATTTCGTCTATAGTGCGATCCTTCATCGAACATCTTATCTTTCCCTTCTTTGAAGAGCTTTATGGTGTTTTTACACTTATTCATTAGATTCTCTATAAATAACTTAAAATATTCACACTCATTTAATGCGTATAGTTTATCGTCATGTTTGTTGTAAATAAGCCTGAGATGTTGATAGGTGTCAGGCAAAATGTCAAGAATGAATGGGGGACTGTTCCGCAAGTTCATGCGGTGATGCTGACACATTTTCACAACTTTGTCCATAAGTTTCCATGACTTTTCTATTGTCTTTTTATCCACAACTAGCCTGTTAGCCGTAAAAACTCCTTGTAAAGCGGTAATCATCCCCGTAAAATGGGGTTTGGGGCGCTGCTGATTAGGTCCCTGCGCCATCTTGCATCTTCCTGGTTCTGAATTGACGGGTTATCGTAAGTATGTTGATCGTCATAATGGCAACACTACACTAAATAAGAGGTCTATGGCTGTACAAATGTTCGTCTCGGCAAACGAGTGATTTCCGGTACAAGTGAATCACTGTATATTCTGGTAGATCTGTTTTTTTTGAATGGTGAATATTTCGTTGCTAATCTCTTTGTGCTGTGTTTTGTAAGCCTATGATCGCGCATGTGCAAGCGTCTGTTTAAGAAAAGAACGTCTGTATATAGATATGTATAGGTTTTTTTTTGTTTTCGATCAAAACTTAAGCATTTCCCGTGCATTTCCGTCCTCATTTATGCATTTGGCGTTTCTTCTTATATTGTTATGAGAAAGTTGAATTTTGGAATCACTAATAATTGACCCTGCATAACCTTGACTACTAGTAGTCAGTCGCAGTACCTAAGAAAAAGTACTACGTTGACAGAAACAAATATGCATGTAGAAGGAGAATAGACAAGTCGACTGTTTCCAGGCATGCTTCAAATGTTAACATTAATATTTTAATATGTTTAAATTAAGACGTTCAAGTTATTGATAAACCGCGAGGGGCCTCACTGCCTTCTGCGACTCTGTGCTAGATTATGTATTGCAGAGGTCATTCGTATCATCTCAGCATCTCATTCATAAAGTTACCGCTCGCGTTTGGAAAAGAATGACGTACTCTGGAATTTTGTAACTTTTGTCCCAATTTATAATCTACATTTAAGAAGTTTTGTTTTATTTTATTTTTTGTTGTTGTTTCTGGTGTTGTTGCTTTTTTGTTGTTGGTTTTGTTTAAGCTGCAGACTTGCGTGCCTTCCAAGGCGTTGTACATTTGATTTACCACGGAATAATGTTGACCATTATTTGCAGGCGCGTTTCTGCCATTACGCACTTTATGCACGTGCGTAACCTCCGTTCGAAAAAAATCGAAAATCTTAAAGTACCAAAAAACACGAACAAAGTCGATGCCTAAATCGCAGTTTCTATTTTATAAAATCTGTTTACCACACCAGTCATGTTGAAAAGGTTTAAAATGATTAAACTTATACACGTCAAGAGTTTAGTCGTTCATATTTGGCGTCACGTTCTTCGCATGTCCGCATTTTACCTGTTATTCAGTAGAAAAGAACCGAATATATTCAAAATTATTATTACAAAGGTTATTTCCCCTGTAATTGTGCGTAACTACAAGAACGGCCCAGATACGTGCCTGGTTATTTGCACACATTGAAGGTGGTATCCGACAGCTTGCCTATGTTAAATTCACACCTCACCACTGCTTTGGGGAATAAGAGCTTTCTTTCTGCATAAACTCACACAGTATTAGGAAAGACGGGTTTGAACAATGCCTACATTGTTAGACAGTACAGATCGTGATAAAACACTCTAAAAGTTCAACCATTTCAAATCTATAAATAAGCACGATAGTGATCTCTGCTAACAATAGCTATACCGACGTCGGAGCCGATTACCCGGATGACGAGATAACGTAATCTCAGAAGTGAGTTGTCAAGTGGTTTTCATGGTTAAAAATAGCTATCCCTGCAGCATGGCTCAGATAGGAAATATTTGTAATAAGGTATGGGGATTTATGTTTCACTGTTCACACTGATCTAGGGCGCCAAAGAACAGTATTTTGCAGGATCTTTTCAGGTAACAATGACTTGTTTGGTTATTTGAGAAAAAATATTTTAGTCCAAACTGTCGAATACCACCTTAAAGGTTATATCCAAGAGTTAATTGGACCTTTTATCTCTCTCATGCAACCCCAAAAATTGTTACTTGAAAAGATCCCGCGAAATGCCGTTTATTGATGCCCAACATCCATGTGAAAAGTAAAGCATGATGCCCCACTTGTCATTACAAAAATGTATTTTGCATCAGAGCCAAGCCACACAGTTAGCTAATGTTTAACGAAGAAAAACTCCGAGACTGCTCACTTTTTCAGATCACGTTACAAATCCGTCTTTTAAACTAACACATTGAAAGCATATTAAATGATAAAACTCCGCGATCAATATGTATGATATATGATAAGCAGAAGCTTAATATTGAGATCTCTATCGCTGGGCAAAATACTCCCGGACGAAATCCCTTTCGGTCATTTTGGCATAGGTGGACAGAATTCTTCACCACGCCCGTGAAATGTCCAAGCCTGTCATACGCCCCCCCCCCCACACATACACACCCACACGCACACACCCACACGCACACATCCACACCAACACTAACTACCCCCCCCCCCCCCCGCACCCCCCCCCCATCATAATCACATACGTTTTCATTTATTCCGTCTTGTGGGTGGGGGATTCTGAACACCTTTATCGCCGGGTGCTGGTTACATAATATGTACCTCGTTTCACAAGTTGCTGTATTTCTCTAGATGGTAGTTTAGTGTAGTTCATATTGGTTGCGTTTTATGGTCACATACATCTAGTTTAAACGAGCTGAACATACTATTCGTGAGTATTTGATTTTGTACTGCCACGGGATTTTAACTGTGGGACTTTTTTTCTTTTCATACGCTAATATGGAAAAGCGTAGAACTATTTCTTGTCACGCTAGGAATAGCTGAATTCTGTTAGGTCGGCTTATTTTCCCAGAACGGTAGCATTGTATTCACTGCTGTAACCTCGAAAGTGTGTGTGTGTGTGCGCGCTCCTGTGTGTAAAGCTTTTTGCTTTCAAGAATAAATTTAATTTATATACGAACAACGCGTTTATAGTTGGTCAAATGTACTATGTTTATCTATTTTTAATGTATAAACTTACCCTATGGATATATAAACAAGTATTATATTTTGTGATATTTTTCTGTATAAAAGGTGTCTTTTAGGTCTACTTAACTGTTGTGATATACATAGTAACGTACCCGGTCGGATTCAACCAGCACTCATTAGGTGACAGTTGGATCCCCAAAACAATGTAGATTCTGTAACGCGTGTTGGCGCTCTCCAAAGGTCACTCATCCGTACACCGGCCACGGTAACCGTTGCACAAATCAGGAAGCCGCTTTAAACCGCGTCGCTAAAGTTAACCCAGCAGCGAGGCTGGTATGAAGCGCTTATATTTCTACATCTTCGGTCGATACAATTCTAATTAGTTCTTTAGCAATGTCAAATATCGATTTGCCGAATAAAGGACTGAATTCGATACTTTAAATATCTACAAAATCTATACTTCATGCTAATATTTGAAAATCATTATATGAAATAAAACTTAAATCCATTGAATATATCCAATCCCAGGCACCCTTTATATCTTACGACAATTGTATTATAACAATGGAATAATGGTAGTATAGTCATTTGCATACAATGTCGAATGATGTAGCGCGTGGCAATGAGAAATGAAAGTCACGTGCATCACTTCTAATCCATTGTCTGCCAAGGACAACACTTATCTCGCGGTAAAAAGTGGTAAAGAGTTATCAAACTTTTTATTTTTGTATTTGTTGCATCGCACCGACCCAATTATGGTCATATTGGCGACGTCCAGCTAATTATTGGTGGAGGAAGACTCCATAATTATGTCTGGATAGAACCACCGTCTCACTGCAGATTGGCTGGCAAACCTCCCCACATAAAAGTTCTCGCTACGAACGGATTCGAACCCACGCGGCAAAGGTCTGAACAGTTACAATGCGGCGCTTGTAATCGCTCGGCCAAACCGTTTCATGGTAGCTTATTGGTTATGATATATATTTTTAGGTATATGGGTCCTTTTTGTCTTGTTTTGTAGCATCACCCAGACACAGTTGTAATAATTTTGGCTAATTATTAATTATTCGTTATTCGTGGAGAAAGACACCAGACAAGTCTTGGTAAAACTACCTGCGCAACGCAGATGGATGGATCGGGGGGGGGGGGGGGGGGTGGTATTCACCGCCGATGTATTAAATGTTGTTACAAAGTGCTTTCTGTCGTTTTAATACACTATAGAATTATTGTAGTGAGTGCAGAAAAAAACACTCCTAAATACATTTATAAAATAAACTAAGATAACTTTGTTTTGTTTTTTATTTAGGACCTACAATGCCCGGTTGCTGCAACTGTCTCCCTTAACTTTCTCGCGCCTGGCAGTGCGATAAGTCGCCAGAGTAGTCTCATTCCAGAGCCGGAGGCTGGTGTGGAGGGTGCTATTAAATATTTAATTATCTTTTTATACATTAATGAAAATTCATGGGAAGCTGATATGACCCAAAATGAATCATTAGATTTATATATAATTATGTATATTCCGTTTTCTTCTTTGATTCTCCAATATTCTTAATATAATTATAGGCTTCTGCATCCCATTGCGCTCCTCATCTTGTACTTTATATCTTAATAAAGTAAGTTATTTCTTCGACAATCTTATATTTCGCATCCTTGTTTTAAAGGCAACACTATGCTGTGAGATCGCAGCTGGGCGTGGGGTGTAAAACTTCCAACTTGTGTACTATACAAATGGGTTTTAATAGGGCGGAAGAGGTCATAAAACAATTAGTAGTTACTTTTGTTGCACATGAGCTTACTGCACTGCCATTGGTCAGCAAGACTCTGCAACCCCATCCCTTCCGCGATACCACTGCAGCGTCATATTGTGTCCCGCCTGGTAGTTCTTCCACTACCCCCACACGCGACAAAAAGTAGTCCTGCGTATTTTCATTGGCGATGCCTATATATGGAATGCTCACTGAAATTTGCGCATGGGGAAAGTTTGTCTTGCGGACTTTCTAAACCTGAAAATTGGGATCCTAATTCGGTAAACGGCGTTTTAATTTATTTATTTTTATATCTATTTGTGTGTGTCTGTAACTTTCAAAATAACTTTGATAAAAACAACAACAATAGGATACTGAGAAAAAAACATACTACGTTTGATAAAAATACTATCTGAACAATACTTATTTGTGTAATGTGAGCTGTGTGCAATTTTTACTTGTAAACTTTGGTTTTATAGTTTATTATACTAATTTTGCAACATTTTTCTACACATGTAACATCTACATAAGTAAATTCTAAGAAAACCTGTTAAATGGATTCGGGTTTTGCTTTTTATTTTGTTTTAAACCATTCTATGGTCTCAGGAATATAAGTTATAAATACTTTTTTTTCGAGATTTATAGTATAGTGAAAACTTTCAAATAAAAACCATAACTTTTCAAATGTCTTTGTTACTTGCCCCTAAATTGCTTTAACCTCTTCCACTTTCTGCGTCGCCTTTGATGCTTCGCATCAACGACTTTTCTTGTTATTATTATATGTGAAGGATAGTTTCCACATCAGTGAAGATCCCTTATCTTGGCAGCCATCTTTGATGGTAACTTCAAGGGATTTTCATATGAATTGTATAGAAGGGTAAATTTTATTTTCTTGTAATTTCTTCATTTGTGGTCCGAAAGTTAAAAGCTATACACCATTGGAAAGCTCTTGAAATTCATAGTTTTAGAATACAATTTTTTACAATTTATAACTGCACACAGAATTAATACACAGAAATAAATAAAACTATCGGCTCATACTTAATACAAAATGAACAGTGATTCATTTTCGGTTGTATTTCTTTAACCTTTTTAACTATCAAAATATAGTTTTGATATTTAAAATACTTTATAAAAGCTGTTAAGTTTGATATAAAATTAAGTAAAATAGACTGAAAAATAAAAACACCGTGGTGAGTTTAATACAGCACATATTTCCCGATTTTGGCCTGCATTAGCTTCTGCCCACAAAGATGGCTGCCTTAAATTGTCTTATCAGTGTCGATGACATCACATGGAAACTATCTTTAAGACAGGATCACACTTACAAGTAGTTTACTCTTTTGGCAGAGTACACTGTCATATTTCCGTGTTTTCAGTTAGCGCCACGCATTCCTACAACAGCCTATATAAATTACTAAACAGAATAAAGGCAATATTCAGAGATAGTTGACAGACTCTTTAAAGTATATCTGTTTCTGAAGCAAAAACTTATAGTTTTCAAGAGTTTATCGTTCGGTAGAGAACCTTAAAATAGAATTTAGTATAGTGTGCACATAACCAGTCAAAGAAAGTCGCAAAAGAATTATGAGATGTAGTGAACAACAGATACATACTTAAAATTGCATTTTACATAAGATAATCAAGAATGTTTACACCAAATTCAATGAGAAATTGCAATAGAAGAGGATAAAATATTTGCGACATCATTTTTGGCAAACACGTCAAAGCAATCATGGCGGATGTTCTGTCAAACAAGAGTGACTGGTGAGCAATATTTTTGAAACCTACGGGTTTTTGTTAACATTAAGAGCAGTTATTGAATTAACCTTTTTAAGTCATCCAACTTACGTTTGTTTTGCCCTTGTTGGGTGTAATTCCACACGCGGTAATTATTGCATATGTTTACAGATAGTCCGCATAACAGACGTTTAAGTTCACCGGTTTTCGGATAGCCATGTAATCAGACAATTTTTTTCTTCTCCGCCATGCGGTCTTCCGATTCATTGGCCAACTTGAACTGCGTGAAGATATTTTCCTGGGAGTGCAAAAAATACATTCATAAAAAACAACAAAAGGAATTAAAGCTTACGAAACTAGGAAAACAAATTCATTAAAAGGGGGGTGGGTAATTATTGGGGATTTACAGATGTTTCGCTACCTTCTGTTTCGCTACCCAGATGTTTCGCACCAAGATATTTCGCTACCCCGTTTAACAGTAAGTGTGTATCGGAGTTGTGTATGGGAGAGTGTTGTTTTAAGGGTCACTCAGTCAGCAATCAATAAACAAACTGTCAGTCACACGCACCATGATTCATTTAGCATCTTTATTGTATCATCTTAGATTAAACACGAATCCCGGAGGTGGGACGTTAATCCACATTCAATTAGCAAATTTAACATGACTTTATCGTTGGTTGTGCGTAAATGATTGGTATAACTTTTACGGATAACATAAAAAAAAAAGATTTTAAAAGGAATGCATTACTATATTTACATATTGAATTGATATTTGACGTTGAGGTAGGCTTTGGTGTTAGTGACAATTTTCTGTCATTTTTGCATATATATATACATATATACGCTCGTACAAATAAAATTTTAGTACGAACGTTAATAAAAAGGTTTCCCGTACGTTCACTCATTCTCAATGTTATTCAACTATATTATTATAAATAAATAACATGTACATTAATTCTGATCGGTAAATAAACTCATTACATATGTTATATACATAAACGCTTGTTATAGTGCAAGGAGGACATGGGTTAAAAATGAGAACAAAAACTTCATTTTAAATATTTATTATAAAAGGCCATGGTGGTAAAACGACAACAAAGCCAACAATAATAATGTTACATTTAATTATACAGAATTATATAGCATACACACATCAGTCAGCTTTGATAATTCAATTACGAACTACCAGGTGGCAAAACATCTTGGACCTAGGTAGCGAAACATCAGGTGCGAAACATCTGGGTAGCGAAACATCCGTCAACCGTTATTGGGTACCGGTCACTTCAGTAAATGACCATTTCGGTAAATTGATCTTATATAGAGATTAGTCTGGTTGTTTCAGTAAATAGGTAAACATATAGTACAATACTTGATTGAGATGGAGAATCATTGCAAACAGGTATACCAAAATAAGCCACGCTGCCCAGTTAGCTATGTTTTACATCTAAATTAACACGACTACTTACTTTTGAGATCACATACAGTCATCATCCGGCTAATTTGCTCTGCCGTTGACATCTATTTTTATTGTTTGTTTGTTTTCTGATACATTGCACTGACACAATTATGGTCATATTGGCTGTGTCCAGCTAATTATTGGTGGAGGAAGACCCCAGACTTGACTTATGTCTGGGCAGACTTACTTCTGGGTAGAACCACACCGATGGTTAGCTGTCTATTTTTAGCAGAAATCACCATCATGCATATTTATAGATTTGGAACGACTGAACATTTAGAGCGTATTTTCTTTTTTTCTGCATTGATGTAGTGAAAAAAATCGTGTTTACTTAGAAAAAGGTATAAACTTTTGCAGAAATAAAGTTCATATTTTCTCAAAATTTGAAAGATATTTACACTTTGATTTGATAAAGGCAAACTGTTGAATACTAACTTTAAGCTTGAAGATTGAGCTGCCTAGGAGGGAGATATTTCTGAACAATAAAAGCTTAAACTTAACCATCCAACATATTTTAATAATTAAACACTATTTGTTGACATAATATCATATATAATAACACACACAACTAGATCTAGTTTAAATATTTATTCTTCATTTTAAAATGTATTTATAAAATATATCATTAAACAGAAATATTTTAGTTATAGTCTAGACATAAATATTATGTTTAGGCATTAATAATGAAAAAAGAAAGCTATTGACAAGTGTTAGCATAGATCACTTCTGTCAATAAACAATAATTACACATTGAATCCAGATATTGCAACCCCAAACCACTGCTGTACTCTGTTGTAAGTATATTGTAGGATTTATTGTTGTGTGAGACCAATATTACTTCTGATATTTGAAAACCGCTGACATTTTCCTTATGCACATAATACTTATAAAAAATTTTGAGAAAAAGTTGCAGTCCTCACTGTTCACTTGCCAAGGATCGAAACACTGCACCCCAAAAAAAGTCACAGACTTACACATTTCGTTAATTTAAACATCAAAGAACAATAATAAATGCCAACATTATATGTCAGGCGTTTGTTTAGGCCATTTTGGGGGCTGAAATTCAGCCCTTTTGGAGCTGAAATCAGCACCATTTCCCTAATGAAAAAGTATATATTTTCCCCCAATTTCATCTCCAAATTCCCCTCCAAGTTCGTTTTGAAAAAATAAATGCTGACAGACATTACATTGATGCCCATATAATAGTCTTCCTCAATCTGAAAAATGTTCCCTTCTCCCCTCTTGAAGGACTAACCACCCCCCCCCCCCACCCCCCAAAAAAAGAAAAGAAAAGGGGGGCTGTAAGTTTCTTTAAACTTTTTGAACTTGGCATAAACTAGAAGACAACCACAAAACTTTATGTACCAGGCATGGCTTAAAGGTAGTACCTGACAGTTTTGACCACAAATATATTCTTTAAACAACCAAATAAACCATTGTTATCTGAACAGATCCCGCGAAACGCTGTTTATTGATGCCCTACACCTATATGAAAACTAAAGCATAACGCCATAATCATCATTGCAAAATTGTATTTCCTATCTGATTCATGCTGCACAGTTAGCAATTTTTATACCAAGAAAACCATGTGACCACTTATATTTGAGCCCGTCCAGGTCATACACTGTGACGTTAATGTCTATTTTTAGCAAGAATCCCAATTGTTCTTTTTTTATAGTTTTGAAACCAATGAACATGTTGTTGTTTGATTAACAAGTTTTGCTGCATTCAAATTGAGGTATAGTTTAAAATCGTCTTGGTTAGGCAAAATGATTAATTTTTCTGCATGAATTATGCACAAATACCCCAAACAAAGGTCAGATATTGTTACTTATATTTGATATAGGCAAACTATCACATACCACCTTTAAAAAGAAAATGAATACTATAGAAAGTTTCATGAATATATATACAAATCCATTTAAAAAAATTCCGCCATTGAGATGCCAGGACACAATGACATCAAATATGTAATGGGCACAAGTTTGTTTTTTTATTTTATAAGACGCTTACACTGAAGATCAGTCGGTAAAATTTCTGGAATCATTCTATCATGTTAGTTGCCTTTGTTCAAGTGTTTTCATGTCAATTTGTCTACATATTTGCTAATTTGCGTGTTGTATTTGGAGTATCCAATTTAAAGGAAATCCGTGTGTATTTTTGCAGTCACCAGGTTTGTCATCCATAAGTATAATGCTGGAAATGAGTAAATCGATTCGACCAGATAAAAAAAATGAAAACTTTAAGTCTTATTAACCATTGCTTGCATTTTGGGTAAATTCAGAATAGTTCTCAGGACACTATTAACAGGGTATTGTATAATAAAAAAAATAAAAATGTGTCCATATATCCAAATGCATAAGGCATTGCTTTTATTTACAACAGTCACTATAATGATGGTGTGTTTTAAGAAATAAAATATGTGACTATGAATGAGCATGATTCTTTGTATTCATCAAATTTGAGTCGTTGACCTGTTAATCAAGGAATACAACAACTTGCTCAAGGTGAACATTTCTGATACCTGCTTGTCTGGCGTGTGGCATCAATAATTTGCTTGTGAACAGATGACAGGCTACAGTTTTTTATCCAATCGTCATCAGACTTGGTCAAAATGTTTGTCTGCAAGAAATCTTGAATGAATTTGTCATTGAGTTTTGTGGGTTCAAAAATTAGGTCACTAGGTCAATTTTTAGGAAAAAAAACAAGCTTGAGGCCACATTAATAGGACAATCTTCACCAGACTAGGCCATAATGTTTGCCTGCATGAAATCTTGGATGATTTTTTAACCGGGTTTTATTGAAAGTGTGAATTTGTTATTTGGTTCTGAAATAAATGTCCCGCATACCGGATAGTGAGGTGCCCCACATTCAGAGGTTGTGGGACATTAAAATAAAGAAGAAGAAAATACGGTTCTGAAAAAAATTGATCCGGGTAGCGAGGTGCTCTGCATTCCGTTGTGGTCTGCTTGCAAGTTTTTACTGTATATAATTTATGAATACCATAGTAAATTTTTGTGGATCTAAAATATTCTCACTTGGTCTTAGACTGGAGTCTCATACTCCAACCAGTTTCTGTAGTAGTGTGATTGTCAGAGACCTGGTCGTAGACTGGAGTCTCATACTCCAACCAGTTTCTGTAGTAGTGTATTTGTCAGTGACCTGGTCTTAGACTGGAGTCTTGTCCTCCAACCAGTTTCCGTAGTAGTGTATTTGTCAGAGACCTGGTCGTAGACTGGAGTCTTGTCATCCAACCAGTTTCTGTAGTAGTGTGATTATCAGAGACCTGGTCGTAGACTTGAGTCTCATCCTCCAACCAGTTTCTGTAGTAGTGTGATTGTCAGAGACCTGGTCGTAGACTGGAGTCTCATCCTCCAACCAGTTTCTGTATTAGTGTGATTGTCAGAGACCTGGTCGTAGACTGGAGTCTCATCCTCCAACCAGTTTCTGTAGTAGTGTGATTGTCAGAGACCTGGTCGAAGACTGGAGTCTCATCCTCCAACCAGTTTCTGTAGTAGTGTGATTGTCAGAGACCTGGTCGTAGACTGGAGTCTCATACTCCAACCAGTTTCTGTAGAAGTGTGATTGTCAGAGACCTGGTCCTAGACTGGAGTCTCATCCTCCAACCAGTTTCTGTAATAGTGTGATTGTCAGAGACCTGGTCGTAGACTGGAGTCTCATCCTCCAACCAGTTTCTGTAGTAGTGTGATTGTCAGAGACGTGGTCGTAGACAGGGGTCTCATACTCCAGCCAGTTTCTGTAGTAGTGTGATTGTCAGAGACCTGGTCGTAGACTGGAGTCTCATACTCCAACCAGTTTCTGCAGTAGTGTGATTGTCAGAGACCTGGTCGTAGACTGGAGTCTCATCCTCCAGCCAGTTTCTGTAGTAGTGTGATTGTCAGAGACCTGGTCGTAGACTGGAGTCTCATACTCCAACCAGTTTCTGTAATAGTGTGATTGTCAGAGACCTGGTCGTAGACTGGAGTCTCATCCTCCAACCAGTTTCTGTAATAGTGTGATTGTCAGAGACCTGGTCGTAGACTGGAGTCTTGTCCTCCAACCAGTTTCTGTAGTAGTGTGATTGTCAGAGACCTGGTCTTAGACTGAAGTCTCATCCTCCAACCAGTTTCTGTAGTAGTGTGATTGTCAGAGACCTGGTCTTAAGCTGGAGTCTCATACTCCAATCAGTTTCTATAGTAGTCTGATTGTCAGAGACCTGGTCTTAGACTGGAGTCTCATACTCCAACCAGTTTCTGTAGTAGTCTGATTGTCAGAGACCTGGTCGTAGACTGGAGTCTCATCCTCCAACCAGTTTCTGTAGTAGTGTGATTGTCAGAGACCTGGTCGTAGACTGGAGTCTCATACTCCAACCAGTTTCTGTAGTAGTGTGATTGTCAGAGACCTGGTCGTAGACTGGAGTCTCATCCTCCAACCAGTTTCTGTAGTAGTGTGATTGTCAGAGACCTGGTCGTAGACTGGAGTCTCATACTCCAACCAGTTTCTGTAGTAGTGTGATTGTCAGAGACCTGGTCTTAGACTGGAGTCTCATCCTCCAGCCAGTTTCTGTAGTAGTGTGATTGTCAGAGACCTGGTCGTAGACTGGAGTCTCATACTCCAACCAGTTTCTGTAGTAGTGTGATTGTCAGAGACCTGGTCTTAGACTTGAGTCTCATCCTCCAACCAGTTTCTGTAGTAGTGTGATTGTCAGAGACCTGGTCCTAGACTGGAGTCTCATCCTCCAACCAGTTTCTGTAATAGTGTGATTGTCAGAGACCTGGTCGTAGACTGGAGTCTTATACTCCAACCAGTTTCTGTAGTAGTGTGATTGTCAGAGACCTGGTCGTAGACTGGAGTCTCATACTCCAACCAGTTTCTGTAGTAGTGTGATTGTCAGAGACCTGGTCGTAGACTGGAGTCTCATCCTCCAACCAGTTTCTGTAGTAGTGTGATTGTCAGAGACCTGGTCGTAGACTGGAGTCTCATCCTCCAACCAGTTTCTGTAGTAGTGTGATTGTCAGAGACCTGGTCGTAGACTGGAGTCTCATCCTCCAACCAGTTTCTGTAGTAGTGTGATTATCAGAGACCTGGTCGTAGACTGGAGTCTCATCCTCCAACCAGTTTCTGTAGTAGTGTGATTGTCAGAGACCTGGTCGTAGACTGGAGTCTCATCCTCCAACCAGTTTCTGTAGTAGTGTGATTGTCAGAGACCTGGTCGTAGACTGGAGTCTCATCCTCCAACCAGTTTCTGTAGTAGTGTAATTGTCAGAGACCTGGTCGTAGACTGGAGTCTTGTCCTCCAACCAGTTTCTGTAATAGTGTGATTGTCAGAGACCTGGTCGTAGACTGGAGTCTCATACTCCAACCAGTTTCTGTAGCAGTGTATTTGTCAGAGACCTGGTCGTAGACTGGAGTCTCATCCTCCAACCAGTTTCTGTGGAAGTGTGAATGTCAGAGACCTGGTCTTAGATTGGATTCTCGTCCTTTAACCAGTTTCTGTAATAGTTTCTGTTCTTGATTCTTGATTCAGGTTCTTTGCAACTAAGTCTACAATAGACTGTTTAAGGAAGAACAAACACCTCTCTTCTATTTAATATGTCTAGTAACCTCAACCTCACAGACACTTAAGAATTTTACATCATCACTACATAATGTAACCTCAGCTTGATATTTGTTTACACCAGCATCAAAGTTATCCCCTAGACCTCTTGCTCAATATGGGTTTCAAACAAATGGACTGGTTGCTCTATTTGCAGGAGATCCAATCTAAATACATTGTTCTTTTTTGTAGGAGTTCTGAACTGGAAGCAGCCTTGTTACAAGAATGTGATTTTGGATCTCTTCGAAATATATGCAAAGGACGACCTGTACCTGCTCATTTAAGAGCAGAAGTTTGGCAGGTAGAACACATTTTTCAAATATTCTGTACATAAGGGTAATGAGGGCCTAAAAATGTATTTCAGACAGTATTATACTAGTTAAACAATTATTACAGATTAGTATTTGATTTTTAGAGTAGATTGAAGTTACTAGAGTATCTAATATTCGATAATATTTAATTATAAAATTACATTTAAATCCCTCTATTAAGACCACCTTCCATTCTGACACAAAGTGGTCTTTCTAGTGAGTTGGTCTTGATAGTAAGTTTGGATTAGCGCATGCAGCCAAAATTGCTTTTGTATCAAAATATCAGTCTCATATGTCTCTGACATATAAAAGGGGCGTCAAACATAAAAACAACACTTCTTTTCAAAATGTTTTTTAAAAAATTATGCCATGTCATTTACCGTACTTACTCACTTATAAGACGGGGATTTTTCCTTTAAATTTCATGTTAAAAGTGTGGGGCTCGTCTTATAGGCGGGGTCTAGCGACCTGGCAAAAAGTTTTCACGTTGTTTTAGGGCGAAAACATACCACATAAACTTGTTAGCAGTTATGCAATGACCCGACGTGCCGTCATTGTCGACCACCGATAATTTACCTTAATTGAACTTTGAATTCTGTCCGTCAACGATTAACTGTCTCACATTCATTTCCCTTTGTTCTGCATGAAACACGGCTTATTATCCGTCAGTAAACACTGAAACAAACTTTCAACTTCAGTCTGCCAAATACACCAAGCTGTAATTTACTCGTGTAGACTTGCCTCATTACACAGGTCAAGTGACTGACTCTGAGATAAGCTGTTGTCAAGGTGATATCGATCGGAGCAGTTTGACAGTGAGGGTGTGAACGATGTGTTTTTATAAGCAGCTGCCTATTACATTTCTCCATGAAATTATTGATTGGCGGAATGTACACAAGTACAGTGCACTGTTCCCCCGATATATCGTGTACTGTCATACCAGACTTGGTGACGTAGATCAAAGAAATTAATGTCATGCCGCCACGCGCTACAGAATAGCAGTGCAGCTGAGACTAGATACATCCCGCAACGTGTGAAAATTACAGTCGCTGTTTACCAATTAACCCTTTTGTTGAGACAGCATGACTGGTCGACGCTCCTGTTCATTTTTTCGCCTCGTCTTATAAGCGGGTCGAAGCAGAAACCGGCAATTTCGCAGGTGAAGAAAGGGGGTCGTCTTATAAGCGAATAGTCTTATAAGTGAGTAAGTACGGTATGTTATAAAAATATTTTAACTCATAAATCATTGATGCAATGAAAATTACTTTTGATAAAAATTAATGTAATGAATAAATTGTGTAAATGTTAAAGTCATAGATAAAATGAAATATATGTCATTTTAGCAAAGATTAAAATGTATGGTCAATGATCACACTTTAGATGTGTTAATCGCATATAAAACTGTCCTATCTCGTCATCAAGTTAATTGTATTTCCACACATTTTTTTTATTGATCTGAATCATAAAGCTCTTGAATGTTTCTCTAAACCGGTCAATATGCGCCTAATTGACTAAGATCATGACCTCATGTGACCTGGTGTCCTAGATTGTTAATGGAAAAGAAGCTGGAGGACATTATTTGCCAATTAGGGAGCACAAATCACACTATGGGTGACCTGTTGCCCCGGTCAAGGTGGTCACGGTTGAGGTCAGTGTATACATAAGACATGCACAATATGTTCTAGCACAATTGGTCATTATGCCAGATTAACTGACCAACCGCAATAGCTCAATTGGTAGAGCGTCAGCTTGCAGATTGGGAGGTCACGGGTTCGAACCCAATCGGGTCAAACCATAGACTTTAAAGTTGGTAGTAGTGGCTTCCCTCCTAACACTCGGGGCTAAGGGGACAGCATTACACCTGACTAGTTGGTGTCAGTATAATTGACCGGACGGGTTCAGTCCCTGGGCACCTCATAAGTGCCCATGTGCTATAATGATAGAAATCCCATCCCAGATTAACGGCGTGCACGTTATTATGCTCAGATGTCTCATTCAATAAAGAAGGCAAAGACTTTGTACTTTTGAAACTTGGCCTTAATAGAGACGTAGTCGCTTTAATGACATGGTCGTTAAGTGACATTTTGTTATATTTGAATTTAGGGTAGATACAATTTTTAAAAGACTAGATTAATAGTGAATAAATTTTATCCCACCATCTCTGTAAATATCGGTTAATATAACCCGTGTGATAAAGACGAGCTTTATCAACCGATATTTGCGCACCTGCTCTAAGCCTGACTACTTTTTTTTTGACGACACGATAAGAAATGATTACGTGAACGAAACTCATTTATCGTGTAATTATGCTTGTGATCACCCCAGAAATGTCCATGATATAAAGATTGGTTAAATAGAGCAAACAAGGCCATTTAAAAAGGGGGTTGAGCGAGGTCTCAATCTCTCTCCTGCAGGATTGAAAATTTATGTAGGGGCATCTTAACTGACTAAGCTAACCAGACAGTTCATCGTAATCTTCCGAAGTTCTATTTAACAATGATATAGAAAATTTGTAAAAAAAAAAAAAAAATGTATAAAAGCTTTATTAATCAAAATGTACATTTAAACAATTCAAAAACTTGCAAAAATCTGGAAACAAAATGTAACACAGGCACATGATTAAAACTGCAGAGCCTCATGCTTTCTGATTTTCTTAGCCTCGCATGATAACATATCTATATCAACACTTACCTGGTATTCTCTATATACCTGTTGATGTAGTTGTAAAAATGTTGATTTTTCTGACATATATTGCAGATATCTGAATATTTTGATTCTTGTTTCAGTCCAAATTGTAATTATAGGCTTTGAAGATATTTTTATTCCTTTATTCTCTGTTTTCTCTGTATAGATTTGCCTCCAGGTACAAGGAAAAGGCGATGCACTTGTTTCATTCGATGGGTTCTTTGACCTCCCAGAGCAGACCAAAATTAGAGAGGACTGTAAGCAGCTTGTTGGTAAGTTTTGCAGGGGAATAATGCCATAACAAGGAGATAGTTAAGGGCTACATGAACATGAAGGTTGTAAAACCAAGAAGGTAAAATTATTACTAAACAGGTCTGAGAGACATTCAAATTTGAGTTTGAGTAGTTCTTATAAGATTGTTCAGAGTATTTCTCAGTGAAGAGATGCATATCATTGATAAATGTTCACTTTATAAATATGAGAGATTATAAGATTATTTTCCCATGTAGCAATGTAAGTAATCATAGACATGTTTTCAGTTTTTTCTTATAACGCTTCGTCCGTCATCTGTCGTCAACATTTTCGCTTGTTGTCCAATCTTCATCAAACTTGGTCAGAATGTTTGTCTGCATGAAATCTTAGATGAGTTCATTATTGGGTCACCTTGGGTCAGAAAGTAGGTCACTAGGTCAAATTTTAGGAAAAACTTGTGAACACACTAGAGACCACATTTATAGCCCAATCTTCACCAAACTTGGTCAGAATAGTTGTCTAAATGAAATCTTGGATGAATTCATGATTGGGTCACATGGGTCAAAAAGTATGTCACTAGGTAAAATCTCAGAAAAAGTTTTACATACACTAGTAGCCCCAATTATGGCGCAATCTGCATCAAACTTAGTCAAAATGTTTGGCTGCATGAAATCTTGGATGAGTATATTATTGGGTCATGTGGGGTCAAAATGTAGGTCACTAGGTCAAACTTTAGAAAAACCTTGTGAAAACACAGGCCACATTGCTGGCCCAATCTTCACCTAATTTGGCCAGAATGTTTGCCAGTATGAAATCTTACATATGTTTTGAAGTGGATCATGTGAATTCAGTAGGTTACTAGGTAAAATTCTAGAAAATGTTATCAACCCAGGGGCCTCACTTATGGCCCAATCTTTTCCATAGATTTCTAAAGTAAATAACTCTTAATTACTTGATGCCAGATATGAGCCTACTGTAAGCCTGTGTCCTCAGGTGAGCGATTAAGGGCTATCATGGCCCTCTTGTTTAAGAATTGTTTTGTTACTCTTGATGCTTATGTCATCATTTATGATAATGTAACCATTGACCTTAGTGTACCAGTCTCTGTTAATGTAATCATTGATGTGAAAAGTAACTGTTGATGATTATGTAGTCATTTATGTTAATGTAACCATTGACCTTAGTGTACCAGTCTCTGTTAATGTAACCATTGATGTGAAAAGTAACTGTTGATGATTATGTAGTCATTTATGTTAATATAACCATTGATGTTAATGTACCTGTCTCTATTAATGTAACCATTGATGTGAATGGTAACTGTTGATAATAATTTTACTGCCAATGTTAATTGACTATTTATGTTAATGTAACCACATATATATGTATATTAATGTAACTGCTGATGTTAATATAACCACTATTATCAATGTAATAGTTGATATTAATGTAACCATTGATGTTAAGTAAACAACAATAATGTTTATGTAAATGTTGATGACAATGTAACCATTGATGTTTAGTAACCATTGATATCAATGTAACCAAAAATTTTAATGTAACCATTGATGTTAATGTTACTACTGATATTAAGTAACCATTGATGCTAACATAGCCACTATTGTTAATGTAACTGTTGATGTTAATGTAAACATTGATGTTAATGTTACCCTTCTGCACTTCCAGATAAACTCGGTAATGAGGAGGATGAAAAGATCTCTGTTGTGGGTGACATAGAATCCATGATAACTTTCTTCTGTAAGTCTCGCCAAGAGAAATATTCTTCAGACAGTGGCTGGTTAGACATACTCCAACCTTTACTTGCACTCAAGCTCAGCAAGTCTGACATATACAACTGCTTCTATGCTTTGAACAGCAAATATATCATAAGGTAAGTATTGCATGGTCTTTCATAGTATATTATTATATGTTACATATGTTCAGGAAATAAATAGTATATTATAATATGTTACATATGTTCAGGTAAACTGTTTATTTACCAACGTTATACATTTTTAAACCGTTTAATATATTAACCTATTTTCAATTGTAGTTCACATTGTTTTAACCTGATAGATTTTTGTATTTTTCTATACTTTACTAACATAGTTTAGTTTTTACCTGATTGTTCTCTATTCACATTAAACTTCTTTGTATTTGGTGCCGTATGACCCGTTAAGTGTCGGTGTGCCGTAAAACCCAAATAAATAAATAGAATACATATGTTCAGGCAATTCATAGTACATTATAATATGTTACATATGTTCAGGAAATTCATAGTATATTATGTTCCTAATGTTCAGGAAATTCATAGTTTATTAAAATATGTTAAATATGTTCAGGAAATTCATAGTACATTATAATATGTTACATATGTTCAGGAAATTCATAGTATGTTATGTTACACATCTTCATGAAATTAATAGTATGTTATAATATTTTGCATATGTTAAGGAAATTTATATCTACTTCTGTTATTGTCTTCCGTAGTACATTATAATATGTTACAAGGGGCGCTCGTGGTGTAGTGGTAGAGTCGCCGATTTGTAACTCTGACTGCTAAGCCTCTCACTGCATGAGTTCGAGTCCCGTTTAGGGTGAAGGACTTAATGTGGAAATTCATAGTATGTTATCTTCCAGCTGACTTGGGGTGTGTCGGTTGTTCTACCCGGACATGTGTCTGGAGTCTTCCTCCATCAAATAATTTTATGTCGCTATAATGATCATAAATGGTCCCTGCAATGTATTTCAAAAACAAAACAAACAGTAATTTGTTACAAATGTTCAATAAATTAAAATCCACTTCGGTTATTGAAAGAGAGGATCACATTAATGTTCTTAATTAAGATGTTCTTAATTGTGTATGTACTTTGTTCACAACTACTTTATTCACTTTTGATAAATTATGCATATCAAGTTGATTCAACATCTATTAAGGGGCATGTGTGGTGTAGTGGCGGAGTCATGGATTTGTTACTCCTATGACATAATGTGGAGAGGTCTTCCAGCTGACCTGCGGTACACCATTGGTTCAGTCCAGACAGTCTGTGATCTTCCTCCGCCAAAATATCTGCACGCTGCTTTAAGGATCATAATTGTGTTGCTGCTATTTATTTAAAAAAAAAAAAAAAATTGACATCTGTTTGAATGTAATACATATATTAAGTAGGGATGTCAACGAATACCATTTTTGCTATCCGGATAGCCATAAACAATATCTGGATTGTATCAGATTCTGGTTAACTAGATGTTACGACTGCGTATATACATGTTAACGATGATATAAAATGATAAGAACTTTCCTTTTATAACATTTTATTCATTATATGAAGAACTTGATGCATAAGTCAAAATTGGGACAGTAAGGTTTTACAGGTATTTGAATTGGGTATATGAATAGGGTGGGGAAATTTTGCAAAAACAAGTGAAACAAAAATCATGGCTTCAAAAATCAAAGATGTCATGCTACTAACTAAAAACTTCTCTGTTGCAAAATAACAAACTATAGACATTTTTATATATGTTAATTTGTGGCTGTTACTTACATCCATAAAATAGAATTTGATGGGAATTAAAACATGTTTTAGATTTATATAGTGGAATTCAGGAAGAAAGTTTGCAAAAAAACAAACATAAATAAAGGCATAAACAAAATTCAAATTTCAAAATTCAACAATATTATGCTGACAAAATTAATGAGAAAATTTACACATGATCAAAGTTATATTCTGTTTGATTAATGTCATCTTGTGACGTTAATGTGTTTTGTAACAAGATTTAAAAGAAAAAAAATAGATTTTCGAAAGTCGCAAAAAACGTTGAGCGGAAATTCTAAGGCCACAAAATGGTTGATATTTCAGTGTTTAATTGTAAACTACCAGTTAAGATGGAGGACTATGCAGCTGAATGATAGAAGCTGACTATATGTTTGTTAAGATTATGAACATACTGTAATTTGAAAATAACGCGAGTTCTGATTAACTGTATTAAAACAGTAAGCTTCATGGAAATGACCGGCCGCAATAGCTCAGATGGTAGAGCGTCGGCTTGCGGATCGGGAGGTCGTGGGTTCGAACCCCGGCCGGGTCATACCAAAGACTTTAAAGTTGGTAGTAGTGGCTTCCCTCCTAACGCTTGGGGCTACGGGGACAGCATTACGCCTGACTCGTCGGTGTCAGTATAATGGACCGGCCGGGTTCAGTCCCTGGGCACCTCATAAGTGCCCCTGTGATGTGATGATAGAAATGTCGCTGTGCAGTATCGGCAAAAATGCCGGCTAATCCCATCCCATCCCATCCTCCATGGAAATGTTGCATCACTTTCGTGCTATTATGATTGGAACATAACACAGCTTTGAAGAGATAGATAATGACTGTCTGACTTAATTGGACTTGGACCTCAACAATAACCCAACACATGTGTTGATTGCCAGTCCCTGTGTCTGAAGCTGCATGCTTTACCTAGCCATGTCAAGGCAGAAAGGTGGTGGGAGAGAAGTGGTTGTGCATGGCGATATTATTGACCACAGAATGATGGAGTAGGAAACCAATTTTAGCGAAGTCGGACATTTGTTAAAATTTATTTCAAAGTTATATGTATTTTATAAGGGAAACAGAATAGCAAATTGCTTTACTGATACTTGCGCAATATACAGTTATCTGGTTAACTGTTGACATCCCTAGCATTAGCATATTGCTTCTGATTATATGGTAATTATATCCATCGATGCATAGCATTAATATAAAGCCAATAGCTTTTTATTAAGATTTTATTTCATATAATTACTGTTTTAAAATAAGAAATATTTAATATTTATTAAAAAAACTCTCAACACAAGATATGTAGCGTTTTTTTTGCAGTATATTTTGAATTTTATAAAAAATGTGTTCTCGTGTTCCAGAGCTGGTAAAACCAATGATAAACCCTTCCACTTGTTTCGATTGCTGCTGCAGTACCATGACCCTGAATTGTGCTCATTCCTCGATACGAAGAGAATATCACCTGAGAGTTATGCTCTGTCATGGGTTTGTAATTCCTAATATGTGTTGGTTATTGATATTGCACAAAAACAATTATGATCAAATGAGTAGAGCGTCTGCTCCAGGTACGAGAGGCCTCGGGTTCAACCATTGTGTATATCCGAACTGCGCAAGCGATTATATACGCCAAACATACATGTCAATCATAAATAATTAGCTGATTGGCTGGATAGGGATATTTAGATACATATCAAGACTGGACCTGGTAGCGCAATTGGTACATTTTGAACACTTGCCGCAACATACCAAAGTCGTAAAAAAAACGGTAGTGGTATAGCTCCTTGCTAACGTTCAAGCAAATATATAGGTAGTTCCACGACTGGTTGGCCCGGGTGTCAGGATAATGTGACTGAGTGTGGTATCATGCCAGATTGACTACGTCCAGCTGTTTATAGAGTCCTTATAAAGACCTCAAACAATGTCTGTCTAGAGCCACCAATGTTCAGCAGATCAGCTGGAATGAACCTTCTCCCCTTGAGTTAGGTTGGATAAGGATTTACGAGTTAAAATAGGATAGGATAAAATTTATTTAGAGTCCGCAAGATTTCAACAAATTACATAAGCGCTAATATTGGTGACTCTCCATTGCTCAGCACTTTGAATTTATGTCAAATAATTCATTGCCAAAACCTGTTTGACATCATATTATATATTACTTAGCCTAATTATAAAAAACAATTTTCACTAGTTCCTGCTTTGTTCATGCAGTGCTCACATAAGGATATTTTTAATACTAAATCCTCACTCAACTTAATATTTCTAGGTTTGTATTCATTAAGAATTATTTAGAATAAATTTCTTAGCCTACAAGGTTTTATCAATGAATTTTATAAGGTTTTATCAATGAAATTTAAGAAAAATATATACATATAGGAGTTATTTAAAACTTTAAGAAACTTCTCAGTTTAAATAAGACATACTTAAGGAATTAAGGGGTGTACCAAATCTGATTCCTTTGTCTGTAGCTCTGATTCTTCATGCCAAACAGTTTAATGCTCACACTATGGCCAGAAATATCATTTACCCAGTAGAATACTCCTAGTCAGTGTAAACCATTGTAACATCCCTTGTCAATGCACACAATTGTAACATCCCTTGGCAATGTATACAATTGTAACATCCCTTGTCTATGTATACAGTTGTAACATCCCTTGGCAATGCATACAATTGTAACACAATTTGTCAATGTATAGAATTGTTACATCTCTTGTCTATGTATACAGTTGTAACATCCCTTGGCAATGCATACAATTGTAACATCCCTTGGTAATGTATACAGTTGTAACATCCCTTGGCAATGCATACAATTGTAACACAATTTGTCAATGTATAGAATTGTTACATCTCTTGTCTATGTATACAGTTGTAACATCCCTTGTCAATGTATACAATTGTAACATCCCTTGGCAATGTGTACAGTTGTAACATCTCTTATCAGTGCATACTATTGTAACTTCCCTTGTCAATGTATATAATTGTAACATGCTTTGCCAATGTCTACAGTTGTAGCATTCCTTGCCATTGTATATTATTGTAACATCCCTTGCCAATGTATACAATTGTAACATCTATTGCCAATGTATATAAATGTAACATTCCTTGCCAAACAAGTGTAACATCCCTTGCCAGTGTCTACAGTTGTAATGTCCCTTGCCAATTTATACAATTATAACATCCCTTGCCAATGTATACAATTGTAACATCCTTTGCCAACGTATACAGTTGTAACATCCCTTGCCAATGTAATCAATTGTTACATCCCTTGCCAAAGTATACAATTGTTACACCCCTGGTCAATGTATTATATTGTAACATCCCTTGCCAACATATACAGTTATAACATCCCTGGCCAATGTAAACAATTGTTACATCCCTTGCCAATGTATACAATTGTTACCCCCCTGGTCAATGTATTAAATTGTAACATCCCTTGCCAACGTATACAGTTGTAACATCCCTTGCCAATGTAAACAATTGTTACATCCCTTGCCAACATCCCTTATCATTGTATAAAATTGTCACACCTCTTGTCAGTACATACAGTTGTAACAGTCCTAGTCATATAATACCATTGTGAATGTTGATAACCAGTAATAAAACTTGTTACATAGTTTTTTTCATTATCAGTTTCAGAGCCTGTTTGCATCTGTGTGCGACCTGAAGGTAATCTTAAACATGTGGGACGTTTATTTACAAACAGCGGACCCATTTCTGAGTTTCTTCATGGCCCTGGTGATCCTGGTAAATGCCCGGGAACAGATTCTAACTTCAGAGGATAAGGACAAGAAATATATAATAGGTGACACTTTTTATGAAATAACAATTTTAATCATAAAAAAATTGACCCCTGCAGCTGGGACTCAAACCAAGCCGCATGATAACTGGTCAAGTGTGCTACCACTACATCAGATCTGCCATGTTCAGTAACATAGAATTATATGAGAGCTTTCTGAGGAAGCATTATATTATGAAATATGTTAAGGGGCCGCCCCTGGCAAAGTGGTAGAGATCACTAACTTGTAATTCCTCTGACAGCTTAACCTCACACTGTGTGGGTTTGAGACCCATTTGGGGCCAGGGACTTAGTATGGGAAAAGTCCTCCAGCTGACCTGGAAGGTGCCAGTGGTTCTACCCGGTCATTTGTCTGGGATCATCGTCCATCATAATAGTTGGTGTCATTATAATGATCATAACTGGTTGCAATGTATTTAAAAAAACAAAAAAAACACAAGAATATGTTTAGCACCATAAATAACTTAACCAAAACCTGAAATGTATGCATAATGCAAAATTATAATCAGTATCCAAAACATAAGCTTTGATTTGAAAAATCAGTATTGTCTGTATATATGGATGGGTGAGTTGTTGAGCATCACTAGTCAAGGTGAACAATTATGTCATATGAGGTATCATCCAGCTGACCTGCAGTGTGTCAATTCTCATTGATCAAAGACCCCTTATAATAATTTTTATAGATATAGAAATCTGTTTTATTATACTCCCACAAACAAAGTTTGAGGCGGTATATAGGAGTGAGCTTGTCAGTCCGTCTGTCAGGTTTCATGGTTTCCAGACTGTAACTCTTGAAAGGCTTGATAGATTTAAACATTTTTAGCACACATGTGTAACTTAACAAGTTAAAAGACAAGTTGGGTATAGTGGGGTTAATGTCAAGGTCACTGTTACTAAAAATAGGAAAAAACTTTTCCGCGCAATAACTTAGGTATAAGATTCTGGTAAGGCGGCGCTTGGGATTGAAAGTCAAGTGGTGTCAAGGTCAGTGGGGTCAAGGTCACTGTTCACTGCTACTAAAAGTAGAAAAACAGTTTCTAAATGATTCCTCCTGAAAGGTTTTTACAGATTTGAAAACCTTTTGGTACACAGCTTTAACATCACAAGATACATGACAAGATACAGATCAAATTCGAGTTTAGGGCCGGTTGGGTCAAGGTCAATGTCACTGTTACTAAAAATAGAAAAAAACCTTTTCCATTCAATAACTTAGGTTAGGAATGAGATATTGTGTTGAACATTGCTGCATAGGTAGCTTCTGTGAAGATGAAACTTGGGATTGAAAGTGGGAACAATGGTGTCAAGGTCATTGTTGCTGAAAGTAGGAAAACAGTTTCTGCTCAGTAACTTTAGAAAAGAGATATATTTTATGAAACTTGTTGTATAGGTAGCATAAATGAAGTAGAAGCTTGGGATTGAAAATGGGGCTGGTGGGGTCATGGTCACTTTTACACTGTGTTTTTTTGTGTGTTACCTTATGCCATTGATTCTGAGCTTACCTACGATGGTTCTAGTTTAGGAAATTGGTGGATTTGCTGGTTAAGTGTAAGAAAATAGTTGTAAGGAAGTGTAATTGTAATGTTGACATCAAGGCAGGTATCCATAAAGTTATATATCTCAATAAACATATAGCCACCCATTAGCTTTTGCCCTAAATACAGTCAAATTATGATACTTTAGGAGCACAGTTTAACAAATGTATTGGCTACTTTTTATCATAGGATACATTGAACGGTCCCGTTATTCTTTCTATATATTTTATGTAAATATTTTTATGATTTGTCTGATTGCAATACATTGGATGACCACTTTCACTCAGATTTAAAGTCCCTTGAATCAGTTGGCTAGATAATATAGTCACACATTTATAAGTATGGTACAATGTCTATGTATGTATGTCAGCTTATTTTCACAGACTCTGAGTGACCACAGCTGTCACATTCAAGCTCCCATTTCCATGATTGACACGTCAGTCAAGTTAATAACAAATATTTATCCCTTAATCATCCCAGGCTATCTATTTATTTCCAATATAAATTTAAAAAATTATGACATATTTATGACATTACGTCTACAAAACAGTGAATTATGACACAAAGCCAATGCTTGTATATGGCAGTGCCTCATAGGTATGCTTTTACAAATTCTAGATTGCCTAGCTGATATGTCCCTATTAACATAAAGAAATTTACAAAAACAAGAAAAAAAGTCTGATTTTCCTAATTAACATAAAGTTGTTGTTAGAATATTGTTGCTTTTTTTCAGACCTTATTTCATCATTTCCATCTGCACTCGAAGCTGAAGATATAGAGGATTTTTGTACACTGGCACAGTACTATGCTTCAAAAACACCACAGACTTTCCGAAGGGTAGGTCAACACCTGATCTACAAATATTTAATTTGTTAAAAACTTCAAGGATAGCGAAATAACTTTTAACCTTTGGGTATAGACTATGCAAAAGCCCTTTATGCTGTATTATGAGATTTAGCCAAAAACATATTTTATGGTAATGTCTCTGAAAATTTAACGTAAGATAGAATTTTTTTGTGTGTGACAGACTGATGACTCATGACTGGCTAATGATGGTTGTCTAAGTGATTAACAATGATATGCAAGCTTACTAGTACAAGTGATAACAATAATATACAAGCTTTCAGATACAAGTTAAAACAATGATATGCAAGCTTTCAGATACAAGTTAAAACAATAATATACAAGCTTTCAGATACAAGTTAAAACATAATAACAAGCTTTCAGATACAAGTTAAAACAATAATATACAAGCTTTCAGATACAAGTTAAAACAATAATATACAAGCTTTCAGATACAAGTTAAAACAATAATATACAAGCTTTCAGATACAAGTTAAAACAATAATATACAAGCTTTCAGATACAAGTTAAAACAATGATATGCAAGCTTTCAGATACAAGTTAAAACAATGATATGCAAGCTTTCAGATACAAGTTAAAACAATAATATACAAGCTTTCAGATGCAAGTTAAAACAATGATATGCAAGCTTTCAGATACAAGTTAAAACAATGATATGCAAGCTTTCAGATACAAGTTATAACAATAATATGCAAGCTTTCAGATGCAAGATAAAACAATAATATACAAGCTTTCAGATACAAGTTATAACAATGATATTCAAGCTTTCAGACGCAAGTTATAACAATAATATACAAGCTTTCAGATACAAGTTATAACAATGATATGCAAGCTTTCAGATACAAGTTAAAACAATGATATGCAAGCTTTCAGATGCAAGTTATAACAATGATATGCAAGCTTTCAAATGCAAGTTATAAAAATAATATACAAGCTTTCAGATACAAGTTATAACAATGATATGCAAGCTTTCAGATACAAGTTATAACAATGATATGCAAGCTTTTAGATGTAAGTTATAACAATGATACGCAAGCTTTTAGATGTAAGTTATAACAATGATATGCAAGCTTTTAGATGTAAGTTATAACAATGATATGCAAGCTTTCAGATACAAGTTATAACAATGATATGCAAGCTTTCAGATGCAAGTTATAACAATAATATGCAAGCTTTCAGATACAAGTTATAACAATGATATGCAAGCTTTCAGATACAAGTTATAACAATGATATGCAAGCTTTTAGATGTAAGTTATAACAATGATACGCAAGCTTTTAGATGTAAGTTATAACAATGATATGCAAGCTTTTAGATGTAAGTTATAACAATGATATGCAAGCTTTTAGATACAAGTTATAACAATGATATGCAAGCTTTCAGATGCAAGTTATAACAATAATATGCAAGCTTTCAGATACAAGTTATAACAATGATATGCAAGCTTTTAGATACAAGTTATAACAATGATACGCAAGCTTTCAGATGCAAGTTATAACAATGATATGCAAGCTTTCAGATGCAAGTTATAACAATAATATGCAAGCTTTTAGATACAAGTTATAACAATGATATAAAAGCTTTCAGATACAAGTTGAAACAATGATACGCAAGCTTTCAGATGCAAGTTATAACAATGATATGCAAGCTTTTAGATGTAAGTTATAACAATGATACGCAAGCTTTTAGATGTAAGTTATAACAATGATATGCAAGCTTTTAGATGTAAGTTATAACAATGATATGCAAGCTTTTAGATGTAAGTTATAACAATGATATGCAAGCTTTCAGATGCAAGTTATAACAATGATACGCAAGCTTTCAGATGCAAGTTATAACAATGATATGCAAGCTTTTAGATGTAAGTTATAACAATGATACGCAAGCTTTCAGATGCAAGTTATAACAATGATATGCAAGCTTTCAGATGTAAGTTATAACAATGATATGCAAGCTTTCAGATGCAAGTTATAACAATAATATGCAAGCTTTCAGATGCAAGTTATAACAATGATATGCAAGCTTTCAGATGTAAGTTATAACAATGATATGCAAGCTTTCAGATGCAAGTTATAACAATAATATGCAAGCTTTCAGATACAAGTTATAACAATGATATTCCAGCTTTTAGGATGTAAGTTATAACATGAGTACGCAAGCTTTTAGTGTAAGTTATAACAATGATAGGCAAGCTTTCAGGGTGTAAGTTATAACAATGATATGCAAGCTTTTCAGATGCAAGTTATAACAATAATATGCCAAGCTTTCAGATACAAGTTATAACAATGATACGCAGCTTTTAGATACAAGTTATAACAATGATATCAACTTTTAGATCAGTTATAACCAATAATATTTCAAGCTTTCAGATGCAAGTTATAACAATAATATGCAAGCTTTCAGATCAAGTTTATAACAATGATATGCAAGCTTTTAGATACAGTTATAACAATATATGCAGCGTTCAGATGCAATTATAACTAATATGCAAGCTTTCAAATACAAGTTACAACAACAGTATACAAGATTTCAAATACAGGACATAATAATATGCAAGCTTTCAAATACAAGTTATAAGCTTTCAAATTCAAGTTAATAGTGATATGCAGATTATCTGGATAAACACTTCATGATCAGCATAATCAAACTCAAAAAAGCCTGGTAGGGTCATGGACAAACATTTTGTGATATTTCATTTTATGGCATCTATTGTTCTGTTTATCTTTTATAAGAACTTGAGACTGACATTACACAAGGTAATTTTAACAAATCAGAGCAGTCAATGAAACAATATTATGATTATTCATATTACATCTGCAGGTCTGGTTATTTTACAGCAACTCTCTTCAGTCTTCAGACATTGTTGCTCAATGTACATATACATTTTGACCTGAATACTTGTCGTGCACACATTGCACAAGTAAATGAAGTTTAATGTGAGTCATGATTCAAACTGTAAGAAATGGCTTAGTGGTTTCATTCCTGTTACTCCAGGACTATGAGCGCCCCCTGTTTGGGACTAGTCTGAGCCAGCTGCGAGGGTCAGGGGACATGGACCGTTCCCTGTCACAGATGTTGTGCCTGCAGGTGGGGGCCGGGGAACTACTACAGGCCAATGGTGGAGGGGCAGTAAGTAGGACAGTAGACGTCTTATACACTTGTAACAAACTAATCATAGGATATTGTATAACACATAACAGCATAAAGTGTAATTGGAGTGGGTTTTTCCCCCATATATATTAAAGACTGAATAATTATCTAATTCGATAATATTACAATGAGATAAAGAAATTGACATTCTTTCTTTTTTGATCTCTAGTTGCAATATCAATGCTCAATTAACCATGTGACTGGACCTGGTAATGCAATCGGTAGAGCATTGGCTCCAAGAAAAGGAGGCCCCGGGTTCGATCCCCGGCCGCAACATACCAAAGTTGTTAAAAATGGTATTGGTATACCTCCCTTTCTAACGCTTAAGCATATATAAGGGTAGTTCCACGACTGGTTGGCCCAGTGTAAGGATGGGTGTGGTATCATGCCAGATTGTTTACATCATGCTATACACAGTGAAGGCAACACTATATCTGCTTCAAGTGGACACCATCTCCAGATAACTTAAATACTGTTGGTGGGACAATAAACCCAACATACAAATATTTGACCATGTAAGAGTGTAAGTAGTTCTCGATCAGAACCTAAATAAATAACTTGTCTTGACTTGCTCAGGGAGATGGGGTTCGGTACTTTGTGGTGGACTGCCGACCAGCAGAACAGTACAACAGTGGACATCTCCCAACGGCAATGCATCTCGATGCTAACCTGGTAATAATGTATACTAATTGTTATTGTTTGTTATTGGTTGATTCTAAAAAAAGGGTGTTAAGAGTACAATATGTGTAGACATTTCTGAGAAAAAAAAGCGTCTATTTTTCTGGATCAACTCATGTAGATTGCTCTTGAGTTATCAGTTAAAATTTACAGCTTTTAGCACTTCTTCACATAACAAAACTATTTCTGGCACAGATATTTCTGTGAATTTAATTCAGTTTATTTTAACTACAATTAAAAAAAATTGATAGCAACATTGGATTATAGGTTTACATGAGCATCATCTTTAGAAACGTGTTCAACATTAGTTGTTATACATGTGCTCGACATTAGTTGTTATTCATTTATTCGACATAAGTTGTTATACATGTTTTTGACAGTAGTTGTTTGAGATACCTGTTTTTGACATTATTTGTTATACCTGTGCTCAACATTAGTTGTTATACACATGTTCAACATTATTTGTTATACACGTGTTCGACATTAGTTGTTATACACGTGTTCAACATTAGTTGTTATACACGTGTTCAACATTAGTTGTTATACACATGTTCAACATTAGTTGTTATATAGTGTTCAACATTATTTGTTATACACGTGTTCGACATTAGTTGTTATACACGTGTTCGACATTAGTTGTTATACACGTGTTCGACATTAGTTGTTATACACGTGTTCAACATTAGTTGTTATACACGTGTTCAACATTAGTTGTTATACACGTGTTCAACATTATTTGTTATACACGTGTTCAACATTATTTGTTATACACGTGTTCGACATTAGTTGTTATACAAGTGCTCATGATATGCATGATAAGAGCTGGCGAATCTTCTCCCATGAACACTTTTTACATGATCTGGACTCAAGCCCATGCATGAAATGTGGGTATGAGGTTATACGTTAATTTCAGGGTTGCAGATGCCCTATATGCTAATGAATTCTTAAAAGGAACCTGTGCTTCTACTTTCATAAATTAGTTAAATATCCTCACTGTTTGTATTGAAGTTTAAACACAAGGCTGCAAGATTTTTTTACTGTTTTTCACTTTAAAAAGAACCTTTAGAAATAAGGTAAATTCCATTGACCATATTTAATATTTGAGACTTTATATATATATATATTTTTTTAAGTATGACAGCCAAATATTTTTTTATGTGTAGCATCTATATCTCAATGTAACAGATACATATATTCATGTGTAACATATGTAACATGTGTAACATGTGTAACATGGCCAAATTTCAGATGTTACAGAACCCAGAAGAGTTCAACACAGGCAGTGCAGGGTCTGTTCTGTTCTCAGCGGCAGGCCATCTTAGCTGGTAGGTAGTCTTGTAAACAAAATCAGTCACAAACTTTGGCATTTTAAGGCATCAATTTATAACATTCTGGACATGATGCAGAAAAGCAAATGATTGTTGCTACATGCATATTTCAAACATGATTGACCTATTTGCAATTCTGTTCATTGTTTATATTGCCAATGTTTTCAGCTGCAACGAACTATAAATAAAAAAATTTAGTTCATTTCTCGATGAACTACAGTGCGACACAGACAGCATGTTCACTTGCATTCCTTACTGCTTGGCGACGTGGGCTGAGGTTACATCAAAATTACATCATACAGCTGATGTGTTTGTAAAACATTTTCAAAGCACATCTTTTTTGTTACTTTTTTACTTGTTAGCAAAAACATTACGTATAATTGTGGTATCAAACACTTTATCTTTTTAAAATCTATTATAGTGACATTTAAAGAACTATAAATGAGGAACTACTTTCTGTCTTGCTTTTTTACTTTGTGGGCGGGGCTTAAATACAGTGAACTAAATCACACCCAGAGTTAGTTATTCATATGAACTTACTTGTATAAGAAGTTGCAGAGTTTGTCTTATAATTATAAAATGAAAGACTGTTAATTATCAATTTTTTAATGATTTGGTTTTAATTTTATCTAAATGTAGTTTAAATAATAAGGAATGAATCATCAATTTATGGTGTGCATCAGTTGATGAACCGTGGACTCTGGACTTTAAACTTTAAACAACCCAGCATGGTTTAGCAACTGATGAATGTCAAAAATCAATGATTCATTCCTTAAGTGATATCTATAAAAGATGGAGTTTTATAGTTACTAAAATAGCTTGAAAAAGTGTAACAATACTTGTATTCTTCAAAAATGAAGACAAAAAAATATTCAAAAGAAAAACATGTTTACATATAAGCAAATTATTGGTGTTGCTTATTTCATTCAAAACGTCAACAAAGCTTGTGAACATGCTAAAGGCTACAGTCTTTATCCAATCTTCATTAAACTTGGTCAGAATGTTTGTCTGCATTAAATCTTGGATGAGTTCATTATGGGGTCACCTAAGATCAGAAGCTTGGACAAAAGTTCAAACTTTTGAAAAAAAATTGTGAGCATACTAAAGACAACATTTATAGCCCAATCTTCACCAAACTTGGTCAGAATGTTCGTCTCTATGAAATCCTGATTGAGTTCGTAACTGGGTCATGTGGGGTCAAATATTAGAAAAAGCTTGTGAGCACACTAGAGGCCACATTTATTGCCCAATCTTCATCAAACTTGGTCAAAATGTTTGTGTGGATGAAATCTAGGATGAGTTCATTATTGGGTCACGTGGGGCAAAAAGTAGGTCACTAGGTTAAATCGTAGAAAAATCTTGTGAACACACTAGAGGCAACACTTTTAGCCCAATTGTTGGTTTGCAAGTTATTATTATCAGCCCCTCCTATTGCCAGGGTCTGCTGCAGGAGGAGAGCACCTGTGTTTTGTGGGCAGTGGGCGTGATGAGGAGGACCAGTATGTGAATATGGTGGTGGCCAACTTCCTGCAGAAACATCAGCAGTATGTCAGTATAGCCAAGGGGGGATATCAAGGTAATTTACTTCTTTTATGTTGTCCTATATGAACAGCTCAGTCAATTTTACAATTATTATTAAAACTATTGGTTGAAGTAAACTCTGGACACATATTACAACTAGAACCAAATATATATGACAGGTAAACTGGAGGAACTCACAATTTGTCTGTTTGTTGTTTTAATCACTGTTATGTCTGTCCATCCATATGTTCATGTCTCCATCCATGCATCCGTATGTCCATCCTGCATTCGTGTCCGACCCAATGTTATTTGAAGTTCGCCGTTTAAAATTATTTGACATAAATGACAGTCATATCGAGACAACATATCGCGCAAAATTCTGGTCGCTTACTTGAAGGTCAAGGTCACAGCATGACCTTGAAGCAAAATTGTGTCCGGTCAATAACTTTATTATTAAATGTTGGATTTTAAAATTATTTCACAGAAATGATCAGCATATCAAAAGGACATTGTCCTGTGCAAAATTAGGGTTGCTACCTTGAAGGTCAAGGTCTAGTGTGACCTTGAAGCAAAATCATGTCCGGTCCATAACTTTGTTATTTGCATTCACATTTTAAAATTATTTCACAGAAATCATGATATCAAGACAAATTGTCACACAAAATTTTGGTTGCTACCTAAAAGGTCAAGGTCACAGTCATGTCCAGCCGATACAAATATTTGTACCAAATGTTTTTCCAGACCATACCTCAAAACTAAGAAATGCATTTATTTACTGGAAACTTAATCAGTCTACCTTATTAAATACAATACACAATGAATTGTCTTTCTTGAATTCTTTGCCATTGTTAGTATGACCAGTTCCATTGTTCCCCAAGTTAACTCAGTGGTTGAAATAACCATTCCAATCAACCATCAAAGGTACAGGTTTTATTATGTCTGATTTTATAGCACTACTCCATTTACAAAATTCACCTTCATAGTTATACAACAAACCATTTTTGTGACAAAATACCCATTCAGGGAGCATCACCCATCTTCGACGGTCTCTTGTTATTTACAAATATTGCAGTAACACACTTATGATTGTAATTGCTACCTCCTGATATTATTTGTGAAGGAAGACCCCAGACAAGCATCTGTGTAGAACCACCGACATGCAGCAGGTCAGCTAAAAGACGATCTCATATTTATGTTGTTTTTTTTCCTCAATCAGTGCTTAAACCCATAGTATGAGGGGCCATTGAGCCAGTAGAGCTGTATGTATGTAAAGTTTCAGCCTGACATGATCATGAACCCATGCATTAGTGGATGTAAGTCAGTGACAACAAGGCTGGAAAGTAGTTATTTTCAATCACTAGTCCCGGACTAGCAACATGGACAAAAATGACTTGTCCAAAAATTTGCATTGTTTTCAATTAACGACCACAACAACACATTTGTCATATCTACAACTAGGTAAAACAACAAGCTAGGTATAACAACAAGTTGCTTCTTTTATTTTTTGTCTAGAAGCGTTTATGTATCGCGTGTCATGATTGGCTATTTTGGACAGGTGCATGCATTGTACATGCACAGCCTTAACATGTTGTTGAAAAATTCTTCTGGTGTGAAATTGATTTTCTTCATCGCTAATTAGAAACCACTGTTTATTTGTCACTTGTTCAACTGCCGATTTATGATTTGTCCAGGACTATTTTAATGATCAATGACCAGTAGCCCGAAACTGCATTTTAACTTGTCTGAGGCATCGGGCTACCATATTTTTCCAACCCTGGACAAACACTCAGCCTAACACTTATGTGAGGTTAATAGTGTTTTGTCATACTTCCTGTACATTGCCAGCATTAAGCATTACATAAAAGCTGTTCTTTTCAAATGCTAGTTCACTTTACTGTGTTTTAAATCTTCCATCTGTTTCTTATTTTTTCTGTTGTTTAAAGGGCAAATGTGTAGTATTATCTAGTAACTAGTATATGTTGGATACACAGCTTATCGTATTTTCCAAAATACACTAAACAGTAAATACTATAAACCAAATGCACAAGAAGATACCATTATGGCAATGTTTTACTTGTATTTGTTGCAGCTTTACACCAACTTTTACAAGACAACATTGATGCAGGCTTGGTTGACCACAGCCCCAGAACATGTATTGTATGTGAACCAGAGATGGGCAATGTTAGCGATGCTGAGAGCGGTGACGACTTTAGGAAAATAGTGAGTTCCTTCTTTTCATAAAAATACCTGCAAATGAATTTGTATAATATAGTCCATTATAACAACAGGCAGAGAAGCACAAATACAGGTATGAAGTCATGATTAAGATAATGTTTTTTTCTCTTTGGTACTACATAAAAAAAAATTAATGAACTTTTCTCTAGACCTCAGGAAAACAAAAAAGCATATGAGCCAGACACTTATTGAAAAAATCCTCTTAACAGAGACTTTTGATAATATTTAAGCTTTTCAGCTCACCTGAGCATAAGGTGATCAAGGTAAGTTTTTCTGATACCTCTTCATTCCCTTGTGCATTGTGGGGCCATCAACAGCTTGCTTGTGAAACATTAAGAGGCTTCACTTTTGATTAAATCTTCATCCATACTCGGTCAGAATGTTTGTCTGCACTGCATGTAAACTTGGATGACTTTGTAACTGGGTCATGTGGGATAAAAATAGAAGGTCCCTAGGTCAAATCCTAGAAAACTAGAGGCAACATTAATGGACCAATCCTCACCAAAACCTAGTCAGATAGTTTGTCTGCCTGAATTCTTTGGTGAGACTGTAACTACCTGGTAGGTCATGTGGGATCAAGAAGTAGGTCGCTAAGTCATATACTAGAAAAAAAAATACTATTATAAAATATTTTTTTTACCTTATTTTATCAGAACTTTGCCAGAATCATTATTTGCTTGAACATCTTGAAGTGTTAATGTTGCCAGGCATTCCTAAGCAAATAACTTCTGATCAAAAGATGCCACGTGCACAGTTGTGTACATTCAGTCTTGTGATTAAATTTTAAAGCAAAATGAAAGCCAGATTCCTCAGGTGAGTGATTCAGGGACATAGTGACCCTATTGTTTAAATTATCATTGTCTTCATCATCACCACTATCTTCATCATCAGCACCAATATGAAAGCTAAGTCTGTAGAGCATCAGCTCCAGGTAAGGGAGGCCCCAGGTTCGATTAGACATACCAAAGTCGTTAAAAATGGTAGTGGTATATCTCCCTTGCTAATGCTCAAGCAAGTATAAGGGTAGTTCCATGACTGGTTGGCCCAGTGTCAGGATAGTGTGACTGGGTGTGGTATCATGGCAGTTGTTCACAGCATGCTACACACAGTGAAGGCAGCACTATGTCTGCTTCAAGTGGACACCTTTTCCAGATAACTGAAATACTTTTGATGGGACGATAAACCCATTAAACAAACACCTAACCTCTGACCAATTCTAGACAACTCTGTAAGAGGATTGACCACGTGCTCAGTGGTTTCAGTTTTAGGATTTCACTCCACTTCACTCATTGCTTTGCAATCATTGGCAACTATTTTTCTATCAGCTTTTTTATTGCTGTCAGCTGATAGATTTGGTTTTTACATACTAGCCACTTTTCTCCACTTTATGTTTTGCAGGGAGAAGGTGTAGATTCTATATTCGGTAAACTGTCTAGTGTTGTGAAGAGTAAATCATCTGAGATGAAGGAAAAGCTGACAAATATTATAAAGAATGAGCAGCAGGCTGAGGAGCGACATGTGAGCAACAAGGATAGAGTGGGCAAGCGCTACAGAAACATGGCCTCTGTGTTTACAATAGGTGATGATGACGAAGGTATGTATCATATGTATCCCCATGGTAAGGAAAACCCCCCAATGCTACTATTGTCATGATCTCTTGGGACTTAACAAGGAATCTACGTAATTGTAACCTGTTTTTTTTTTTTTTCAATCTGAAGACACCTGCTGTTTCAGACCACTGTGCTATTAAAACTTCTCCCATTTGGTTCTAATGCCAACAGAAGAACATTATCCTATTCCGCTGTGTATAACACGCATTTATGTATAATTTTCTGATGTATGCAGTGCACCAGTTTTATGAATTCGGCAGGCTAAAAGATATCTGACATTTTCATGAAATTGCTTTGACCTTCTAATAAAACAAGGCGAGAAAAATGAACAGGAGTGTCAACCAGACATACCATCTCAACACAAGGGTTAATTGGTATACAGTAACTAGTAATTTTCATACATCGCGGGATGTATCTAGCAGGTGTTAACCTCCCAGCTGTGAGAACATCCTGCATCGTGGCGGCACGATATTAATTTCTTTGATCTACGTCATCATGTCTGGGTATGTTTATGTAGATCCTGCCTCATTACATGGGTCAAGTTGATTGACGCTGAGATAAGCTGTTGTCAAGGTGTTATCAGTAGTCTCTGTGTACTAGTAAATCAATAGAACATTCACAGGATGATATTTGTCATTTTTGGCGACTTTGAGAGCAGGAAAAATATTCCCTATTTTTCCTTTTTGGATGTATATCGCGCACACAAACTAGCGAAGTTAATATGGAACGTAAAAATATGCACGTTAAACACAGCGTAATAAAAGGAAACTTTGTACCACTGTTATCGTGATGTTAAGTTCAGTTAAATAACTGCTGGTGCACTTTTTAATCATTGCCCATCACATATGTTTTCGTATATTTTTCTCATTGAAATCTAAAATAACTTAGTAAAGTTGGAAAACTAAATTCTTGGACAAATTTTTCAACAAAATTGGTTGAGGTTTGGGATTAAGAACCATACTTATGAGCACCATCAATATTGTATCTGTCTGAATGGCCTAGTGGTTACGTGTAGCCTCTCATACTCGAGGCTCCAAGTTCGAACCCTGCATGCTTTCTCTATCTCTTTTATACAATTATTAATTTTTGTTAAGTAGATTTTATTTTATATGTTTTTAAAACATAAAGAAAATCTTGTCAGTTTGTAGATATTTGGGAACTGAATAAAATGAATAAAAAGACAAAAACACTAGTAGACATAAGCCATTTTTTTTTTTATGAACAACTCCATGTATAAAATAACCAAGGTATATTTTAGTCTATTCTGCAATTGTTGCCTCTCTGCAGGTGAAACCATTCATTTGACATTTCTGCCATTTAGAGTAGAGCATTGTTAGAACCACTCTACAATCTGTGCCTTCTATACTCAGTTTTGAGACAACTGCTTAGATTAAGTTCGATACGTAGAGATGGCAACGATAAATGAGTTTACCTGGTTAAAAGTTCACTTACTCGGTTACTCATTTCTAATACTTAAAGAATTGGCTCCAATTTTTTTTGCCTATGTGGATGCAGGGATATTGTCTCTCCTGCTTGTCAGCTGTTTATTGACAGCATGACAAGTAAAGTTAAAGGTGTGAACTAAAAGCACTGTCCATTGTTGTGAAATGCCAGGGAAAGTCCAACCACTCTGACCCAATCTTAATGGATCTTCTTTACCACTTGGCTGAGTATCGTCAACACTAAATCACCGGACCAGGTAGCCCATTTGGAAGAGTGTAGGCTCCAGGCACGGGAGGCCCCGGTTTCGATTCCTGGCTGCATCATACCAAAGTCGTTAAAAATAGTAGAGGTATAGCTCCCTTGCTAATGCTCAAGTAAATATAAGGGTAGTTCCCTGACAGGTTGGCCTGATGTCGGGATAATGTGACTGGGTGTGGTATTATGCCAGGTGTTCACGGCATGCTATACACAGAGAAGGCAGTAGTATATCTGCTTCAAATGAACACCATCTCCAGATAACTTTAATCCTGTTGGTGGGACGATAAACCCAATTAACAAACAAACAATAAACACTAAATAGGAAGTGGCCTAGAGGACATACATTTTGAACAAAACAATGGGTACAGAGTGTATACATATATGAAGTGTAAGTCTTAACTTGAGGTCTTATCTAACTGTGAAAATGATCCAGGCATTTAATTGTGTGAGAATGATGAATTGTTATAAATAAAGTAGCAAACCCACTTTTTTATTTTTGATATAAATGTTGTTTTATTTCTAATTTATTAACTAGTACAGCTTGAAATACATGCTAGAAGTTAAAACAGGCCAAAGATTTTACTGTATGAATTGTGATATTAGTCAATGTTTGTTCAATTAAATTTTGTACATGGTTGTTCAATGATAGCCATATCAAGATTTACATACATTTAGACCTCTAAAGTAAATGGGCTTATCAGCTGATATGTACCAAATAAAGTTAAGATATTGTTTATGTTAAATGGTCAACTGGTCCAAGATTGAAAAAGGTTTAACCACTTACTGATTTCATTTCCTTTGCCATTTCTAGTTGTATGTTATGTAACCTTCATGTTTATGGTTGTTAAGCATTTTAATAAAATGTTTCTCATAAATGAGCCTCTCAGCTGTATATGCTAAGACAACTCTTTCCATGCATATCTCAAAATCAGAGTCTTTTACTTGTTTCTTCACATTTTGTGAGGGGGCGACTGTTGCGTAGTGGTAGAGTTGCTGATTTGTAACTCCTATAACTGTTCAGTCTCTCATCACATGAGTTTGAGTCCCATTCGGGGCAAAGGACTTAATTTGAGAAGGTTTTCCAGCTGACAAAACACATTGTGATGTGGACATCTGTATTTCAGGGGATGAAGGGGAGTTCCAGGTTACATCTGATGAGGAGCGGCGTGAGATGGTGAGCCTGGATACATGGCTCAAGAAGCCAGACATTGTATACTCCTGTCAGTGTAGGGAGGTGGATGCCAGTGGATTCCTACACCCAAGGTAAGTAGCAAAATACACTTTATGAAATGTCATCTGGATCCCACTTTGGAGGACTGGACCTGGTAGAGCAATCAGTAGAGTGTTGACCTCAGGTACGGGAGGCCCTGGGTTTGATCCCAGACCGCGACATACCAAAGCTTGTTAAAAATGGTAGTGGTATAGCTCCCTTGCTAACGCTCAAGCAAATATAAGAGTAGTTCCACCACTGGTTGGCCCTGCTGTCAGGATAATGTGACTGGGTGTGGTATTATGCCAGGTGTTCATGGCATGCTATATACAGTGAAGGCAGCACTATATCTGCTTCAAGTGAACACTGTCTCCAGATAACTGACATACTGTTGGTGGGACGATAAACCCAATAAACACTTTAATTTGGAAATTATTATCATAATTGCAGTTCAATAAATATATCATAATTATCACAGTGTCAAAAAAATCATTATTATCTTAGTTGAAGAACGATTATACAATTCAGATTTCAAATCCACTTTATTTGTATAGCCCAAAAATAAATATTGTAATGATCACATATAAAAAAAAATCATTATTATCTCAGTTTAGAACGATTATATGATTCAGATTTCAAATCCATTTTCTTTGTATAGTGCAAAAACACATATAACATATTAGATTGCACTTCACACAAAGCTTAACACCATGCCTCTGGAATATTTACACTCAAAAGTCAATAAAATACAAACAATGTTTGTTCAACAGTGATAAACCTTTCTGAAAAGGTGTGTTTTTAGTTTATCCTAGATGTTATTTTCAGTTCAATTAAAATTCAAGTCTCTTTGGAATTCAAGGCGATACTAGTTTAAATAGGGTTTTGGTAATTTCAGTTTTTCAAAGTATCAGGGACAGTCCTATTTAAAAATGATGATTGTGAATCTGCTCTTTTTAAAGGTCAAGTTAGTATATTGTGGTTTATCCACAAAAGGAAAATATTTTGGGAATTGATGTTTACGGGCCATGTATCACAGGACTGAGATCAGCCTTATAAGGTTTATTTTACTGTTATCTTTTTTAATATTATGTTTTAATGTACATTTGTTTCTCTTGCATTAAAAAAATGCTCTAAATCAAGTGTCTTAACCGGGTTAGTCATATTGATACCATTAGTGCTTAGATTTCCTAAATTATTTTGCATGGTTATAAAGTATATATGGCTTCTACATTTACCTTATAAATAATTACATGCAATCTATCTCATTCAAAGAATCTGTACTGTATTTCAGTTATATCCTGGTCACAGACTCCCATTTGTATATCATGCGTGAAATCCCTAAGAAAAAAGGAATGGTTTACATCCAGGGTCGCAGAGCCTTGGGTAGTATAGTGAAAATCACATCGAAGAAACGACATCCGGATTTCATCACATTTTCTTACGGATCCAGTGAAGAGTCTGGAGTTAAGATTATGAACAGAGATCGATGTGTGATTGAAAATGCTGGTGAGGCGACCAAGATCGTGAAGCAGCAAGTGATGAAGGTGTTGGATGCATTAGAGAGCTGAATTCTTGGATTTGCTGATGTTTTACAAGTTATGGTGTGACAGCTGAAGGGGATGACGAATAGACTAGCTGGTATAATTTTATGTAGGTGTTATACTATATGTTAATAAATTAGTGATTTGATATTGGCCCTGTTGTTTGTCCCTGGGTCAATCGTATTGGCTCTCGGCCTTCGGCATGTATCAAGTGTTATTTATTGACAATTTTATTAAATAACTACATGTACTTATAACATTTCACATTTAATACTTAGTTTTGGGATTTATCGAAGTCAGAAAATGCTTGTTTGTGTTTTTGTGAAAATCTACACTTATAACACATTTGGTTAAACACTACCAATTCATGCCATGAATGTTTGAATACTGAGAATATTTTGTTTTATAAATTTATGCAACATGTTGGCGTCTACATAAAGACGGAGTTAAAATGAAATGGCTGCCATTTCCCAGAGCATCCTGCTGAAATCTATATCATTTTTTGACCCTGCCTTATTAGCCAATCAAATGACTTCAAATGTGAGCTTTATATCTATATCACTTTTCGGCCCGGCTGAAAAAGTGATAGAGATATTGGTGCAGTTATAAAGCAGGCTATCGTGTTATTGAACGTGGCAGGTGCTTTTATAGGGCTAATAGTTATTTAATAAAACATGTTACAAGAGATGTTGTAGTGATATCATTAGATAGACAATGTGAATGTGTTGGTCCAGTCTGACATGGTCTGTTATAGTAGTAGTATGGATATTACAAAATGCGCATTCTAGGTTTCTAGATTTCATTAACCCAAACAATTAATAAAATTCCCAGAATTAAATCACAAGTGTAATTAAAAATAATTTTTTTCTAAAACACCTGTTGAGCAAATAATTTGTATTAATCTGTTATATTAATGTTTGTGTGGTTAGAATTTGTTAAGATGAATAAAACTTTGGACTGTTGCATAATTTGTAGAAAGGTGTTGCTACGATTGTCATTTTTTGCCAAAATCTGTCAAATGTATATTTAGGAATAGCTTTTTTTATTCCAATAATTAAAACAACCCAGCTCATAAATTGTATTTTATGCTGACTTTACATTTTCTAGCTAGCTCTACATTTCTCATGTACCTGTACTATGTCCTTGCAGCTTGTCCTAACTTATATTATTCCTCATGTTGATCTGTCTTAATTATGGAGATTTTGTTCTTTTACCTTGTAAAGCTAGCTCTTCAAGTAGTTTAGTTGACAGATCAACAGAATTATTACATGTATGTGTCCATATCAGATCATTTTAAGGAAGTGTTTTAAAAACCTACGTCAAAGGTTGTAAACCAGACCCGGTACCAGGTACGGGAGGCCCAGGGTTCGATCCCGGGCCACAACATACCAAAGTCGTTAAAAATGGTAGTGGTATAGCTCCCTTGCTAACACTCAAGCAAATATAAGGGTAGTTCCACGACTGGTTGGCCCGGTGTCAGGATAATGTGACTGGGTGTGGTATCATGCCAGGTGTTTACGGCATGCTATACACAGTGAAGGCAGCACTATATCTGCTTCAAAGGGACACCGTCTCCAGATAACTAAAATACTGTTGGTGGGACGATAAACCCAATAAACAAACAAACAAACAAACAAAGGTTGTAAAACTTTAAAAGATTGAAACTAACAATGAACAAAAATATAAACATGTAACTTGCAAGTCAAGCTTGTTTAGTGACGATATAACTCTCATTTAAACATAGTTAATACAAAATGTACACGTAAGATATATAAGTAAGAATTATTAACCTTTCAACAAACTTGGTAGTGCATGCTTCTTCAGTTTGGCTTGGTCTTAAAGGTTGCATTTATTTTGTGTTGCGTTTTTTTTTCCAAAGTAAAGTCCTGAATCTACACAGAATTAGTTTGAATGATTTATACTAATTTTTAAACATTTAAAATTGTTAAACATTTTTAAACTTCCACTAATTGACTGATTTGTGATCTGAGTAAACAAGTGAAGAGTATACAGGAGGGCATGGGGGCATGTCTAAAGTCAATTTTTCAATCTGTCATTTAAGACATGGCTGTCGGACCCTTTTCTAAGAATAAAGCCAGCATATGCTTATCATTTAAACATCTGTTAAAAACACCACATTTTAATGTTGTGTTATGATTAAAATGTTTATTTGTATTTCTGAGCTGTTTTGTTTATGCTGAATTGAAAGTTACACTGAAACACTCCCATATAATATAAATAAACAAGAACTTCTTAAGAACATATCTGTAAGATAAATGTATAATTATTATTTAGATTAAGTTTAAAATGTACTTTTATCATTTTGCACAGACATTGAAAATGTTTACTTGTATGTAATACTAGTCAGCTAAGCCGAATTTCTTAAATTTATACATCATAAAGTTATGAATGGCTTATTTATGTCATATAATTCCAAAATGAGTTATTTTCCTACAGCATTTTTTTTTACTTGCATTACATTGGGAAATTGCAAATATACAAGAGAATGTGCATTTTTATTTCATGGTCATTTTTTTATTTCCTTCATCTGGAATTAAATTTCAAAAGTTGTCACTTATACTGATACTACCAAGTACCGTATTTTCTCAGTTATAAGAAGGGGATTTTTCCTTAAAATTTCATGTTCCAAGTGTGGAGCTCGTCTTATAGGTGGGGTCTAGTGACCTGGCAAAAAGTTTTCACGTTATTTTGGGGCGAAAACATATTGCATAAACTTGTAAGTATTTATGTTATGACCGGACTTGCCATCATAATCGACTGCTGATAATTTTACCTTAATTTACCTTTGAAGTCTGTCTGTCAACCATCAACTGTCTCACATACATTTTGTTCTGCGTGAAACACGACTTATTCTCCGTCAGTAAACACTGAAACAAACTTTCAACTTAATCTGCCAGATACACCAAGCTGTAATTTCCGTCAGTAAACACTGAAACAAACTTTCAACTTTAGTCTGCCAGATACACCAAGCTGTAATTTACTCAGTGTTTCTGTGTAGACATGCCTCATTACACAGACTCTGAGATAAGCTGTTGTCAATGAGATAAGGTACTAAGGCATTGTCTATAAAACATTTCCACCTTGGAAGCACATCACTTTATATTTTTTCTATTCATTTCATTGCACATGTTCTCTTGTATACATAAACTTGAATAAAATATAATTATAGTTATTATAATATTATATTTATAACTATTGGGGTTTTTAATGCAAAGGCATACATTATATGAACCTTACTTTCATTGTTATATTACAATGTGATTTTAATGGAATTGTACTTAATGTGAGACATTAATGAATAGTCTTCCCTGAATAATCCCTAAATGCAAGTAGGTCCTTTCATTTGTTTTACTCGGTTTTTATGCTTGTGCTCCATAGAGTGTATGTTGACTTTTCTGCCTTTCTTGTGATAACCAGGTTAACCATCATCAACAAACACTTCTATTTTCCTTTTTAAATTACATATCTCTATAAATATTTGAATGAATTATAAACTAATATTTATGCAAAAGTAAGACATTTCACTGTTTGTAATTGCAATGTCTACAAAGGAACAGGCAATAAAGTCCAAGAATTCCAACTAAAAGGACCTGACTACTATTTGGAATACCTCTAATATTACTAAGAAGGGAGACAATTTCCATTTCACCAATATACAACATTAAATCAATATTTATTTCTCTCATTGCTTAACTGCTTTGATAATTTCTTCCTTGAATAACTATAATAGTAAATGCTTTAATATTTATATTAATATTTTATAGATATTGTTATTTGAAAATTTGCATTAGTTAATTGTTATTAATAAAATATTAATATAAAATGTATTTTTAAGTTTAACTTGTTTTCTTTAACAACTGGTATTGATTTATTTTTTATACTTAATATTGTACGTATTCAAACTCTAATTGTTCAGTATGGATAAAGTTAATTTTTCAACCAGTAAAAAATATATATTTCTCCAATATGGAAACTTTCAGCAATAAATGTGACATAACAGCTCATTCATGAAATTTTTACAAAGATGAACCATCTAGTTTTTTTGGATTAAGGATTTTCTACAAATATGTTGTTTGCTTTGTGTGTAAGAGTGAGCTTTTTTGTTATTGTGTATATCCTGTTCCATGTGTTACATTACATTACCATTTGTGTTAAAAAACTCATCTTAAATCATCTTTGATCAATTAAAAGTGCAATATTAAGAAATAAGTGCCAAGTTATTGTGTGTTTTCCCATTCAGTACAGCAGAGCTGTACATCAAATTGACAAAGCAAAAAAAACAAAAACAACAACTGCATATTTAAATTTATATTAAATAAATATTTTTATATACAAAAAACGTTTGTTGCATTATATGTAAAGAGAACAAATTATTTTTATTTTAGCTTTAGTAACAACCAAAGGGACAATATAAGAAGTTGTTTCACATGGAATCTAAGGCTAAAATTATTGACACCAACTTTTTAATTAACACTTAAGTGGCCATGACTATGCTAGTATGCAGTTAATATTAATCTAATATATGATGCTGTTTCTGGGAAGATTTTTCGTTTCAAGAAACTGATATAATTTTAAAACATGCACACTAGTCACAGACAGCCAGCTTTTTATTGAAGTATATTGGTCATCATGGGTAAACGTGTCGGAAATAGTAACTATGTTGACGGAAGCTTATCTCACTGCTACGGAGCTATCTTTGCGAGAACTTTTTTCCTGGAGTAGAACCCAGTTTGCCGAGGCTAACAGTGCAGCATGCAACTGACCCTTCCTCTTGTACACTTGATTCCACTTATTCACATATATATAATTTTCTAGGCAAATTTGTGCAAATATGTGTATTTGACATACAATCTTCTTGGTCATATGAAATAATGGGATTTCCCACATGTTTGTTATGGACAGCCCCAAGTTAGACAGTTTTTCAGAAAGTGGATATTTCATTACTCATAAAGATTTTTTTCAAAAATCAAAATGCTTTATTCACCGATATATAAATGTAAGATAATTCTGGAATATTATATACAGTGTATGTGGATTTTTGAAGCATAATAAGTGGCATTAATAGCATAGATAGTGTTGGTTTTTGTAAAGAAAATGCACAACACACATTTTTCTAAGAAAATAGGTTATTTTCTCTATGTAAATACTGTATTTTTAAGATTTCTTTTCTGTCTCAGCAAATCTAGGATTTATGCTATAGTATTTTCTGACCATTTCATATTTAAAAGTTGATATTATTTGAGTGAAAATGGGGAACTGATGGTGAATATTTTTGTCTGTTATTGGCTTCGTTTTCATCTTTTGAAACATATGTTGTATGGTTAAACATTGACATCAATTACAAATGTGCTATTGTCTTTGCATTTAGGATGTATTTAATAATATCAATACAGTAAAGAATACATCAAGCATATTCCAACTTCATCCAAGAAAGAGCGCATGGATGTGAGACAAGGAGCCATAGAGAGCATGTGCTTTAAACAAGAAGATGACTATCCTGGGAACAAATCACTCTCTTACACAGTCGATTAATTACATAAACATTTGTCACTAATGAACCATAATGCTGATGGGAATGCTACTTTGTTTCTCTGCTACATCTGTATTTACAAGCTGCATTGCTAACATCGGTATACTCGGTTTCCTTTTATTAAACGAAACTTCGTCAAACAGCTGCAAATTCCTATAAATGCCTGCTACTTTTTTATCATTGCAAGCTACACATTATTGTTGCAAGCTACAATATTAAAAACGGAATAGTTAGTTCTTTTCTCTGAAAAAAGGTCTCACAGGATAGCTGCAATTACCTGTTTTCACCATCGTCCCCATAAAAAATAAATGCATTCCATAAGAGGCAGCATCATTCTCCAGAGTGGCACTAATAAAAGTACTAACCGACTGACATACCTTGCAATGGTAATTGTTATCTTTAGTTGATTAAGATTATCCATTCATGGGACATCTCTGACAAGCGTTATTAAAAGCAAAACAGTCTGTTCTCATATTTTTGAAAAAAAAAAAAGAATAAAATAGACAAAAATATACAAAAGGAAGCACTTCAATGAACATTTTCCAAGGATGCCTAATACGTTTTCAGGTAAGCAAATGTATACTCAATATTCTTCTTACAAGTTAGTATAGATTTTAACTGTTAAAGAGGTAATGTAATTAAATAATTTAATAAAAAAGGAAATGCTAACAAATCACATAACATGATAGTACTCAAGGTAACCATGTACAAAATATATAAATTAGAAGAGAGTAAAGTGTGTTTTTTAGATAGCTGAAATTGTTGTCTCCTTTATCAGAGCTAAAATGTATGTTGATGCCAAATATGTGTATGTGACAAACTGGTATATTTGCAATACAAAAAAAGCATACATAAGAACTCTTCCCACTTTTTGAGGGAGACTCTCGCTTTTAAGGTTCAAAATTATTTGAAAATGTGAGGTGTTTTCACATTTTCGGAAATCTCTCTGCCTGGAAACAGATAACTTCCTTCGTTGATATAAAAAACAACAACACAAATCTCCAACTTTGCAAGTGAAAATCTCCCACTTTGGCCTCAAAATATATAAATATAAAGTTAAAAAAATGCTTTAATTGGAGTTAACCTATTCTTTTAAGAACTGGAATTTATCATTTAGACAGCACATGTGATTTTGGAGGACATGTCTATATTCTTTTCTACACATTATCTTGCAAGTTTTTTTTACAGACATGGTACATATGACAACAATTATTTGTTCTATTATTGTTTATTAAAAAGCGTTTTTAGGAAGACGAGCAATTATGCAGTAGAGATGTGGCCCTAAATATCTCAGTATTATATATTGATGATTATGGCCCAACGATTCCTCTTTTGTCCAGATACACGTTAGAACGCATGTTCTACACTTAAGAAAGAACATATTTTTGGCGTGGAGGTGGAGATGCCACCTAACCCACCTAGAATGACTGTCAAAATCGGTCTTCGACGCCTCTGCTATTTCTCTGTCCCATCCCTATCTCTCTCTCTCTTTCTCTCGCATTAATAATTAGAAATCTTTTCTTTTGCCTAAAATAATTTAAAAAAGATTAAAATGCCGATCACATGGTATTATTAAGTTATGCTAAGTACGTCATGTTCTCCCATATAGTTATCCGGAATAAAGTGTCGTCCGAAATTACAGCACACTTTAAATATTCGTTTTTTTTACCAACCCTGAGAAATGATCCCTAAAAAATAATCCATCATTACCTTATTTTTTTTTCTATCGATTGCGAAAAGAATTGTTTATTTAAGCCACAAAATACTTTCCCCCTATATAAACTATAGACCACTGAGGCCGCCATTAATTGCGTTTGCCTGACCCTATCACCAATCGGAACAACTCGGATAATTCACGAATCATCTTTCGGATGTATGTAGGTAGTCGGATCACCTCAGTCATTTCCCTAAATGGGACTACTTTTGTGACAGACGTCAAAACAAAGATGACAGCTCACTTCATACGATGCCTGTAAAAGTTCACTTTGTGGCGGCGGCTTCAAATTTAAATTATCCAGTTTTAATTGGGCCTGTATAAAACGCAGCTTTTAACGCAGCCTGTATAAACATATAAGGAAAACGCAGCTTTTACGCAGCCTGTATAGAATATATAGGGGAAAGGTGTGATTTTCACTGCGGTTATGCATTTAATGGAAAAATAAGACAAAATATTGTTTGATAAGAATAGAAGGCTTATTTATCAATAATATATGAATGAATTATGAATAAAAAATAAATATAATTGATGTTTTAATATTGTAATTTAGTTAACGCGGTCGCTAATTTGACCTCACCACCGAAAAGAAGAACTCAATGCAAAAAGAAGGAATCTTTTTATTCATGAACAGATTTTTATTGCATGTTCATTCTAATATTTTAAAAAAAAAAGGTCTTCATGTTTAAAATATTTTCAGAGTCAATGTACTCGTGCAAGTACTTCACTTGGCTATGTCCAAAAACTAAAGCCATTTTTATTCCAACACAAACACACAATAAAGTAGATATATTTATATGAAAAGTGAACACTAATTAACACAAAATCTTAACTGTTTATAAACTAAATCTAGATATATCCGTTTGAAACGAAAATTTGCAAACATAGAATAAATAAACAATAAAACAAATATTATGGAATATAGCCTGAATGACTGTAAGCAAGTTTGCAAGCAGAATGACTAAAACATAACATTGAAAATATATACTGCAACAAAGTCAATTTTTGAATTATTGAGTGATGACAATTTTGTTCAATAACAATAGAACTCGACAAAAAATAATTTCTGTAATAATTAACAAAAAACTCAATTTCCATTGATGCGCTTTTTAAAAGGCATAAGGTATCTTTCAAGTTACCGACATAAAGGAGTAAGAATAAATAATTAATATCTGTATGTGTAATTATTAAACAAACAACGTATTTGTTTGTAGCGCATACGTTCATAGAAATCCTTAAGATAAAAAACTCTGTATCATGACACTTAACAACAATTATCGAGCTTAATAAATAAACTTTTAAAACATGTCTCTAAATATGGACCTTACCATCAATCCAATGTACATTGATTTAAAAACATTGCAGACAGAAAAACACTACATTTTTTGTATATTTTTATTGTTTCTAACGATTCCCGTATGTTTAAAAAGCTGCAATTTCCCTGCGTTTTATTTATAATGGCTGCGTTGATCCGTTGTATATCCTTAAATCGCATCCAACATAATTCGAATGTTATATGGGACAAAAAGTCAGGATAAAGTATTACATTATTTTACAATTTATAACAAAATTAAAAGAAAATTCGGATATAGATGTATCTTTTTGCAAGTGATTCGGACGTAAAGAAAATCTATAGGTAATTCAGAAAATTACCTCAACATAATAAATAAATATTTTCACTTATTTGGTAAACACACAATACTATATCATAAAGATATAACGATATTTTAATGAAATTACTATAAAGAACAGTGAATACTTCTTTTTTATAAACACAACATATTGTCTAGTAATATATTTAGAAAAAGCTGCGTTTTCCCTATATATCTATACAGACTGCGCAGCTGCGTTTTATACACGAAAAACGCAGCCTGCATAACGCAGCCTGCGTTAAAAGCTGCGTTTTATATTGGCCCGTTTTAATTTACCCAGCGCAGCAGACACGCAGCTGTCAAACGATGGCATTAAGTTTAGTGCGAACTACATATTAGGCAATCGGAATCTTTGGGTAATTCCGTCCTCGGGACAATAATCCCTCGGATGTATCTGGTGCAATGATACTTACTGATATCACGATCGTTTTGTCCGCCGGAAGTCGGAAGAAGAATATGCCTAAAATGTAGTTCGCACAAAACATAAACAATGCCATGGTTTTGACAGCTGCGTGTCTGCTGCGCTGGGTAAATTAAAATTGGATGATTTAAATTTGAAGCCGTCAAAAATTAAAGTTTTACAGGCATCGTACTGTATAAGCTATCATCCGAGCTACCATCTTTGTAGTAGTCCCATTTAGGGAAATGGCCGAGGTGATCCGACTACCTATATACATCCGAGAGATGATTAGCGAATTATCCGAGGTGTTCCGATTGCATTTTAGGCATATTCTTCATCCGACTTCCGGCGAACAAAACGATCGCGATTTCAGTGGACTTCCGCTTCCGGTAATGGTGGGTGCTCATATCAAGGCTCTGCAAATTTAACTTAAATAGCTTTAATAATCAACGTATACAGCTCACGAAATTTGTGTTTGGTGATCTCATTAAAGATCATGGATAAGGACGATGCTGATCCGCTCTATCAGGCAGATTCTCAGGTACGAAACTATGATACTTTTCACCCAAGCCAAGACCCGTTATGCAATAATGGCGGCATCGGCAACAACAACGACGATGTGTATAAAGAGACGTCTTGTGATATCGATGGAGATCAGAACAATCAAAGTGAATGGTTAACAGTTTAGCATAATCGTAAGAGACAACGTGTAAGCTCTAGCATAAGCTCTAGCATATCAACAAATGATTGTAAGTCACTATCAGTAGATGACAAACTATCAACCATGTATGCCGAAATTTCGGCGGTGAGACAGTCAATCAGTCTTTGCCAAACTTTACAAGAAAAAGTTAACAAACTAGAGTCAAATGTTTGTGGTCATGACTCATATCTTGAATATAAAAGTATTGACATAGAAGCGCGCAGCAGGCGCAACAATCTTTTATTTTTGGGTATCGGAGAGTCTGCAGATAAAGATTGTGCAAGTGTTAAACGGTTTTTCCTTAAGGATAATTTGGGAATTGAGCCGTGCCCTGCCATTCCACGGGTACATCGTCTGGGACGATACCAAAGGGGTAAATCTAGACCAATCATTGCTCTTTTTCTTGATTATAGAGACACCGAGATTGTATTGGCAAATGCTCACAAACTGAAAAACTCAGCATTCAGTGTATAATAGAGACTACCCTAAGAAAATAGCTGCTGCCAGAAAATCGCTATGACCAGAAGTCAAACGCCTACGCCAGCTTCATCCACAGAGCAAAGTAGCTCTCGTCTACCCTGCTAAAATTTTAGTCAATGGCCGTGTTCACGCTGATTTGTTTCCTGACTGGAGCCAAATATTATCCACTAATCGTGTTAACACTACTCTGTCTACCACCCAGTCTACGAAGCAGGATAGTCACTCAGAGTCGACACACAGATCCCGTGCAGAACAACAGCCCCCCCCCCCTCTAACGGATACAGTCAAACAGAGACACGCAGGACTCCATCACGTGATCGCCGTCCAAAACAAACAGTTCTCCGTGATACCAATCAGCCACAACGATCTAGGGCATTTTCACGTGTCGTCGACCGTCCTAGGCAGGAATCTAAATCCCCAGTTCAGGCACGTGCATCACGACACCGGCCACCGAGTAGACAACACACATACGTCAACTCATTCAGGTGCGGATCCACCTACGGATACCAGTCGCCCCTTGGTTAATTCAGATACGTGGCAAACTGTACGCAGCTCCAACCCTTACTAGGATGTCTCGGGGATAACAACTGCTCCGTAAATAAAAACAATAACATTTCATTAAATAAACAAGAACCACATGAGAATACAACAAAACAACATAGTGTAAAAATCGGTGCATTGAAGGTCGGAGGACTAAAGCGAAAATTAAAATATCCTGACTTTGTAGAATTTATAAATAATTCTGACATTTTCTGTATTTCAGAAAGTCATACTGATGCCTGTGACACTGTTGACATCACTAACTTTGACTTCATTGCCAAACATAGGTCCCAGGTCTATAAGCGTAAGTCCGGAAGTATTGGTGTATATGTTCGTAAGCAACTAACTTCTTGTTTATCTGTAATTGATAACGAGTGTGAATATGTTTTATGGCTAAATATTAGTAATAATGCTACATCTAATCAGGAACCCATTATCATAGGCGCTGTTTATGTACCGCCAGAAGGCTCTAGATTTCTTAACGACGAACAATTATCAAACTTTGAACAGGAAATAAATGACAAATGATCCTCATTTAAACATGTTATTCTCATCGGTGATACCAATTGCAGAACTGCTAGACTAAATGACTATCCCATCCGACCCAATTTATGACGATATATTCGAGATTGATGATGAAATTAGAGCCATGTTAAATAAGCACAGCATTCTAGAAGCATTAGGAGTCCCGCTGGAAAGATATTCTCGGGACAATAGAACAAACGACAACTGTATGAGATTGATAGAAACATGCAGATATGAAAATATTTTTATCCTAAATGGCAGATTATATAATGATAAGGGAATAGGGTCTTACACTTTTAGGGGTAAATCCGTAATAGACTACGCAATTGCATCGGCGGATTGTTTTCGTTTAATACTTAATTTTGAAGTATCAGAGACAGATTGTTTATTTTCAGATGGTCACAGTACACTAATACTTGAACTCAGTGCAGACATGTCTTACAAAGAAATAGAAAAACGTAATAACATTACTACAAAGCCAATGTGGAAACCTGAGTTAGTAAACGTCTTTGTCAATAACATTGACATAGACCAAGTCAATATATTAACTGAAGCACTGGCACAAAATAGCGTCACACGCGATCTCATTGAGGGAGTCACAAAGGAAATTAACAAACTATTTGACCAAGCCGCAGAATTAACATTCCCTAAAAAGCAAGCGAAGCCAACTTACAAAGTAAGCTAAAGTAAAAGTCTTTGGTTTGGCCCTCAATGCTATAAAGCCAGATTAACATACCATAAAGCTAAAGACGCGTGCAGGAACCATCCATCATACTCAAATAAAACCAATTTAAGAAATGCAAGCAAAGCATACAAAAGAACAATGAGCGGTACACAAACGCAAATAAAAATAAATTACGAAAATTAAATGATAAAAATCCGAAAAAGTACTGGAAATACCTTAAAGGCATAAGCCATCCTGCATTTTATGGAAATGTTTTATACAAGTTAAAGAAGATCAAGGGTCTCAATAACTTTTCTGACCACTTTACAAAACTTATCAGAAAATGTTTTGCAGACGGTTACAACCCGGGAATACTTCGATGTACTGCATTGCTTGCAATTGACCCTTTTACAGTCAAGAACTTGCATTGCTTTTAAATTACACGATGACCGGACAGGTCGTTGAGACTATATGAAAACAGTGACTTAAAGCCATAATTGGACAGTCACTGTTGGATTTCTTGTCTCTTCATCTCTCCAGTCGTGCCCTATATAAGTGGGACAACTTGAGCAGTCTCCATACCCTTTACGTGAGATTGCACAGTAGGTATAACATCGGGATTTTTTTAATCTTTATCATATATGATATGTCAACTGCGGATAAATCCTCGGCGTTTATAATATGTTTTTTAAACAATTAACTCTAAACAATACTACGTTTTATTTTGTTGATTTTCTAAAATTCTATTGTTTCTTCCATATTGTTTACATTTCACTTTTGACACTTTTGGCATATGACGTCATGGCATTTATGACGTCACTATATGGTTCTTATAATATGGGCCAGGCTCTGTGAAAACCGGGTTTCTTGACATCGATTATGACGTGGCGAAATGACGTCATAAAGTAAACACATTTCTTCGCGCAATTTAAAACCGAAAGTTAATTGACCTTTTGCTGTATTTCGTAAGTTTGATGAAATGGCAGACCTTTCCGATATCGAGGTAAGTTGTATTTGACTTTCATTAAACTGTTACGTGTAATTTGCATGTGTTTTTAATCTGTTTAATATTTTAAATCATTGAAAAGGAAATGCCCCCGCTACGTAAAGGTCAAACCAAAAAATCCGCTGACTGCAAATAAGTCGCAGCTTAACGAATTTACATTTGTTTCTTTAACATAGATTGTACAAAATAATATCGTGCATTTGTGATCCTATATCAAATCAAAGTATATATTTGTGGTAAGGTGTTAGTGAATCCTTGTCATGTTTAAAACCCTTTTCAGTACCCCTCCCACATAAGCTAAAATTAACCGCATTCGCATGTTGGCTATTTAAACTTGTGTACAAGTAAACTTTTTCTGGCCCGTTGATTTGATCTATACCGAGTATATATATTTTTGGTGTTATAATTTGTGTAATTGTGCAATGGAGTCTATACCAAAGTTGTTTTGAACAAAGGGGACAAAGTGTTTATACATTGAGCGTAGTTTAACTTTATATAGCGTGTTTAAACCATGCCAAGAAATGCTCCTTGGTGTAGCGGTAGCGTCGCAGACTATGGTTCAGGCGGCCTAGGTTCAATTCCAGCTCGCTCCAATCTTTTTCTAAATACTTAACAGGAGGGAAATATGATTAGATATTCAAACTATTTTTGGTATATATATATATTAAATCTAACTGAAAAAAGACGAAACTTATTAAATAAGGTAGTAGATTGATGACACAATAATTTTTTTAATGAAGAATACACAAATAATTAAATGAACCTTAACGGTTTATTTTTATTTTTAAGGATTTGGAAAGCCTATTTGCAACGCACTTTGGGACACCGTTGACAACACCAGCTTGCTCACAAGAAAGTGGGGAAGACGAGAGCGAGGATGATAATACAGAGGACCATGATATTGAACTGCCTCTCAACCTCGACATAGATCTCCGTGCTAGACGCTACGTAGATGAGACTGGTAAACAAACGGATGAGGGCGAGGACGGAGAGTTGTGTGGTGAAGTTGGAGACGACGAGGACATGGTGAGGATTAGAAAGTTTATTTTTGAAGGTTGTGGATGCCAACAAAACTGCACCAAGAAGATTGAAGGTAAAGAAGAGAGGGTGCTCAATCATATTTTTAACATGCGGGAAATGGACAAATCTGACAAGGACATGTACATAATGGGGTCACTCGTTGAGTCGTCTGAAAAAGAAAATACTAAACGAGGGAAAAAGCGATTAAGATCCACGCTGACCTACACATATCTGGACACCAAAATCTGCAAGAAAACCTTTATGTTGATTTATGACATTGGCAAACATAGTTTGCAAAACATAGTAAGTCACCTTAAAACCCACGGACCGATACCGAGAACTCACGGAAACATAGGGAGAAAGCCAAAGCATTCTTTGAAATTTGATGACGTTAAAGCTGCTATTCAGTTTGTCGTGAACTACTCGGAACAGTTCGGGATTCCACAACCTGCTGCGCCACGCGGACGGGACAATGATCCGCCAATATATTTACCATGTGACACCCTCAAGAAACACGTTCATGAGCAATATACAAAACAGTGTGCTGAAAGTGGAAACCGCACCCTTAAATACAAAACGTTTTGTAAAGTTTGGAAAAACTGTGTCAGTCACATAAGGATAGCCTCTCCACGAGATGACGTATGTGCAACCTGCGAACGGACACGGAAGGAGATATCGGACGCTGTTACTGAACCCGACAAGATAGCCGCTGCGGAGAAACTGCGCAACCACAACCTCGATGCCATCAAAGAGAGGGAGCTATACAACCAATGTATCAAGAAAGCACTTGAGACGAGTCGGGATTCGTCGAAGTACATACACTATACTTTTGACTTCAGTCAGAACGTTAGCATTCCTCACCACGCCCGCCAAATGGGGCCGTTGTACTTCACAACCCCTCGCAAGATCCAGATCTTTGGTTTCCGCATCGATGGAATACCAAAACAACTAAATTTTTTAATTGACGAAAACGAAACTATTGGTAAGGACGGGGCCTCCTCTCACGGGCCGGATGCAGTTATCTCCATGATCGAATGGGCATTGTCAAAACACGGCAGCGGTGAGCGAAAGTGCGCCATGCATGCTGATAACTGTCCAGGTGTGTACATCCTACTTTTGAATTATCATACAGTACACATGTTATTCAAATAATTAAAATAGATAATTAAATATACAAAAGCTATATATATATAATAATTTTAATACAGATGTTGATAATTAAAAAAGTATTAAAATAAATAAATAAATTGAAATAAATAAACAAATAAGTGATAAACAACTGATAAATTAGAAAAATAAAATACAGCAACAAAAGCAACAATAAAAATATTAACAATAATCATTCTTAGTCAAGCAAGTTTTATTTCGTTTGGAAAAAAACCTAACTTCCCTAAACTATTTTTGTTATTACTCTTTTTCAGGACAAAACAAAAACCAGTATGTCATGGGTTACTTCATGTGGAGAGTCCTGACAGGCCGACACCAGGAGATAGAGTTCCTCATGCAGATTCCCGGTCATGCGCGCTGTCTTGTGGATGGGGGTTTTGCGCATCTAAAGCAGCGATACCGGAAGTCCGACTGCGACACACTTGATCAGCTACAGCAGGTCGTTGACGCATCCTCCAACACCAACGAAGCTGTGCGTTATCCTGCATGGACGTGGCGTAATTGGAAATCCTTCTTGTCCGCCAAATTCCGACCAGTGCGTGGCGTGCAGTAAGTTTCTCGTTTTGTTCGCTTCATGTTTAATAATGTGTGCGGAGTTATTATGTACTCATATTGTCATGAAATATATAAAAACAACTCAAATGATTACAATAAGTCAATTATTCTAATTGCATAAATTACTCAAAATATGTGGCGTGTTTCTGTTTTTTAATATTATTTGAAAACTAGTTTATCCAAACAGATATAGTTTATAAATAGTTTTATTGAAATTTCCTGCTGAAAGTAAAAGAAGTGAATTTAGAAACTTTAATTTGAATTATATTTTTTTTAACATCAACTAATTTGAATCATAACGCTTGATTTGAGTACTATTGGTATATGTTTATAAATAATTTCTTATAATGTGTGTATATTTATTGCAGGCAATATCAGTACTTCAGGTTTTCTGCAAGTGACGCAGTTGAGATAAAGGTCAACATTCTGAAGTGCGGCGTCTTTGATCCCGCGGAACTTCCGCCGATTGTGTCACCTGGTGGTCTGTCCAGGGAACGACAGCAGTATCTCTTCAAGAGTGTGAGGCCATTCGTCCGCCCGATGTTTCAAGATAGCACATGTCCTCGGCCTGAGGAACTTTGAGTGTTATGATTTAGTTTAACAGAAACTGTTAGTGTCTCGGGGTGTTTTATTCATTTGCATAATTAATATAAGGATGTGGTTTATATTATGTTGTTATTATAATTAAAATTACTCCACCCACAAACAAAGAAACTAAAACACAGCATTTTGCGTTCTTTGTTTTATTAACCAAAAATGACACGGTGCATACAACTCATAATACACAGGAAATAGTCACTGTCGGAAATTTAGGCGGCGGGTAAAAACAGCAAATAATTATTAAGTCTTAAATCTTCAAGCTTATTGCATTATGTTATTATCTAAATATTAAATCGAAATATTAAAACTAAATAAAACGAATATCGCAATACGATAAAATTATGTTTTGGGCATATAATGACGTTGCTGAATGAAACTGTTTTCGTAAAAATGATTCATTTCATGTAGACGTCATTTCGCATAATATGCAACGTCGTTTTAATCAAGATTTAGTATTTCATGTGTTACATTCATTACACTGTAAAATCGTAATATTAGTCAGAATTTGAAAAGGTTTTCGATTTAATGCATCGGAGATGTTGTACTTTCCGAAAATATAAAAAAGTAAAAATCGAAAATGGGGTCATTAAGCCCGGTTTTCACAGAGCCTGGCCCATATATCAGCGCTTGTACTGCTTTATTTTATTTTAAACTACTCTCTCATTTGGAATTTTTTGGTTGCCGAGGCTTTTATCTACTGTAAATACTGTACATATGTTCATTATATCTGTTTTAACTCCCGATGCAGGTGCTTACTGTTAGTTGTGTCACTTTGACGGGATACTTTTATTTACACAGTTTGTTTGATAGAAAAACCGTCAGGAAGTGCGAGGTTGGAGCGCTCCACAAACCAGGTTTAAGCACCCCAATTGGCCCTTTTGCCGACTGACCGTTCCAAGGCGGTAACTGATGGTTTTTCTTTTTGTGTGTTATGTCTCGTCTCTGTGTTTTTTGTCACATTTACATTTACCTTGTCTGCCTTGGTCTGCAGGTAGATAAAATTTAAATATCTGTAAAAAAAAATTGATAGAACCTTTTCTTATTTACCTATTAAACAATTAAATCATAATAAAAATACACAAAACTCTCCTGATGTACATGATTTTTATGAACACTTCAAAACTATGAATACAAATATTGAAAACAATAACTCTTTTCAACCAATTATTAATGAGCAGTCAAACGAGTACTTAAATTCGCCTATAAGTCAATCAGAGATAGAAAAATGTATTCAAAAGTTGAAAAATGCAAAAACCTCTAGTCCGGCGGATAACATTCTAAATGAATACATCAAATCCACAAAAGATTTGATGCTCCCACTGTATGTTAAATTATTTAACTCAGTTTTTGACACCGGCTGTTTACCAAGCTCTTGGCTCGAAGGTTTTATAGTCCCTATATACAAAAACAAAGGTGACCCTTCAGATGTGAACAATTACCGTCCAATAACTCTCCTTAGTTGTCTAGGCAAAGTTTTTACATCCGTTTTAAACAATAGACTTTATACATTCCTAGAAGCAAGCAAAATACTTCGTGAAAACCAGGCCGGTTTTAGAAAAGGCTTTTCATGTTCAGATCATATATTTACCCTATATTCATTGACAGAAATATTAAAGAAACAAAAACAGAAATTATATTGTGCTTTTATAGATTTTACCCAGGCATTTGATAAGGTTTGGAGACTTGGTTTATGGCACAAGCTGTTAAAAATTGCCGTAAACGGAAAATTCTTTAATGTCATCTATAAGATGTACCAACAAATAAAATCAAGTGTATTTCATAACGGTATATTTTTGAACACCTTTGTATCTGAAGTAGGCGTCAGACAAGGTGAAAGTCTTTCTCCGATTTTGTTCTCACTATTTTTGAATGATTTAGAAACTTATTTACAAGAAGGCGGTGTCGTCGGTGTAGAACTGGGCGATGGCATTTCACAATGGCTTAAACTTTTAGTCCTTCATTACGCAGATGACACCATTATAATTTCTGATACACCAGATAACTTCCAGCGAAGTCTTAACATATTTAATGATTATTGTAACAAATGGCATCTCTCAGTTAATATGAATAAAACAAAAGTAATTATTTTTGGCTCAAGGAAAGTCAGAAATATCTATTTCAAACTTGGCAATACTAATCTAGACTTTACAGAACAATACCACTACCTAGGAGTTACGTTCTCTAACAATGGTTCATTCCTTAAAGCTCGTAAACACGTAAGCCAACAAGCGAACAAAGCTTTACACTTACTATATACTCGTTCAAGAAATGCCGATCTGCCTATAGACCTAATTATTAAATTATTTGACCATACTGTACTCCCAATACTTACCTACGGTACAGAGATATGCGGCTTCGAAAACATCGATATCATTGAAAGAGTACACAGCAGCTTCCTTAGAAGAATAACGAGTGCACGCAAGTCAACTCCTATCGCATTTCTACACGGTGAATAAGGCAGATATCCAATCTCTGTCACAATCCACAATCTAATGATGTCCTTTTGGCTCCGACTCCTAACTGGAAATAGAAATAAAATAAGTTATCAGTTATATAAATATATGATTTCAAATAACAAAACAACATACAAATGGACAGAAAAAATAAAAAGCATTCAATAGGCCGAGCCAACCTCTGGCAAAATCAAGAGCAAATACTAAATAATAATAAAGTCTAGTTGATCAAATCAAACAAAATTGGCACAGTTCTTTACAAGATTCTAGTAAGGGCATTACGTACAGCAGTTTCAAAAGTACACCTTCATTTGAAAACAATGTTAAAATTTTGAATAATCAACACTCAAAAATCATATTCAAATTTCGCACAGCTAACCACAACCTACCTATTGAAACGGGACGGTACGATGGAACACCTATACAGGAAAGAAAATGCAAACTATGCAATACAAACAGTGTTGGTGACGAGAGTCACTATGTATTTCAACGTAGTTATTTCCAAGAGGAAAGAAACACTTATCTCAGTCAAAACATAGCTTACAATACTTCGTCACTATCCTCAATTATATCATGTACAGACCCATTGCAATTAAGACAACTGAGTAAATTTTTACAAATAATAATGAACATTTACTTTTTACAATAGATTCCAACTATCTGGGTAGACGAGTCTGCACACCAATTCCTCCGGACTTCTCCGCAGAGAGCCTTTCTAGACCAAATACATCCCCCCGCTCTCGAAATGCACGCGCTGTCCAATTTGCCCACCGTACATAACTGTCATGTACTGTCTGTGTCGCTTTATAAATGAGCCGTTAACCCTTTATCCCAGATAAACCAATGTGCCTTTTAAACACGAGTCATTAACACTCACAGAGTGAAAATTACAGGCATGTCTGTGCCTTCCTCTTTACATGTAAGAACATAATGCATCTGTGACAACTACAAAAATATGTAGTTTTACGTTGGTGTAACTAAAAAGTAATAATACAATTAATAACCAACAGTATAATGGGATAAAGAGTTACTGCGCTAACCTGTTACCAAGATGATAAGCACGGTGTACCCAAGCTGTTTTTGTGTATTTGCTATTACAAATCATACTTACCACCTATAATATGTTAACATACACACTCTGCGATACAATACAAGCATATCTTTTCGACACGGTACACCGGCACTACTTTGGCTACTTTTCATTATTCTTCATATCCATGCTTCGCAATTGCTTCCGTTATTTTAGCTATCTATGACGTCATGCTTCGATCGAGAATTTCTTCATGTCTTCCCATAGCTAGAATATTTATTTTGTATTTTTCTGTTAGTTCAATTCGTCTTGTGTATAAACATATATCGTTCATTGCGTCACATTCCCTTTAAGGAGCACTGTGTCCCGACAATATAAACATACTTGGCTTCCAGGCTAATTTGCTATGAATTTACTGACTTGGACGTCTTGTTTGATTGCAGATTTAGTTATGTCCTCCCCAAGCTAGGGTATCCTTGTTCCATATTTTCATAAAGTCTATGTTTCCTTTTAACAAACATGTATAGTTTATTGCGTCTCATTCCCTGTACAAGGCACAAGGGTCTGTCAATTACAGTACAACCTCTCCACAGCAACATCTGGCGGAGGCACGAAAAAGTGTTGCTGCTGAGAGGTGTTGCTGTTCAGAGGTTTCAATGAGACGAGAAAAAATGTGTGTTTTTTAAATAGTTTTGTACTTTAGGCAATCAGCATTTGCTTGTCTATTACAAAAACAATATCGTCAGTAACGGACCTGTATCTGAGTTCTGCCGCAGCCCAACTCAGTAGCAATAGACTGTGCTGACCTTCCTTGTTCTAACAACTTAATTGCAGTAACACTCTGCTCTAACGTAAGGTAAACATTTTTATAAGACATTTCAAGACAAAATGACCAGTATTCCAGTATTGAGTCAGGCAAAGACTGATTTACCATTAAAAAATCGAATTTATAGTCAGACATCCTAAAACAATGGCAGTTTACATTTAGCACTTAAGGTAAACATCTTTTTAAGTAAGCAATCAATACAATGATATCTTTTAATCTTTCGATCAATTAAAGAAAACAAACCAACTCGTTAACATCATCAATAGTTGACACTTCTTTCACACGTTCCCGCAATACCCTAGATCTACAACGGCATGTTTGTAGCATGCAGCAGGTTTCCCGTCCAACTGCAACTTGATTCCAATTAACACCTTCTCAACAGGGTACAAGCAGTGAACAGCCGACCGCGTGACATTTCTGGTGTACGCGACAGACTGTTCTTAAAATAGCTGCACTGGTGTTGCTACGCAGAGGTTAAACTAGCCTCAGGGAAGAGATTTACACGGCCGCTTACCGCTTCGCGGAGGAGTTGCTGCTTAGAGGTAAAAATGCGCTGAAAACTACTGGGGGAAATTTAACTGCCGCTGCATAGAAGTAGCTGCTGCTTAGAGGTGCCGCTTCAAGAGGTTTTACTGTATATCCTATTTGCAGTGTAATTTTCTGTGACTTTACTGTTACTGACGTCTGTTGTTGACCGGCTATTACTCTATGTCAACCCCTAGCTTGGGTATTGTTGCTGCGTTTTTTCATTAGCTATTTTAATGTTGTTTGCAAACATGTATAGATAATTGCGTCACATTCCTTGTATGGGACACAGGGATCATTAAAATATACCGGACTTTCATGATAATTTTATTTGTCTTCATTTTAATTGACGTCTGTTTTCAATCAAAAATATGCTTATGTCATCCCCAAGCTGGAATGTTGTTGTTGCTCTTTTCCATTATGGCAACATGTCGTGTTGATAAACATGTATTGTGTCACATTCCCTATTTTAATCCACAGATTGATGTCAAATCTACACGTGTTAGCTTAGTTTTCCGTTATTTAAGCTGTCTATGACGTCATTCTTTGATCGAGTATTTCTTCATGTCATCGCCTAGCTAGAATATTTATTGTGTATTTTTCTGTTAGTTCAATTCGTCTTGTGTATAAACATATATCGTTCATTGCGTCACATTCCCTGAAAGAGGCACTGTGTCCCGTCAATATAAAGATACTCGGCTTCCAGGATAATTTGCTATGAATTTACTGACTTGGACGTCTTTTTTGATTGCAGATTTCGTTATGTCCTCCCTAAGCTAGGGTATCCTTGTTGCATATTTTCATAAAGTCTAAGTTTCTTTTTAACAAATATGTATAGTTTATTGCGTCACATAGGCACAATGGTCTGTCAATTATATCCTATTTTCAGTGTAATTTTCTGTTACTTTACTGTTACTGACGTCTGTTGTTGACCGGCTATTACTCTATGTCAACCCCTAGCATGGGTATTGTTGCTGCGTTTTTATTAGCTATTTTAATGTTGTTTGCAAACATGTGTAGTTAATTGCGTCACATTCCTCGCGAGTGACACAATGATCATTAGAATATAGCGGACTTTTACGATAAGTTTCTGTATTCCAATGTAATTGGCGCCTTAGAATATATATTTTTTGATGCCATTCCAAAGCTTTCGTATTGATGTTGTCCATTTATATTAGGGCAACATTTTTACTTTTTAAACATGTGTTTTTAATTGAATATAAAGATTTTTTTTTAATTCAAATAAATTATTTTTACATTATTTCACTGTTTCTGTCCTATATATTCATTACCATTTTTATTTATGTAATCCCCTATCTAGAGTATTGATGTTTCATTTTTAAATAAGATCAATTTGTATTTATTGTAACGATATGTAGTTTATAGCGTCAAATGAATTCCCTGTAAGCGATACAGATATTAATCAGATTTTAAATCTAATATAGATATATTTTCAATTATGTACCTCTGTCAGCGTTTCACTCACCGTTGGGGTATCATTTAATTGTCGTATATCCCTTGGAAATCATCACTTTACAACAATAATTTTTGCAACATTTAAGTAGAATTTCAGTTATCTGTTATAATTTAGATTAGAGTATAATATTATATACTTTTAATAATGTTATACTTAAAACGTGTTGTTGTTTTTTTAATTATAAATTACGCAAAAGAAACGCTGGATTTAAATAAGTTTTAATTAAAATATAAATTTAATTTGTTATTTATACGTCTGGTACTTTTAAATAATACATTTTTATCGATGTAATTAGTTTGCGTTGAAAACGCATGTTATATATTCCTAATGTCGGCTGCTCTAATATTTCTTCGGCTACCCTGAGTTAATGCTTGTTGCTTGCTGCTTGCAAGCTTGATTTTAGTATTGGTTTTAGCATTTGTCATTCTGGCTTTTGGGTACTTCGAGAAGCTTCGATACGCTTTTAGGTCAGACCCCAATCGGAGCACCTCGGATAATCCACGAATCATCTACCTCGGATAATTCACGAATCATCTCTCGGATGTATGTAGGTAGTCGTTGCGTCAACACACGGTCAAAATGACCTGTGTGAATGCACTCGGTGTATTGTGGGTAAAGTAGTTCTTCAACATGGCTGTTATGAATACGGAAGTGATTGCTAAAATGAACAAAACAAGTACGAAGAGGTATACAACAGATTATTTTGGCATTTTTATACATTCTAATAGTTAAATTATGTTTCATGCAAGCATTTTGAACTAAATTTTGAAAACGGTCCAGACTTTAACGTAGTGACGTCACACGCTATGTATAGAATGGACATATTACTGTTAAACGAAAGCGAAAGTAGCAAAACTTGCTCATCGTATTTTTTTTCCATTTATCTATAAATATCAAGACTTTAAAAGTTTCTGGACATAGAATAAGGCCTTAGAATATGGTTGTTTAGTCATTTATCTTAATTCAATGAATATTATAATCGAACGTATTTCCTACGCGGAACTATTTTTTATGTAGGCACAAATCTCAAATTTTGGGTGAGTTACGAGTCGTAGTATAGAGATGACTTTAACGTAGTGACGTCATACGCTATGTATAGAATGTGTAGGTAGTCGGATTACCTCGGCGACATCCCAAAATGGGACTTCTTTTTTGACAGACGTCAACACAAAGATGGCAGCTCGGATTACAGCTTACTACAGTACGATATGCCAGTAAAACTTCAATTTGTGGCGGCTTCAAATTTAAATCGTCCGATTTTAATTTACCCAGCGCAGCATACACGCAGCTGTCAAACGATGGCAGTGTTTATCTTTTGTGCGAACTACTTAGGCATATTCTTCTTCCGAGTTCCGGCGAACAAAACGATCGTGATTTCATTAAGTATTACTGCACCAGAAACATTCGAGGGCAATCGTACCTACTCGGCGATCTCCGGCAAGCTTCGGTGATTACGTAGAGGACGGAATTACCCGAGGAGTTCCGAGTGGAGGGATGAGTGTCCCGAGGACGGAATTACCCGAGGAGTTCCGATTGGGTCAGACCTGTACGCAGGTAACCAGACTAGGAAAATCCCGTGATATGATAGGAAGTCTGATAAATTCCAAGAAATCGTCAAAGTTCTAGAATATTTGTCTACGCTTGAACATCTACGTAAGTTTAATTTTTTCTTTATTAAATATTTCTGTGGTGAACAAGTAGTAAGTTTTTTTATTAATTTTTTTGGTTCTTGTTTATGTGGCATTTAAAGAAAGTTTATGTCTTTGTTTTTCAACTTTCGTTTTCAAAAATAAGTTGTCCTCGACGCTATATAACAATAAGCCTTTTTTCGCACGTTTGAATAAGTGAATTGAGACGCAGTTCGTTTAGACCATAGGCGTTTAGACATACACTACTGCTGCCCTGAAAATGTTGAGTTAAATTCCACCGGGCACTGCACTGAATAAAATGTTCATCGTGGAATAGTTTTGTTTCCTCACACGTTTATTTTAATGTTTTGATTGAGGGGGAGGGTGAGTTGGTCATTGTAATCATTTATCTTCGATATTGTTTTCTGACTCTGAGAATATTTTCATTATAAGAGAGTTTGCACATTACTTCTATAAGAAAATTCTGGGATGTTAAAAATCTAAGTTATTTTCTGATACAATTCACAAACTAAAAACACCTGTATTGGTTTATCACAGATAAGTAAATATTGCCACTAAGTAAAACCTATAAAGTTTGTATTTTCACTGTTTTGTATCACAAATATGTCAAATGATGGATGTTAACTGGATGTTTATTGTAAAAATGCCTATGCATTATCACAGATCATTAATCGAATACAAAAGACTTTTAATTTTTCGATCTGGTGCCCCCTGCATATATGCAAGTCCAGCAGGGTATGTCATTTATACTTATTCTTTAAAATATTAATTGTAAAAATCAGTATAGATAAAAGAGTCTCATCCTTATACATTGTTTGGATATCATTTCCGGCCGACCCTTTTTAGGACCGTTAATAATAAGGTTTAAAAATATATAATGTGGCACAGAGCAAGAGTGTTGGTATTACCATTATGCGGCTGGGCAGCACCGGCATCATCTGGACGAAGGGTTGGAGCTTTTTAGTGCCTTGCCCACCATGTCTTAACCGCACAACTCAGGGACAACGCTCGACGTTCTCCTCAAAGATAAAACATTTACAAGGGGAAAGTAGTAATGTAACAACCATCGTACATCATTAATATTGGATCACTGCGTGCGTTTTACTAAACAATATGCCCGATATATTTTAGTAACTGTTATTTTATGATCTAAAAACTAATTCAGTATAGGAAAATACGTGTAAATATGAGCCCGTTACAATTTAATCAGTATGCTTAGGAGAAAGAAAAAGAAACAATTACTACTCGTTTTATTACAGTATCGCCCAGTTGGCATCTATTTGGATATTTAAGTGTACTAAGTATCAGTATGGTCTTATGGAGGGAGATCTTAAAAAAAAATATTGGTATGAGGTAAAGTGGAAGTTGTACATCATCCTGGAAATAGCGAGGTTGCAAAATAATTTTTGTGTTTTAGATTAATTTCTTGCAAAATATGCTGGATTTAAAGAATGATTTCAAGGTAGTACTTGTTTGTTAATTATATATTTCGATCGGGTCATGTATCATCCCTTGTTTTTATTAGCTACCATTTAATTGTGTTAGTATAAACTGTGTTTGAAAATGAAACCAACAATATTCTTTGTGTTGAAATGTTCACTGGGCACTGCACTATTACTTTGTCTTTATTGTGAAAAATTTGGTTGCACATCTAGACATACTCCCCTACAAGCAAACTAACATGAGCAATGACCGATACACACAACACTGGCTTATTTTGTCTAAAAATAGCCAAGTTGAAGTAAATTTCAACAATAATATGTTCTGAAGAATATTAAATTGTTAAGCTGCTTAACTTAAGCATTATTTTATTAACATATATCCTAGCGTCACTAGTTTCGACGCCCTGAAGCCTTTTATATATATTCTTGCGAAGTGAACTGTATTGAATTAGAAACTAACAGTCATAAACATGTCAAGTAAGCCTTTATTTATCAAGAAGTATCACTTTTTAATGCTTGTATTTAACATTTTTGTTCATGATACTGATTGTTTACAAATAGCAGCCAGTCGCCAATACTTTTTGAGAGACACTAGAAACGACCCCTTTGATTGGCTGTTCTCATTTGTAGTAATTTATCATTTGGGAATAAGTAACGCGATGTACATTTAGTCTTAGTTGTTTCGCGTATGGAATAGCAATATATAAATGTTGGAAAACAAAAGAAAAACGGCATGTTTCATATTTTTATTTACATTTTACAAATAAATGTTCAGCATTCATTCATACAAAATCATATCAAGAATGCAATGTGGACACTTGAATACATTTCCCCTTCTGACTATTTTCACGGCAGATACATAAGTTCAGGTCAAAAAGACCCAGTGCTTAAATGTATCGCATGCAGCCCATTTAACAAACATGAGACATACTCAAGCATACATCCTCTGGTGTCAATAACCCACCAACACAACAAAATTCAGTTTAACTTTTTTCATTCTCCTAAATGTCTGTTCAACTGGCACTGAAAGGATCGCAGTTCCTTAGTTTATGGTTTGGAAACTTGTTCTGGAGTACATGACTGAGTATTCGAGATAATTTCCAAGTTTTGGTTTAGCTAGTCCTCATCTCATTGCTTCTGGGTCAACCATCCTACTTATCTTGTGTCTCACTCATGCGCGTTTCTGCCATTACACACTTTACGCATGTGCGTAACTTCCGTTCGAAAAATCAAAAATCTAAAAGTACCAAAATCACTAAGAAAGTCGATGCCTAACCCGGGATAGGAATGACATATTTTATTTCCGTAGTTTCTATGTTATAAAATCTTACTACCACACCAAGCGAGTTGAAAAGATTTAAATTTATTAAAGTCCTTGCATGTTTGCTTTTACCTGTTGTTCATTGGAAAAGAACCGAATATATTCAAAAGTATTACTACAAAGGTTATTTCCCTTGATACGCGCCTGGTCTCACTGACGCTTCAGGTAGGCCAAACTCTTGGGCAACAGTCTTCATTTGCATCCCAATAGTTTCTTATTAGGTCCATGGTCCACATAGAAAGCATATCATAAGAAAAAATGATGTCCCGTAAGATGTTCCACGGATAAATTTTCAGCAGTTTGCAATAACCGAAGCAAGGCCAACAGATGTTGACTTTTCTACGCAGATACACAAAAACGAAAGTGCAAATCAACAGCGACTTTTTCAGCAATCAGGGTACGACACAAACTTATTTTTGCATGTAGTCTACAGGACCTGTTGGCTTTAAAAAGTACTGGTCCTTCCAATCCAGAATTCAGATCAAATATAAGAATATAAGGGCTAGGTGTGTAATTCTATTTTTAACATAGACGTAAAGTAAATCTGTGAGGAAAAAATAATCCTGTCCCTAACGGGAATTCAAACCCAGGACCTTCAGATCAATAGGCTGACACTCAACCATGTCACTAAAGGGTTAACCCAACAGCAAGGCTGTTGGAAGTGCCTATATGCACGAAACTCCTTCCCCTTTACTTTTTCTGGGCTCAAGTCCATCTCAGGACAGCCACACCAGGCTTCCGTTTACTTCTGACACCATTTAAGTAAATCTGAGAGGAGAAAATAATCCTGTCCCTAACAGGGATTCAATCCTGGGACCTTCAGATCAATAGGCTGTCACTCAACCATGTCGCTAAAGGGTTAACCCATCAGCTGTTAACACCAACACCAGATATTATACGCCAACACCACTGGATAATTTACACTTTATTATCACTCCACAATATGATTCACACAGATAAAAAACTCATAGCATTGCTAAGTTAGTACATGACGTCATGATGTCACAATGACGTCAAATAATTAATGTTGTTTCTAAAAGAAGAGTATTCTAACATAAACCAGAGTTGTAGAACATGACTTTAACATTCATTATATTTTCTTTTCTTTTTGAGTCTGTGTTAATAAAATTAAATTAATGAAATAAATTAATATAACAGTCTAGATAAACTCCATGGAACACTTCCAGTAGGTTGTAACCGGAAGCTCCTCGTTTGGTCATGCAGTCTGCAAGGTGGTATTTTCCAGGACACCATCGGATATCTTTGACTTCGTTCCTGGATAAAGATTCATTGATGGCTGCTATGTTGATCCGCAGGCGCTTGTCATCAACTAACTTCATGGAATTTAAAGCATCAATGACACTTTTATTGTCAACATAAGCAATTATTGGTGTGATGTTCCTTTGAAGCTTCATAATATCCCCCAGCATCTGTCTATAGTAGTATCTACGTTCAAGGCCTTCTTGTAGACTGAGCGCCTCAGCAGCAATTGTTGAACGAACAACCCATTTGATCTTGTTTGTATGCCAAGCAAGTGGGCAACATTTTCCCTGATTGTCTGCTAACCACACCACATAGGCCGCTATACTTCCAGTCCTGTTGTTGATATTGCACAGAGAGGCATCTGTGAATACCACAATCCTCAAGTCACTGACATTTCTGCTTAGTCTTGGAAATGCTATCATTGATCTCACATCTTTCAGTCTTTTGACTGTTTTTACTGCCCCTGACAAATCACCTACAGTTGCTTGTTTGAGCTTGGTACTCAGGTCTATGAGTTCAAAAGCAATGTCTGGTCTAGTTCCCTGTACGGCCCAGTTTATCTGGCCAACAATTTGTCTGTAGGTAGATTGTTCTTCAGCTGTGAGTAAGTCTTATTTCTGTTGCACCCTCTTTGTATCTAAACTCTGGCTCCTTATGTTTCCTACATATCTGGTTGGTCAAGCAAAATTTCACTGGACTGTTGCATAACTCTGAACTCTATATAATCAAAATTGCCTTCATCTACTTTTCCGGCTACAAATCTTTTTTGCAGATTCATCATATTCTCTCAAGGTTTTTGTCTCTAGCATGTAAAAAATCATCAACATGGCAACATATTACACCACTCAACTTTCCATTTGTATGCAAAAAAAACATTGCAGGATCCATTTTTGACATTTGACATCCAAGTTTCAGTAATTCTTCCTTTACACTCAGATAAAACTGTCTCGAACCATCCTTGAGGCCATACAGTCCATGCCATAACTTCCAGACAACTCCATCAGCCATTTCACACTCCTTTGGGGGCTTTATGTACACATCCCTCTTTATCTCTTGACCCTGTAAAAATGCAGATTTAAAGTCGGTGGTCTTGACAATCCAGTTGTTAATGGATGCAAAAGAAAGAAACATTCTCATAGTTCCTTTCCCACTGCTGGACTATCACTTTGCAACAGGAATTCTTCTTCAATGCCTCTAACAACAAGACATGCTTTTGTCTGTTCATTCTTTGTAGTTATGACTAGGGATGTAAATCGAATCCCAAAACGATATTCGAATATTCGTAACGTGTATTCGAATCATATTCGAATATTCGGAACGAATTTATATCATAGTGGCACATAACATGGTAATTTTCCATTACATACAATGCATTAATTCATTGTAATAGCATAGCATTTAATTTTAAAATGACGATTTCTTCTTTTTGAAATACAAATGGCAATATTATCAATCCGCCATTATCCTGTTTATAGTGAATGACCAGACGGGGTGTTTCTTTACTTGGTCAGCAGTAATTTGCAAGAAAATATGTCAGTAAAGAATGCCAGTAAATGCGTAAACAATGTCATTGTTACTTAACAATTATTATTATTATTATTATTATAATTAAAACTCTTATAAAAACTTTACAGTGACCAATCAATGTTAAGATGACCTGCAAAGTCCCGTATAATATATACATTATTAATTAGTCACCTTAAACTTGAGTGTCTTTTTGTTACGCGTTGTACTTCGTGTACTAACCTTTACAATTTAAAGGCATTTTGTGTACTTAATAATTTATTTGTATTACCGTAACATATAACATATAAAAAGGGCTTCTTTAGCTCCTTTTAATGTTAACATATCGATTTAATAAAACCATATCACAATTTTATTAGATGAAACTGTACAACACATGCAAAATAGCTCACAATTTTAATATTTTACTCTACTAGCCACAAACAATGTATAACAACAAACAGTCAGTTATGTTATGTGAAGTAATCTTTTAAAATACATTAATGATTAAAGGAGGCATTTTCAAAACGACAAAATATGGGTGATACTGGATTGACTGTAAGAAAATTAGGCAAAACCATGAAGGTTTTATGAAGGGAAATCGCTTTAGTGTAAAGCCAATTAAGGGTCTTGATTGGTTAATGGTCGGATTGATGTTTAATTGTGATTTGCTGATATCGTTAAGGGCGTTAATCCATAGCCATAACATGTCAATTACAGACATTTAGTTACCAATACACAAGTGACAATTATGAACCTGCTGGCCATATGCCTATGGGTGAAAGGCGAAGGTAAACAAAATCATTTGATGACGACAATTACTGTGACTGGCTAGTGTCAAGATTACTGTTGATAAATTGATGAAGTACCAACCAATATATATATAAAGAATGATTTAAATTGTAAGCTCGTGAGTTTTAAGTGTGTTAAGTAAACCTATGACAAACAATTAAAAAGTATGTTGATTTACATTTTTGTTATTGGGAGAGAACTAAGCAAAAACAGAGAACAGAAAATCGCGGTGACAAAAAATAACAGATGTCGCGGTATTGTATAGGAATAAAATAACAAGTATGAAGTAGAGTGACAAAAACAGAAAGTGATTGCAATTAAAGTATGTTTGACAGTGATCTAGTTGTGCTTTCCAAAAATAAAGAAGTTCTGGTGGACTGTTATCAATAAGTATAGCTTTGTATAATGTATTTATTACGCACTATCCCGACCGAAGATGGGTAGTGTCAGTGTTACGTAATTGCTGTAGCTAATTGCCGCAGCATTGGACTGACATGTGTGTTTATTGTACTTTGGTAACTGTTTATACAGCTGTATGGTGATGGGGGTGATGTGACTGGGTCTAAGTGGGAGAGGCAGCAGAGAAGGAGCTGTGCACGGTAAGGTGATTTCATGCTGTTAACCAGATGGCAATTCGTTATCAGGAGACATGACCCACCCCCTCTATCTTAGAGCGAGCGCGATCAATTATCGCTAGCGTCGCTGGGAGACACTACAATCAACTAAAGAAATGTCTTCTCAATTTTCCTTCAAACTTAACAAAAGTGAAATAAAAATTATAAAATATTCGAATCCCAAAATCTCTATTCGAATAGCGACTTGATATTCGAATATTCGAATATTTGTTAACATCCCTAGTTATGACCCATCTAGTTGATAATGTATTTTGGCCACAATCTCCGACTTCCACATATGTGCCGAATTGTTTCAATTTCTGTAACTCTTCAAATTTTGACCCTAAAACATTATCATTGTTCTCCAGCACTAGATTTACATTATCAGTCAACATTTCCCATTCAACTTCATCCAGATTGATGCTCTTTTTCTCTTACTGGTATCTTCCATAATGTTATACCAGTGTTTGTTCTTCCCCGTTGCCTTTCCCGCCCGTCCTAGAACTTTTGCCTGGATCCAAACATGAGTGTCTTGTGTTTTATACTGAATGTTATCATTGGGTTTCAGTATCTTTCTATCTTGTCTGGTATCTTGTGTCTGTCTATCTCTATCTGTCCCTACAATTGGTGTGTCCTCTAACCTTGTTGGTAAATCATCATTCAAACTTCTGGCAGGAAGTTAATACTAATTACTTAAGTAAGTGGAGTTCTGATTCATTTAGTTTTGAAATTTTAGAAACAGGTGTAAAGTAGGAATGACTTTTTAGCCATTTTATGCTTCATGGTGACTTCTTCATGGTCATCAGGTGACTGCATCAGCATTCTAATGATCACGATACTTGTACCAGTGTCACAGATAAGTTCCCATGTAGCAGTTTCCAGGGTAACCAAGTGTCACAATTCTTGTGTTCTGGAATCGAGATGGGGCACTGGGGCACCTTGCTGCAATATCCGCTGGTGAAGCTGGACTTTGTGAAACTGGACTCTGGACAATAACTTAATTATTACATTATAACATTAATAATTGCAGAAAGGCCTCTATCCATGGAAAATTAGGTCAATTGGACATATCTAAGAAAAAAACGTGTGAACATGCTATAGGCCATATTTATGGCTCAATCTTCACAAGTATTGGCCAGAATGTTTGCCTTCATAAAATCTTAATATTTAAAATTTCTTCTGTTTAATCTTTGAAATATTATGTCACCATGTGTATTTATTTCTTCATTGCATGCATAAGTTGCAATTACTCATTTTAATCTGTTTGATTGTTCTGTATATTTTACACCATTTTGTCACTTCTTACCTTTTATTGCCACCAGTCATGGAGCGATCTTGATTTGGTCCCCATTTCGAGTCTGGGAAGGACCGGCATTTGTCACCTGCTTCGCTGCAATGTGTACTAAGATTATGTATTTTTACACCGGATTGACCCCTTGGGGGTCATTAAATTAAATTTGGAATTTTATATTTTACAAAGCATCTGGCAGTCTATGATATATGCTGCCAGAGCTCAGTACATTGATTGTCCTATCTTTTTTTGGTATTAGCCAGAATGTGTGCATAAAATCTTGAATAAGTTTGTCACTGGACCACATGGGTTAAAAAACAGATCACTAGGTCAAATCTTAAAACAACCCTGTGTATGTACATGGAGACCATGGTTATAACCCAATCTTCACCAAACAGCTAAAATCTACCTTTAATGGCATTGATGTAACAAAGCCAGAGTTAATCACTACAAGGGGTAATTAGAGCTTAATGCCATGCTGAGTGTCAAGCTGGAGTATGAGAGACTTATGAAGCAGGGTGTGATTGGAGAATGGTTGAATGTATGAACCAATGGATGAGAGAGGTTAAAAATAATTGTGTTAATTGGTAGAATGTGAGAAATGGGTGTGGCTTATTAGAGAATGATAATGTAAGATTTGACAGAGAGAGGAGGCAGAGAGAGGAGAGAGATGCAGAGAGGAGAGAGAAGAGGATTGAGATAGGACATGGAGGAAAAGTTACAATTTAAGAAATTAATAAGTGATGGAAGGAAGGAAAGTGAAGATTAGAAGAGAGAGAGAGTGCAGAACTGTGTAGAAATAAGAACATTAAGCCAAGCAAGTTGCCGAGCAAATAAAAGATAATTGATATTGCAAACTTTGGATTCTACATTCCCCCGTTCAAAAATACAACATCGTTACTCCGCCGGGTGACTGAAGTGAGAATGTATGTGGTCAATTTGCTGAAGTGCGCAGCAAATTTGTTTTATTTAATCAAAGCACTGAAAAGTTTCTGTACACACCCTACTTTTTCCCATGCATTTACTGACCACAGGTAGTCAAGGTAATGCAGAGTCAATCCTTCATGTGTCCAAAATTCTGGTTTTTTATAACTCTGGATGTTGTTGCAAGCGACATCATCCAAACATCACAACATGAACTTTATAGCTAGGGAATTTTACTTGAGTTTATTTTTAGGTAACACAGGTAAAATACATAAAGAAGGAAGTCCTGGCCATACTTGTTGTGGCAGCCAGAAAAAGCATGTAACTGTTAATGAAAAATGTGCAGGCATATTATATGGACAATACTAGATATTAATACAATCTTAAGAAATAAGACCGCTAGTTCTGGCTGTAAAAGCGTTCTCTTTGCATCCTGGAACCCAGCCAAACTTTGGCAGTTTATTTCTTAACTAACAATTTCTTTGATAACGATGCCATCCAAATGCCAGATGAAAGGACAGTGTGTGTGCGGGGTGGGGATGTGTGGGTGTCATGTGCTCGTGTGCGTGTGTGTGCGTGCGTGTCATTCTTTTGATATGGTTTATAGGTAAGTAACTATGGATCTATATAAATTGTGAATGTGACTGTATCCATTATTAATTAACTAGGTACATGTATGTATGTAAATTGAATCATGCATCCGTGCAGGATAGCAATTATTCATTAAATTATGCAAGGTTGAATACAGTGAATTTCAGCACAATTGTGCTCATTTATGTGTAATCATATAGCATCATAACATAATTTATTGCAAACTTTGACCTAACACCATATTTTTTTATGTTTGTTTTGTTTTTGTTAAGTCACATCGATACAGTTATAGTCATATTGTCGACGCACATCTAATTATTGGTGGAGGAAGACCCCATGCCTGGGAAGAACCACTGGCGCACCGCAGGTTTGATTGTTTTATTCATTGAAAACAAAAAAGAACTGCTCTAATTTCTCCATAATTCTGAAAATATCTAAGGTTGAAAAAATACGTCCTAAATTGTTTAATTTAAAGATCCAATGACCTTTTTTGCAGCGATTTCTGACAGATGGCTGACGTACACGCTCACAACCAGAGGGTACTGGCCACTTTGGAGAGAGGAGATGCTGTAGAGTTTAAACGATCATGTTACTCTCATTGGGGCCTCTACATAGGTCAGTAAATCAACATCTGTCTCGTTCTAGTAGCATGATTCATCTTCATTGTGCCCTTCAACCTCAATGTTTCAACTTGGGAAAATAAAAAATGATGTTTCTTTCATTTCCTATCGATGTCAATCATTACTGACTATGCAGTCTTAACCAGTCAGATAAACCTAGATGCTTTTACATCACAATATTAGTTACAGAATTCAGTATATATGTCTATAAATATAGGGTAATTCCTGGAAGTTATGATCATGTTGAATTATATGTTGAATTATGTGAAAAAAGTGTTTGTTTTGAAGTTTTATGGAGTGCACATTATTCAGGTTTTCAACAAAAATCCTGGTTATTAGAAAGAGTATGGCGGGTGGGTGGACATTCCGTCGGTCAGCATCATTAAACAGAGGGTTTCCGGTCAATAGCTTCAGTTTGGATAAAACAATTTTGCTGAAACTTTGCATATAGCAAGCTTGCATGAAGACCTATCTTGGGATTGGATTTGGGGCCAGTCAGGTCAAGATCACTGTTAGTAAAAATAGAAAAACAGTTTCTGGTCAATAATTTAGGTTTGGAAAGAGCAGTCTTGCTGAAACTTTTGGATATAGCAAGCTTGCATGAAGACCTAACTTGGGATTGGATTCGGGGCCAGTCTGATCAAGGTCAAGGTCACTGTAACTAAAAATTGAAAAACAGTTTCCTATCAATAACTTCAATTTAAAAAAAAAAACAATCGTGCTGAAACTTTGGATATAGCAAACTTGCAGCAAGACCTAGCATGGGATTGGATTTGGAGCCAGTCGGGTCAAGATCAAGGTCACTGTTAGTAAAAATAGAAAAACAGTTTTTGGTCAATAAATTTAGTTTGTATTAACTAATCTTGCAGAAACTTTAGGTATTGCAAGCTTGCATGAAGACCTAGCTCGGAATTGGGTTTGGGGCCACTTAGACCAAGGCCAATGTAACTGTTGCTAAAAAAAAAGAGTAGTTTCCGGTCAATAACTTCAGTTCGAATAAACCAATCTTATTGAAACTTTGGATATAGCAATCTTGCATGAAGGCCTAGCTTGGGATTGGATTTGGGGCCAGTTGGGCCAAGGCCACTGTTACTAAAAATAGAAAAACAGTTTCCGCTTAATATTTTGTGATAAATCTTTGAAAACCTGGTTTCGAGTCATGGCCACGTTTCTTGTTTTGAAATGGGTAGAAAAGGCTTCAAATTGAGTAGTGATTTAAAATATTGCTGTGTGTTTGTAAAAAGATGGACTGAACATTGCAGAAATTTCCAAGTTTTTGCAGAAAGCATATAGTACCATTCTGTCAGTTTTAAAGTAGTTTAAAAACTGGAACTGTCAAAGTGACAACCAGGGGCTATCTCCATCTTGAAAGTGCAACAGATGGGACTTGTTAGTGGACATTATAAGCAAATTTAACCAATGACGAGACTGGCCAGATTGTAAAAGAGCAATTCAGATACACCTAATATAGGTATATATATCTATAGAAAATTGCTTTTCAAAGAGATAATAAAAAGAAAGATTTTACTTCACTTAAAAAGTCAACAGAGCCAAGCGGCTTGCATGGTGTAAAAAGACAAGGCAGTGGCCATTTCCTGGGAGGAGAGATAAAGTTATTTTCTCAGATGAAAGACAAATAGTCATCAGTGGTGATAATCATGTGGTAATTTGGAGAAAAATTGGCATGGGGTACAGAGCAGCCTTTCTGACATCTGACAAGAAGGAAGTGTTGAAAGTTATGATATGGGGCAGTATATCTGGGAATGGCATTGGAACATTTGCGAACGTTGATGATAATATAAACGCAGAAAAGTAGGAAGGTGGGCTTAAAACGATTTGTGTGGCCAGTGATTACTAGACATTTTCCTGACAATTTTTACTTATTCAGGATGACAATGCCCCAGTGCAACGTGCTGGTGGGGTAGATGTTAACAAAGCCATGAATAGCATTAAATTTATTACTTGACATGAACAATCACCAGATGTTTCGTTGTACATAAAGCGTAAGCTTTTTTGTAGAGTGCCTTTGGTTGATAGCGAGCCAGATTTGTTTGAAGAAATGTTGAGAATTTGGTCGCCTATGCCGCCACTGTATATTCAGAGCTTTGATAGGTCGATTCCCAGAAGAATGATACAAGTTATTAGATTTAAAGGCCATCTTACAAAGAATAAAGGCAGTAAATCAGTTTAGTCATGTTCATGAATTGTTTTAGTTTATTGTTCAAATGGATTTATATGGCTGAAACTTTGCTGACAAATCCACTATGACTGTCGATAAACGAGTACTTATTTCGTCTTTCTGTATCAGTATAAAATATCATTATCGTGGTGTACAGTATTAAAACATTTGTATAGCATATATTTATAGAAGTAACGACAAACTCAGGGCAGCAGTGTCAGTAAGCACGCCAGTTTTTAATAACATCATTGATGCGCATCGTATGTCACGTTCCGCCAGATCGCAATTTATAAGACAATGTATACATATTCATTTGGAACAATTATAATTACGTAAAAAGAAGACCTTATAAATGGTTCTTACAGCTTAAGTGGGATAGCTAGTCGGGCAAAATGGTAATGCTAATATAAAGATTGCGTGCTTATGGACTTCCAATGACAATCATCAGCTTATTGGAAGTCTTTAACTGGGAGAATATGTTGATTCTGAAATTATCCATATCGTAGCTTATACACTGGTTTACATTTAAACAACAGCTTGACTTTGTACGTTTAAACAACAGCTTGACTTTGTTTTTGTTCTTCAGGCAACGGAAAGATTATCCACATGACTTCTCCTAGACCAGGTGCTGAAAGTGGGCCATCTCATCTGTCCTCGGGCTGTTCACCATGTGGTCTGAATATCGACAAAGCTATTATCAAAATAGACGACTTCTTTCATGTAGCTGGTGATAGTAAAGCCTACAAAAACAATTCTAAAGACAAATACTTGCCGTAAGTACACCTACTTGTAAATATGTGAGGTTTTACATGTGCAAATTTTGTTGCTTTGGTGTTTTAAATGTTTGTTTTTTCAGTGACAAATTTAGTTACTGTTTATACCATAAAGTAGTGTATCTTTTAATCAAAATAAAATACCTTTGAATGATCACCCAGGTTCCTAGCTCTTGATGTGAATCAATGAATGGCATATATGTTATTAGATTTGTTTCTACCAAAGTTATGGATGCACATGGTATATCAGACCATAACACATGTCTCAATACTTGTATGTTTTAATGTCATGGGCTGAGCAATGATTGAAGAATGTTGCTATGTTGCGACAGTTTACCGCTAGAAAGACTACAAAATGGCAATTAAATAAATTTACCCACAAAATAGGCCATTTGTATTAAATAATCTAATTGTTTATTGTTCTATTCACTAGGGTAAGATCTGTGGATGAAATCATAGCATACGCCAGGTCATTGATTGGAAAGATAAACTACAACTGTCTTTGGCAAAATTGTGAGCATTTTGTGAGCTGTTGCAGGAATTACAAGCCAACGAGTGAACAGGTAACGAACGTGTGATAAAGATAATCGTGATGATGATTGTCTGAGTTTTAAACTGGTCATCAACATCATCATGATCATCATCATCAGTACACACACCCCCCCCCCCCCCACCATTCTCTTAAACACCAAGAGTTGTGAAAATTTCCTAAACCGTCTCATTGTGCTTTGCACAAATAGTATGCATTCCAAAGTAAGCATAATTTACTCAATTAAAAAAAAGATAATGTTGTCTAAATGAATGGCTTGTTAAACACGCTCATTGGCTTTCATGGCAGATCACTGTTTTTTTTATTACACTAGTAGAAAAGAAGTCATGAGATATGCGAAATATATGCTGTCAGGTTGTTTTTTCACCTTTATAGAAGGGGACATTTCCTCTCGGAAAATAAACCTAGTTTTTCCCCATAAAAATGAAAAGTCCCCTCTGATAAAATTTTGTATTTCTTGACAAATTGCAGAAATTAAATGTTTTGATGAAGATCAGTAACCGTGGTAGCTTGAGTAAACTAGATAATCTTGTGGAGGAGTTCAAAAACAAGAAAAATAGAGAGATATAATAATAATAAATGTTAAACCTGCGTATTTTCACCATTTTTTAATAAAAAGCAGCAACATTTACCCTTCTCATAGGCCCCAGGCCTTGACCCTTTTTCAGAAATAACAACTACCCTAGCTGTGTAATAATATTTCATGTTTAAGTAAGTGATGGTTATATATAATATGTTCTTATTGTCAATATCATAACATATACTAGTTAAATGAATAGGCATTAACAGTATTGGACAGAATGCATAATGGGATATCATATTCATAAGTCTAATTTGTGGCAAGGATGCATAATGTACCTTTTAATAGAATTCAAAGATATTGTGGAACTTTGAGCAGATACAAATTTCAACTTTTCTCTAAACAACTATTCATATAGTTTGCATATCCCCCAAAAATATATGTTATATTTATTTTGTTAAAGATTGTTATGGCCCAATAACAAGGATTGCGCTAACATCAGATGATGAAAACTTACATGTACATACATACATGCAACTTACATACATGTTGACAAGTGAAGAAGTTTTTGAATGATGGAAAAGATAACACATCAAGATTATAATTTATATATCATAAGATTGAATAAAGCAAAATTAAAACTACTGGCAGATGAATGCATTCCAGGTGGATCCTGGTGTAATATTTATGGGTAACCAATCATTGAAAGGTAACATGTATGGGTAACCAATCATTGAAAGGTAATATTTATGGGTTACCAATCATTGAAAGGTAATATGTATGGGTAACCAATCATTGAAAGGAAATATTTTAGGGTAACCAATCATTGAAAGGTAACATGTATTGGTAACCAATCATTGAAATGTAATATTTGTGGGTAACCAATCATTGAAAGGTGATATGTATGGGTAACCAATCATTGAAAGGAGATATGTATGAGTAACCAATCATTGAAAGGTGGTATGTATGGGTAACCAATCAGTGAAAGGAAAACTACTTGCTGCATGGATATTTATTAATATACTCTTGACAATTCTGTCTTCCAGGGGGTTCCGGTACCTCATTGACCTCTAAGACAGATGAATATAGAAATGTTGTTTGCTGAAAAATATTAACCAATTTTATTTGAAAATTTAGTTCTAGCTGCATTGCTGAGTCTATTTAATGTTATTTATTTTAGGCAAACAAGGCCAAAATTGTTGCCGTTGGAGCCGTTGCAGTTGTTGGAGCAGTTGCAGTTGGTGCATTAGCAAATAGGTTGGGTGTTACGACAAAGACGGAAGAAGAAGAAGACTAGCAATATGGATCACCCGGGTTGAGTATCGGGATGATTGGGTTAATCGATGTCAAGCTTCAGATGGTTCAAATAATTATTTTATGTCTGTTATATGTAATAAGTGCGCATCGGTCCCTTCAAAGTTAGGCTTTGTGGCTTTACAAAATGTTTGGCTAGTAGAGCTTTAGGGGTTAGGTTTTTATTTTGCCTTGTTTAACTGTCACTGTTTGACTGTTGGATTCTTTAATGTTCTGAGACCGGAACATTTTTTGATTAAACATAGCTGTGGTTGAACCTTGAGGTGCTCGTCAAATGGTTTTGTTTACCCTCACCTTTCACCATTAGGCATATGGCAAGTCCTCGATATCGTGAAGGTTACAAAAACACTTGATAATTTAATGTTTTCCTGTCTGGGGTCTTGGGGGATTGTTAGGTAGTATTTTAACTAAACTATTGTTTTCTGAGAAAATTATCATTATATGATATTATGTTTGTCGTAAAAAAATGCCAATGCATTATCACTGATCTTTAACTATAATAAAAGATATATAATTTCCTCAGAACTTTAATGTATATTGATATGTCTGTTGTGTCATAGTATTTTAAGGACCCATAATTTTTAATTTCTACTCTAAAAGGCAAGGATCTTATGGAGATTTGGACAAGGAGTATAGTTCAATATGTAACCGAGAACTATGGCTGTGATGGGGTATCTCAATGTAGCATAGAGAAACTAATTTGTACATATGTTCCAATCTTCGATCCGGTCCCCCAGCGGGAATATAACACAGGAATAATACTTATTCTTTGGTTAAAATACAATTGGTAGAAAACAGTATAGTTAAAAGAAAATCAAGTTGTGTCACAACGTTTTTGATACATTTATCCGACTGACCCTTTTTAGGACAGTTAAAAATACTGTATATAAAAAATTTCTACCAAAACATGTATTTGCCTACAAAAAAACAACTGTGTTTATTAATAACTAAACATTTTTAATATATATGTACACATGTTATTTATTTTTATCCTAGTGGCGGTACAGTGTGAAGGTGTTGATATTTACATTATTCCGCTGGGTAGCACCAGCATCGTTTGGGGGCAGGGTTGAAGCTTTTTAATGCCTTGCCCATGGTGTCTAGACCCCTAACACAAGGAGCATGCCCGACTTATTCTTACAAGTATATGTATATGAAGCACATGTACTGTGAAAGCATTTTATTTCGTGGGGCAGAAATTTCGTCGTTTGAAGAGGACGGGCATATTCGTGGGTACTTGACTTCGTGGATTGCCCTACCCACGAAGTTAAAAAAAAAATTATCTTCGATTTTTGACAGATGCGAAACTGAGGCCTAACACTGAAACAGGGTCAGTTGCTAAACTACGGATTAGCGAGTGACTCTGCCTATTGTCTTACGTCACGCCTGATGATATTGATCCACAGCAGCCGGTCAATGTTTTCACAGACGACTTTTATGATACCAAAAAGTCAATTAGCTTGTCATTTAAGGGATTATATTCATAAAAATGTTAGGGGCACGGGTTCTTTTAAGGGTCTAATTTAACGAAGCCATTGACTGTCAATTATCGCCAATTAGCATACTATGCAAACTGACACAAAACAGACCCTTGAGTAAACACCATGACTAAGTAACATCTTTCATAAGTTAAACCGGTTTACCAAATGAAAGAATCAAATGACATTATTGCACAGCTACTAAATAGAAATAATCGATTACGTGACAATCGAGCATACTTCATTAAGCAAACCTGGGTCAAAGGTTAATAATTAGAACACGATGCTTCACTTTATTTGAGCACAAACAAACACTTAATACCTTATTGAAAGCAAAAAGGTGTGATATTAAATTGTACAGGCCAGTGATTTGTAGTAGCCATTAATTACAGAGAATCTGACGAATTAAACCATCGTTTACCAAAATGTCATACCAAATGTTGACATGATTTACAAGAAAATCTGGCATTCGAAAGTCTAACCGAGGGGATTTTATATTGTTGGTACTTAAATTCGTGGATTGTCTTGCCCACAAATTCCACGAAATTAAATTCCCCACGAAATAAAATGCTTTCACAGTATATGTATATTAAGGAAAGGGAAATAACTTAATATTTTTGTTGTTTGTTTTATTGTTATTGTTGTTTGTTGGTACTAAATCAACACAGGCTGTTATCTGAACTATATGCCTGATGTATTTATATAAGTAATAATACTTGGTGTTGTGGTTTGTTTGTATATTAATGCGGACCTTTGTCTATGTGCACAATATATTTTAATAAATGTACCTTAAAAAGTAGCTTATATTAGTTACTTTGGTGCCCTAGCACTATGTTGGTATACATATAAATATTTAAGCATATGATGTTTAGCTGTGTTCTAGTCAAGGGAGAACTAATCAAAATAGTGACTTGAGACGATTCGTTGATCGCCTTTGCTTTAAATAGCAACAGACTTGTTGTTAATGTGTGGTTAAGTCTTATATATGTGGGATTGTTAATGTGTGGTTAAGTTTTATTTATGCTGAAGTTGTTAATGTGTAGTTAAGTCTTATACATGTTGAAGTTGTTAATGTGTGATTAAGTCTTATATATGTGGAAGTGGTTAATATATGTGTGGTTGAGTCATTGGTCAAGTCATACATCTAATGATTCTTCTCAATACAAGGAAAATGAAACTACAATTAAAATAACAATTAGAATATTTTCTTTGGCATGAACATTTAGCTCATTGTTAGTGCCGTTATTTTATATGGAACTGAAGCGTCTATGTTTCGAAGAGAAGTTTAAATTATATGCTATTTAAATTAAAGACAATATAAGTCAATTTTGAATTGTGTTAATATTGTTTACAAAAGTACTGTTAATGAGAAATAATGCTTGTTAACTGTTTAATTGGTAATAGAATATATTAGTTATTAGTAAAATATTAATATATATGTGTACTTTGTTTATAGTATGAAAACCTCTATATGTATCAATTGGTTTAATTTGCAGTGGATTTTCTTTCAAACTTTGAACAACTTACCAAAGCATATCTTATTGTTTACAACAATGTTAAAACATCACCATTATGCCAATGTTTAATTTGTTAATGGTAACAACCATCATTAACATGAACATGAAAGTACAATGTTTACTTAAACATGAAAAGAATCTCTTTGACTTTATATATACATATTTTTTTATATTCTTTGTTGTTTTCATAATGTACTAACATATATATCATTCCTATGCAGCATATTTTGTATAAAATGTTTCGGAAAAACAACACTATTTTACATGCATATGCATTAAATTAGCTTTTTAAAATGCGTGCCTTTACATGTTTTCATTTTTGGTGGCAGCATTTGTCTGGCAAATACACAGCAGATCAAAAATTCCTGTGATCAGAAGGATGGTGGTTGCACTTTCAAATATTATTTGTTTATAATCAGCACTAACACAGGTTTAGCCAAGCATTACAGTTGCAGATGAATAAAAAAATAAATAAATAACATCACTGCTGCAGTATTACGTTGTATTTGTAGTTAAGTGCTTTTTGGTTGTTTTTTTTTTTAATTCGGCTCATTACATTTTTTATGATTATAACTTTTAAATTACACTTAAATGTTTTCCCAAAGGGAGAAATCATTCACAAATGTAAACATATTTCATTGGTAAGGTAACCTAGCCCAGCAAACACTTTTCAAAAGACAAGCTTTTATTCTGTTTTCACAAAGATCTTTAGAATATTACTGATGTAGAAGGTTTGGTAGTAAAAATCGACAATATTCAAACCACTTGGGTATTTTTTTCCTCTTAATTTTATGAGACTGTATAATATCTTGTTGAACAAACCTTTTTGCAGTGTTATATTTACTGTATTTGTCTTATAATAACCTGTGTCTTCTCTGATTTTTTCATCCCGATCACATGGCTGCTTTTCATTCTCAGTGAAAGACAGTTGGCTACATCCTCTTTAATATTCATGACCTCATTATTTGTTTGGCATGGCTTTGAAGGCACGCATCATTGTTTACGTGTATGCTGCTGAGGAGTGTTGAAACAAACCTGCTTGAAGAATTGTTAATTTGAATAAAATGTTAATAATATGGTGTTTGTATTTTTGTTCAAAGTTATTAATTCATTCAGATAAATTACAATGTGTTCAAATATAACCTTAAAAAACAAAAAATTCTGAAAATTATGAAAATAGTGTTCTGTAAAATGTCTGCAAAATTACAGAAAATTATCAGATATTGACATTTTGTTTGGAAACTTAAAGGTACAAACCAACAATCCACAAAATTTTTGTTCTCATACTACCAGTTAAATGTCAGTAAGTTTTAAGAAATAAATCACAGAAACAATTTTAATCCAGTTTTGACATTTTTATCCAGTCCAGGTGTTCTCAACCAAGAAGTAGGGAAGCTTTTTCTCCTGTACTATAGTCCAACCATATCTCATGCAGTTCAATATTGAGACTTCTCAGTGAGAAAAAAGTGCCAATATGTCGAACAATTATGACCAAATAATCTCAGCCTGCTCAGCACAAATTGATCAAGATTAAACAAATAGTGCAGGTCCAGATAGGGCAGAGCTTGCTGTCAGCTATCTGATCAGGATATATACTATTGGATGCAAAATTCTTTGAACCCATTTTGATAGCTTTGTAGCCCGACCATTCTATTTAATATTATGTTATTCATTTAATTTATCAACACCAGTTTAATTTGAATCGTATCCGTTAGATGTGGTCTTGCTCATAATGGTATAGTGTTAGTTTTTCATTTAGCCTGTGTGATAAGTAAATGCTTTGGGTTTAATCATTATCGGGTGACTTCATTAACTTGGGTATTTTTTTTTTTGTGTTTCTTTGTTTTATTTGTTATAACGATTCGTTTTACTTGACAGTTTAATAACTGCACAGGAGGAAATAACGAAAACCTAAAACAATATGCATATATAACATAATACTAATATTCAATAAGCAATAAAGATGTTAACCAAATACAATTAAAACTAGTAAACTAAACATTACAATTTCCCATCACCAAACAAATTATCAAAACATAATTAAATATAATAAGTGGGTTGTCAATTTCTGTATCACATTGATGTTTAAAGATCTTAAGTACATTACAAATATGAAATTATGCTTCTCTTAAATAGGAAATAATCATTTGATTGCAGATTAGGTGGGATTCATCACTTTTAACAAAGAAACATTATTCAAGGAATCTGAAATCTCTTAATAGAACCAGTATAAAATTTTCAGACAGTTCTTGCATAAATCACAGCTTGAGTAGAACCAGTACAAGGCAGCCAGTTCTTACATAAGTTACAGCTTTGGTAGAACCAGTACAAGGCAGAGAGTTCTTACATAAATTATAGCTCCAGTAGAACCAGTACAAGGCAGAGAGTTCTTACATAAATTACAGCTTGAGTAGTACCAGTAGAAGGCAGACATTTCTTACATAAATTACATCTCAGGTAGAACCAGTACAAGGCAGACAGTTCTTACATAAATTACATCTTGAGTAGAACCAGTACAAGGCAGATAGTTCTTACATAAATTACAGCTTGAGTAGAACCAGTACAAGGCAGACAGTTCTTGCATAAATTACAGCTCGAGTAGAACCAGTACAAGGCAGATAGTTCTTACATAAATTACAACTCGAGTAGAACCAGTACAAGGCAGACAGTTCTTTCATAAATTACAGCTCGAGTAGAACCAGTACAAGGCAGATAGTTCTTACATAAATTACATCTCGAGTAGAACCAGTACAAGGCAGACAGTTCTTACATAAATTACAGCTTGAGTAGAACCAGTACAAGGCAGATAGTTCTTACATAAATTACAGCTTGAGTAGAACCAGTACAAGGCAGACAGTTCTTACATAAATTACAGCTTGGGTAGAACCAGTACAAGGCAGACAGTTCTTACATAAATTACAGCTTGAGTAGAACCAGTACAAGGCAGATAGTTCTTACATAAATAACAACTTGAGTAGAACCAGTACAAGGCAGACAGTTCTTACATTAATTACATCTCGAGTAGAACCAGTACAAGGCAGACAGTTCTTACATAAATTATAGGTCCAGTAGAACCAGTAGAAGGCAGACAGTTCTTACATAAATTACAACTTGAGTAGAACCAGTACAAGGCAGACAGTTCTTACATAAATTACAACTCGAGTAGAACCAGGACAAGGCAGATAGTTCTTACATACATTACAACTTGAGTAGAACCGGTACAAGGCAGACAGTTCTTACATAAATTACAACTTGAGTAGAACCAGTACAAGGCAGACAGTTCTTACATTAATTACATCTCGAGTAGAACCAGTACAAGGCAGACAGTTCTTACATAAATTATAGCTCCAGTAGAACCAGTAGAAGGCAGACAGTTCTTACATAAATTACAACTTGAGTAGAACCAGTACAAGGCAGACAGTTCTTACATAAATTACAACTCGAGTAGAACCAGGACAAGGCAGATAGTTCTTACATACATTACAACTTGAGTAGAACCGGTACAAGGCAGACAGTTCTTACATAAATTACAACTTGAGTAGAACCAGTACAAGGCAGACAGTTCTTACATAAATTACAACTCGAGTAGAACCAGTACAAGGCAGACAGTTCTTACATAAATTACAACTCGAGTAGAACCAGAACAAGGCAGATAGTTCTTACATACATTACAACTTGAGTAGAACCGGTACAAGGCAGACTGTTCTTACATAAATTACAACTCGAGTAGAACCAGAACAAGGCAGATAGTTCTTACATACATTACAACTTGAGTACAACCAGTACAAGGCAGACAGTTCTTACATAAATTACAAGTCGAGTAGAACCAGAACAAGGCAGACTGTTCTTACATAAATTATAGCTCCAGTAGAATCGGTAGAAGGCAGACAGTTCTTACATTAATTACATCTCGAGTAGAACCAGTACAATGCAGACTGTTCTTACATAAATTACAACTCCAGTAGAACCAGTACAAGGCAGACAGTTCTTACATAAATTACAACTCGAGAAGAACCAGTACAAGGCAGACAGTTCTTACATAAATTACAACTCCAGTAGAACCAGTACAAGGCAGACAGTTCTTACATAAATTACAACTCGAGAAGAACCAGTACAAGGCAGACAGTTCTTACATAAATTACAACTCGAGAAGAACCAGTACAAGGCAGACAGTTCTTACATAAACTATAGCTCCAGTAGAACCAGTAGAAGGCAGACAGTTGTTACAAAAATTACATCTCAGGTAGAACCAGTACAATGCAGACAGTTCTTACATAAATTACATCTCAGGTAGAACCAGTACAAGGCAGACAGTTCTTACATAAATTACATCTCAGGTAGAACCAGTACAAGGCAGACAGTTCGTACATAAATTACATCTGAGGTAGAACCAGTACAAGGCAGACAGTTCTTACATAAATTACATCTCAGGTAGAACCAGTACAAGGCAGACAGTTCTTACATAAATTACATCTCAGGTAGAACCAGTACAAGGCAGACAGTTCTTACATAAATTACATCTCAGGAAGAACCAGTACAAGGCAGACAGTTCGTACATAAATTACATCTGAGGTAGAACCAGTACAAGGCAGACAGTTCTTACATAAATTACATCTCAGGTAGAACCAGTACAAGGCAGACTGTTCTTACATAAATTATAGCTTGAGTACAACCAGTAGAAGGCAGACAGTTCTTACATTAATTACATCTCAGGTAGAACCAGTACAAGGCAGACAGTTCTTACATAAATTACATCTCAGGTAGAACCAGTACAAGGCAGACAGTTCTTACATAAATTACATCTCAGGTAGAACCAGTACAAGGCAGACAGTTCTTACATAAATTACATCTCAGGTAGAACCAGTACAAGGCAGACAGTTCTACATAAATTACATCTCAGGTAGAACCAGTACAAGGCCGACAGTTCTTACATTAATTACATCTCGAGTAGAACCAGTACAAGGCAGACAGTTCTTACATAAATTACATCTCGAGTAGAAACAGTACAAGGCAGACAGTTCTTACATAAATTATATCTCGAGTAGAACCAGTACAAGGCAGACAGTTCTTACATAAATTACAGCTCAAGTAGAACCAGTACAGGGCAGATAGTTCATATATAAATTACAGCTTGGGTAGAGCCAGTAGAAGGCCGACAGTTCTTACATAAATTACAACTCGAGTAGAACCAGTAGAAGGCCGACAGTTCTTACATAAATTATAGCTTGAGTAGAACCAGTACAAGGCCGACAGTTCTTACATAAATTACAGCTCGAGTAGAACCAGTACAAGGCAGACAGTTCTTACATAAATTACAGCTCGAGTAGAACCAGTACAAGGCCGACAGTTCTTACATAAATTACAGCTCAGGTAGAACAAGTACAAGGCAGACAGTTCTTACATAAATTATAGCTTGAGTAGAACCAGTACAAGGCAGACAGTTCTTACATAAATTACAGCTCGAGTAGAACCAGTACAAGGCAGACAGTTCTTACATAAATTATAGCTTGAGTAGAACCAGTACAAGGCCGACAGTTCTTACATAAATTACAGCTCAGGTAGAACAAGTACAAGGCAGACAGTTCTTACATAAATTATAGCTTGAGTAGAGCCAGTAGAAGGCAGACAGTTGTTACATAAATTATAGCTTGAGTAGAACCAGTACAATGCAGACAGTTCTTACATAAATTACAGCTTGGGTAGAACCAGTAGAAGGCAGACAGTTTTTTCATAAATTACAGCTCGAGTAGAACCAATACAAGGCAGATAGTTCTTACATAAATTACAGCTTCAGTAGAACCAGTACAATCTAGATAGTTCGTACATAAATTACAGCTCGAGTAGAACCAGTACAAGGCAGACAGTTCTTACATAAATTACATCTCGAGTAGAAACAGTACAAGGCAGACAGTTCTTACATAAATTACATCTCGAGTAGAACCAGTACAAGGCAGACAGTTCTTACATAAATTACAGCTCAAGTAGAACCAGTACAGGGCAGATAGTTCATATATAAATTACAGCTTGGGTAGAGCCAGTAGAAGGCCGACAGTTCTTACATAAATTACAACTCGAGTAGAACCAGTAGAAGGCAGATAGTTCTTACATAAATTACAGCTTGAGTAGAACCAATACAAGGCAGACATTTCTTACATAAATTACAGCTCAAGTAAAACCAGTACAAGGCAGACAGTTCTTACATAAATTATAGCTTGAGTAGAACCAATACAAGGACGTTTCTTACATAAATTATAGCTTGAGTAGAACCAGTACAAGGCAGACAGTTCTTACATAAATTATAGCTTGAGTAGAACCAGTACAAGGCAGACAGTTCTTACATAAATTACAGCTTGAGTAGAACCAGTACAAAGAAGACAGTTTTTACATAAATTATAGCTCGAGTAGAACCAGTAGAAGGCAGACATTTCTTACATAAATTACAGTTCGAGTAGAACCAGTACAAGGCATACAGTTTTTACATACATAACAGCACGGGTAGAACCAGTACAAGGCAGACAGTTCTTACATATATTACAACTTGAGTAGAACCAGTAGAAGGCAGACAGTTTTTACATAAATTACAACTCGAGTAGAACCAGTAGAAGGCCGACAGTTCTTACATAAATTACAGCTCGAGTAGAACCAGAACAAGGCAGATAGTTCTTATATAAATTACAACTCGAGTAGAACCAGTACAAAGAAGCCAGTTCGTACATAAATTACAACTCGAGTAGAACCAGTACAAGGCAGACAGTTCGTACATAAATTACAGCTCGAGTAGAACCAGTACAAGGCAGACAGTTCTTACATAAATTTCAGCTTGGGTAGAACCAGTACAAGGCAGACAGTTCTTACATAAATTTCAGCTCGAGCAGAACCAGTACAAGGCAGACAGTTCTTACATAAATTACAGCTTGAGTAGAACCAGACCAAGGCAGATAGTTCTTATATAAATTACAGCTTGGGTAGAACCAGTAGAAGGCCGACAGTTCTTACATAAATTACAACTCGAGTAGAACCAGTAGAAGGCAGACAGTTCTTACATAAATTTCAGCTCGGGTAGAACCAGTTCTACGCAGACAGTTCGTACATAAATTACAGTTCGAGTAGAACCAGTACAATTCAGACAGTTCTTACATAAATTACAGCTCGAGTAGAACCAGTACAATTCAGATATTTCTTATATAAATTACAGCTCGAGTAGAACCAGTACAAGGCAGACAGTTCTTACATAAATTTCAGCTCATGTAGAACCAGTACAAGGCAGACAGTTCTTACATAAATTTCAGCTCGAGTAGAACCAGTACAAGGCACACAGTTCTGACATAAATTACAACTCGAGTAGAACCAGTACAAGGCAGACAGTTCTTACATAAATTACAACTCGAGTAGAATCAGTAGAAGGCAGACAGTTCTTACATAAGTTACAGCTCGAGTAGAGCCAGTACAAGGCAGACAGTTCTTACATAAATTTCAGCTCGAGTAGAGCCAGTACATGGCAGATAGTTCTTACATAAATTACAGCTCGAGTAGAACCAGTAGAAGGCAGACAGTTCTTACATAAATTACAACTCGAGTAGAATCAGTAGAAGGCAGACAGTTCTTACATAAATTACAGCTCATGTAGAACCAGTACAAGGCAGACAGTTCTTACATAAATTTCAGCTCATGTAGAACCAGTACAAGGCAGACAGTTCTTACATAAATTACAACTTGAGTAGAACCAGTACAAGGCAGACAGTTCTTACATAAATTACAACTCGAGTAGAACCAGTACAAGGCAGACAGTTCTTACATAAATTACAACTCGAGTAGAACCAGAACAAGGCAGATAGTTCTTACATACATTACAACTTGAGTAGAACCGGTACAAGGCAGACTGTTCTTACATAAATTACAACTCGAGTAGAACCAGAACAAGGCAGATAGTTCTTACATACATTACAACTTGAGTACAACCAGTACAAGGCAGACAGTTCTTACATAAATTACAAGTCGAGTAGAACCAGAACAAGGCAGACTGTTCTTACATAAATTATAGCTCCAGTAGAATCGGTAGAAGGCAGACAGTTCTTACAAAAATTACATCTCGAGTAGGACCAGTAGAAGGCAGACAGTTCTTACATTAATTACATCTCGAGTAGAACCAGTACAATGCAGACTGTTCTTACATAAATTACAACTCCAGTAGAACCAGTACAAGGCAGACAGTTCTTACATAAATTACAACTCGAGAAGAACCAGTACAAGGCAGACAGTTCTTACATAAATTACAACTCCAGTAGAACCAGTACAAGGCAGACAGTTCTTACATAAATTACAACTCGAGAAGAACCAGTACAAGGCAGACAGTTCTTACATAAATTACAACTCGAGAAGAACCAGTACAAGGCAGACAGTTCTTACATAAACTATAGCTCCAGTAGAACCAGTAGAAGGCAGACAGTTGTTACAAAAATTACATCTCAGGTAGAACCAGTACAATGCAGACAGTTCTTACATAAATTACATCTCAGGTAGAACCAGTACAAGGCAGACAGTTCTTACATAAATTACATCTCAGGTAGAACCAGTACAAGGCAGACAGTTCGTACATAAATTACATCTGAGGTAGAACCAGTACAAGGCAGACAGTTCTTACATAAATTACATCTCAGGTAGAACCAGTACAAGGCAGACAGTTCTTACATAAATTACATCTCAGGTAGAACCAGTACAAGGCAGACAGTTCTTACATAAATTACATCTCAGGTAGAACCAGTACAAGGCAGACAGTTCGTACATAAATTACATCTGAGGTAGAACCAGTACAAGGCAGACAGTTCTTACATAAATTACATCTCAGGTAGAACCAGTACAAGGCAGACTGTTCTTACATAAATTATAGCTTGAGTACAACCAGTAGAAGGCACACAGTTCTTACATAAATTACATCTCAGGTAGAACCAGTACAAGGCAGACTGTTCTTACATAAATTATAGCTTGAGTACAACCAGTAGAAGGCAGACAGTTCTTACATTAATTACATCTCAGGTAGAACCAGTACAAGGCAGACAGTTCTTACATAAATTACATCTCAGGTAGAACCAGTACAAGGCAGACAGTTCTTACATAAATTACATCTCAGGTAGAACCAGTACAAGGCAGACAGTTCTTACATAAATTACATCTCAGGTAGAACCAGTACAAGGCAGACAGTTCTACATAAATTACATCTCAGGTAGAACCAGTACAAGGCCGACAGTTCTTACATTAATTACATCTCGAGTAGAACCAGTACAAGGCAGACAGTTCTTACATAAATTACATCTCGAGTAGAAACAGTACAAGGCAGACAGTTCTTACATAAATTATATCTCGAGTAGAACCAGTACAAGGCAGACAGTTCTTACATAAATTACAGCTCAAGTAGAACCAGTACAGGGCAGATAGTTCATATATAAATTACAGCTTGGGTAGAGCCAGTAGAAGGCCGACAGTTCTTACATAAATTACAACTCGAGTAGAACCAGTAGAAGGCCGACAGTTCTTACATAAATTATAGCTTGAGTAGAACCAGTACAAGGCCGACAGTTCTTACATAAATTACAGCTCGAGTAGAACCAGTACAAGGCAGACAGTTCTTACATAAATTACAGCTCGAGTAGAACCAGTACAAGGCCGACAGTTCTTACATAAATTACAGCTCAGGTAGAACAAGTACAAGGCAGACAGTTCTTACATAAATTATAGCTTGAGTAGAACCAGTACAAGGCAGACAGTTCTTACATAAATTACAGCTCGAGTAGAACCAGTACAAGGCAGACAGTTCTTACATAAATTATAGCTTGAGTAGAACCAGTACAAGGCCGACAGTTCTTACATAAATTACAGCTCAGGTAGAACAAGTACAAGGCAGACAGTTCTTACATAAATTATAGCTTGAGTAGAGCCAGTAGAAGGCAGACAGTTGTTACATAAATTATAGCTTGAGTAGAACCAGTACAATGCAGACAGTTCTTACATAAATTACAGCTTGGGTAGAACCAGTAGAAGGCAGACAGTTTTTTCATAAATTACAGCTCGAGTAGAACCAATACAAGGCAGATAGTTCTTACATAAATTACAGCTTCAGTAGAACCAGTACAATCTAGATAGTTCGTACATAAATTACAGCTCGAGTAGAACCAGTACAAGGCAGACAGTTCTTACATAAATTACATCTCGAGTAGAAACAGTACAAGGCAGACAGTTCTTACATAAATTACATCTCGAGTAGAACCAGTACAAGGCAGACAGTTCTTACATAAATTACAGCTCAAGTAGAACCAGTACAGGGCAGATAGTTCATATAAAAATTACAGCTTGGGTAGAGCCAGTAGAAGGCCGACAGTTCTTACATAAATTACAACTCGAGTAGAACCAGTAGAAGGCAGATAGTTCTTACATAAATTACAGCTTGAGTAGAACCAATACAAGGCAGACATTTCTTACATAAATTACAGCTCAAGTAAAACCAGTACAAGGCAGACAGTTCTTACATAAATTATAGCTTGAGTAGAACCAATACAAGGACGTTTCTTACATAAATTATAGCTTGAGTAGAACCAGTACAAGGCAGACAGTTCTTACATAAATTATAGCTTGAGTAGAACCAGTACAAGGCAGACAGTTCTTACATAAATTACAGCTTGAGTAGAACCAGTACAAAGAAGACAGTTTTTACATAAATTATAGCTCGAGTAGAACCAGTAGAAGGCAGACATTTCTTACATAAATTACAGTTCGAGTAGAACCAGTACAAGGCATACAGTTTTTACATACATAACAGCACGGGTAGAACCAGTACAAGGCAGACAGTTCTTACATATATTACAACTTGAGTAGAACCAGTAGAAGGCAGACAGTTTTTACATAAATTACAACTCGAGTAGAACCAGTAGAAGGCCGACAGTTCTTACATAAATTACAGCTCGAGTAGAACCAGAACAAGGCAGATAGTTCTTATATAAATTACAACTCGAGTAGAACCAGTACAAAGAAGCCAGTTCGTACATAAATTACAACTCGAGTAGAACCAGTACAAGGCAGACAGTTCGTACATAAATTACAGCTCGAGTAGAACCAGTACAAGGCAGACAGTTCTTACATAAATTTCAGCTTGGGTAGAACCAGTACAAGGCAGACAGTTCTTACATAAATTTCAGCTCGAGCAGAACCAGTACAAGGCAGACAGTTCTTACATAAATTACAGCTTGAGTAGAACCAGACCAAGGCAGATAGTTCTTATATAAATTACAGCTTGGGTAGAACCAGTAGAAGGCCGACAGTTCTTACATAAATTACAACTCGAGTAGAACCAGTAGAAGGCAGACAGTTCTTACATAAATTTCAGCTCGGGTAGAACCAGTTCTACGCAGACAGTTCGTACATAAATTACAGTTCGAGTAGAACCAGTACAATTCAGACAGTTCTTACATAAATTACAGCTCGAGTAGAACCAGTACAATTCAGATATTTCTTATATAAATTACAGCTCGAGTAGAACCAGTACAAGGCAGACAGTTCTTACATAAATTTCAGCTCATGTAGAACCAGTACAAGGCAGACAGTTCTTACATAAATTTCAGCTCGAGTAGAACCAGTACAAGGCACACAGTTCTGACATAAATTACAACTCGAGTAGAACCAGTACAAGGCAGACAGTTCTTACATAAATTACAACTCGAGTAGAATCAGTAGAAGGCAGACAGTTCTTACATAAGTTACAGCTCGAGTAGAGCCAGTACAAGGCAGACAGTTCTTACATAAATTTCAGCTCGAGTAGAGCCAGTACATGGCAGATAGTTCTTACATAAATTACAGCTCGAGTAGAACCAGTAGAAGGCAGACAGTTCTTACATAAATTACAACTCGAGTAGAATCAGTAGAAGGCAGACAGTTCTTACATAAATTACAGCTCATGTAGAACCAGTACAAGGCAGACAGTTCTTACATAAATTTCAGCTCATGTAGAACCAGTACAAGGCAGACAGTTCTTACATAAATTTCAGCTCGAGTAGAGCCAGTACAAGGCAGATAGTTCGTACATAAATTACAGCTCGAGTAGAACCAGTAGAAGGCAGACAGTTCTTACATAAATTACAACTCGAGTAGAATCAGTAGAAGGCAGACAGTTCTTACATAAGTTACAGCTCGAGTAGAGCCAGTACAAGGCAGACAGTTCTTACATAAATTACAGTTTGGGTAGAACCAGTAGAAGGCAGACAGTTTTTACATAAATTACAACTCGAGTAGAACCAGTAGAAGGCAGACAGTTCTTACATAAATTTCAGCTCGGGTAGAACCAGTTCTACGCAGACAGTTCTTACATAAATTACAGCTCAAGTAGAACCAGTACAAGGCAGATAGTTCTTATATAAATTACAGCTTGGGTATAGCCAGTAGAAGGCCGACAGCTCTTACATAAATTACAACTCGAGTAGAACCAGTACAAAGAAGCCAGTTTTTACATAAATTATAGCTCGAGTAGAACCAGAACAAGGCCGACAGTTCTTACATAAATTACAACTTAGATAGAACCAGTACAAGGCAGACAGTTCTTACATAAATTATAGCTTGAGTAGAACCAGTACAAGGCAGACAGTTCTTACATAAATTACAACTCAGATAGAACCAGTACAAGGCAGACAGTTCTTACATAAATTACAACTCAGATAGAACCAGTACAAGGCAGACAGTTCTTACATAAATTATAGCTTGAGTAGAACCAGTACAAGGCAGACAGTTGTTACATAAATTATAGCTTGAGTAGAACCAGTACAATGCAGACAGTTCTTACATAAATTACAGCTTGGGTAGAACCAGTAGAAGGCAGACAGTTTTTTCATAAATTACAGCTCGAGTAGAACCAATACAAGGCAGACAGTTCTTACATAAATTACAGCTTGAGTAGAACCAGTACAATCTAGATAGTTCGTACATAAATTACAGCTCGAGTAGAACCCGTACAAGGCAGATAGTTCTTACATAAATTACAGCTTGAGTAGAACCAATACAAGGCAGACATTTCTTACATAAATTACAGCTCAAGTAGAACCAGTACAAGGCAGACAGTTCTTACATAAATTATAGCTTGAGTAGAACCAATACAAGGACATTTCTTACATAAATTATAGCTTGAGTAGAACCAGTACAAGGCAGACAGTTGTTACATAAATTATAGCTTGAGTAGAACCAGTACAAGGCAGACAGTTCTTACATAAATTACAGATTGAGTAGAACCAGTACAAAGAAGACAGTTTTTACATAAATTATAGCTCGAGTAGAACCAGAAGAAGGCAGACATTTCTTACATAAATTACAGCTCGAGTAGAACCAGAACAAGGCAGACAGTTCTTACATATATTACAACTCGAGTAGAACCAGTAGAAGGCAGACAGTTTTTACATAAATTACAACTCGAGTAGAACCAGTAGAAGGCAGACAGTTCTTACATAAGTTACAGCTCGAGTAGAACCAGTACAATGCAGACCGTTGGTACATAAATTTCAGCTCGAGTAGAACCAGTAGAAGGCCGACAGTTCTTACATAAATGACAGCTCGAGTAGAACCAGAACAAGGCAGATAGTTCTTACATAAATTACAGCTCGAGTAGAACCAGTACAAGGCAGATAGTTCTTATATAAATTACAGCTCGAGTAGAACCAGAACAAGGCAGACAGTTCTTACATAAATTTCAGCTCGAGTAGAACCAGTACAAGGCAGACAGTTCTTACATAAATTACAGCTCGAATAGAACCAGTACAAGGCAGACAGTTCTTACATAAATTACAGTTTGGGTAGAACAAGTAGAAGGCAGACAGTTCTTACATGAATTACAACTCGAGTAGAACCAGTAGAATGCAGACAGTTCTTACATAAATTTCAGCTCGGGTAGAACCAGTTCTACGCAGACAGTTCGTACATAAATTACAGTTCGAGTAGAACCAGTACAATTCAGACAGTTCTTACATAAATTACAGCTCGAGTAGAACCAGTACAATTCAGATATTTCTTATATAAATAACAGCTCGAGTAGAACCAGTACAAGGCAGACAGTTCTTACATAAATTTCAGCTCGTGTAGAACCAGTTCAAGGCAGACAGTTCGTACATAAATTAAAACTCGAGTAGAACCAGTACAAGGCAGACAGTTCTTACATAAATTTCAGCTCGAGTAGAACCAGTTCAAGGCAGACAGTTCATACATAAATTACAACTCGAGTAGAACCAGTACAAGGCAGACAGTTCTTACATAAATTACAACTCGAGTAGAACTAGTAGAAGGCAGACAGTTCTTACATAAATTACAGCTTGGGTAGAACCAGTAGAAGGCAGACAGTTCTTACATAAATTACAACTCGGGTAGAACCAGTACAAGGCAGACAGTTCGTACATAAATTACAGCTCGAGTAGAACCAGTACAAGGCAGACAGTTCTTACATAAATTTCAGCTCGGGTAGAACCAGTACAAGGCAGACACTTCGTACATAAATTACAGCTCGAGTAGAAGCAGTACAAGGCAGACAGTTCTTACATAAATTACAACTCGAGTAGAACTAGTCCAAGGCAGACTGTTCTTACATAAATTATAGCTCGAATAGAACAGTACAAGGCAGATATTTCTTACATAAATTACAGCTCGAGTAGAACTAGTACAAGGCAGACAGTTCTTACATAAATTACAGCTCGAATAGAACAGTACAAGGCAGATAGTTCTTATATAAATTAGAACTTGGGTAGAACCAGTACAAGGCAGACAGTTCTTACATAAATTACAGCTCGAGTAGAACCAGTAGAAGGCAGACAGTTCTTACATAAATTACAGCTCGACTAGGATCAGCACAAGGCAGACAGTTCTTACATAAATTACAACTTGGGTAGAACCAGTACAAGGCAGACAGTTCTTATATAAATAACAGCTCGGGTAGAACCAGTACAAGGCAGACAGTTCTTATATAAATTATAGCTTTAGTAGAACCAGGACAAGGCAGACTGTTCTTATATAAATTATAGCTCTAGTAGAACCAGTACAAGGCAGACAGTTCTTACATACATTACATCTCGAGTAGAACCAGTTCAAGGCAGACAGTTCTAACATAAATTACAACTCGAGTAGAACCAGTACAAGGCAGACAGTTCTTACATAAATTACAGCTCGAGTAGAACCAGTACAAGGCAGAGAGTTCTTACATATATGACAGCTCGGGTAGAACCAGTGCAATGCAGAGAGTTCTTACATAAATTACAGCTCGAGTAGAACCAGTACAAGGCAGACAGTTCTTACATAAATTACAGCTCGGGCATAACCAGTACAAGGCAGACAGTTCTTACATAAATTACAGCTTGGGTAGAACCAGTACAAGGCAGACAGTTCTTGCATAAATTATAGCTCCAGTAGAACCAGTAGAAGGCAGACAGTTCTTACATAAATTACAGCCCGAGTAGAACCAGTAGAAGACAGACAGTTCTTACATACATTACAGCTTGAGCAGAACCAGTACAAGGCAGATAGTTCTTGCATAAATTACAGCTCGAGTAGAACCAGTACAAGGCAGACAGTTTTTACATAAATTACATCTCAGGTATAACCAGTACAATGCAGACAGTTCTTACATAAATTGCAGCTCGGGTAGAACCAGTGCAATGCAGACAGTTCTTACATAAATTACAGCCCGAGTAGAACCAGTAGAAGACAGACAGTTCTTACATACATTACAGCTTGAGTAGAACCAGTACAAGGCAGATAGTTCTTGCATAAATTACAGCTCGAGTAGAACCAGTACAAGGCAGACAGTTTTTACATAAATTACATCTCCGGTATAACCAGTACAATGCAGACAGTTCTTACATAAATTGCAGCTCGGATAGAACCAGTGCAATGCAGAGAGTTCTTACATAAATTACATCTCGAGTAGAACCAGTACAAGGCAGACAGTTCTTACATAAATTACAGCTCGAGTAGAACCATTACAAGGCAGACAGTTCTTACATAAATTATAGCTCGAGTAGAACCAGTACAAGGCAGACAGTTCTTACATAAATTACAGCTCGAGTAAAACCAGTACAAGGCAGACAGTTCTTACATAAATTATAGCTCGGCTGGGACCAGTAGAAGGCAGACAGTTCTTACATAAATTACAGCTCAAGTAGAGCCAGTACAAGGCAGACAGTTCTTACATAAATTACAGCTCGAGTAGAGCCAGAACAAGGCAGAGAGTTCTTACATAAATTATAGCTCGAGTAGAACCAGAACAAGGCAGACAGTTCTTACATAAATTACAGCTCGAGTAGAACCAGTAGAAGGCAGACAGTTCTTACATAAATTACAGCTCGACTAGAATCAGCACAAGGCAGACAGTTCTCATATAAATTACAACTTGGGTAGAACCAGTACAAGGCAGACAGTTCTTATATAAATAACAGCTCGGGTAGAACCAGTACAAGGCAGACAGTTCTTATATAAATTATAGCTTTAGTAGAACCAGGACAAGGCAGACTGTTCTTATATAAATTATAGCTCTAGTAGAACCAGTACAAGGCAGACAGTTCTTACATACATTACATCCCGAGTAGAACCAGTACAAGGCAGACAGTTCTAACATAAATTACAACTCGAGTAGAACCAGTACAAGGCAGACAGTTCTTACATAAATTACAGCTCGAGTAGAACCAGTACAAGGCAGAGAGTTCTTACATATATGACAGCTCGGGTAGAACCAGTGCAATGCAGAGAGTTCTTACATAAATTACAGCTCGAGTAGAACCAGTACAAGGCAGACAGTTCTTACATAAATTACAGCTTGGGTAGAACTAGTACAAGGCAGACAGTTCTTGCATAAAATATAGCTCCAGTAGAACCAGAAGAAGGCAGACAGTTCTTACATAAATTACAGCCCGAGTAGAACCAGTAGAAGACAGACAGTTCTTACATACATTACAGCTTGAGTAGAACCAGTACAAGGCAGATAGTTCTTGCATAAATTACAGCTCGAGTAGAACCAGTACAAGGCAGACAGTTTTTACATAAATTACAGCTCGAGTAGAACCATTACAAGGCAGACAGTTCTTACATAAATTATAGCTCGAGTAGAACCAGTACAAGGCAGACAGTTCTTACATAAATTACAGCTCGAGTAAAACCAGTACAAGGCAGACAGTTCTTACATAAATTATAGCTCGGCTGGGACCAGTAGAAGGCAGACAGTTCTTACATAAATTACAGCTCAAGTAGAGCCAGTACAAGGCAGACAGTTCTTACATAAATTACAGCTCGAGTAGAGCCAGAACAAGGCAGAGAGTTCTTACATAAATTATAGCTCGAGTAGAACCAGAACAAGGCAGACAGTTCTTACATAAATTACAGCTCGAGTAGAACCAGTAGAAGGCAGACAGTTCTTACATAAATTACAGCTCGACTAGAATCAGCACAAGGCAGACAGTTCTCATATAAATTACAACTTGGGTAGAACCAGTACAAGGCAGACAGTTCTTATATAAATAACAGCTCGGGTAGAACCAGTACAAGGCAGACAGTTCTTATATAAATTATAGCTTTAGTAGAACCAGGACAAGGCAGACTGTTCTTATATAAATTATAGCTCTAGTAGAACCAGTACAAGGCAGACAGTTCTTACATACATTACATCCCGAGTAGAACCAGTACAAGGCAGACAGTTCTAACATAAATTACAACTCGAGTAGAACCAGTACAAGGCAGACAGTTCTTACATAAATTACAGCTCGAGTAGAACCAGTACAAGGCAGAGAGTTCTTACATATATGACAGCTCGGGTAGAACCAGTGCAATGCAGAGAGTTCTTACATAAATTACAGCTCGAGTAGAACCAGTACAAGGCAGACAGTTCTTACATAAATTACAGCTCGGGCATAACCAGTACAAGGCAGACAGTTCTTACATAAATTACAGCTTGGGTAGAACCAGTACAAGGCAGACAGTTCTTGCATAAATTATAGCTCCAGTAGAACCAGAAGAAGGCAGACAGTTCTTACATAAATTACAGCCCGAGTAGAACCAGTAGAAGACAGACAGTTCTTACATACATTACAGCTTGAGTAGAACCAGTACAAGGCAGATAGTTCTTGCATAAATTACAGCTCGAGTAGAACCAGTACAAGGCAGACAGTTTTTACATAAATTACATCTCAGGTATAACCAGTACAATGCAGACAGTTCTTACATAAATTGCAGCTCGGGTAGAACCAGTGCAATGCAGACAGTTCTTACATAAATAAAAGCCCGAGTAGAACCAGTAGAAGACAGACAGTTCTTACATACATTACAGCTTGAGTAGAACCAGTACAAGGCAGATAGTTCTTGCATAAATTACAGCTCGAGTAGAACCAGTACAAGGCAGACAGTTTTTACATAAATTACATCTCCGGTATAACCAGTACAATGCAGACAGTTCTTACATAAATTGCAGCTCGGATAGAACCAGTGCAATGCAGAGAGTTCTTACATAAATTACATCTCGAGTAGAACCAGTACAAGGCAGACAGTTCTTACATAAATTACAGCTCGAGTAGAACCATTACAAGGCAGACAGTTCTTACATAAATTATAGCTCGAGTAGAACCAGTACAAGGCAGACAGTTCTTACATAAATTACAGCTCGAGTAAAACCAGTACAAGGCAGACAGTTCTTACATAAATTATAGCTCGGCTGGGACCAGTAGAAGGCAGACAGTTCTTACATAAATTACAGCTCGAGTAGAGCCAGTACAAGGCAGACAGTTCTTACATAAATTACAGCTCGAGTAGAGCCAGAACAAGGCAGAGAGTTCTTACATAAATTATAGCTCGAGTAGAACCAGTACAAGGCAGACAGTTCTTACATAAATTACAGCTCGAGTAGAAACCAGTACAAGGCAGACAGTTCTTACACAAGTTACAGCTTGGGTAGAACCAGTACAAGGCAGATAGTTCGTACATAAATTACAGCTCGAGTAGAACCAGTACAAGGCAGACAGTTCTTACATAAATTACAGCTCGAGTAGAACCAGTACAAGGCAGACAGTTCTTACATAAATTACAGCTCGAGTAGAACCATTACAAGGCAGACAGTTCTTACATAAATTATAGCTCGAGTAGAACCAGTACAAGGCAGACAGTTCTTACATAAATTACAGCTCGAGTAAAACCAGTACAAGGCAGACAGTTCTTACATAAATTATAGCTCGGCTAGGACCAGTAGAAGGCAGACAGTTCTTACATAAATTACAGCTCGAGTAGAGCCAGTAGAAGGCAGACAGTTCTTACATAAATTACAGCTCGAGTAGAGCCAGTACAAGGCAGACAGTTCTTACATAAATTACAGCTCGAGTAGAGCCAGAACAAGGCAGAGAGTTCTTACATAAATTATAGCTCGAGAAGGACCAGTAGAAGGCAGATAGTTCTTACATAAATTACAGCTCGAGTAGAACCAGTACAAGGCAGACAGTTCTTACATAAATTACAGCTCGAGTAGAAACCAGTACAAGGCAGACAGTTCTTACACAAGTTACAGCTTGGGTAGAACCAGTACAAGGCAGATAGTTCGTACATAAATTACAGCTCGAGTAGACCCAGTACAAGGCAGACAGTTCTTACATAAATTACAGCTCGAGTAGAACCAGTACATGGCAGACAGTTCTTACATAAATTACATCTGGAGTAGAACCAGTACAAGGCAGGCAGTTCTTACATAAATTCCAGCTCGAGTAGAACCAGTACAAGGCAGACAGTTCTTACATAAATTACAGTTCGGATAGAACCAGTGCAATGCAGAGATTTCTTACATAAATTACATCTCGAGTAGAACCAGTACAAGGCAGACAGTTCTTACATAAATTACAGCTCGAGTAGAACCATTACAAGGCAGACAGTTCTTACATAAATTATAGCTCGAGTAGAACCAGTACAAGGCAGACAGTTCTTACATAAATTACAGCTCGAGTAAAACCAGTACAAGGCAGACAGTTCTTACATAAATTATAGCTCGGGTAGGACCAGTAGAAGGCAGACAGTCCTTACATAAATTACAGCTCGAGTAGAGCCAGTACAAGGCAGACAGTTCTTACATAAATTACAGCTCGAGTAGAGCCAGAACAAGGCAGAGAGTTCTTACATAAATTATAGCTCGAGAAGGACCAGTAGAAGGCAGACAGTTCTTACATAAATTACAGCTCGAGTAGAAACCAGTACAAGGCGGACAGTTCTTACACAAGTTACAGCTTGGGTAGAACCAGTACAAGGCAGATAGTTCGTACATAAATTACAGCTCGAGTAGAACCAGTTCAAGGCAGACAGTTCTTGCATAAATTACAGCTCGAGTAGAACCAGTACAAGGCAGACAGTTCTTACATAAATTACAGCTCGAGTAGAACCAGTACAAGGCAGACAGTTGTTACATAAATTACAGCTCGAGTAGAACCAGTACAAGGCAGACAGTTCTTATATAAATTATAGCTTGGGTAGAACCAGTACAAGGCACACAGTTCTTGCATAAATTATAGCTTGAGTAGAACCATTACAAGGCAGACAGTTCTTACATAAATTATAGCTCGAGTAGAACCAATACAAGGCAGACAGTTCTTACATAAATTACAGCTCGAGTAAAACCAGTACAAGGCAGACAGTTCTTACATAAATTATAGCTCGCGTAGGACCAGTAGAAGGCAGACAGTTCTTACATAAATTACAGCTCGAGTAGAGCCAGTACAAGGCAGACAGTTCTTACATAAATTACAGCTCGAGTAGAGCCAGAACAAGGCAGAGAGTTCTTACATAAATTATAGCTCGAGAAGGACCAGTAGAAGGCAGACAGTTCTTACATAAATTACTGCTCGAGTAGAACCAGTACAAGGCAGACAGTTCTTACATAAATTACAGCTCGAGTAGAAACCAGTACAAGGCAGACAGTTCTTACACAAGTTACAGCTTGGGTAGAACCAGTACAAGGCAGATAGTTCGTACATAAATTACAGCTCGAGTAGAACCAGTTCAAGGCAGACAGTTCTTGCATAAATTACAGCTCGAGTAGAACCAGTACAAGGCAGACAGTTCTTACATAAATTACAGCTCGAGTAGAACCAGTACAAGGCAGACAGTTGTTACATAAATTACAGCTCGAGTAGAACCAGTACAAGGCAGACAGTTCTTATATAAATTATAGCTTGGGTAGAACCAGTACAAGGCACACAGTTCTTGCATAAATTATAGCTTGAGTAGAACCATTACAAGGCAGACAGTTCTTACATAAATTATAGCTCGAGTAGAACCAATACAAGGCAGACAGTTCTTACATAAATTACAGCTCGAGTAAAACCAGTACAAGGCAGACAGTTCTTACATAAATTATAGCTCGGGTAGGACCAGTAGAAGGCAGACAGTTCTTACATAAATTACAGCTCGAGTAGAGCCAGTACAAGGCAGACAGTTCTTACATAAATTACAGCTCGAGTAGAGCCAGAACAAGGCAGAGAGTTCTTACATAAATTATAGCTCGAGAAGGACCAGTAGAAGGCAGACAGTTCTTACATAAATTATAGCTCGAGTAGAACCAGTACAAGGCAGACAGTTCTTACATAAATTACAGCTCGAGTAGAAACCAGTACAAGGCAGACAGTTCTTACACAAGTTACAGCTTGGGTAGAACCAGTACAAGGCAGATAGTTCGTACATAAATTACAGCTCGAGAAGAACCAGTACAAGGCAGACAGTTCTTACATAAATTACAGCTCGAGTAGAACCAGTACAAGGCAGACAGTTCTTACATAAATTATAGCTCGAGTAGAACCAGTACAAGGCAGACAGTTCTTACATAAATTACAGCTCGAGTAAAACCAGTACAAGGCAGACAGTTCTTACATAATTTATAGCTCGGGTAGGACCAGTAGAAGGCAGACAGTTCTTACATAAATTACAGCTCGAGTAGAGCCAGTACAAGGCAGAGAGTTCTTACATAAATTATAGCTCGAGAAGGACCAGTAGAAGGCAGACAGTTCTTACATAAATTACAGCTCGAGTAGAACCAGTACAAGGCAGACAGTTCTTACATAAATTACAGCTCGAGTAGAAACCAGTACAAGGCAGACAGTTCTTACACAAGTTACAGCTTGGGTAGAACCAGTACAAGGCAGATAGTTCGTACATAAATTACAGCTCGAGTAGAACCAGTTCAAGGCAGACAGTTCTTGCATAAATTACAGCTCGAGTAGAACCAGTACAAGGCAGACAGTTCTTACATAAATTACAGCTCGAGTAGAACCAGTACAAGGCAGACAGTTCTTACATAAATTACAGCTCGAGTAGAACCAGTACAAGGCAGACAGTTCTTATATAAATTATAGCTTGGGTAGAACCAGTACAAGGCACACAGTTCTTGCATAAATTATAGCTTGAGTAGAACCAGTACAAGGCAGACAGTTCTAACACAAATTACCGCTCGGGTAGAACCAATACAAGGCAAACAGTTCTTTCATAAATTATAGCTTAAGTAGACCCAGTACAAAACTGAGAAACAGTTCTTACATAAAGTGTAGCTTGAAGAAATAGAGTTTACAAAACAGTTTAAAAAGCTTTCTGACTTAAGAAGCCACAGCCAGTAAAAATAACACAATCGATCATTGTGTAGACAAACGTGTCCTTAATGTCTTCACTTCCAATAGCGATTACAAACAACACAAAACACACCTATTTGCAATATTATTTTGTCTTTTCAACGCACAGTGACCAAAATAAAAGTACGTGAGCGCAGGCAGAAAGAACTTTGCATTTCTAATAATTCACACATTGAAATCGACATCTCTATCCGCCTCACTGTAAAGCCCGAAGCCTACAACTTTAATAATTGTTTTGAAATGAAATAAAATAATCCTTAAATAGCAGATAAGAAGTATGATACTGGTTCTACTAAACTGGTCTGGCCATTCTGATAGAATGATCTAAATTTATGTTTTAACTTTTATTTTAAAAAACGACATTTCTTGGTTTTAAATTGTTTTTTTTTTTGTATATTTAGGAGGTGCTCTCAGCACCACTGTATGTCCCAGAAACAATAGTTAGGGCGAGGGTAAATAAAACCAAGTATTGCATTGGATGGTTAAGTGAAACTGTCAACGCCGGCTTAGTAGATGCTTGTGGCACCTTTTTAGGACCAGTTACGAGTTATTATAAAGTCAATAATTTAAATAATTAATGCTTTATAAAGTTTATTATGTACATTCTCAAATACTAGTATGCGTTATTTCAGGCCTGTCCGATGTTACTAGTCTATGTTTTATCAAATTATCTGAATAGAAAAGACTGGTTAACATGTGGATGATGGGACCGGTATTTTTATTCTGTGGTCCCGTTGACAGCCGGATTTTTTTTATTCGTCCCCATGCACCATAGAAGTAGAGTTATAAGAGATTTTACAGCGCAAAAGATTGAGAGAAAAGAAGGGAAGGGAAATATATATATATATATATATATATATATATATATATATATATATATATATATATATATATATATATATATATATATATATATATATATATATATATATATATATATATATATATACTCATGCTTGACAATTACAAAGGATATCTCCCATTCCCTATAGAGTGAGAATATTATTTACATTTTTTAGTTTGTAAGGTGAGAGAGAACTTTATTATACTATGTGGATTTTAGAAATATGCTTGTTTAGTGTTTTGTAAAGATGTATGGACAGGCCTTTGCCCTCGGAGTCACTGTAGGGCGAATCTAGAGCCTCAATCATCCGGATGATTGTGGGCGGTATATGTTTCACAATGTAACGTTCCGACAGATGAATGACGCTAAACCGTGGTCGTCGAATTACTTCCATTTAACGAAATTATAAAACAGGAAGCCAGCAATTATATGTTAGTAGAACAATAGACTGTTACACAACAGGTGTAATATACAAGATCTAATGTTTTTGCTTTTAATATTTTTTCCCTTATTTCTGTCATATAAACAGCTACCAAATATTATTGACAGTTTTGGCATACATGTCTCGGACAGAACCTTTAACAAAAAATACACGCAATCTGAAATTGCTGAAAACACTGCTTAGATCTTTATATCGAATCAGTATCCCGTTTGTTTGCTTGACAGTTTGGAAAATGAGATTAAAGAATGCTAGCTCGTACCACGGATCGGTTCTGTGGTTAGATTTTTCTTTTGTCATTGTCTTTAAATGTCATATTTAAGTTTACAGACCAAGTGTTTAAAACTATGATAAAGCCGACATGCACGTTGTTTTAACCTATTCAAAGTAGTTTAAATTGTCTTTGGCCAGAAAATAAATTAAACTGAATTCGTCCGATAAAATTGAGGAAATGTTAGAAAAATAAAATGAGGAAAAAAAAAAAAGACAAAAGTGAAAAGAATTACTTGGAGATGAACCCGGGATATCTCGGTCGGCAGTCCAGCGCTGCACCAATTGAATCACCGAGTCTTTCTGGATTGCATTGTTTTTATGTTTCTTTGCGACAGGAGCAAAAATTACATCCATATTTCAGCTACATATGTTCTGACTTTGAAAGATTTGAATCAGCACTTTCCAGTTCATTTGTATTAATGATTGGCGATAACATAATAGCAGTAATAATATACCAATTGCACTTATAACTTAAACCGAATGAAATCCTTTTAGTAAATCATTTTGATTTTTTGTAATAATAGAATATATTCTATATTGCTTTTAATGAATCAGCAATACCTTTGCTTAAGCTTGTTCGTGTCTCTACTAACAGATTATAAATTCAGCGACAAGCCGGTATAGAATGAATAGTTTCTCTTGGTTTTGCAGTAAACTAATTGAACAAGTTTATATTTGAAATTGTGTTGACTTACACCTCGAATCTCCGGAGCCATTTTTTCTCTAAAATTTTAAGACGTTATAAGCTCTATGTTGAGTTATTTATATACCATATGGTCATTTTATCTAATCATTTGTCGTTGCTACAAGGTAGGGACAAAGTGTGAACAGTGACAACTCTGACCAGCTAGTGGTGTCATTATTAATGGGGATTATAAAAGATATGAATCTGATGATTGGTTCTGAAATACGTGTCCCAGGTCCTCGGTAAGGAGGTGGGGCCGGACTGAAAATATTTTTGGTTTCCCCTCCCACGACCCAGGTATATTAGGTATGGGTAGGTAGGTAGGTAAAAAAATTTTTTTTCAACTTCTTGTAATTATTTTTATTTGCCTTGAGAAATGTACCTTTAACGACAAAACAAGAAAATGTTTCATATTTTAATGATTGAAAAGAAATGCCTCTTTATTTAACACTACCATCATAAAAAACAAAGCGCCTTGGCGAGCATGATGATCAGTTTCGTACTCAATGCATTTCGAATTTCTGTACCGGAGTTTCGTACTCAATGCATTTCGCATTTCTGTACCGGAACATTTGAACTACGATCAGTTTTTAAAGTAAAAAAAATATTAAATTGAATTTGTCGATAATTTTTTTTGGGTCGGGACGTTTTTCTCGGGTCGGTTGTGGGAGGGGGAACAAAAACAATCTTATTTTAGGCCTGGTTCTCTTTTCGGGGTTCTGGCACAATGGAATATATAGGATCCAAAACGGTTCTGAATAAAAATGCGCCCTTTGTAAGGTGGCTCTCTAGCGAGGTTTAACTGTACATTGTACTTCCGATCACGTTACTCAATGCGACGTCAGTTTATGACTTCAGCAACAAAAGTTTCAATTCGTCTACAAGCCAAGGCATGTGAAATATAGATAGGAAGAAGGTGAATCAATCTATGAGTATGTGTTATCAGCATTCGCTACTTGTTTGTCTTGCGTGAAAATACAAAAAACAAATCCATAGTAAGTGATAAATCGAGTTGTCTGAGGTTTTCAGAACAAAACAAACCATACTTGTAGTACATCGAATTGCCGACTTCAGGCAAAAATAAACTAATGATTCATAACACACTTTGTAAATATTTTCTTTATATGTTTTTAATAACACTATGATCATTAGCACTGGCATTGTCCGAACGGGTGTCTGTCAAAACTTTCTAGCCCTCATCAAGCTCTGTGTGGTCACAACATCGTAGTAACATGATTTATATAACACCGATCCTCTGCCAGGCACGTTAGGGATCCACAGTCTGAAGTAGAAGTCATAGCACAAAAACAACATTTACTAATAATTTGATTAGACCTTAGAATTCACTTCTGATTTTTATAAGAAATGATGACAATGCTCACTCAGTTTCTTTAATATTACGCTTTCTCACAAATTCAATTAAGACGACACCTAGTAACATCTACTGATACCGACATGATAGAAGATGTTAAGACAATTTATATCCATTAACAGATAGACAGACAAACAGAGAGAGAGAAAAGAGAAAGAAAGAGTAACATTCGTGCATGCTTGTACACATGAATACAGTGTATAAGATACTTTACATACATTACTTTACAAACATAATAAACATGTTATTACTTGTATTACAGTTCATACCCTACAGACATAACATATATTACATATATTACCTATAATACCTTACAAACATTATACAACATTACATTTAATACTCGGTATTACATAATTACAGTGCATAATGTATACGTTAAATTAACTACATTACAATAAACCAATTACATTTCATTCATTGCATATATTATATACATAAGTATATATATTACATACATAACATTACATACATTACATTATGAATAGGATATTACATACACTGCATTACAGTATAAATAGTACATTACATACGTTACGTTACATACATACAGAAATACGGACAAACATGACGTAGACAGATAAGAGTAGCAGAAAGACAAAACAAAGACTGACAGACAGATAGGAGAGACATAGAGGAGAGACGGACAGACATACATAAGTAAAAAGGAGACAAGCAGGAGAGACAAGCAGGAGACATATAGACAAGAAAGAGCTACAGACAAGAAACATACAGAAAGGACAGACAGGAACGACAGACATACAGGGTAGTCAGAAACAAGAGAAAGACGGGATATATACAGGAGAGATATACAAACATGCATACAGGAGAGAGAGTGGCAGACATGAGGCACACAGAAGAGACAGAGAGACATACATGAGAGACATACAGGGAAGACAGAGAGACAAATAGAAGAGAAATACAAAAGAGACATACAGATTAAACATACAGAAGAGACAGACATGAGAGACATACATGCATACAGGCGCGACATACAGGAAAGAAAGAGAGACAAGCAGGAGACATACCGGAGAGACAGACAGGGACACAGACAGACATACAGGAAAGACAGATATGATACACGGAGAGGAGACATACTAGAGATACAGACAGGCATACAGGAGAAAAACCGACAGATCCGACAGAGGGAACTACAGGCAAACAGGACACGCACACACAGACGAACAGAAGAAAGAGAGGCAAACATGTTAGACGTACAAGAGAATGCCAGACATATATAAGAGGCATAAAAACCATCAGGAGAGATATAAAGGAAAGACAAACAAGCTAGGCGGACAGAACTTTAAGATCGACTGGATAGACAGATATACAAGAGAGGCATACAGGAGGGAAAAAGACACAGAGACAGAGAGATATATAGAAAAGACAAACATTAGACATACTGGAGAGACAGACAGGTAAACGAGACAGTCAGGCAGGAGGCATACAGGAAAGGCAGAGATGCAGACAGGAAAGACAGAGGGGCATACATGAGAGACAGACAGATATATGAGACAGACACATAGGTGAGACAGACAGACATACATGATAGATAAACAGAACAGTCAGAGAGACATACAGCAGAGAGATACAGAAAAGACAGACAGGCATACCGGGGAGACAGAGACACAACCAAAGGAGACAGATAGGAGCCAGAGATTCAGAAAGGAGAGACAAAGGAGAGACAAAACAGAAAAAAGACAGGAGAAAGGGAGACAAGCGGGACAGATAGACATACAGGGAAGACAAACATGCAAGAGAGACATATAGAAAGAAGACACAGACATACAGGGGAGACAAACATACAAACATGATGGACAGACAGGAGATATACAAGAGAAACGGAGACGTACAGTAGAGAAAAACAGACGACATACTAGGGAGACAAAATGACAAGAGACAGTAGATAGACAGAAGAGACGGACATTCAGAAAAAACAGACTGACAAACCGGGAGACAATGAGATAAACAGACGATACAGAGAGACAAACATGGAAGACAAATAGAGAGAGAGAGAGACACCAGGCATACAGGAAGGAGAAACAGACAGGAGAGACAGAAAGATATACAGAAGAAACAAAACACACAAGAGACAGACAAACAAGACATACATAAGAGATAAATAGACAGAAGAAATAGAAAGGCAAAGAGGAGACATACAGGAAAGACAGACATGAGAGACATAAAGGAAATACAGGCAGGAACCGCGAGAAAGAGACAGGCCGGCAGACAGACAGACACTTGTCGTTTTACACGTATATACAACAAAAAACAGCACTAAATAACAGACATTCTTCACACTGCAAACGTATTTATATAACGTGTTTATTAAAACATGCATGCATTTTGACTCTTACGTGTTCCAGAACTTACTGATGAAGACGCAGAAATGTCCGGTTCCATTCTGTGGTTCATTGGTTAGCCTGTGGAATAGAGAACAGGTTTTAGGACAAAAATAAAAAACTGTGACAACGGGTCCCGTTTTTTCCAACTGTAACAGTACACTTGTTTAAAAAGTACTTTTTGCTTTAATAAACAACAAAAACATATAAAAATATTTTTGTAATTGCTATTTGCAACCCATTAATTTCCAAAGTAGATTTACGTGGGCATTTATAAATACATAGTAAAAATTAAAATAAGAAGGCTTTAATAATATATACGTTTGTTCTTTTACATATGTATAAGTACATGGTATAAATGCTACACATTGTTACATGTGGTTGAATTGGGCGTATACTAACTGTAAGATTTTGTGGCAGATAAAATGATCCAGTATAAGAACAAATAAATAAGTACTGATTCATTATTTATTAATAATAAATAATTTAGAATAATTAATGACGTGTCTCTACAGAGCGAATATTGAAATCAGTTCTTTACTGAAAATTGTTACTCCTTTTGACTGGCTGCTAAAATTATCAAAGTAGATTGAACATTTCATTTAGTAAAAAAATCGAAAACATCCGATATTTTATTTAGATCTCCTAGTCACTGGGCAGTCATGGAATACAATGTCATTTTATAAGATATTAATCATTTTAAAGCACAGCTGGTATTGTGCTCTGAAACACTGGCAAGACACGAGGATTTCTTGTACTTCTGAACCCTTACATGCTTAAATGTTTATAAGACCCTAATGTGCATTGTTTAGATCGTATAAGTTAACCCTCTTGTGTTTCTATTTGAATATTTTAGTGAAACAGTAATATTTAAAATTAAGTAGTACATTCCTTTAAGTTAACATCATCGATATCATATATAAACAATTAATTACGAAGGCGACTGTTGCAATTCTGGTAGAACAATATTAAGCCATTCAGTAGCCGTTGTAGGCAAACACATTTCTTTTTTCTGTTTTTCAGTATAAACTATTCAGTAGACAGTTTTTTTCTGAAATGTTACAATCTAATTAAAATCATATACTAAAAACCGCTCCGCTATCAGGTTCTGACGACGAGTCAATAAAACCTTCCCAACTAATCAGATTGTCGTCTACAAAATCGCAAAAGTAAATAATGATCCGAAGCGTTCCGAACGTATCATTTTAATGTCTGCGCCCATTTACAAAGAAATGTAAACATGGACACTCCGCGCAAGACTTATGTCACTGAAGACAGGTGCATTGCATACGGTATCCTATTTGTTTCAACATCCGTAACATCTTAAGGTCGAAAGTTAACTAATAAGCAGTTGCAGAACAAACTTAAACTGAGTTACCGAAAGCGTTGTGCATTACGCTCTCTGATTGGCTGTTATGAAAATAGTAATCGGGGGAAACCATTCTTGTTTATAAACGGTATTTGCGGGCCGTCGTCAGATTTTACTTTTTGTATGATGCGACTTTAATGAGATTGTGAATGTTAAAAAGTAGATACATACATTCTCAGATACATACATTCTCAGTTCTGATCATACTTGTTTAACATATATGAATTCTTTGACAATATATTCAGGCTGACCAGTGATCTTCCGCGAAAAAGTAGGGTGAAAGTAGTGCTCATTTTCTTTAAAAAGTAGGGATTTTGCAGCTGAAAAGTAGGGATAGTAGGGCTATTTCCTTACCGTTGCTCGAAAAAAATCTGGTGAAGAACACCAGCAAATAGATGTTATGATTTTTATGAAAATCATGTTAAAAAGACTTATTTAAAATGTTCTTTTAAAAATTTGACAGCATGACATACAAAACAGTAGGGATTTAAGGGCTGTTGTTGTAAAGCAGGGAAAAGTAGGGCCCGCTGGTCATCCTGTTATATTCAAAGATTTTTCATATTAAATATACGTTCACAACACATTTTATGTACATGAACTGCTAATAGTTCAAAAGTGAGTGAAAATCTTATACAATTAATTTGTTTAATCCCTCATTCACATAAATATATGTGATAAGCTTTGGAATTTGGGGATGAAATGGATTATCTGGGCGAAACTGAATTATTGGCTGCTTCAAAAAGTTGAAACTATCGCAGCTTAAGCAAAACAAGAATTTACAAAGAATGTTTTCGTTGGCATCGGATTTTTTTTCTCCAAATAAATAGGTAAATAAAAAAAATCGATTAATTTAATTCATAAACTCTTAACACCTTTATAAAATCTATTGCTTTATACATAGGAGAGAGTTTACACACAATCATATTTTCCAATTTCAAAATTTCTCTATAAATAGCTACGGTTGGTATGGCAGCCAAAACATAAAATGTACAAAAATGACATTTTATGTTTGTATATTAACAATATAAAAATACAAAATACTGCAACTACAGCGCTTTTTTTAGTATTTCCTATAAGTTTTAATTAACTGAATGCCTGTTTCTTAATTAAAACAAACAGTATCACTAGGTCCATACTATCTGATATACATGACAATGCAGATGCATCGCTGGCATGACATTTGTATGACTTGACAGATGTGTTATTAATGCAGTTGCCAAATACAGGCTTTCAAGTGACCACAAAGAAAAAAGTAGGGATAAAAGTAGGGATTTTTTCCTAAAAAAGTAGGGAAAAGTAGGGATTTTCATAGCAAAAAAAGTAGGGATAATAGGGCTGTCTACTTACCATTCAGCTGCGAAAAAACACCTACTAACATGTTCATGGCACCTGTAAAGTGGTCTTTAGTGTCTCAACAGGGATTCCACAAGGATGAGTTGGGCGATAAACCTTGTCTGGCTTAATGTCTTGTCAGCTCCAACCATCCTCATAATGGAATCTCCCTGCACCACTAAAGACCAACTACTGGTACCATCCTTTGTGTCCTTGAAGTATACTAGCAACTAGTTTTTAAAATAAAAATGCAGAAAAATGTATTAACTTTTATTTTAAAACAAATTTATATTCATGTAAGATTATGTAAAAAGATTAAATATGACTTTTTTTCTCAAAAAGTATAGATAGTAGGGCTCTAAAAAAAAAGTAGGGGAAAGTAGGGCTAAACCCAAAAAAGTAGGGAAAAGTAGGAAAAGTAGGGCCCGCTTGAAAGCCTGCAAATATCAAAATATAGTAAATTATCATTTGCAATAAAGTACACAATAGAATTGTTTTTAATGAGACATGCACATAGTACAATATGTTTTGTCCATGGTAGAAATTTATACCATTTTGTGGCATTGATTCTAAAAAGTACCTCATAATTTTCAGAGGACTTGTGACAACAAACATGAATCTACAGCCAGGAAAGAAATCTTGGTTTAAAATTGTGCGTTGTATGAATTATTGCCGGTAGATTAATTTTATTTTTAAAAATACTTGTTTTTTCATCACTGACTTCTGCTATATTGGACGTAAATGGAAATACTAGTTGGGGTGGACATTCGATTCTGGGATGAATAATTTATTTAAGGAAGATATATTTACAGGATCGAGGAACGAAGGCTGCGGACTAACTTTATGTGTTACAGCGTTAGTAAAAGTTTATTCGCCTAAAGTTTATAATTGTAAAAGTTAAATTTTTTTGCCACAATATTTTAGTTACACCTCATGGATAGCGTGTTTTCGAATGCGCTTGATGACGTTATCGCAAGACACAAAATTCAGTAAAATAGACTGAAAAAAAACACAGTTGTGAGTTTAGACCCGCAATTATATTCCCAGACTTTGGCCTGCATCAGCTTCTGCCTTCAAATATGGCTGCCTTAAATTGTGTTATCAGTGCCCATGGCATCACATGGAAACTACCTATTGCGTAGAAACTTTTTTTTACTCGAAGGAAAGTTATCGTATTAATTGTACCATTACGATGTTTTAAAAAGATCAACACCAAAAAATATGTTTCACCGAATTACGGAAGCCCTAGAGGGACATTTGTGTTACTTGTTATTACTTAATTGTTATTACTTACTTCTTCATTACTTATTTGTTACGGAATCCCTAAAGGAACATTTTTGTTACTTGTTATTACTTAATTGTTATTACTTACTTCTTATTACTTATTTGTCATTTCTTATTTGTTATGAATTTGTTAAAACTATACCGTTTCTTTTGTAGGCCTCAGTCCTCTTATTTGTGTTTGCCTGTTTTAAGATTGTTTGTATATTAAAGGCTTACCTACATACAATTATGTTTTATGTTCCTGTTTAATTGTCTCTGTAGAAAATCCTAAATCTTTGTATTAACAAACAGCTGACGTTGTGCAGAAATTACAGCTTCTGACTAACTAAACGTCTCAGCTAGTTTCTTAAATCAAGAAACTTAATTTAATTAGATGGTTTCCAATGAAATAAACACAGCGATGGATTCGATAAGCTTCCAGTTTTTGGATTTAGTAAAAAAAAATTCTGACATCATGAACCGTGCGCATTTAATAGTTATTTTCCTGTGAGTAATTCTCATATCAGGGGCATGTCAGTATCAAGTTTGTAGCCAGGTGGTAGGGAGAAAATGTGTAATCTGTCGGTATAGCATTTGCCTTGTAAGTGAAGGGTCCCGGATTCGAGTCTCGGACTGGCTGCACATTTGAGTATCTGTGTTACAATGGCGCCCATTGACCCGTGGTTGTTACCGTTCAAATGCTTGGGAGGGCTTGCGAGTTGTTTGTAGGGCAAGTAGTCTAGAAATTCGAGGACGAATATCAAGTTGCCTGGGGTGTTTGTAGCCGGATGATAAAGAGAACATGTGTAATCGGTCCGGTTACCTCATTTGGTTCGGCATTCGCCCAGTAAGCGAAGGGTCCTGGGTTCAAGTCTCGGACTGGCTGCACATTTTACTCACTAGGTTACAGTTTGCTGTTTAAGAATATGTAATAATAAGATTGTCACGTGACTATCTAGTTAGCGTCAACTTACTATAGTAGTTTTTTGTTTCTGGTTTTGAAATACATTGCAGCGACCATTTATGATCATTACAGCAACGTCCAGCGTTTTGCTGGAGGAAGACCCCAGACACATTTCTGGGTAGAACAACCGGAGCACCGCAAGTCAGCTGGAAGACCTTCTCACATTAAGTCCTCGAACGGGACTCGAACCCACGCGGTGAGAGGCTAAGCAGTCAGAGGAGTTACAAATCGGCGACTCTATCACTACGCCACGGGCGCCCTATACTATAGTAGACCGTCTCCAGATAACCGAAATACTGTTGGTGGGACGATAAACCCAATAAACAACCAAACGTACTATAGTAGTAATAACATACAGCAACAGATAGATAGATAGTCTAAAATGGTTTGTTTTAGTTCGCCTGAGCACGCACTGCTCATAGTGACATTTGATGATGATCGTTGTTCGTGGGTCCGTCTTCAATAACTGCCACATGTTTGTACGATCTTCTTGAAACTTGTCACAGTGATTGTCATATAAACGCTCGAACAAGTTTGAATCTTAATTAAACAAAATAGGCGACTTGGTCAAATCTGAAAAAATACATTCTAGTGTCTACCTTATCTTTACGAAAAGTAGTTAGAAAGGGTGTCTTTATGTATTTAAGACGAGTTTAAATCTTAGTTACCTGGACTTCTGAGAAAAACACATACTTTCGGCTATATTACTAGTGTATTATCATGTCAGACCCATCTTCATATAAATGGCCGAAACAATGTTTCGCCATTGTTTCAGCTATAAATTTACCATAAATATGCAGAATCGACTAGAAGCATAACTCACTCAGGATAACCATGTGTACAAGCAAGCATTCAGGGACTAAATCTTAAAGCCGGAAATGCTGTTTTAAAATTATGAAGCATGTTCTCATAGCAAATAGTGACCATAGCAATACCAAAGCGAAAAAGTCATCGTTGATCACAAATGTGAATAAAACTGGAGACAGTCCTTTCAATACATGAGTTTTTTTTGTAGGTATTCCTACAAAAAGTAAAAAAATGTTCAGTGAAAAGACGCAACGCTTTGTATGGATAGATAGGGACTCGAACATCAGGTTCATTCACAATGTCTTGAAATTCGGCACTGCAAACTTATTTTTCTTTACAGTACAAATGTATACACATATCTTCGTCTTTGGCACTGACAGATGTCTTGAAGTTATTTATACCCACCTGTAAGTTCAGGGACAAAAATACATAACATTCGGTTTTCCTGAGGACAATATGGTGTACCGTTTTTTGTCGTCGAATATCATGAGAGTTCCAGTGTTGTGTGATTCTATCTTAATCGGTTTACAAAGCATCCACAAAAAGATTTATCCACCAATGAACACCAAGCTTTCGAAGTGTACCCCACCATGATTCGATCCTCTGATTTGTTGTGCTTTTTCCATATATTAAACTTTTCAATCCAGCACTTGAAGCACTTTGAAAGTTTTTTTAAACAGTCCAAGTAGTATTTTGCGACAATAGCCGGATCTTCATTGCTAGTTGCTACTTCAAGCCACACGATTCTGCGACTATATATAACCAACAATTCATCCATGGATGCAGAATCCAAAATGGTTTCAACTTGTCATAACCGTCCACGTGTCAAACGTAGTTAGGCCCTTTGAGTGTATATACCATTCTCTGTAATCTATGATCTTTTCGTTCTACCGTTGCACGAGGATTTAGGTGCTTCATTATTTGCATAACTTCGTTTCTTTTTACAGCTAGCCCATGATCCTTTACCAGATTTTTTACACATGTTTCGATAAACTACACCCGCTCCACTAACATCCGTCTCACGGTGTACTAGATTTATTATATCGTAAACTTGGGAGTATTGTCGATGGCGTCTCTGTAGATTTAATGTTTGTAATATTTGTTTTAAATGATGAATACTATAATGTGGTGGCAAAAGAGAAAAAGAACGATTTCTGCAAACGTTAGCCTTTCTGCAAAATATAGTTTGATCAGTTCATTTCTAGTCAAATTATTTCCTGAATGTGGAAGATGTGACGGCACTACACTCTCTACATATGGAAATGCATGTAACACTGAAATCAACGCGATCTTTGACATGCTTACAGCTTGAAAAATTGTTAACACCTCGCGTTTTTCATAGCGTTGTTCAAAGTTGACGAATATTACAATAACTCATAACAAATAAGAAAGAACAAATAAGTAATAGGAAGTTTAAGATAATTCAACTGAGTTTGTTTACACAGGAAAGTTCACAGACCGATTATAATTGGGAAGATTTCGTGACATAATATTTCTTAGCGATTTTCTTCAGATTGGGGCTTTTGACTTTGTACCCAAAGTCTCATGGCGCGTCACACAATTACATCTATATACATGTACATATAAACATATATGTATATACACGCACTCACACATACGCTTACACACAAGCACACCCAAGTATAACATATGAACATATAATAGATTAACATTAATAATAGATGAAACATTTTAATCAGGGTATTATGATAAAAAATATATGTTTCTTCTTTGGTTTTGCGTACCGATAGTTATAGTTATAGGAAATTAAATTGCTAAGTGTAATACGTCACCAAATGTATATAAAGGCATGCACAAACAATTTAATTGATACATACTACAAACAGGTAGTGTGCCGTTCCATTGTCCATTTACACAAAATTTAATATCGTCCCCGGACTCCAGAGAGGTGGGAAAAATGCAGTCGTAGTACATTAATACTCCCGGTAGTACTATAACAATTTCTGCCCACTCCACCGCCTCAGGATACCCACACACTGTCGCAAAAGAAGGTGATTACGTTCACATTGTTTTTGAAATACGTTGCAGCAGCACAATTTTGTCCAATGTCAACAAATTTAAGTTACCTCTGGATGCAAAAAGCCACATAGAAAATTAAAAAAATATTAAATAACCGGCGCACCGAAGTTCAGCTGGAAGACCATACGTCATAAGTTTTCACCCAATCGGAACTCCTCGTAATTCCGTACTCGGGACAATCATCCCTCGGATCAATCGGAACACCA